>OX465289.1:110397425-111597425 GCA_949987695.1 Merzomyia westermanni
GGGGGCTATATGTTTTGTGGGTCTGATTTGACCGATTTTCGCTAACCACATTACGCACACAATATGTACAAAAGCTGCAAAATGTTACGTTCCTAGCTATTTAATTGCAAGAGTGTTGGCCCAAAACCCGTGTAAAGGAACAATCGATTGTATGGGGCCTAAATGTTTTGTGGGTCTGATTTGACTGATTTTCACTAACCACATTACGCACACAATATGTACAAAAGCTGCAAAATGTTACGTTCCTAGCTTTTTATCTGCAAGAGTTATGGCAAAACCCCGTTTATCGGAACAATCGATTTTATGGGGCCTAAATGTTTATTGGGTCCGATCTGACTGATTTTCCCTAACCACATTGCGTTTATAATAAGTTGAAAAGCTGCAAAATTTTACGTTCCTAGCTTTTTAATTGCAAGAGCAATTGCCAAAACCCTGTTTATAAGTACAATCGCTTTATGTGGCCTAAATGTTTTGTATGTCCGATCTGACTGATTTTCCCTAACTACATTACGTATATAATAAGTTGAAAAGCTGCAAAATTTTACGTTCCTAGCTTTTTAATTGCAAGAGTGTTGGCCCAAAACCCGTTTATCGGAACAATCGATTTTATGGGGGCTATATGTTTTGTGGGTCTGATTTGACCGATTTTCGCTAACCACATTACGCACACAATATGTACAAAAGCTGCAAAATTTTACGTTCCTAGCTTTTAATTGCAAGAGTGCTGGCCCAAAACCCGTGTAAAGGAACAATCGATTGTATGGGGCCTAAATGTTTTGTGGGTCTGATTTGACTGATTTTCACTAACCACATTACGCACACAATATGTACAAAAGCTGCAAAATGTTACGTTCCTAGCTTTTTATCTGCAAGAGTTATGGCAAAACCCCGTTTATAGGAACAATCGATTTTATGGGGCCTAAATGTTTATTGGGTCCGATCTGACTGATTTTCCCTAACCACATTGCGTTTATAATAAGTTGAAAAGCTGCAAAATTTTACGTTCCTAGCTTTTTAATTGCAAGAGCAATTGCCAAAACCCTGTTTATAAGTACAATCGCTTTATGTGGCCTAAATGTTTTGTATGTCCGATCTGACTGATTTTCCCTAACCACATTACGTATATAATAAGTTGAAAAGCTGCAAAATTTTACGTTCCTAGCTTTTTAATTGCAAGAGTGTTGGCCCAAAACCCGTTTATCGGAACAATCGATTTTATGGGGCCTAAATGTTTTGTGGGTCTGATTTGACTGATTTTCACTAACCACATTACGCACACAATATGTACAAAAGCTGCAAAATGTTACGTTCCTAGCTTTTTATCTGCAAGAGTTATGGCCAAAACCCCGTTTATCGGAACAATGGATTTTATGGGGCCTAAATGTTTTGTGGGTCTGATTTGACTGATTTTCACTAACCACATTACGTACACAATATGTGCAAAAGCTGCAAAATTTTACGTTCCTAGCTATTTAATTGCAAGAGTAATGGCCAAACCCCCGTTTATAAGCACAATCGATTTTATGTGGCCTAAATGTTTTGTGGGTCCGATCTGACTGATTTTCCCTAACCACATTACGTATATAATAAGGTGAAAACTGCAAAATTTTACGTTCCTATCTTTTTAATTGCAAGAGTGTTGGCCCAAACCCCGTTTATCGCAACAGTCGTTCGTATGAGGCTATATATTTTGTTTGTCTGCTTTGACTGATTTTCACTAACCAAAAGCTGCAAAACTTCACGTTCCTAGCTTTTTAATTGCAAGAGTGCTGGCCCAAAACCCGTTTATCGGAACAATTTATTTTATGGGGCCTAAATGTTTTGTGGGTCCGTTCTGGCTGATTTTCCCTAACCACATTACGTATATAATATGGTGAAAAGCTGCAAAATTTTACGTTCCTAGCTTTTTAATTGCAAGAGTGTTGGCCCAGAACCCGTTTAGCGCAACAGTCGTTTGTATGAGGCTATATAGTTTGTTTGTCTGCTTTGACTGATTTTCACTAACCAAAAGCTGCAAAAATTTCACGTTCCTAGCTTTTTAATTGCAAGAGTGCTGGCCCAAAACCCGTTTATAAGCACAATCGATTTTATGTGGCCTAAATGTTTTGTGGGTCCGATCTGACTGATTTTCCCTAACCACATTACGTATATAATAAGGTGAAAACTGCAAAATTTTACGTTCCTATCTTTTTAATTGCAAGAGTGTTGGCCCAAACCCCGTTTATCGCAACAGTCGTTCGTATGAGGCTATATATTTTGTTTGTCTGCTTTGACTGATTTTCACTAACCAAAAGCTGCAAAAATTTCACGTTCCTAGCTTTTTAATTGCAAGAGTGCTGGCCCAAAACCCGTTTATAGGAACAATCGATTGTATGGGGGCTATATGTTTTGTGGGTCTGATTTGACTGATTTTCACTAACCACATTACGTACACAATATGTACAAAAGCTGCAAAATTTTACGTTCCTAGCTTTTTAATTGCAAGAGTGCTGGCCCAAAACCCGTTTATAGGAACAATCGATTGTATGGGGGCTATATGTTTTGTGGGTCTGATTTGACTGATTTTCACTAACCACATTACGTACACAATATGTACAAAAGCTGCAAAATTTTACGTTCCTAGCTTTTTAATTGCAAGAGTGCTGGCCCAAAACCCGTGTAAAGGAACAATCGATTGTATGGGGCCTAAATGTTTTGTGGGTCTGATTTGACTGATTTTCACTAACCACATTACGCACACAATATGTACAAAAGCTGCAAAATGTTACGTTCCTAGCTTTTTATCTGCAAGAGTTATGGCAAAACCCCGTTTATAGGAACAATCGATTTTATGGGGCCTAAATGTTTATTGGGTCCGATCTGACTGATTTTCCCTAACCACATTGCGTTTATAATAAGTTGAAAAGCTGCAAAATTTTACGTTCCTAGCTTTTTAATTGCAAGAGCAATTGCCAAAACCCTGTTTATAAGTACAATCGCTTTATGTGGCCTAAATGTTTTGTATGTCCGATCTGACTGATTTTCCCTAACTACATTACGTATATAATAAGTTGAAAAGCTGCAAAATTTTACGTTCCTAGCTTTTTAATTGCAAGAGTGTTGGCCCAAAACCCGTTTATCGGAACAATCGATTTTATGGGGGCTATATGTTTTGTGGGTCTGATTTGACCGATTTTCGCTAACCACATTACGCACACAATATGTACAAAAGCTGCAAAATGTTACGTTCCTAGCTATTTAATTGCAAGAGTAATTGCCACAACCCTGTTTATAAGCACAATCGCTTTATGTGGCCTAAATGTTTTGTGGGTCCGATCTGACTGATTTTCCCTAACCACATTACGTATATAATAAGTTGAAAAGCTGCAAAATTTTACGTTCCTAGCTTTTTAATTGCAAGAGTGTTGGCCCAAAACCCGTTTATCGGAACAATCGATTTTATGTGGCCTAAATGTTTTGTGGGTCTGATTTGACCGATTTTCGCTAACCACATTACGCACACAATATGTACAAAAGCTGCAAAATGTTACGTTCCTAGCTTTTTATCTGCAAGAGTTATGGCCAAAACCCCGTTTATAGGAACAATGGATTTTATGGGGCCTAAATGTTTTGTGGGTCTGATTTGACTGATTTTCGCTAACCACATTACGTACACAATATGTGCAAAAGCTGCAAAATTTTACGTTCCTAGCTATTTAATTGCAAAAGTAATGGCCAAACCCCCGTTTATAAGCACCATCGATTTTATGTGGCCTAAATGTTTTGTGGGTCCGATCTGACTGAGTTTCCCTAACCACATTACGTATATAATAAGGTGAAAACTGCAAAATTTTACGTTCCTATCTTTTTAATTGCAAGAGTGTTGGCCCAAACCCCGTTTATCGCAACAGTCGTTCGTATGAGGCTATATATTTTGTTTGTCTGCTTTGACTGATTTTCACTAACCAAAAGCTGCAAAAATTTGACGTTCCTAGCTTTTTAATTGCAAGAGTGCTGGCCCAAAAACCGTTTATCGGAACAATTTATTTTATGGGGCCTAAATGTTTTGTGGGTCCGTTCTGGCTGATTTTCCCTAACCACATTACGTATATAATATGGTGAAAAGCTGCAAACTTTTACGTTCCTAGCTTTTTAATTGCAAGAGTGTTGGCCCAGAACCCGTTTAGCGCAACAGTCGTTTGTATGAGGCTATATAGTTTGTTTGTCTACTTTGACTGATTTTCACTGACAAAAAGCTGCAAAAATGTCACGTTCCTAGCTTTTTAATTGCAAGAGTGCTGGCCCAAAACCCGTTTATAAGCACAATCGATTTTATGTGGCCTAAATGTTTTGTGGGTCCGATCTGACTGATTTTCCCTAACCACATTACGTATATAATAAGGTGAAAACTGCAAAATTTTACGTTCCTATCTTTTTAATTGCAAGAGTGTTGGCCCAAACCCCGTTTATCGCAACAGTCGTTCGTATGAGGCTATATATTTTGTTTGTCTGCTTTGACTGATTTTCACTAACCAAAAGCTGCAAAAATTTGACGTTCCTAGCTTTTTAATTGCAAGAGTGCTGGCCCAAAAACCGTTTATCGGAACACTTTATTTTATGGGGCCTAAATGTTTTGTGGGTCCGTTCTGGCTGATTTTCCCTAACCACATTACGTATATAATATGGTGAAAAGCTGCAAACTTTTACGTTCCTAGCTTTTTAATTGCAAGAGTGTTGGGCCAGAACCCATTTAGCGCAACAGTCGTTTGTATGAGGCTATATAGTTTGTTTGTCTGCTTTGACTGATTTTCACTAACAAAAAGCTGCAAAAATGTCACGTTCCTAGCTTTTTAATTGCAAGAGTGCTGGCCCAAAACCCGTTTATAGGAACAATCGATTGTATGGGGGCTATATGTTTTGTCTGTCTGATTAGACTGACTTTCGTTAACCACATTACTCACGCAATATGTACAAAAGCTGCAAAATTTTACGTTCCTAGCTTTTTAATTGCAAGAGTGCTGGCCCAAAACCCGTTTATAGGAACAATCGATTGTATGGGGGCTATATGTTTTGTGGGTCTGATTTGACTGATTTTCACTAACCACATTACGTACACAATATGTACAAAAGCTGCAAAATTTTACGTTCCTAGCTATTTAATTGCAAGAGTAATGGCCAAACCCCCGTTTATAAGCACAATCGATTTTATGTGGCCTAAATGTTTTGTGGGTCCGATCTGACTGATTTTCCCTAACCACATTACGTATATAATAAGGTGAAAACTGCAAAATTTTACGTTCCTATCTTTTTAATTGCAAGAGTGTTGGCCCAAAACCCGTTTATAGGAACAATCGATTGTATGGGGCCTAAATGTTTTGTGGGTCCGATCTGACTGATTTTCTTAACCACATTACGTATATAATATGGTGAAAAGCTGTAAAATTTTACGTTCCTAGCTTTTTAATTGCAAGAGTGTTGGCCCAGAACCCGTTTAGCGCAACAGTCGTTTGTATGAGGCTATATAGTTTGTTTGTCTGCTTTGACTGATTTTCACTAACCAAAAGTTGCAAAAATGTCATGTTCCTAGCTTTTTAATTGCAAGAGTGCTGTCCCAAAACCCGTTTATCGGAACAATCGATTTTATGAGGCCTAAATGTTTTGTGGGCCTGATTTGACTGACTTTCGTTAACCACATTACTTACGCAATATGTACAAAAGCTGCAAAATTTTACGTTCCTAGCTTTTTAATTGCAAGAGTGCTGGCCCAAAACCCGTTTATCGGAACAATCGATTGTATGGGGCCTAAATGTTTTGTGGGTCTGATTTGACTGATTTTCACTAACCACATTACGCACACAATATGTACAAAAGCTGCAAAATGTTACGTTCCTAGCTTTTTATCTGCAAGAGTTATGGCAAAACCCCGTTTATAGGAACAATCGATATTATGGGGCCTAAATGTTTATGGGGTCCGATCTGACTGATTTTCCCTAACCACATTGCGTTTATAATAAGTTGAAAAGCTGCAAAATTTTACGTTCCTAGCTTTTTAATTGCAAGAGTAATTGCCAAAACCCTGTTTATAAGCACAATCGCTTTATGTGGCCTAAATATTTTGTATGTCCGATCTGACTGATTTTCCCTAACCACATTACGTATATAATAAGTTGAAAAGCTGCAAAATTTTACGTTCCTAGCTTTTTAATTGCAAGAGTGTTGGCCCAAAACCCGTTTATCGCAACAGTCGTTTGTATGGGGTCTAAATGTTTTGTGGGTCTGATTTGACTGATTTTCACTAACCACATTACGTACACAATATGTACAAAAGCTGCAAAATTTTACGTTCCTAGCTATTTAATTGCAAGAGTAGTGGCCAAACCCCTGTTTATAAGCACAATCGCTTTATGTGGCCTAAATGTTTTGTGGGTCCGATCTGACTGATTTTCCCTAACCACATTACGTATATAATAAGTTGAAAAGCTGCAAAATTTTACGTTCCTAGCTTTTTAATTGCAAGAGTGTTGGCCCAAAACCCGTTTATCGGAACAATCGATTTTATGAGGCCTAAATGTTTTGTGGGTCTGATTTGACCGATTTTCACTAACCACATTACGCACACAATATGTACAAAAGCTGCAAAATTTTACGTTCCTAGCTATTTAATTGCAAGAGTAATTGCCAAAACCCTGTTTATAAGCACAATCGCTTTATGTGGCCTAAATGTTTTGTGGGTCCGATCTGACTGATTTTCCCTAACCACATTACGTATATAATAAGTTGAAAAGCTGCAAAATTTTACGTTCCTAGCTTTTTAATTGCAAGAGTGTTGGCCCAAAACCCGTTTATCGGAACAATCGATTTTATGGGGCCTAAATGTTTTGTGGGTCTGATTTGACCGATTTTCACTAACCACATTACGCACACAATATGTACAAAAGCTGCAAAATGTTACGTTCCTAGCTTTTTATCTGCAAGAGTTATGGCCAAAACCCCGTTTATCGGAACAATCGATTTTATGGGGCCTAAATGTTTTGTGGGTCTGATTTGACTGATTTTCACTAACCACATTACGTACACAATATGTACAAAAGCTGCAAAATTTTACGTTCCTAGCTATTTAATTGCAAGAGTAATGGCCAAACCCCCGTTTATAAGCGCAATCGATTTTATGTGGCCTAAATGTTTTGTGGGTCCGATCTGACTGATTTTCCCTAACCACATTACGTATATAATAAGGTGAAAACTGCAAAATTTTACGTTCCTATCTTTTTAATTGCAAGAGTGTTGGCCCAAACCCCGTTTATCGCAACAGTCGTTCGTATGAGGCTATATATTTTGTTTGTCTGCTTTGACTGATTTTCACTAACCAAAAGCTGCAAAAATTTGACGTTCCTAGCTTTTTAATTGCAAGAGTGCTGGCCCAAAACCCGTTTATCGGAACAATCGATTTTATGTGGCCTAAATGTTTTGTGGGTCTGATTTGACTGATTTTCACTAACCACATTACGTACACAATATGTACAAAAGCTGCAAAATTTTACGTTCCTAGCTATTTAATTGCAAGAGTAGTGGCCAAACCCCTGTTTATAAGCACAATCGCTTTATGTGGCCTAAATGTTTTGTGGGTCCGATCTGACTGATTTTCCCTAACCACATTACGTATATAATAAGTTGAAAAGCTGCAAAATTTTACGTTCCTAGCTTTTTAATTGCAAGAGTGTTGGCCCAAAACCCGTTTATCGGAACAATCGATTTTATGTGGCCTAAATGTTTTGTGGGTCTGATTTGACTGATTTTCACTAACCACATTACGCACACAATATGTACAAAAGCTGCAAAATTTTACGTTCCTAGCTATTTAATTGCAAGAGTAATTGCCAAAACCCTGTTTATAAGCACAATCGCTTTATGTGGCCTAAATGTTTTGTGGGTCCGATCTGACTGATTTTCCCTAACCACATTACGTATATAATAAGTTGAAAAGCTGCAAAATTTTACGTTCCTAGCTTTTTAATTGCAAGAGTTATGGCCAAGACCCCGTTTATCGGAACAATCGATTTTATGGGGCCTAAATGTTTTGTGGGTCTGATTTGACCGATTTTCACTAACCACATTACGCACACAATATGTACAAAAGCTGCAAAATGTTACGTTCCTAGCTTTTTATCTGCAAGAGTTATGGCCAAAACCCCGTTTATCGGAACAATCGATTTTATGGGGCCTAAATGTTTTGTGGGTCTGATTTGACTGATTTTCACTAACCACATTACGTACACAATATGTACAAAAGCTGCAAAATTTTACGTTCCTAGCTATTTAATTGCAAGAGTAATGGCCAAACCCCCGTTTATAAGCACAATCGATTTTATGTGGCCTAAATGTTTTGTGGGTCCGATCTGACTGATTTTCCCTAACCACATTACGTATATAATAAGGTGAAAACTGCAAAATTTTACGTTCCTATCTTTTTAATTGCAAGAGTGTTGGCCCAAACCCCGTTTATCGCAACAGTCGTTCGTATGAGGCTATATATTTTGTTTGTCTGCTTTGACTGATTTTCACTAACCAAAAGCTGCAAAAATTTGACGTTCCTAGCTTTTTAATTGCAAGAGTGCTGGCCCAAAACCCGTTTATCGGAACAATTTATTTTATGGGGCCTAAATGTTTTGTGGGTCCGTTCTGGCTGATTTTCCCTAACCACATTACGTATATAATATGGTGAAAAGCTGCAAAATTTTACGTTCCTAGCTATTTAATTGCAAAAGTAATGGCCAAACCCCTGTTTATAAGCACAATCGATTTTATGTGGCCTAAATGTTTTGTGGGTCCGATCTGACTGATTTTCCCTAACCACATTACGTATATAATAAGGTGAAAACTGCAAAATTTGACGTTCCTAGCTTTTTAATTGCAAGAGTGCTGGCCCAAAAACCGTTTATCGGAACACTTTATTTTATGGGGCCTAACTGTTTTGTGGGTCCGTTCTGGCTGATTTTCCCTAACCACATTACGTATATAATATGGTGAAAAGCTGCAAACTTTTACGTTCCTAGCTTTTTAATTGCAAGAGTGTTGGCCCAGAACCCGTTTAGCGCAACAGTCGTTTGTATGAGGCTATATAGTTTGTTTGTCTGCTTTGACTGATTTTCACTAACAAAAAGCTGCAAAAATGTCACGTTCCTAGCTTTTTAATTGCAAGAGTGCTGGCCCAAAACCCGTTTATAGGAACAATCGATTGTATGGGGGCTATATGTTTTGTCTGTCTGATTTGACTGACTTTCGTTAACCACATTACTCACGCAATATGTACAAAAGCTGCAAAATTTTACGTTCCTAGCTTTTTAATTGCAAGAGTGTTGGCCCAAAACCCGTTTATAGGAACAATCGATTGTATGGGGGCTACATGTTTTGTGGGTCTGATTTGACTGATTTTCGCTAACCACATTACTTACACAATATGTACAAAAGCTGCAAAACTTTACGTTCCTAGCTTTTTAATTGCAAGAGTAATTACCAAAACCCTGTTTATAAGCACAATCGATTTTATGTGGCCTAAATGTTTTGTGGGTCCGATCTGACTGATTTTCTTAACCACATTACGTATATAATATGGTGAAAAGCTGCAAAATTTTACGTTCCTAGCTTTTTAATTGCAAGAGTGTTGGCCCAAACCCCGTTTATCGCAACAGTCGTTTGTATGAGGCTATACAGTTTGTTTGTCTGCTTTGACTGATTTTCACTAACCAAAAGCTGCAAAAATTTCACGTTCCTAGCTTTTTAATTGCAAGAGTGCTGGCCCAAAACCCGTTTATATGAACAATCGATTGTATGGGGCAGTGCAGTGCAGCTCAACCAATTCTGCTGCTGCTAATATTGCTCCCGCACACTCGTCCAACCTATCCGTCGCACCTAGTGCCAGTGCTGCTGCTGCAATCAATAATACTAATGCCGATGCAACTAATAGCAATACATCTCTTTTTGCCATGGATGACCACTGCGCATCGCCCAACTTGTCGTACGCTGAACGGCTAGCCGCCCCATCCAATGAGTCTGCCAATCCTACAATTAATAATAAAAGTCTGCATAATGCTTCTAGTGGACTTAATTCCTCTGTCTTAGCCCCTACTGTTGCTGCTGGGACCTCGCGCGCCTCTGCTGCTGTTATTACAAGCGCCACTAGTTTGAGGGCCATAGTGTATGGCCGTAATAAAAATGCCGAGCTTGAAGTTGCTGTTAAGATGAAATGGGTTCATGTGTCTTCGTTTAAGCCCACAGTGACATCAAAAAACATTATTGATTATGTTTCTAAGCACGCCGGCATTGACCGTGGCCACATGCGTTGTCGTATGCTTATAAAAAATGGTGTTCCGCTTGACAGTCTTGAAAGTGTGAACTGCAAACTTGGAGTATCTGCTGAATTTTTTGATAAAATATTGGAGCCTAATGTTTGGCCAATTGACATCAATGTCCGGCCCTTTCGTTTTTACCAAAGCCAAAAATATGACACCTAATAACGCCCTTAAAAATCGCAGTGTAGATACGTCTTTAAAAATCTATTTCCACAATATGGGTGGCATGCGCACTAAATCTAAAGAAATATTCGTGGCTACCTCGCGCTTGGACAATGATGTGTTCGTCTTCGTCGAAACTTGGCTCAATTCCGATTTTTCGACGAAGAATACTTCAATCCAAACATTTTTCACACCTTCAGGAAAGACAGGGACGCAGTTAAGACCGGCTTACGAAAAGGGGGCGGAGTTCTAATAGCTTTAAAGAGAAGTCTACGCGTCTCCGTACATCAACTCATGCATCACGACTCTTTAATTGACCAGCTTTGTGTTAGAATTTCTGGATCTTCTCGCACTTCATTTATCTGTGTGTCATATATTCCGCCAAACAGTTGTGATAGCCTGTACAACTATCATGTTGAAAATATTGCGAATCTATGTGAATCTAATTCCCATGCCGACTTTTGTATTCTCGGAGATTTTAATCTGCCTGACATTGTTTGGGTGGACTTTCAATATAATGGGATTTTAACTCCTACTAACGTTACGCGATCCTCTGAAATTAATGTTATCGACTGTATTTTAAGTTGTAATCTTATTCAAACTAATTACTTATTTAATACGCTCTCTAGATTGCTTGATCTTGTCTTTGTTAGTGAAAATTTAATAGTTAGTCTCTCTGAGAGTACCTTGCCCCTATGTGCCTCAGATAAACATCATGTTCCCCTTGATATTTATTTACAAAATTTCGACGCTATCCCGGCGTCATCTCTTTCAGGGACCTCCTCTTTTAACTTTCGATCCTCGAATCTAGGTGAGCTCAACGATTCCCTACTTGCTATGAACTGGGACTTTATCTTTTCCTCTAAGGATGTTAGTGTCTGTTTTGAATCCTTCCTATCTTCTTTGGGTGAGATATTTCGTTCCAAGGTGCCTCTTTTTGGCTCTAAACGGCACAAGCTTCCTTGGTACAACAAGACTCTAAAAAAGTTAAAAAATCAACGTAACAAATATAATAAGCTTTATAAGTCTAACACTGCCAACTCTATCCTCAGAGATCAGTAGTTATTTAGTGTAAAACAATTTAATGTGCTGGATAGATTTCTTTACAACCGATACATTGGAAGGCTCGAAAGTGAGCTTAAAGAAAATCCAAAGGCTTTTTGGAATTTCATTCGCTCTAAACGTGGCTCTTCCAATGTACCGATTTGTATGAAGTGGAATGACATATGCTCCCACTCTCCCAATGAGACTGTAGAACTCTTCGCTGATTTCTTTAACTCTAACTTTGAAGATAACACTTCCAATTTGTGTGACTATTATCAGTGCTCGTGTCCCCGTGAGTGTTTAGATTTTGGTTCCCTCACAATCACTGAAGAAGACGTAAGCAAAGCTATGTACACCCTTAAGCCCTCGCTTAAATGTGACAATGATGGCGTTTGTGGTTTTGTTCTCAAGCACTGCAGTACATCTCTCTCGGCTCCGCTATGTCATATCTTTAATCTGTCTCTATCTTCTGGAATTTTTATCGACAGGTGGAAGAAGTCAGCTATCACTCCAATTTTTAAGTCGGGGAACAAAAATGACGTTTCTAACTACAGGCCAATTGCTAAGATCACAGTGTGTTCTAAGCTTTTCGAAAAAGTTATAAAAGATAAACTTTCATTTGTGATCAAAAGCGTTGTCGACCCGCACCAGCATGGGTTTGTTGCTGGGCGTTCGACTGTAACTAACCTAGCGCACTTTTCTGATTTCTGCATTTCTGCATTCAAGGATGGCTCTCAGGTGGATACAATATACACCGATTTCTCAAAAAGCTTTCGAGCTTACACAAACTGGAGCTCATTGGATTTCACTCTGTTTTTTTGAGCTGGCTGAAATCCTATTTGTCTAATAGAACCATGTATGTGGATATAGAAGGCTGCAGGTCCCACCCGTTTATAGCAACGTCTGGTGTTCCTCAGGGCAGCATTCTTGGCCCACTTTTGTTTGTTCTTTTTATTAATGATATCGGTTCCTGCATAAAATATTCCAACTTTCTGCTCTATGCTGACGATCTTAAGATTTTTCGTAGGACAAATGTCCTGTCGGATACTGCCCTTCTGCAACAAGACCTAAATAATATTGTAGGTTGGTGTCTCTCCAACAACCTCCACCTTAACGTAAAAAAGTGTTTCCATATGTCATTCTCTAAGTCTTTTACCCTTCATACCTCCGCCTATTATATCTCAGGTGGTCAGCTGGCCTCAGTCAAAGAATTTGTTGATCTAGGAGTAGTTTTCGATACAAACTTTTCTTTTGTTAACCACATTTGTTATGTGCTTCCAAAGGCATACTCAAACCTGGCTTTCCTTCGTAGATATGCCAAAGACTTGAAGGATCCCTACACGAGGAAGACTCTTTATATTTCTTTAGTTCGTTCGAAGCTGGAGTATGCATCCGTTATCTGGAACCCTATCTATAGCTGCCATTCGGCCAGAATCGAAAGAGTTCAACGAAAATTTATTCGGTTTGGCTTAAATATCCTCAATTTTGAGGACCCGATTCCGTCATACTACTCGCGCTGTACGCTTATTAACCTGCAACCCCTTGATACTAGGTGAACTGTGCACTTGCTTATGTTTGCCTATGACATAATAGCTGGTTATCTAGACTGTCCAAATCTTCTCGAGAAGGTCTCATTTAACGTCCCTCACAGGTGTCTACGTTCCTTTTTACCTTTTTATTTGCCTGCTCCCAGTGCAAATTATTACAATTTTAACCCAATTTATCGTGCCCTTGCTCAGTTTAATAAGCTCTCAAGAGGCGTAACTATTGACTTTTCCCTATCGAGAGATACATTCAAATCTATTATTGTAGTTAGCCTTTCATCATGTATCATACATATTTTTATTTTTAGCTTTTTAATTTTACTTTGTATATAGTCTGTAAGATGTGAGATCATAGACTGAATAAACATAAACATATGTTTTGTGGGTCTGATTTGACTGATTTTCACTAACCACATTACTTACACAATATGTACAAAAGCTGCAAAATTTTGCGTTCCTAGCTTTTTAATTGCAAGAGTGCTATCCCAAAACCCGTTTATCGCAACAGTCGTTTGTATGAGGCTATACAGTTTGTTTTTCTGCTTTGACTGATTTTCACTAACCAAAGCTGCAAAAATTTCACGTTCCTAGCTTTTTGAATGCAAGAGTGCAGGCCCAAAACCCGTTTATAGGAACAATCGATTGTATGGGGGCTACATGTTTACCAAAACCCTGTTTATAAGCACAATCGATTTTATGTGGCTTAAATGTTTTGTGGGTCCGATATGAATGATTTTCTTATCCACATTACGTATATAATATGGTGAAAAGCTGCAAAATTTTACGTTCCTAGCTTTTTAATTGCAAGAGTGTTGGCCCAGAACCCGTTTAGCGCAACAGTCGTTTGTATGAGGCTATATAGTTTGTTTGTCTGCTTTGACTGATTTTCACTAACCAAAAGCTGCAAAAATTTCACGTTCCTAGCTTTTTAATTGCAAGAGTGCTGGCCCAAAACCCGTTTATAGGAACAATCGATTGTATGGGGGCTATATGTTTTGTCTGTCTGATTTGACTGACTTTCGTTAACCACATTACTCACGCAATATGTACAAAAGCTGCAAAATTTTACGTTCGTAGCTTTTTAATTGCAAGAGTGCTGGCCCAAAACCCGTTTATAGGAACAATCGATTGTATGGAGGCTATATGTTTTGTGGGTCTGATCTGACTGATTTTCCCTAACCACATTACGTATATAATAAGGTGAAAAGCTGCAAAATTTTACGTTCCTAGCTTTTTAATTGCAAGAGTGTTGGCCCAAAACCCGTTTAGCGCAACAGTCGTTTGTATGAGGCTATATAGTTTGTTTGTCTGCTTTGACTGATTTTCACTAACCAAAAGCTGCAAAACTTTACGTTCCGATCTTGTGTTCAATTTTGTCTCTTGTAATGCGGCGATTTCGATGTTGTGCGACTTCATAAAGGCAGTTATCTCCGCGATCTTTCCAGCTAATCCGTTACAGTTCAGCTGTAAAATTCTGAAAGCGTGTAGGAGGGAAGAGGGATACATGCTAGGCGTGAGGGACGGCTGCGTTTGCCTAGGTGGAGGTAGGCTAAGGCCTAAACTGTGTCGCAGTCAATTGTTGCACTTGACCGATGTAGCAGGCGTTTATAATCTTTGCTGACAAACGGTGCATGTAGTGAAAGGTACGAGGAGATGCTTGTCCTGGATCACGAGCAGGGGGGGGGGGGGGGGTCATTGAAGACAGAGAAAGAGGGGACTGACGATCGGGGATGCTCATATCTGGCCTATTTCGGAGGGGATAGGACTGTTGACCGGCCGTGTGAGCGTGAGCGACAGTCGGAAGTGGGTGAGGCGGGAATGGCAGCAGTGCTGCCAGTTGTATAAACTGAGACACCATTGCGGCTACTTGAAGTTAGTAGGGGCGGTAAGGCGACGCGTACCGAGGGACGCCTTTAGGCGTGTACAGCATGGTGCCTTGAATGTACTAAAGAAAGTACGGGGTCTGTGGATGGCAGGGTTAAGCCCTGAGCATCCATTTCTGTAGCCATCTCTTACACTTGGCGCATTGAACCGAATGCGACCGTTTAATATAAATCTTCTTCCAGCAAACGCATAAGATCCAATCTTTTGGTCCAGGGTTGGGTTCGACCCCAGCCCGTAACAAGAGACAATGGAACAACCCAGCTGCCAGGGTTTGCTCCGAAAATGACAATTTAAGGGTGGGACGGGACAGACTGGACAGGGTTACACTGAAATAACAGCCCTTGGCCGGGTAAAAAAACCCGGGTCATTCCGGTACGATAGAACCGGCTGTTGTGGGAATGGTATAAATTTGTCAAAGTGCCTTTTATGCAAAAAACAACTCAAAGGGCATATTTTAGGAAACATTAAAAGACATTATATGCATAGCCATTGAAATGGAGCCATCCACAAGCGCGAATAAGGACTTAAATTGCCGAAGATGTGGTCAATTCGGTCTAAAATTAAACAAAACCGAAAATGAAAATTACGACTATGAATCAGTACATGATCGCTTAAATTTCGTATTAGCAATAGTAAGATGTGCTGCCCACACAATTCAATTAGCAGCTTATGATGCGTTCAAGGACAACCAAAGTAAACTGGATGATTGTAGGAAAATTTCAAAACCCCTTAGGACGAGTATTAGAAGCGATCGGAACTCTGCGGATCTACGTTTGCCACCGATTCACAACATACCCCGCTGGAACTCCACTTTTGAAATGTTGGAGTCCCTATTGAGTTTTAAAGAGCGCATAAATGGGAATGAGGTGGAGCTTCCTATTGATTGTGAAATGGATTGGAATTTCGTAGAAAGCTTCGTAAATGCATTTACACTAATGGCGCAATGTGCTAAACAACTTCAAACAAAGGATTTCTACAGATATTGGTTAGTATGTGAAGCTAAATTAAAAATAATGTGTGAAAATGCGTTTGCTGTCAAGCTGTTAGAATCCATGGGGAAAAGAAAAAATTATTGCTGAACAACGCTGCATTCCTTGCTGGTATATACCTCGATCCAAAATTCAACTTCTTGGATTCACCGTATATGACTGACGACCAGTAAAAAATGCAGTGGTATGTTTAAATAATATAACTTACTACATGTACGAGGTGTGTTCAAAACGTATCGCGAATTTTGAATTTTCGCTGGTTACGTATATTCGAATTTCGAATTTTTTGTGGCGTTATGTTGGTACTCATGTCTCTAACTTATGCCGACAAGCTCGGCCATTTTGAATGTTCAGTTAATTGTTGACAGCTGCTTTGCTTGCACGTGTTTTGGATCGTCTTCGATTTTTACCTATTCAAAAAAATGGATCAAAGAACCTGTATCAAATTTTGTGTGAAAAACGAAATTAAGTGCGCGGATGCATTCCGAATGTTGACTGTGGCATACGGAGAAGCTACCTTGGACCGAAGCAACGTTTATCGGTGGTAGAAATTGTTCTCAGAAGGCCGAGAAGATGTGCAAAGAAGAACAAAAATTGGCTTTTGCACCACGATAACGCCCCTGCTCACGCATCGTTGCTTGTGCGCGACTTTTTGGCCAAAAACAACACACTAATGATGCCGCAGCCACCGTATTCCCCAGATCTGGCCCCCTGTGACCTGTTGTTCCCTAAACTGAAGAGGCCCATGAAAGGACGACGTTACGGTTCTCTTGACGAGATAAAGACGGCATCGAAGGAGGAGCTGAACAAGATACAAAAAAATGATTTTTTGAAGTGCTTCGAAGATTGGAAAAACCATTGTCACAAGTGTATAATATCTCATGGGGATTACTTTGAAGGGGACAAAATAGATATTCATGAATAAATAAATAATTTTTGAAAAAACACAAAATTCGCTATACTTTTTGAACACACCTCGTATGCATCAAAAATAATAATTTTCTCAGGTGCATATCTTACGAACGAACGCAAAACTTACTACCTTGAATGGTGAAGGAAATATAACTGACGAAGGAATTGAATCAGAAGATAATATGCCAGTTTCCTTCAATGATCCCTACAATATTTTAGAGTTGTCTAAGTCCAACTCACAACAGTGCGAATATCCGACAAAAGCTTGATAATTTATCATACGGACAAAGGATGCCTTTTGCAACAGATATACTTGCTGACTGGAAAACTCTGTCCACAAAAGGAAAAGATTTGTGTAAGCTGGTTGGAGTTATTTTAGCTGTTCCGTCAAGCCAAGTTTTCGTTGAAAGAGGTTTCAGTGTCTTGTCTACAATAATCAATAATAATTAAACTTAATAATAATTTATTAGAAAAGGTTAATATCTAAAATACTATTTACAGGGAAAACTAAATCGTTATATTAAAAAATTTACATTTTATTTTTATGTATATATATTTTTAGGTTACTTAAAAATATTAAGCCTGAAATATTTTTATTTGTGTATTTTGCTTTGTAATATATATACTCGTACATATGTGTCAAGCAAATTGACATTTTAAGATATGTAAGTGTTATATACGACATATCAAATTATTTCCTTTCTTATGCTATTTCAGGGGTCTGGTATAGAGAGAAAAATTTGCCTTGGTATAACCTTCATATTGTTCTGTTAACCAGTGGTTCAGTTCATATTTTCCACACAAACAAATAATGAAATAAAATAATGTGACGAATTCGATGATTCCTTAATTATCAGTCCTGGGTTCGATCACTATAAAGTCAAATAAACACAAACACAGATATTGTAACTAATAGCTAGTTTTATTTACTAAAGGGTGTTTTTTTTAGGGGTATACAACTTCGAATTGAAATAAAACACAAGAAAATCGTTTTAAGGTCCATCAATTTGGCTTTATTGGAAGGATAATTTTATGCCATTAATGTTTAAATATGATTTCGGGCATGTGGCCGCCGCGGCTGGCTCGAATAAAGCCAATTCTACAGGTCCAATTTTCAACCACTTTTTCGAGCATATGGGGCCGTATGTCGGCAATAACGCCACGAATGTTGGCTTCCAATTCCCCTAACGTTTCTGGTTTGTTGGTGTAGACGAGCGACTTCACATATCCCCAAAGAAAATAATCCAATGGTGTCAAATCACACGACCTTGGTGGCCAATTGACAGGTCCATTCCGCGAAATTATGCGCTCATCGAATGTTTCCTTCAATAAATCGATTGTGACGTGCGCTGTGTGGCATGTAGCGTCTTGTTGGAACCACAACTCATCCACATTCATGCCATCCAATTCGGGAACAAAATAGTCGGTTATCATGGCTCTATACCGGTCTCCATTAACGGTAGCTGCCTCTCCAGCATTATTGCGGAAGAAGTATGGCCCAATGACTCCACCAGCCCATAGAGCACACCAAACAGTCAGTTTTTGTGGATGTAATGGCGTTTCAAGGGTCTCATGTGGATTCTCTTCACTCCAAATGCGGCAATTTTGCTTGTTGATGTAGCCATTCAACCAAAAATGAGCCTCATCACTGAACAAAATTTTGCGATGAAAATCAGCATCGAAATCAATCTCATTTTCGGCCCATACACCAAAATCACGACGCATTGCATGGTCTCGCGGCTTTAATTCTTGCACAAGCTGGATCTTGTAAGGTCGCAAGCCAAGATCTTTGCGCAAAATCTTCCATAAAGTTGATGGACAAAGCTCCAATTGCCGTGCACGGTGGCGAATCGATTCATTCGGGTCCTCTTCAACACTTTGCTCTACAGCGGCAATTGTTTCTTCGGTGCGCACTGTTCGACGTCTCTGCGGATGCGTATTATCACATAGAGTAAACGTAGTGCGAAAACGATCCATGGTTAACCGAATTAATTGCTCTGATGGACGATTATGTCGACCATAAAATGGACGGAGCTCACGGTAAACTTCGCGAACTGAACCATTATTTTCGAAATAAATTTGCACGATTTGCAAGCGTTGTTCTTTTGTCAACCTGTTCATGATGAAATGGCAAACCAAACTGAACATAAATGACATTAGAGTTGCCAGATTTGACCACAAAATGCCAGTTTTATCTCTATTCGAAAAACAAACCTGTAAAAAAAACACCCTGTAGTAAGAAGCTCAATACAAATATAAGAGTTTGGTAACTTCACAGTAGTTCACTGATCAACGCTTGAAAATAAACTGATCCCTGCCCAGCTTGGTCAATGCCTTATATAGTCCGACAGGGTGCTTGCCTACGCACCGAGAACTTTCTTGGTTATTCGCTCATCGTGTTCTCGAAGGATCGGTGTTATTTATTGGCATCTCCTCTTTGCATCGTATTCGCAAACACTCGCGCCATCTCTCTTCCTCTTCCTGGTTACACACTCGCTTAAGAGTAGCCATCGTTATCTCTGTTGTGTTTAACTAGTGGTGGGAGTGTTATTGAGTTAGGGGTGGTACTTGCTTGAGAATAATCGCCACAATAATAAAAAACCTAGTTGCATCAATGGCTGGCAATTGTTATACTGTCTAACAGCCCAAGGTCGATTCAATTAAGAATACCATTGATTAAAAATTATCTATGGCCATGTACACAAGTATAAAGATATTTGTTTTTTAAGGAATGTTTTTGCTGCATCTCACATGTATAAGGGATCCCAGGACCTGGTAATTTCTAACTAGTTGCATCCATGGCGGGCAATTATTAAACCAATAATTTTCATATTCACATTAAGATCACGTATATTTTTATATGTACGTGCATATGTTAATATATTTGTATATTCGGAAAAGCATAAGTAGGTATAGAATTTTTGAATATTGTTTTTCTGTTCTTTGCCTGTTGAGTATAAATATGCGATAGACCTTTTTAGGTAGCGGTGTGTGGTTAAATATATTTACGCAAAATTGCATTCCATAAAATTTTCCGAAAAATATTAATATCTATGATATACACCTGTACATATACATTAGACTGGGCTATATGAAAAGAAATTTGATTTCCTTGAAAAGAATATTGATTTTATTTTGCAGATTGGCGAAAGGACAATATTGTAAAAGTCACAGATCTTTATATTAATTTCTAAAGGTCTGTCATTGATACTTAAGATTTTAAAGGACTAATCTCATTTTCATCTAAATCTGCGAAACCAATGTGCTAAAGTGGCTTACATATATATTATATTATATATATATTAAAAAATATTGTGGCGATTATTCTCAAGCATGTACCATCCCTAAGTCAATAACACTCCCACCGCTAGTTAACACAACCGAGATAACGATGGCTACGCTTATGCATGCAAGCGTATAACTAGGAAGAGGAAGAGAGATGGCGCGAGTGTTTGCGAATACGATGCAAAGAGCAGATGCCAATAAATAACACCGACCCTTCCAGAACACGAAAAGCGAACAACCAAGAAAGTTCTCGGTGCGTAGACAAGCACCCTGTTGAACTATATAAGGCGGTGACCAAGCAAGGCAGGGGATCAGTTTATTTTCAAGCGTTCAATAGTGAACTACTGTAAAGTTACCAAACTCCGAAAATTGTTTTTGCGTTTATTACTATGTAGTAAATAAAACTAGCTATCAGTTACAATATCTGTGCGTGTGTTTATTTGACTTTATAGTGATCGAACCCAGGATTGATAATCAAGGAATCATCTAATTCGTCACAATTGGTGTCAGAAGCGGTATTGTTAAATAAATACCAGTGATTTAAAGGATAACAAGGACATGGCGAAGCTGAATGCATTAAAGATTCAGCAACTCAAAAATGAGTTGGTGCAACGCGGACTAAACACTACAGGCAATAAATCAGAGTTACAGTCACGATTGCTAGAGGCTATGGAAGCAGAAGGAATCAACGTTGATGATCATGTTTTTCATCTTGTGCAGGAGGCATCCACAAAAATGGAAGAAAAAAAAGGAGTCTCTGAATCCAGTAGCAACCGTGGACACAAACATGATATTGGCTGTATTAACTCAGATGTCGACTAAAATGGAAGAACAAGAGGCGCGTATTACATCGCGAATGGCATCTCAGCTGGAAGAACAGAAAACTTGCATGGCATCTCAGCTGGAAGAACAGAAAATACACATTGCATGTCGAATGGAGGCCCAAGAGACTCGTATTATAGAAATGTCGTCTCAAATTTCGGCCAATATTTCATCACAGCTCTCCGCTCAACTGGAAGAACAAAAGGCGTATATGTCATCGCAGTTGGAAGCACAAGATGCAAAAATTGCACAATTTCAAGATAAAATAGAGACCGAGCTAGATGCGTTAAGGGGCCGTATCCAAGAGTTGCAACTGAACCGTCCATCTGCTTCAGCGAATACTCCCAAGGTAAAATCCCCGTCATTTGATGGTTCTTTCCAGGTATTTAAGCTACAGTTTGAGAAGACGGCAGCGGTGAATAATTGGGGCACTGAAGACAAAGTTGCTGCACTGTTCCTGGCATTGAAGGGTCCTGCAGCCGAAATCTTACAGACGATTCCAGACGGTGAACACAATAATTATGAAGCATTGATGGGTGCAGTTGAGGGACGCTATGGTAGCGAACATCGAAAACAGATATACCAAATAGAGCTACAGAATCGCTGTCAGAAGGCTAATGAGACATTGCAGGGATTTGCATCGGATATCGAGAGGTTGTCCCATCTAGCAAATGCGTACGCACCTGTAGAATATACGGAGAGGGTGAAAATCCAGTGTTTCATAAATGGAATACGCGATGTGGAGACGAAGCGGTCCACATATGCAAACCCAAAAGGACATTCGCTGAAACGGTATCGCATGCTCTGGCGCAGGAAATAGCCTCGCTTTTGAGTAAACCTACATACAAGGCTCATCGCGTAGAAGTGGACACTCCGACTTGGGTAGACAAAATTTTGGAAGCGTTGAACGGAGTACAGAAAAAAAGTGATGGTGCCATTAAATGCTTTAAGTGCGGAAAACCAGGTCACATAGCACGTTATTGCGGCACTGGCTCCAGTAGCCCCAGCAATTCAGGTGGACGAAAACGCAAAGCTGAAGGAGATGAGCAAACCTCGCAACAAAATCAGTCGTTAAACTAAATGGAGCCAGCCGAAAGGGGCGTGGACTGGCTCCCGCAGCTGAATGCCCCGTAATCTCTGTCTCACAGATCGGAAGGAAAGCTAGTAATGTTACTGTTGTTGCATATGTGGATGGAAAAGAGCACGTACTAACTGTGGATACAGGCGCATCGCATTCCATAATTCGATCTGATTTAGGCAACAAGGAGGTGAGACCATTGCATGGAGCAAAGTTACGTACGACCACTGGTGAGGACACCCATGTCCTAGGAGAAGTAACATGTGAAATCGCAATTCGGAACGTGGCCGTTCTACACAGTTTTATAGTAGCAGATATTGCTGACGAAATCATAGTTGGTGTGGACTTCTTAAGCGAGCAATGCATCAAGATTGAGATGGAAAACAGGATTATGAATTACCGGAAACAGGGATGTGGCATTAAATTTTGGTTACGAAAACAAATAAGTTAGTAAGCGAGTGCTTGTGGAGGAGAGCCAACAAATTCCACCGAAGTCGGAAGCAATCATATGGGCAAAGATTGATGGAGATTATGGGACAAACAAGTTGTGGGTTGTCGAGGCAGCAAACAAATGAAGGACGAACATATTAGTAGGAAAAACCTTGGCCATGACAAAACAAGATGGACGTGTACCGGTAAGAGTACTTAATGAGTTCAAATCGCCGATTAAACTTTCTAAAGGAGTAATATTGGTTCAATGACAAGAGGTCGAGGTAGTTATCAATTGTGAACAGCTTCAGGAAAATGATTCTACCATCAAGATTAATCTTTCAGATGATATCACGTCGTGGACGGCAGGCCTCGAAAAAGATCATCAGAAAAAGGAAAAGGAACTTTTATCAAAGTACTCGAGCATATTTGACAAGGATGGTTCTAAACCAGGTCGGACCAAAGTTGTGAAGCATCAAATTGATACTGGTGATGCAAGGCCCATCCGCCAAGCTCCTCGTAGTATTCCATTGGCCAAACGCCAAGTAGTAAGAGAAATTATACAGGAAATGAGTGACAGCGGCGTGATCGAACCATCAGCTAGTCCATGGAGCTCACCGGTAGTACTAGTGAAAAAGAAAGATGGACAAATGAGGTTCTGTGTGGATTACCGGAAATTGAACGACGTAACAAAAAGGACAGTTATCCATTGCCAAGAATCGACGATACTCTGGACTCCTTATCTGGCACGAAATGGTTTTCCACACTGGACTTGAAAAGCGGCTACTGGCAAGTGGAGGGAAAGGATGAAGATAAAGAGAAGACGGCTTTCAGCGTTGGAGAAGGGCTTTGGCAATTTACGGTAATGCCCTTCGGGCTATGCAATGCTCCAGCTACTTTTGAGAGACTCATGGACCAGATACTAAAAGGATTGCACTGGCAAACATGTTTGGTGTACCTCGACGACATCATCGTGCTGGGAAAAAGCTTTGGGGAACACCTAAAGAACTTGGAGGAAGTTTTCCAAAGAATAGCTGGTGCTGGTCTGAAACTAAGTCCCAAGAAGTGTTCCTTGTTTAAAAAGGAAGTAAGTTATTTGGGTCACAAGGTAACTACGGAGGGAATCTGCACTGGTAAGGAAAAGATCGAACCGTAAAAGATTGGCCAAGACCGAGAAATTTGCATGAGTTACGGAGCTTCCTGGGGCTGTGCAAATATTATCGCCGATTTGTACCAAATTTTGCCAGCGTAGCTAGTAGTCTCCACGACCTTACAAGGAAGAATATGAGTTTTGAATGGAAGAAGGAACAGGAGGTGGCTTTTCAAACATTGAAGGAACGACTATGCACTGCCCCGATGTTAGCATATCCAATTCCAGGTTCAAAGTTTATTCTGGATACAGATGCGAGCGGTTATGCTATAGGAGGTGTTTTGTCCCAGATTGTTGATGGACAGGAGAAGGTAGTTGCACACTATAGCCGAACAATTGGGAAGCCTGAAAGGAACTATTGTGTAACCCGGAGAGAACTGTTGGCATTGGTAGAGTGCGTTAAGCATTTCTACAAGTATCTCTATGGGCACCGATTCCACGTCAGGACAGACCATGCATCGTTGAAATGGCTCTTACAGTTCCGTAATCCGGAAGGTCAATTGGCACGGTGGATAGAGCGACTGCAAAATTATGACTTTTCCATAGAGCATCTCAAAGGTAGCACCCACGGAAATGCTGATGCAATGTCACGAAGACCATGTAACTTGGAATGCAAGCATTGTTCCAAAGCTGAGACCAAGGAAGACATTATAGATGTGCGGCTCATGACTAAAACATCTTCGGACGAATGGGACATGGATCAATTAAGGAGGTTTCAGCACGAAGATTCAGATCTTACACTTGTAATGCCAAGAGAGGAGATGTCAGCAGAAAGTCCTGTTGCCAAGTCATATTGGCCACAGTGGAATAGTTTGCAATTAGAATCCGGTTGTTTGCATCGAATATGGGAGAGTGAGGATGGTCAATATGTTCGAAAGCTGATAGTCGTCCCAAGGAAGAAAATCCCTGGTGTACTCAATGAATTACATAACGGTCCAAGCGGAGGTCATCTTGGAGTCACCAAGACCTTGGAGAAAGTCAAGCAAAGATTCTATTGGTTGGTTGCCGTCAATCGGTCGCGGAGTGGATTGCCAACTGTGAAGTATGCATCAAAGCTAAAGGACCGAAATCAAGGAGCCATGGCCAAATGAAACAGTATAACTCAGGTGCGCCATTTGAGAGGATAGCCATGGATGTAGCTGGTCCGTTTCCTACTAGCAAACTCGGAAACAAATATGTACTGGTGGTTATGGACTATTTCAGCAAATGGCCAGAAGTGTACCCTATTCCAAATCAAGAGGCAGAAACAATAGCAGAGGTGTTTACTAACAATTGGGTAGCTCGGTTTGGTGCACCGATGGAGATACATTCTGACCAAGGCAGAAATTTCGAATCAGCTGTGTTCCAGGAAATGTGCAAGACATTGGGCATTCGGAAAACTCGAACAACTGCACTACATCCTCAGTCAGATGGCATGGTGGAACGCTTCAATAGAACCTTGGAAGAGCACCTGAGGAAAGTAGTGGATAAGTTCCAGAAGGATTGGGATACTCACATCTCCTTATTCCTAATGGCATATCGCTCTGCAGTACATGAAACAACTGGTCAGACTCCTGCAAAGGTTATTTTCGGCAATGATCTTCGATTGCCAGCTGACTTGAAGTTTGGGATAAACGCTGATGCAGGAGTAAATGCTCGGAAATCTACTAGCGTATTGGAAGAAGAAATGAGAGAAATACACGACCTTGTGAGACAACGGACTAAGATCATGAGCGATAAGATGAAGGCCAGGTACGACAAAGCAATAAATTCGGAAGGTTTTATAGAAGGAGATTTAGTGCTGCTATACAACCCACAGCGTAAGAAAGGTTTGTCCCGAAAACCACAATGTAACTGGGAAGGCCCATACAAAGTCATAAAACGGATCAACGATGTAGTATATCGCATACAAACTATGGGAAGGCCAAGGAATAAGATGAAGGTGGTCCATTTGGAAAATCTAGCTGCGTTTGGTTCCGGCAATGTGTCTGATCGGGACGACCAGACTTAGGTGGAGGGCAGTGTGGCGATTATTCTCAAGCATGTACCATCCCTAAGTCAATAACACTCCCACCACTAGTTAACACAACCGAGATAACGATGGCTACGCTTATGCATGCAAGCGTATAACTAGGAAGAGGAAGAGAGATGGCGCGAGTGTTTGCGAATACGATGCAAAGAGGAGATGCCAATAAATAACACCGACCCTTCCAGAACACGAAAAGCGAACAACCAAGAAAGTTCTCGGTGCGTAGGCAAGCACCCTGTTGAACTATATAAGGCGGTGACCAAGCAAGGCAGGGGCTCAGTTTATTTTCAAGCGTTCAATAGTGAACTACTGTAAAGTTACCAAATTCCTAAAATTGTTTTTGCGTTTATTACTAGTAAATAAAACTAGCTATCAGTTACAATATCTGTGCGTGTGTTTATTTGACTTTATAGTGATCGAACCCAGGATTGATAATCAAGGAATCATCGAATTCGTCACAATATTATTAAATTTTATTATATAACGGGAACTATTATCGTTTTGCTTTAATTTATCAGCGAAAAACTCAAAGATGTTTCATCTCTATTCTTAAAAAAATCGTATATTATCAAGTGGTATTGATTTTCAAACGAACGATCACGATCGTTCGCTAGAAATCGCGATTGCCAGAAATGGCGTTAATGCTCTTTTCAATATGAGTTATTGTTTGAGTTTTGCTATGCACGCGCGCAACGAATGATCGATGCCTAAAAATGGAATCGAGTACGCTTGCACCTTTGCTGTTGCTTGCGAGAGATTGCACATGCATTCGTTTAAAATATAGCTTACTTATAGTCCAATTACCCACCGACGCACGTACGTAGTACGTATCAGCTGACACGACCTGTCTTATGAGAGTGCCATGTAAACGAACACTCACCGACGTTCAATTTTTCCGTATACGAAGAACGTTCCGTAGAAATCAAAGAAATTTTGATTTTTTCCGTAAGAACGTGTCAGCTGATTGCTCTCTCATATGACAGTGTTGCCTATTCATACGTGTGTATGCTGTTTATGGATCGTTTGCAGTTGCTTTACAAAAATACCTCAAAATACCTTTTAAATTTTCGTAATAATGTTGAAATAACATGAAATTACGATATTAATTTGTTGTTTTCAAATAAATTGACTGGCTATAATTATTTAGTATTAATTTCGGACACTCATAAAATGAACAATAATTTTTTCAGAAGCACTTTGAGTTAGCATGCATGAAAACTGATCAATGGCAACATTGTATTGAATGTAAACAGGAAATGGCTGATTTCTCCGTTGGCGCCACGGTCATAAGATTCCCTCAAACGTACGTACGTACGGGATACGTAAACGTACAGTTACACACGTCGGTGGGTAATTGGACTATTACTCTCGAGAAATGCCAACCACTCATTTTTATACAATGATAAGTTGTTTGAGATATCGTATTTTGAGCGTTCACCGCACCCTGATGCGTGCAACGTAGCTGAGTGGGTATGATGCGGGACGCGTCGGTTCGAATCTTACTAACTGATACATTTTTTTTATTTATGATTTAAAATTTTAACCTTTCGTTAAGGAACGTTACTAGAACAAATACGAAACTGAAATTTATTAAATTTTAATGATTACACAACTGCCGGTTTCTAACTAGTGAAAATATAGTTACTATATCACTAGTTCTTATTAGCCACCTTATCTCTAGTTCTGAACCAGAAACTATTCTCACTAGTTATATTTGTTTATTCGAATACTTACTATTCGAATAGTTGTCATTTATTGGAATAATTCTTTATTCAGCAAATGGGGTTTGACTAGTTTTTTTATTATTCGAATAATTAATTAACTATTCGAATAGTGCTCTGCGAATAATTAAATACCATTCTTGTATGCAAATGATTCTCTAGATAGATATTTACCTTAAAATTACTATAAATAAATAGTTATTAATATATTTGTATGTTTATTGCATTTATATTTGTATGGCAGGTTTTGTGCTAGGGTTTAGGCAAGGTATGCAGGATAGCAATTCATTGTGGGCATACACATCTACTGTACATACAAACATATACAAAACAATACTACCTGCTCACTATTTTTTGCTAAGTAGAATACTACAGAAGAAATTCAAGACAAAAGTATTTCCAATTGCAAGTGCTGCAATGTTATGGAATAAAACTTGCATACACATATTAACTGAAACAAATTTCTAACAGGACTTTTTGTATCAACCGTTAATCGAGCTTTGCATCAAATATGATACATTTGATTTTTTGTGAGGTTATAACTTTCGTTAAATGAAGTTTATCTACCCCATTTTTCGTTACTTTTTTTATCTTGCTGTTATTTTAAAACATATTTCGAAAAAATTGAACAAGTGGGCCATGAGAAAATCAAAAAATTCATAATTCAAGCTATGTATCATACATGAGATATTTCGTATGTGTTTTTGCTACGTTGCTTACCGTTTGGACCGCGATTTGTGAACATTTTTTGTACTTCAATTATTGTGGGGTTTTCACAGTTTTTCCAAAATATTAAGTGGTCATCAATAAAAATAATGTCACGAGTAAAGTTTTTAACTCTCGAAGAACTTGTAAGTGAGGTATTAGATGAAAGCGAAGAAGATGACGATGTTTCTGGATCTGGTGCAGAAATAGAAAGCAGTTCTTCTGAAAGCGATTTATCGGAGTTGGATGATAATTTTGACAATAACTGTGATGGTGATCCATTGTATACTTCAAAAGATGGAATTAATTGCCGCAGTGAGCCCTACGTCACTCGTAGATTGGGTAGTGAAAACGTCATCAAGTTACGTCAAGGTTGGTAGTTAATTTTTGTTTGATGATATGAAATGAAGTCTGTTGGTTTTTTGGTGTAACCAGATATGCATCAATCAGAGTGAAACACATCCCGGATTTATTCTTATTACTTTTTCCTTCGACGCTATCGACAATTATAATTGACAGTTCTAACAACTATGGAAGACACTTTCATGGCACCAACTATATCGAAATGGATGAGAAACTATTTCATGCGTTCTAAGCTATATTATTGTTGGCCGGTGTATACAAGTGGGTATGGAAGTGGAAAAAAAATTTTAAATAAAGTTCGTGTATATCTACCTTGTGGTTTCAGATCCAGAAATGAAACTTTGCACGATTTATTTGATGAAAATATTGGCCGACCAGTATTTCGATCAATCATGTCTGAAAGAACATTTTTACATATTCACAAAATTATTCCTTTCTATGATGTGCTTACACGACGCAGTCAAAGAACCGATGACAAATTTTCACCAATTCGAAACTTCTGGGAAAAGTTGTCTGAGAGGCTTACCACATTCTACAATCCAATCGATGTCACTGTAGATGAGCAATTGCTTGGATTTCATGGTCGATGTAAATTTCGTCAACACATACCAATTTTGGCTACTTGTCGATTCGCGAACATGTTACGTATGGAAAATACAGCCATATTTTGAAAAAAATGTGACAGGTATTGTCGAAAGAAATCAAGGGGAACGGGTAGTGATTTAGTTCATGGACTTAAAGGACATAACGTAACCATGGACAGCTTTTTTTCATCACACTCCCTGGACAAAAATTGTTACAAAAGGACATGACGATGGCTGAAACTATGCGTAGAAATAAAAGGTCTATTCCTCTAAAACTTTTGCTTTGTAAAAACATCGCCCTTTATGAATCAACTTTTGCACTTACGCCTGATACCAATCTCATTTCATACATTAGTCACAAAAATAAATGTACAATTGTTATGAGCACAATGCACCACACACCTAATGTTGCGAATGACTCCAAAAAGTTGCCTGAAATAATCTCTTATAATAACTCAACGAAGGAAGGAGTAGATACTGTTAATAAAATGCTCAGCTGCTACAGCTGCAAACGCAAAAATAATCAATGGGCTATGGCTGTATTTTCTAACATAATGGATATATCTGCTTTGAATGCATATATTATATATAACGAAATAGATCCGAATTGGATGCTTACTTACTGACTCAAAAACATACAAAGCGTAAATGCTAATTGCATGAACAGCAATGTCATTGGCAATGCCATACATAGAAAAACGAAAGAGAGGCCCTAGAAACGAACTATCTGCTACGTTACTTTCGTAAATTCAATTTAAAAACATCCTCAGTAATGATTATAGCGAAGCAGGTCCGTCCAAGAAACGAAAAATTGATTCTCCAAAAACAAACCGTGCAAGATGTCAAAGTTGTTATCATTCCGGGGAAAATAAAAATAAATAGACATCATCATTCGAATGCATTAATAATATTTAAACTTGTCAAAATTTAAAAAAAATATTTTCAATAAAAGAGTTAATAAAAATAATAAAATACTTTTTCTCTATAGATTTCAAAAATGATACATAGCCAGAATTATGAATTTTTTTTAAAGCTCGATCTACGGTTAAGACATAAATAATCAAATAAATAAATACTTGTTTAGCAAAATAATTGATTTGTAAATAATAACTTATTATTAATTAAAGCAAGTAATGATTTAATGTCATTATAAAAAGATTAATAAAACATTTTAAAGACTACCTTTATATCTATGGCGCCGAAATACAGCAGCAAATTTGTACTTAAACAAAGACAAAGTATCTGTGAGTTTTAGTTTTGAAACTTAAATCGTCCCACTTCTAATCAATTTATGAGATTTGAAAATACAGAGGTGGAATGCAATTAATATACTTTAAATGTTTTGTTAACTGTCGAACTTCCATTTGCGATTCTAAATAAAAATTGATTGTTTCAGTTTGGAAACGCGCACTACACACTTATATTTTCAAATCTCATAAGTTGATTACAATTAAGACGATTAAAGTTTGAAGACTAAAACTCACAGATACCTTGGCCACAGCAATTAGAATCCGGTTGTTTGCATCGAATATGGGAGAGTGAGGATGGCCAATATGTTCGAAAGCTGATAGTCGTCCCAAGGAAGAAAATCCCTGGTGTACTCAATGAATTACATAACGGTCCAAGCGGAGGTCATCTTGGAGTCACCAAGACCTTGGAGAAAGTCAAGCAAAGATTCTATTGGGTTGGTTGCCGTCAATCGGTCGCGGAGTGGATTGCCAACTGTGAAGTATGCATCAAAGCTAAAGGACCGAAATCAAGGAGCCATGGCCAAATGAAACAGTATAACTCAGGTGCGCCATTTGAGAGGATAGCCATGGATGTAGCTGGTCCGTTTCCTACTAGCAAACTCGGAAACAAATATGTACTGGTGGTTATGGACTATTTCAGCAAATGGCCAGAAGTGTACCCTATTCCAAATCAAGAGGCAGAAACAATAGCAGAGGTGTTTACTAACAATTGGGTAGCTCGGTTTGGTGCACCGACGGAGATACATTCTGACCAAGGCAGGAATTTCGAATCAGCTGTTTTCCAGGAAATGTGCAAGACATTGGGCATTCGGAAAACTCGAACAACTGCACTACATCCTCAGTCAGATGGCATGGTGGAACGCTTCAATAGAACCTTGGAAGAGCACCTGAGGAAAGTAGTGGATAAGTTCCAGAAGGATTGGGATACTCACATCTCCTTATTCCTAATGGCATATCGCTCTGCAGTACATGAAACAACTGGTCAGACTCCTGCAAAGGTTATTTTCGGCAATGATCTTCGATTGCCAGCTGACTTGAAGTTTGGGATAAACGCTGATGCAGGAGTAAATGCTCGGAAATCTACTAGCGTATTGGAAGAAGAAATGAGAGAAATACACGACCTTGTGAGACAACGGACTAAGATCATGAGCGATAAGATGAAGGCCAGGTACGACAAAGCAATAAATTCGGAAGGTTTTATAGAAGGAGATTTAGTGCTGCTATACAACCCACAGCGTAAGAAAGGTTTGTCCCCAAAACTACAATGTAACTGGGAAGGCCCATAAAAAGTCATAAAACGGATCAACGATGTAGTATATCGCATACAAACTATGGGAAGGCCAAGGAATAAGATGAAGGTGGTCCATTTGGAAAATCTAGCTGCGTTTGGTTCCGGCAATGTGTCTGATCGGGACGACCAGACTTAGGTGGAGGGCAGTGTGGCGATTATTCTCAAGCATGTACCATCCCTAAGTCAATAACACTCCCACCACTAGTTAACACAACCGAGATAACGATGGCTACGCTTATGCATGCAAGCGTATAACTAGGAAGAGGAAGAGAGATGGCGCGAGTGTTTGCGAATACGATGCAAAGAGGAGATGCCAATAAATAACACCGACCCTTCCAGAACACGAAAAGCGAACAACCAAGAAAGTTCTCGGTGCGTAGGCAAGCACCCTGTTGAACTATATAAGGCGGTGACCAAGCAAGGCAGGGGCTCAGTTTATTTTCAAGCGTTCAATAGTGAACTACTGTAAAGTTACCAAATTCCTAAAATTGTTTTTGCGTTTATTACTAGTAAATAAAACTAGCTATCAGTTACAATATCTGTGCGTGTGTTTATTTGACTTTATAGTGATCGAACCCAGGATTGATAATCCAGGAATCATCGAATTCGTCACAATATTATTAAATTTTATTATATAACGGGAACTATTATTGTTTTGCTTTAATTTATCAGCGAAAAACTCAAAGATGTTTCATCTCTATTCTTAAAAAAATCGTATATTATCAAGTGGTATTGATTTTCAAACGAACGATCACGATCGTTCGCTTGAAATCGCGATTGCCAGAAATGGCGTTAATGCTCTTTTCAATATGAGTTATTGTTTGAGTTTTGCTATGCACGCGCGCAACGAATGATCGATGCCTAAAAATGGAATCGAGTACGCTTGCACCTTTGCTGTTGCTTGCGAGAGATTGCACATGCATTCGTTTCAAATATAGCTTACTTATAGTCCAATTACCCACCGACGCACGTACGTAGTACGTATCAGCTGACACGACCTGTCTTATGAGAGTGCCATGTAAACGAACACTCACCGACGTTCAATTTTTCCGTATACGAAGAACGTTCCGTAGAAATCAAAGAAATTTTGATTTTTTCCGTAAGAACGTGTCAGCTGATTGCTCTCTCATATGACAGTGTTGCCTATTCATATGTGTGTATGCTGTTTATGGATCGTTTGCAGTTGCTTTACAAAAATACCTCAAAATACCTTTTAAATTTTCGTAATAATGTTGAAATAACATGAAATTACGATATTAATTTGTTGCTTTCAAATAAATTGACTGGCTATAATTATTTAGTATTAATTTCGGACACTCATAAAATGAACAATAATTTTTTCAGAAGCACTTTGAGTTAGCATGCATGAAAACTGATCAATGGCAACATTGTATTGAATGTAAACAGGAAATGGCTGATTTCTCCGTTGGCGCCACGGTCATAAGATTCCCTCAAACGTACGTACGTACGGGATACGTAAACGTACAGTTACACACGTCGGTGGGTAATTGGACTATTACTCTCGAGAAATACCAACCACTCATTTTTATACAATGATAAGTTGTTTGAGATATCGTAGTTTGAGCGTTCACCGCACCCTGATGCGTGCAACGTAGCTGAGTGGGTATGATGCGGGACGCGTCGGTTCGAATCCTACTAACTGATACATTTTTTTTATTTATGATTTAAAATTTTAACCTTTCGTTAAGGAACGTTACTAGAACAAATACGAAACTGAATTTTATTAAATTTTAATGATTACACAACTGCCGGTTTCTAACTAGTGAAAATATAGTTACTATATCACTAGTTCTTATTAGCCACCTTATCTCTAGTTCTGAACCAGAAACTATTCTCACTAGTTATATTTGTTTATTCGAATACTTACTATTCGAATAGTTGTCATTTATTGGAATAATTCTTTATTCAGCAAATGGGGTTTGACTAGTTTTTTTATTATTCGAATAATTAATTAACTATTCGAATAGTGCTCTGCGAATAATTAAATACCATTCTTGTATGCAAATGATTCTCTAGATAGATATTTACCTTAAAATTACTATAAATAAATAGTTATTAATATATTTGTATGTTTATTGCATTTATATTTGTATGGCAGGTTTTGTGCTAGGGTTTAGGCAAGGTATGCAGGATAGCAATTCATTGTGGGCATACACATCTACTGTACATACAAACATATACAAAACAATACTACCTGCTCACTATTTTTTGCTAAGTAGAATACTACAGAAGAAATTCAAGACAAAAGTATTTCCAATTGCAAGTGCTGCAATGTTATGTAATAAAACTTGCATACACATATTAACTGAAACAAATTTCTAACAGGACTTTTTGCATCAACCGTTAATCGAGCTTTGCATCAAATATGATACATTTGATTTTTTGTGAGGTTATAACTTTCGTTAAATGAAGTTTATCTACCCCATTTTTCGTTACTTTTTTTATCTTGCTGTTATTTTAAAACATATTTCGAAAAAATTGAACAAGTGGGCCATGAGAAAATCAAAAAATTCATAATTCAAGCTATGTATCATACATGAGATATTTCGTATGTGTTTTTGCTACGTTGCTTACCGTTTGGACCGCGATTTGTGAACATTTTTTGTACTTCAATTATTGTGGGGTTTTCACAGTTTTTCCAAAATATTAAGTGGTCATCAATAAAAATAATGTCACGTGTAAAGTTTTTAACTCTCGAAGAACTTGTAAGTGAGGTATTAGATGAAAGCGAAGAAGATGACGATGTTTCTGGATCTGGTGCAGAAATAGAAAGCAGTTCTTCTGAAAGCGATTTATCGGAGTTGGATGATAATTTTGACAATAACTGTGATGGTGATCCATTGTATACTTCAAAAGATGGAATTAATTGCCGCAGTGAGCCCTACGTCACTCGTAGATTGGGTAGTGAAAACGTCATCAAGTTACGTCAAGGTTGGTAGTTAATTTTTGTTTGATGATATGAAATGAAGTCTGTTGGTTTTTTGGTGTAACCAGATATGCATCAATCAGAGTGAAACACATCCCGGATTAATCTTATTACTTTTTCCTTCGACGCTATCGACAATTATAATTGACAGTTCTAACAACTATGGAAGACACTTTCATGGCACCAACTAAAGGGTGTTTTTTAGGGGTATAGAACTTCGAATTGAAATAAAACACAAGAAAATCGTTTTAAGGTCCATGAATTTGGCTTTATTGGAAGGATAATTTTATGCCATTAATGTTTGAATATGATTTCGGGCATGTGGCCGCTGCGGCTGGCTCGAATAAAGCCAATTCTACAGGTCCAATTTTCAACCACTTTTTCGAGCATATGGGGCCGTATGTCGGCAATAACGCCACGAATGTTGGCTTCCAATTCCCCTAACGTTTCTGGTTTGTTGGTGTAGACGAGCGACTTCACATATCCCCAAAGAAAATAATCCAATGGTGTCAAATCACACGACCTCGGTGGCCAATTGACAGGTCCATTCCGCGAAATTATGCGCTCATCGAATGTTTCCTTCAATAAATCGATTGTGACGTGCGCTGTGTGGCATGTAGTGCCGTCTTGTTGGAACCACAACTCATCCACATTCATGCCATCCAATTCGGGAACAAAATAGTCGGTTATCATGGCTCTATACGGGTCTCCATTAACGGTAGCTGCCTCTCCAGCATTATTGCCGAAGAAGTATGGCCCAATGACTCCACCAGCCCATAGAGCACACCAAACAGTCAGTTTTTGACGTAGCCATTCAACCAAAAATGAGCCTCATCACTGAACAAAATTTTGCGATGAAAATCAGCATCGAAATCAATCTCATTTTCGGCCCATACACCAAAATCACGACGCATTGCATGGTCTCGCGGCTTTAATTCTTGCACAAGCTGGATCTTGTAAGGTCGCAAGCCAAGATCTTTGCGCAAAATCTTCCATAAAGTTGATGGACAAAGCTCCAATTGCTGTGCACGGTGGCGAATCGATTCATTCGGGTCCTCTTCAACACTTTGCTCTACAGCGGCAATTGTTTCTTCGGTGCGCACTGTTCGACGTCTCTGCGGATGCGTATTATCACATAGAGTAAACGTAGTGCGAAAACGATCCATGGTTAACCGAATTAATTGCTCTGATGGACGATTATGTCGACCATAAAATGGACGGAGCTCACGGTAAACTCCGCGAACTGAACCATTATTTTCGAAATAAATTTGCACGATTTGCAAGCGTTGTTCTTTTGTCAACCTGTTCATGATGAAATGGCAAACCAAGCTGAACACAAATGATATTAGAGTTGCCAGATTTGACCACAAAATGCCAGTTTTATCTCTATTCGAAAAACAAACCTGTAAAAAAAACACCCTGTATATCGAAATGGATGAGAAACTATTTCATGCGTTCTAAGCTATATTATTGTTGGCCGGTGTATACAAGTGGGTATGGAAGTGGAAAAAAAATTTTAAATAAAGTTCGTGTATATCTACCTTGTGGTTTCAGATCCAGAAATGAAACTTTGCACGATTTATTTGATGAAAATATTGGCCGACCAGTATTTCGATCAATCATGTCTGAAAGAACATTTTTACATATTCACAAAATTATTCCTTTCTATGATGTGCTTACACGACGCAGTCAAAGAACCGATGACAAATTTTCACCAATTCGAAACTTCTGGGAAAAGTTGTCTGAGAGGCTTACCACATTCTACAATCCAATCGATGTCACTGTAGATGAGCAATTGCTTGGATTTCATGGTCGATGTAAATTTCGTCAACACATACCAATTTTGGCTACTTGTGGATTCGCGAACATGTTACGTATGGAAAATACAGCCATATTTTGAAAAAAATGTGACAGGTATTGTCGAAAGAAATCAAGGGGAACGGGTAGTGATTTAGTTCATGGACTTAAAGGACATAACGTAACCATGGACAACTTTTTTTCATCACACTCCCTGGACAAAAATTGTTACAAAAGGACATGACGATGGCTGAAACTATGCGTAGAAATAAAAGGTCTATTCCTCTAAAACTTTTGCTTTGTAAAAACATCGCCCTTTATGAATCAACTTTTGCACTTACGCCTGATACCAATCTCATTTCATACATTAGTCACAAATATAAATGTACAATTGTTATGAGCACAATGCACCACACACCTAATGTTGCGAATGACTCCAAAAAGTTGCCTGAAATAATCTCTTATAATAACTCAACGAAGGAAGGAGTAGATACTGTTAATAAAATGCTCAGCTGCTACAGCTGCAAACGCAAAAATAATCAATGGGCTATGGCTGTATTTTCTAACATAATTGATATATCTGCTTTGAATGCATATATTATATATAACGAAATAGATCCGAATTGGATGCTTACTTACTGACTCAAAAACATACAAAGCGTAAATGCTAATTGCATGAACAGCAATGTCATTGGCAATGCCATACATAGAAAAACGAAAGAGAGGCCCTAGAAACGAACTATCTGCTACGTTACTTTCGTAAATTCAATTTAAAAACATCCTCAGTAATGATTATAGCGAAGCAGGTCCGTCCAAGAAACGAAAAATTGATTCTCCAAAAACAAACCGTGCAAGATGTCAAAGTTGTTATCATTCCGGGGAAAATAAAAATAAATAGACATCATCATTCGAATGCATTAATAATATTTAAACTTGTCAAAATTTAAAAAAAATATTTTCAATAAAAGAGTTAATAAAAATAAAAAAATACTTTTTCTCTATAGATTTCAAAAATGATACATAGCCAGAATTATGAATTTTTTTTAAAGCTCGATCTACGGTTAAGACATAAATAATCAAATAAATAAATACTTGTTTAGCAAAATAATTGATTTGTAAATAATAACTTATTATTAATTAAAGCAAGTAATGATTTAATGTCATTATAAAAAGATTAATAAAACATTTTAAAGACTACCTTTATATCTATGGCGCCGAAATACGGCAGCAAATTTGTACTTAAACAAAGACAAAGTATCTGTGAGTTTTAGTTTTGAAACTTAAATCGTCCCACTTCTAATCAATTTATGAGATTTGAAAATACAGAGGTGGAATGCAATTAATATACTTTAAATGTTTTGTTAACTGTCGAACTTCCATTTGCGATTCTAAATAAAAATTGATTGTTTCAGTTTGGAAACGCGCACTACACAAGTTGATTACAATTAAGACGATTAAAGTTTGAAGACTAAAACTCACAGATACCTTGTCTTTGTTTAAGGACAAATTTGCTACTGTATTTTGGCGACATAAATATAAAGGTAGTCCTTTAAATTTTTTATCATCTTTTTATTTTATAGTTTTTAGCCTACTACGCGTTCAAAGACATCGAATTCATTGTAAACAGTGAACAGCACAGTTGGCACACTGTTAACAGTTATTACTGGATATGTTCTTTAATATGAATGGCCATATGTTAAATTTACAGCCATTAGCTTTTTCATTTATCTTGGTCAGAGCGCCACCTAGCGGAATTTTCTTTTCAGAAATTCATACTGTCATCGTGTTGTGACCTAAGATCTAAGCCTCAAGACCCTAAGTCAAGAGGTTGGTAGTTAAAAACCGACGGCAAGACTCCAAATTTCAACCGTATTTTCAAAATATGTAGATCCGTGCGCCATCTACCGAAATTTTTTCAATAAAATATTACATTTCCACCTGGTTCAGTTTCAAGTCCCTAGTTTACCGGGAAGTTACTCAAAGATCGATAGCAAGATTTTCCTAATTTTTCAGCGATTCTCAATTATCTTGATCAGCGCGCCATCTAGCAGAATTTTGATTTCTGCAAATTATATTGTGATCGTGTCCTAAACTATCTGCTAAGTTTAAGGTCCCTATTTCAAGGGGAAGTTAGTTAAAAATCGATAGCAAGATTCCGAATTTCAAGGGAACTTTCAAAATACAAGGTGGCGCAAAAGTAAGCTTCCGATGTTCAGCATATCGGTTGTGGCACGTGCAGTGTGTGCTGTTGCACCGTCTTGTTGGAACCACATGTTTTCCAATCCCAATTCATCAAGTTGCGGCAAAAAGAACTCGTTGATCATTGCTCTGTAGCGCTCACCATGCACAGTAACCGTTTGGCCCCGACCGATTATTGGTCAAATAAATAGTCAGCAATATTCCGCGTTCTGGAGCAGTGTAGCATAACATTGTTTATTATCGTGTATTTCGCATGTGTTTACTACACAAATGTCAAAACAGAACTGACTTTAGGGGCCAATCGCAAAATTTATAGCACTTTCTGATAGGAGGAATATTTTGCGCCACCCTGTATGTATATCCGTGCGCCATCTACCGATTTTTTATTTTTGATGAAATATTGCATTGTCACCGGGTTATGAATTACGTAAGAAGTCTCTAGATCACTAATAAGTTACTCAGAAATCGATTGCAAGATTCCCCACGGTTTTTCAGCGATTTTCAGTTTTCTTGATAAGCGCGCTTATCCTGGCATTGCTTGCTTAAGACTCTAGCAAAATACCTGCTATGCAAATATAGCTATAATATCCTTATCAGTTGGTAGGATTCGAACCGACGCGTCCTTCATCAGAGTCGAGTGATCTACCCACTCAGGTAGTGTGAGAAAAGGTTACATGTGTATACATTATGAAACAATGGTTTAAAATTTAGGCTCGAGGTATTAGCCGTGCATAAACCAACCGCAACGGTGTGGCGGTGGTGTGGTTGGACTACCACACCGAAGGTCCAAGGTTCGAGTCCTGGGAAAGGTAATGTCAATATTGGTTTGAAAAAGTTTTTCCAAACGGGGGTCGACCGACCGTAAGTAGTGATTTGGCAAAAAGTATCCGAGTGTGGTTCTACCATGGAAGGCTTTGCAAATAGTTTTTTTTAATTTTGAACTAACTACATCCAAACTGTAGAATTTGGAAATGGTATAGAACTAGAGCAATAGTAATAATGAATGAAGTACATCCCAACTGTCGAATTTTTAACTAGTTCAGAATTGTCAAAAGGTAATGCAGCGGGGCACAATTTCCACCGCCTAGGACATCGCCATGTTAAATTCGCCTACTCCCCTCTCGCTTTGGTGTAGAATACTCCATACAGTATCCTTTTGGCAGCATTTTGAATGCACTCTCTCGTAGGTGCTCCATAGAGTATTCAGAAGCAAAGTAAAGGGTACTCCGAGATAATAATAATAATAATTCCCATTGCACATTGCCATATAAACTGGATCACCTTTTTTATATGATTGAGAATAATGCGCCAAGCAAATACAGTACTTCACCGTCGACGGATCCGTCATACGGCAAAATTTAGAGCAAACTCTACTTTGCCGTATCCGTCGAATCTGTTGTCACGCACGCCAACACTCGCATTCGACTTACCTGTCAGTTTTTTCAACGTATTGCCGTATTGTATCTGCTTGGCGCATAAGTGTTGGAGTACTCTGATACTCCATCGTTTTTTACAAGGTTTGTGTTGCTTCGCTTCGCTGTGTGCTTAAATGTTCGTATTTCTAATTCTCATGTATTGGCCTTTTCCTTGCATAGGCAGGTTTGTAACCTCTTAGCGTCGTTGCCAATTCCAGTATACGGTTAACGCTTATATAAATATATGTATTAGGGTGCCACTCTTGCTTAAGAAAATGTATAATGGTATATGCATTAGGGGGGGTCGATTTGTATGGACGAAAGTTAACCGATATCGCGCCATCGATTTTTCGATCGGTTTTGGGCTCCGGAAAAAAAGTTCCACTACGCATACCCATAGGAGTGTTGCCCGGTCATGCGAGATGGAGACGCTGGTGAGCGTGAGCAACAGTCGGGAGTGGGTGAGGCGGGAATGGCAGCAGTGCTGCCAGTCGTGTAGACTGAGCCACTATTGTGACTACTTGAAGTTGTTAGGGGCGGTAGGAGAGTGCCAGAGCGACGACTACCGCGGGACGCCCTTAGGCGTGTACAGTATGGTGCCTTGAAAGTACTAAAGAAAGTACGGTGTCTGTGGATGGCAGGGTTAAGCCCTGAGCATCCAGACTTATGTAGCCATCTCTTACACTTGGCGCATTGAACCGAATGCGACCGTTTAATATAAATTTTCTTCCAGCAAACGCAGAAGATCCAATCTCTTGGTCCAGGGTTGGGTTCGACCCCAGCCCGTAACAAGAGACAATGGAGCAACCCAGCTGCCAGGGTTTGCTCAGAGGATGACAATTTAAGGGTCGGATGGGACAGATTGGACAGGGTTACACTGAAATAACAGCCCTTGGCCGGGCAAAAAAACCCGGGTCATTCCGGTACGATAGAACCGGCTGTTGTGGGAATGTTGAAACAGCTTCTTGAAGAGGCCAAGAAATGCTCACGAAAACCTTCCTGACTCGAATCTGATCATGCGCGATACACATTTTATAAAGAAAATCCTTAACGAAGGCCATATACAACCTTTCAAATAAAAATAACTTCAAATTTGGTGTCCAGGTAAAAAATAAAAAAATTTCTTGAGCGTTTTCTTGCGAACTGCATTCAGCCCTTTATAAGTAATAATATTTTGTGACTTGTACATAAATATATGTACGCGTAGATATAAAAACATGTATGTTCAATGTGTAAAAACTGAAGTATAGAACAATGAAGTAATTATACATTATAAACTGTAAGAAAAAAACTGGATTACACACAAATAATTTTTGAAATTTTAATAAATCATGAGTACCCCATGAAATAACAAGTAGGCAAGAAAAATATTACACGAAGAACGGCATATGCACACATGAACGAATGGGCAGGGAAGCCGCTAGCCATTGCGTGTCTCAAATTTCAGTTATCGATTCCAAGTTTTTAGAATTAATATGAATCACCTAAACAAAGAAAAAAGATTTAAAAATTATTTTATAAGACGGAGATCAATTAACTAGCATTACGAAGGTAGTACACGAAATTAGGACAACGACAAATGAACAAATAAACAGTAAGGTATATAGATATTCTTCACAACATGAAGCAGAAGTACTAAGACAAATAAAGAAAATGGAAGAACAAGAATTTATTAGGAAAAGTCACTCTACGTATTTTCTAGTCCTTTAATCGTAGTACTAAAAAAACTGATCATTCGGGAGAAAGGAAATATAGAATTGTGATAGATTACAGAAAAATTAACGAAGTAACAATAGATGACAAATTTTCTCTTCCTTATTGTTGAAATATATGATTTATGGTAACCCTTATGTAACAATGTAAATGTCATGTAAAGTAAATTATAAAAGAGATGTCAAAGCTCTCTTGTCAGTTCTGTAAATTAACTCATATGTAACAGTCATCGTTTATAATACATACGTTCATTAAAACTACACATAGCATTTCACAATTGGTTTCTTTTTATTCCGACTTTGGATAATCTCTGAAAAACTCCAACAGGTTATGGGCCCAGGATTGCATAAAATAGAATAATTGTGAAAATTACGTCTACATATGTACCAAATTGAGAAATTAGACGAGAAGAACTTTGACCCGTGGTGCGTACAAATGCGCAGCGTGTTGGTGCATGCAGAGTTGTGGAAGGTGGCATCAGGTGAATGCAGAAAAAATGACAGCAACGATGAGGAAGCAGCAAAATGGGTGGCTCGTGACGAGAAGGCTCTTGCATTGATAACGCTAAGTGTGAAACCTTCACAACTAAATTATTTGAGACATGCGAAGACATCAGCAGATGCGTGGAAGAAGCTAAAAGAGGTACACCAGCCCAGCGGCCCAGTAAGAAAAGTTCCACTTTACAAAAAGTTACTTGGTCTCAGAATGTCAAGCAGCGAAAGCGTGGCAGATTATATGAACGTTTTTTCGACTACGATGGACAAGTTGGCAGAGGTAGGCATAGAATGGAGTGCGGAATTGGTTGCCATTATTCTGCTGTCCAGTATTCCCAAGGAGTTTGAGAATTTTGTGATTGCGGTAGAAATGAGAGACAGTTTGCCAAGCGTTGAAGTTTTAAAGACGAAAATCTTAGAAGAAGGTGAGCGTCGTAGCGGAATGATGGACGTGCATGAAAACGCGCAGCAAGCGTTTGCAGCGAAGTCAACGCAGGGCAACAACAGAAGCAAAAAAGGTAATGTGAGTAATGTACACAAACTTACTTGCTATCGATGTGGGCAAAAAGGGCATATCAAAGCAAATTGTAATGCGAAACAGAATGATTCAGCGAATTCGACGAAAAAAGATCAAAAGCAATATTCATTTACTATGTTGGGTGCTACTCAGTGCGACATGTTTGACCGCACGCAATGGTGTTTGGATAGTGGCGCGACAGCGCATATGTGCAGCGACCGCGCTTTGTTCAAAAATTTCGTGCAGCATAGAGAGTGGATCGCATTGGCAGGCAACAACAAGATTCGTGCAGAAGGCAAAGGCGACGTAGTAATAAGATCACATATGTGCGAGGTAACATTAAGGGATGTTTTGTACATGCCAGACATGCGTGCAAATTTCATATCAGTCGGTCGTGCAGTTGAGATGGGCTGCGCAGTTACATTTGGCAGTAAGTTTGCTATGATCAAAAAGAACAATGTAGAAGTTTTGCGTGTGCAAAGAATGGGCAATTTATTTGTTTTGAAAAATGAAAGCAACCAATGTTTCAATGCAACGCAAGGTAATGGTGATGCGTCTCTGTGGCATGATAGATTCGGGCATCTTAGTTATGTTAGTTTAACAGAAATGTCAAAGAAACTTCTGGTAAATGGATTAGAAAATGTTAATTTTTCTGCAAATCCAACATGTTTGACCTGTATGAAATGCAAAATACATACAAAGCCGTTTCCGAGTACTACTGAAAGTAGGGCAACAGAGTTGTTGGAACTGATACATACAGATGTATGTGGCCCGTTTGATAAAACATCATTAGGTGGTCCTAAATATTTCTTAACATTTATTGACGACATGTCGAGGCGTATATTTGTTTATTTTCTGAAATCAAAAGATGAAGTTTTCAGTAAATTTGTACCGTTTTGTACGATGGTAGAGCGACAGACCGGCAAGAAAATTAAAGCTGTTCGGAGCGACAATGGTCGTGAACTCGTAAACAAATCTTTTGATGATTATTTTGCAAAGCATGGTATAGTGCGGCAGCTGACTGTGCCGTATACTCCCCAGCAGAACGGCGCAGCTGAGCGAGCTAACCGTACGTTGGTGGAAATGTCAAGAAGTTTGTTAGTTCATTCTGGTATGGGTGCGTCACTGTGGGCAGAGGCAGTTGCGACTGCGGCGTATTTAAGAAATAGAGCACTAACAAAGGCATTGAATAACTTAACCCCTTATGAAGCATGGATTGGCAAAAAGCCATCAGTAAAACATTTGAAAGTTTTTGGCTGTTTAGCAGTAGCATTAGACAAAACTAGACATAACAAATTTGAAGCAAAAGGTAAAAAGTACCAGATGGTCGGTTACTCAATAGTATCAAAGGCATATAGGCTTTATGACCCCGATACACGGCAGGTGGTGGAAAAGCGAGATGTATTATTTGATGAATCAAAGAAGTTAAAAAGTGATGAAGATTTTGTATCTTTTGGTCTCGATAATGAGGCGGTTAGCAACAACATTTGCGATGATGTTGAGCAAAGCATTGACGATAATGGTAATGATGAGGTCGATAGCGACAATAGCGATCAATGTGAGAAATACGAGAGTGCTGAAGAAAGCATTGAAGAAAATGTTCAGCGTATTGTATCAGGTAGGCCTAAAATCGTTCGCAGCGGCAAAGTAGGTAGACCAAAAAAGATATACAATGTTTTGAATGCAATGAGCACAGTGCAAGTGCAGGTACCTCAAACGTATGAGGAGGCAATATCAAGCGATGAGGCGGATTTGTGGCAGGCGGCAATGAAGAGAGAATACAACTCGTTAACCGCAAATAACACTTGGACGTTGGTTGATTTGCCAAAAGGGCAATCAGTAGTTGGGTGCAAATGGGTATATACGTTGAAGCGAGATCAGCATGGCAATGTTGAAAGGTATAAGGCACGATTGGTGGCAAAGGGATGTTCACAAAAATACGGCGTGAACTATTGCGACACTTTCTCACCAGTTTGTAGGTTCGAAACCATTCGGTTGGTAATGGCGTTGGCGGTTGAGTTAAATTTACATCTACACCAAATGGATGTGTGTACAGCGTACTTAAATAGCGATTTAAAAGACGTGGTGTACATGAAGCAGCCGCAAGGGTATGTTAACCAAGGTAAACCATCGAAGGTGCTGCAACTGAATAAAGCGATTTACGGTTTAAAGCAATCAGGAAGGGTGTGGAATTCCCATTTAGATGCGGCATTGCGAGATATGGGATTCACTCAATGTGAAAGCGGACCGTGCCTATATAAACAAGATATAGAAGGCAAATTATTTCTTATCCTGGTGTATGTAGATGATTTACTACTAGCATGCGAATCGAAGCAAATCATGAATATGGTCAAGGCGGGTATTTCCAAGAAATTTGATTGCGTTGATAAAGGTCCGATTAAAATGTTTTTGGGCATGCAAATAGAGCGTGATGGCGAACTGGGTGATATCAGTGTTCAACAGTCCCAGTACATAAAGATTTATTGACACAACATGGCATCGAAGAGTGGCCAGCATATACGCCTTTAGATGTTGGTTTCCAAATTGCGTGCAACAACGAAAAATGTAAGAGGGTTGATGACAAGTTATACCAGTCAACCATTGGGGCACTTATGTGGCTGGCGCTTTGTACAAGGCCAGATATTTTTCATTCTGTTGCAAGATTAGCCCAAGGCAATAAAGATCCACACAGTGAACACATGGCCGGCGTTAAGCATGTGTTGAGGTATTTGGCAACCACCATAGATATGAAATTACACTACAAAAAGTGTGGCCAACCGCTTATTGGCTACACGGATGCAGATTGGGGTGGTGATCGAAATGATAGGCGATCATACACCGCCGACGTATACTTCCTGGCAGGAGGTCCAATTTCATGGAAGTCAGAGAAGCAAGACTGCGTGGCTTTAAGCAGTACCGAAGCCGAGTATATGGCAATGGCTTCAGCAACTAAGGAGGCGATTCATCTCAGGCGAATTATAATCGAAATTGGGTGCGGCGATGACACAACTGGAACAGTATTGTATGGTGACAATATCAGTGCGCAAAACTTGGCTAGAAATCCGGTTTATTATTCCCGCACAAAGCACATTGATATCAGGTATCATTTCTTGAGGCAAATCGTAGAAAGAGGCGAAATAGAATTAAAGTACATACCAACAGAGAACATGATAGCTGATATTCTAACTAAAAATTTATGTAAGAAGAAACATAATGATTTTGTAAAGTTGTTATGTTTAAATTAACATTCGCATTGAGGAAGGGTGTTGAAATATATGATTGATGGTAGCCCTTATGTAACAATGCAAATGTCATGTAAAGTAAATTATAAAAGAGATGTCAAAGCTCTCTTGTCAGTTCTGTAAATTAACTTATATGTAAAAGTCATCGTTTATAATACATACGTTCATTAAAACTACACATAGCATTTCACAATTGGTTTCTTTTTATTCCGACTTTGGATAACCTCTGAAAACTCCAACACTTATATTAAATTTTAGACAAATTTTTACTCTCACAAGTAAAGTGGTTCTGATTGTAAGACAGAGTCTTTTATAGCACATCATCGAATTGTAATTAATAAAATAATAAAAATTAAGAACTAATATTAAACCTTAAAGATACTTACAGGAATAATGAGAAGAGATATAGTAACCACGAGAAAAGAGAGAAGAAATGTTTTTGCATTAAAACACTTTAGTCACACATGAATCAACTTTTTGTGGTTGGTCCTATTCAAGACACCCTTAAGAGAATCAGGAAGAGAGTTCCAGAGCCTTACAGCATTTACGAAAATTAGGTTCGATGAAGACAAGTAGTAATGTTTGAGAATTATTAAATTGCGGTGCCGACAAGATCGGGAAAATTTTAGTTTTTCATAGGTATAGTGCGTAGTTTTGTATTCAATGAGTTTAAACATAAATATACACTTTCGGGCATGAATATACTTATGTGATCATACTTAACGCGTTATATTATTGAAAGCCACCTCAATTTTGTGATGCAAAGCAGAATCAAGTTAACAATAAACGAGCTCCGAGTAAGTTATGTGTGCCACAATCAGTTGAATAGCAAGTTTTTTCCTAGCCTCTAAGGGCATAAACGAGGCTGACATTCTCAATCTACGTAAAACAGAATACACATTACTAACAACTTTATTTACATGATCAACACAGCTTAAATTAGAGTTGATCACAAATCCTAAATTTTTAGTCTTGGTAGTAACAGATAGAACACTATTACCAACAAACAGCTGTGGAATATCTTCGACATGCACAACACTGTTACTTATGGGCAACACATAAGACTTTGCAGCGTTTAAGCAAAGACTGTTTTCACGAGCCCATTTCGAAATCGCAGACAATTCACTATTTAATCAAAAACACAAATCTACGACGAGACCAACACGGCTAGACGAATATAATTAATTGTCATCCGCGTAAGCATGTACATTTACATACTGACACACTGAGAACACATCATTGACAAAGATACTACACACGGGAAGAGGATCAAGTACAGAACCTTGCGGCACTTCAGCAGACACAATACATGATGAGGAAACAGAACCGTAACATACCACCTTCTGAGTTCTTTCTGCAAGGTAGCTGGATATAAGCTTAATAGAGCTAACGGAAAACCCGAAGTAGCGTTTAAGTTTTTCACATAGAAGGCTATGACAAACGGAGTGAAATGCCTTGATAAAATCAAGGAGGCAAAGGAGAGTTAGGTCACCAATGTCAAAGTTCAGCTTTAGAGTAGAGCAGCTGTGCTTAGGTCGGAATGCTGATTGTAGCGGACTTAACAGTTTGTGTAGAACGTAGAATGTAATTTGAGATGCCATTAAGGACTCACAAACTTAACCAAATGCAGGTAAAACGCTAATTGGTCTAAAGTCTGATGGTTCGGATGCAATATTTTTCTTGGTGACTGGAACAATCACAGCAGTTTTCCAAATCGCAGGAAAACGATGTTGTGTGTCAGAGTAGATAGAATAACAAGCAGCACAAGCTTTGCAAACTTCAGGGATATCCCATCCTCCCCAATGGTATCGGACTTGATGCTTATAAGGGCTTCGAAGACCTCTTTGTCACACACTGCTCTGAATTGAAATTTTTCCATTTTTGAAAAGTTACTAACTAAATTCAGAGATGTTGTGGGCCCCTTCTGCCTCTTCATTAAGATGGGCTTGCCTAGCATGTTGGTAAAAGTGGTGTGTGCACTGGCCTGGGGAGGGTTCGGAACACTCTTACCCAACCTAGCCATCATCTGTCCGCCTAGGGGCCTAAACAGAACAATAATTTGCACACTAAAGAAGAGCTACCGGAAAGCCTGGGTACAACCACTTATGCCTGGAAACCCCCATACCTTGCAGCGCGCATGTGATATGAGTGACTGCTCTTAACCCACCCTACCATGGCTTTAAAGATGGTAATAAAGCCCCATTTGACTGTCCACACTTGCTACCGAATCAGACCAAAGTGATTAATTTATAGGTCCATTTTACAATATTTATTATAAATCAACTCATTGTTCCTTATATATTCGATATTTCGATGTCATAATAAAATGAAAACTTAACTTTAAAACTACAATAATTTCTGAGGTAATTATTCCTACAGCATTAAAAATTTTTTTTTTTTGGGGTAAGTGATCAGCTGACCAAAACTAACCTACCTCAATTCGCATATATTTTATTCATATGGTCAACGACCTTGCCGCTCCCGAAAGGTTTGAGCATTCAAGAGGAATGAAAGAATTGTCGACTCTAACTCTCTTGGTTTTGCAAAGGAAACCAGAGATCCCAAAAATCGGACGCAAAAAATATGTAAATAAAAGAAAAAAAACCAAAGAGAATATGCCTATAGATGCATGCATACCTATGTACTTGTACAGAATGAAATCAATTGACTCAAGCAAGCAAAAACTACATCTACGTACATACATCAATAACAATGTATGTAACTACATGGGTAACTAGGCACCTTCTCTATGTTATAATAAAATGGTTGATGAACAAAATGAATTATGATCACTTACATGCTTTAGTTTCGTTTTGATTGATTTAGTCCAACGCTGTCCCACGAAGCGAAGAAGGCCTTCCTAGCTTTGTACTTAGCTGCTGGTATGCGATCATATGTTGGTCTGTCAGGACGAAAATCTAAATCATGAACAATTTTGTCCAACCATAATGAAAAAGAAATGCCTTTGTTTTGCCAGAATCTTCGGGGGCGGGCTACCTTGATGTCCGTAATAGGTAGATTCTTAATCTAAACCTAGCTGGAACCGTGCTTTCGTGAAATGAGGCTTAACATGGGGTTGGACTCCGCCTTCTGGCTGCCGGCAGGCATAAAGGTGGTTGGGTTTGGGGCATTTAGCTGGCAATTTCGCTCGACCGCAACAACACCAGCTCTCCGCGCGTTTTTTTTTGATTGCACTTTGTAGATTTTTTTAGCCTGAAAGGGGTATTTCACTTTAGACACTAGCACGACTTATACAAAAAAACCACTTCCAACTAAAAATAATTTCTTTTCTTACCGAAACTTGAATAATCCTTGCAGGGAATGTTGGTTGCCTGGAATCTGGTGCAGGAAGCTCGCAGAGCAAGGCTGGCCGTAATTGTGTTGTGTTTATAACTTAAATCACTCGCGACTTGGACGTTCAAATTATAAAAAAAATATATAAAAATTACCCTTTTTTCGGGTTGATGTGCACCGCTCAGCAGCTCTCCAGGAAAAGAAAGATCTTGGCTCCGGACATAGCTTAAGACCCATATGGTAATCATGCCCATATCGATTATCGATAATTTTTGTATCAATAAAAATGGAATGACTGACAGCTTGAAGGATGTTGGGTTTAGACCAGTGTTGGACACTATAGGGTGTCACATATGAATAAAAAGGTTAAAAAAATAAAAAATTTGGAAAATAAGGAAAACTATGCGTATTACCGAATAAAGAAATGGTATGCATGTACCTACGGTACAGGGATACTGATCTGTCCGGGCTTATACATGACCTAGTGAAATAATCAATCAACACATTAGGGTTTATGTTACAGTCAGATCTCTGCTTTCCGTGTGTTTAGGATACAGGCCTAAATATTAAGGCACACCCTAATGTCCAACGCTTTTCTTATAACTTATCTCGGTTAAAACCGATAACCGTTTACCCCGCCGGATAAAAGCGAGAGCTAGGATTCGGCGGTGGGTACGACCTAATTTATTAATTTTCACTTTGTCACTTCTTTTTCGAGCGTCGAAGAAACCGCCCGCAGCCAAGTCACCGAAGGTAAGTCCTTTTCCGCGACATATATATTTTTATCTCATACTACTCCAATTTTAAATAATTCCACTCATTGTTTAATTCCTGAACTTTGATTATAATAAACATTGTTATTATATATCTGAACTAACGAGTTCTTTGTTTCTTTCTTCCTTGCACCTTATTACGAGCACTTATAATTTGGTATTACCATACCAAGTACCAAGTCGCCGTAACACTATGTATGCTCAGGTTCTTTAAATTGCGACATAAATCTTTAGATGGAAGTGATGGACTTAACTTGAGTTCACAAAACATCCTCTTCGCGTTTCTAGTATAGTAGTGGATTTGTTTCGAGCGATTTTATATTGCGACCATACACTTTCAGTGTTAGTCTTTTCCCAATTCGAGTATGGCTTATTACGAAATTTCATAGCAGACTTGACTTTGCTGTTGTACCAAGGACAAGAGCAGCTATTCTTTACTCGAACTGTACGTAAAGGGACATGGGTATTAAAAAGTTCACACAGAGTTTTATTTAAAAAGTCAAGTTTCTCGTCCACTGTATAAAAAACCAACATGAACACCAATCGACATTTGACAGGTCAACAGACAACTCTTCGACTTTCACAGGCTTAAGGTTGTTGTTGCTGTGCTAGCGACTACTTAAAATGCCTAAAGTATCGCCTTTCATCCAACACTGTCATCAAGCTCTTCTAACGGAAGTCCCAGAAACCTCGCGGCTTCAACAGGTGTGGACCAGATTGAAACTGATGTTAGAAGAGTAGGTTCGGTTGAGCAGATGAACATATTAGTTGTATCATGGGGCATTGTAAAGGTCTACAAGTAAGATATGTTTCAGCTGTTCGTCCACAGCCACACAGAGGCCATTAAACGCAGAGTCGTACTCATTGGCAACAGACAAAAAGTAGGCGATGCTATATAAACACATACAATAAATAAATAAATAAGAGAAATTAGTTGCAGTAAATTATTGTTTAAAGCGCATTATTTCAAGTAGAACTATTTTTGCAATAGTTTTACTTATTTAAGTACCAGTTTTTGATATCTTTATAAAAATTTCTGTGCTACCTGTAAAAAACAACCATGTAGTTGATGTTGCCGTGGCAATTCGCTTGTTATTCTTTGTTTACAATAAAATTGCACCTGCTAATTTGATAATTATCTTCAAATATTTCAACTTAAGAAGCATTTTTCTAACTTATGTCGTATCTTAATAATGCTCCCTACAATTTAAAGTGTGTCTCCTAAAATGCGCACTCTCAATTCTTGTTTTTCTTTTGTGTGTGCATGAAGTACACCAAGCGTACATATAAGGGTGCCCTTATGTGAACATCCACGTCGCTTGAGCGCTGTAGTTATCGTAGCTTTGCCTTATTTTTTAGAAAAGATTATAAAAGTTATATTCTAATTGATATTAGAGAAAAATTAAAACGATTGGCACGCGATGGTTTTATGGGGTATTCCGTTCCCCTGTAGGCCTATTATCACCCATATACATAACTGACGCAATATTTACAAATAAAATTAATAAATTCAACTTTTTATTAAAAAAAAAAGAAAAATTTATCAAAACTACTTTAAAAAATAATAGTTAAGGCGGCTTCACAAGTTCGCAGTTACTCAACTGTTTTTCCATCTTTTTCAGTAATATTACCACAAGAAAAGTTGTTGCAAATAATCCAGATATTTTCTAATTAGTTAATCATATAATTAGATGGAAATAACTTTATTAACAACGGCAATTCTGGTAAAACACGTCAAAAAATATCGGGAAAGGTATCAAAAGACGCGTTTTGATCTCGGTATCAATAACTCGAAAGCGGAAAATATTTTATTGATTTATTTATTTATTTAAGTCTTGAAAATATGTTACATTTCTTACAGACTAATGACAAAAGTAGGAAAACCTACAAACTATTTTAACAAATCGTAAAGTAAAATCTTAAATCTACTTTCAATGTAGGAAAACTCCAAAACCGAAGAATTCTGGACCAAGTTGAACTCTTTAAGAGCTCTAGTAATAGGAGCATTGGCAGCATAATTTGATCTAGCTAGCCCCATGCCCCATAGAAAAAATAGCCTGTATGTTGAGAAATGTGTGCTTTTAATTTATCGGATGTGACCGAGGCAGAGAAGGACGAGAGATGCAACCACTTCCTCTTCGAAACAGCACTTAAATCATCATTAATGCCCGATCCAACAACTAAGGGTTGCGCCAGTAAGCGCAATTTTTTTTTTTTCATTATTGGTGGTGGGTCCAATGTCATCATTTGCATTGGGAGCATTGTTGTTGCTTTTAGCACTATCCGGCATTGAACTCGTACCTGCTTCAGCATTGGCATTGTTGGAAGCGCTTTCCATGTTTTTTTGAATTTTATTTTTATTCCTACGTTTGTTTTTCTTATTATTTTGTACTGTTTGCCATTCGTCCGAAGTAGGCGAAGAAAATTGTGGAGCAGCGTCGCTAGTAACTGGCATCTCAGTCAAAATGTTAGCAGCAGCGGCGACATTAGGCAACACCACCGATGGTGGATGAGCAGCAGTACCAGCTGATATTATATCGGCATTAGCTGCCACGTCGACAGAACCAGTATAACCCTTTGGGGCGCACAGAGAAGCAGATTGCACTGATGTAGCAGAATTCTTCTTGTTAACATTGCAGAAATTTTGAAATTGAGTGAGCAACTGTGATAATAAAGAATCATTTTCTTTGAGCTTAGAGTGCAAGTCACGAACATCGGCTTGCAGAGAAACGGTTTCTTCACGTAAGCGCTCATTATCTGTGTGCAAAGCAGTCACAGCAGAGAGAAGTTGAGTGTTAAATATTCTCAATTCATCAATATTAACAAAATCGGCGCGCAGAATAGGCAATTGTACTTGCATGGCTTGTTGTTGATGTAACGACGAATTATGCGAAGTCATAGAGCGGGCGCACACAAACCACAAACGTATATATTTTCGGCACTATTTAGATAATCGAGGTCGGCAGGCATGTTACCAACAACACAACTCAAATGGTAAATTTCTCTGCATTTTTCACATTGCACCGAGGTTTGAGAGCGATCAACTCTATGGCCACAGAAACAAAGCATAATAAACCAAAAGTTAAAATAAATAAGCACAGGCAGAAAGGCAAACAAGAGGCAATGTCTCTAACACAATTTTAAATTGTTTTGCGCCATTAAATAAAACTAAAAACTCAAATTTAAATTTAAAATTTATGAAAAACTCAGAGCAAGACAAAAACACGTCCGTTCACGACTTGATTGTAGTATAAGAATGAAAAGTTATTCCGGTCCAACACCGGCTACGCGACCCCCAGTATTTCTGCAAAAAACTCACTTCTGCACATTTCGTGTGTGATATGTGTGATTACAACAACCAAATGAAAATGACAGAAAATGTTCAACTTTGATTGCAAATATCTCTTGATAGAAATATATAATCGAGTTGCTGCTTTCGGATTATTGATTCCGCGTCTTCTGATACCTTTCCCGATAATTTTGGACGTGTGTTAGCAGTTACGTACGGTCGTATAGAATTACCGTTTATTTTTATTCAGTAAGGGCTTATTATTAGTTATTTTCCAAATTTAACAAGTAAGGACGGCGCTATCTTCGGCTGTGCCGAAGGTTTTATACCTTTCATGAATACGTGCAAGCTTAAATACGCATTGTTTAAAGTTCTCTAAAACTTTGTCAGCAATACATTTCATTTTCTTTTATTTTTTTTTCGAAATTTTTTAATATCCATAAGAAAATATCTCACCAAGTTTCAAGTTTTAATCTTTTAAAATGAGTGCGAAATGGCCATAATCCTCTTATCTGAACGATCGGTTGTATGGGATATACACTATATTTAGCTCCGATCTTAGCGATTTTTTACCAAATTTTTTTATTATCTGTAAGCAACTATCTCACCAAGTTTCAAGTTTTAATCTTTTAAAATAAGTTCGAAATGGCCATCATCCTCTTATCTGAACGGTCGGTTGTATGGGATATATACTATATATAGCTCCGATCTTAGCGATTTTTTTTACCAAATTTTTCATTATCTGTAAGCAAATATCTCACCAAATTTCAAGTTTTAATCTTGAAAAATGAAGGATAAATGGTCATAATCCTCTTATCTGAACGATCGGTTGTATGGGATATATACTATTATAACTCCGATCTTGGTGATTTTTTTACGAAATCTTTTGCCATCCATCAGAAAATATCTCACCAAGTTTCAAGTTTTAATCTTTTAAAATGAGTTCGAAATGGCCATCATCCTCTTATTTGAACGATCGGTTGTATAGGAGATATATGCTATAGTGACCCGATTATACCGGATCCGACAAATGTCTAATGTAATACAAAAATACATCCGTGTGCCGAATTTCATCGAGATATCTCAAAAATTGAGGGACTAGTTTGCGTTTAAACAGACGGACGGAGGGACAGACGGACATGGCTGTATCAACTCAGTTCATCTACCTGATCAATTTGGTATACTTAATGGCGGGTCTATCTCTTATATTTCTAAACGTTACAAACATCGGACCAAAGTTAATATACCATTTCATGTTCATGAAAGGTATAAAAACACGTTTTCATACTAAATTCAATAAAAGAGATTAACTAGCACAGCAGTCCAGCTGTAAAATTAAGTCCATTTTTGCATTAAGCATTTATTCCCTTCATTGTTAGCTGACCAGCAACCCAGCCCCGAGTGAGTGTCAAACGCTTGTTTGACATGTGAGTGAGTGTCAACCGCCTATGAGCTAGAGAGAGAAGGAAGAGAAAAGGATGCCGACATAACTTACTTATAGATTTGCACAATGTCATGGGAAGACACGCCGCATGCCGGGCAGACATTTGGCATGTCAGGGTTCAATCTGGGTAAGTAAGAGTTTAGTCTGTTACAGTATCCAGAACGAAGTTGGGCCAGCATGACTCTTGTCTCCCTAGGCAGTTCGCGTTCCTCATCGGTATCAGGTGGAGCTTGTGCCTGTAGGACTACATTCGCCGGACGAGAGCTGACCAAGGAGTTTACCGACTCCGTGTGGATGAGATTGAGGGCCCGCCGAAGCACCTTTGGATCAAACGGCGAAAAGATTTGGTGTCGGATCTCATCAAAGTGCTGACGGAGGTGACTCCTTATTCTCCTTGGAGACGGATTTTCGTTGAGCAGGTTCCCGTTTGGGTGCTGCAGTTGATTCTGGCAGTTGAACAGGAATTGCCTGGTCAACATCTCGCTATGCTCTTTCACACCGAGCACTTTAGCCTCACTATGGAGGTGATGCTCAGAAGACAAAAGGAGGCACCCCGTGGCAGTTCTGAGTGCGGTGTTTTGGCAGGCCTGCAACCTCCTCCACTGTGTGTCTGCTAACCCCGGCAACCATATAGGTGTCGCGTAGCTCAGAACCTGCTGGCTGATTGCCTTGTACGTTGCCAGCAACGTTTCTTTATCTTTACCCCAAGTACTGCCAGCTAGTGACCTGAGGAGATGATCGAGACACCCTCTGTGGGGAGGGGAGCCTCGATATGTAGTAATTAAACAAAAGCGGGGATAGGGCACCACCCTGTGGCACCCGTTATTTAATTCTACGTGGTTTTGATCTTTCGCCTCTAAAATGACTGCCGGCCACTCAGATAGTTGGCGGTCCAACGCTTTAGACAGGGGGAAGAGTTGACTCCTCCAGGTCGTTAATGAGTTGCGCCTGATTGACCGTGTCGAAGGCTTTCGACAGGTCAAGCGCAACTAGCACGGTCCTATCATTTTGACGATGTTGGTTGAGACCGACACTTGTCTGAGTTGTGATATCATTAAGCGCGGTGGTAGAGATATGTATTCTACGGAATCCATGCTAATGTTCGGCGCGTCGCAAGTTAGCGATGTAGTAAGGGAGTAGGACTGTCTCCAAGGTCTTCACTCCTGGCGAGAGGAGCGATATCGGTCGATAAGACTTCCCCCTCGTTAGCTGGCTTGCCAGGCTTTAGTAGTGGCACCACCCTTGCCTGTCTCCATTTTTCTGAAATGACAAAGGTGGTCATGGACAGATTGAAGACAGTTTTTAGGTACATTACTCCCTCTTCTCCGAGCATGGATATACCGTCAGGGCCTACCGAGTTGGAGCTTTTGGACCCCCGTATGGCCTCCCGAACCTCCATGGTGGTGATGGCAATGGGCGCTTGGCTATTTTTTCGTTTGCTTCCCTGATGGATCGTATAATTTCCTTGTCGACCGGAGGATGCAGTACAAATTGCCGGCAGAAGAGCTCGCTCATCTCTTCGGTTTCGACTGTATCAAAGGTGATAGATATTTTGTCGTTAGGTTTGGTCGGATTTGACAAGGATTTAACAGTGGACCATAATTTGCCAACACCAGCAGAGAGGTTGCAGGACCTTAGGTGCTCCTCCCATTTGGCGCGTTTGTGTGGATCAACCAGTCGTCTGATTTCCGCTTTGAGATCTTGAATTCGGGGATCCGTAGGGTCCAAGCATCGCACATGGTCGCGTCCATTTGCCAGGGCCGCTGCCTCTGCGGGAAAATACGGACGTACCTCCTTAATTCTACCTGACGTAATGTATTGATTAGAGGCTGAAACTATGACCATACGAAACGCTTTTTCGCATCTCGTACATCGGACGGGATGGGAAGAGTAGCTAGGGTGCTCTCAGGGAAGTTAAGAAAACCACCCCAATCAGCCTTGCTGAAATTAGTGAAAGTGCGATTCTCAGAAGTGACAAAGTCATTGGGGCGATCGATTGAGAGGACTATCGGTAAATGATCGGATGCAAGAGTTAACATTGGTCGCCAGTCAACGCAGTTTATGAGGTCAACGCTGACGATAGTAAGATCTGGCTAACTAGAACAATTTACCGCGACTCTAGTGGGGGCATCCCCGTTCACAGTGCAAAACTTCAAATCGTCTATTTGTTCACCTAATGCCTGTCCCCTACCATCAACCTGTAGGCTTGAGTGCCACAGCGTGGCCACAGGCTTAAGGTCACGATAGACAGTAGTAACAACATTAACAGGAAAATTAAGCTTAACATCTAGTGTTCAATACATAAGGTAATGGTCGGAAATAAATGTTATTTGGTCAAGTAGGAGAATAAGGTCAGGACTGGACGTGATAATTAGATCCAACGAGCTTGAAGTAGCATTATGCACATACCTAGTTGGTACATTATTGTTGGCTACAGTAAGAGCAGCGGCTGAGGCATTGTCGAACAGTTTACGTGTATAAGAGTCCTTTATAAGAAGATTTACATTAAAATCACCACAAATAACGATACTCTCAAAATCGATCAAGAACCAAGATAACTCAGTAAAAAACGAATTTAGCAAGAAATATTTATGGGGATTGTACACACATGATACTGGTACTTTTGTTAGGTTGTCTGATACCTCAGCCACAATGTACTCTAATGTCAGTGTTTGTAGACTTATCTAAGATTCTGATTTTCAGAGTAGACTTGCGTAAATAGCAATGCCTCCACCTTTTTTGCTGGTCGATCAACATGTGCAAGACTGTAGTTGGGGATACGATAGTAGACATCGAGTATATCACTTTGACGAAAAAAATGTTTAAAACAAAATCCAGATAAAATAAAGGTAATAGAAGCGTAACAGTTACCTAAAACAGAGAAACAAATAAAAAGTCTCCTATGACTGACAGGATACTACCGAAAATGTATAAAAAAAACTACGCATATGTAGCGCAGACTTTAACAAAATACTTATAAAATCACGTAAATATTAATACTAAAGATCCAACTTATATAAAAGCAATCGACAAACCATTTACTCTAACTACTGATGAGCCGAACTATGCAATAGGTGCTGTTTTATCTCAAGAACGGCATCCGGTATGCCATATTTCGCGAACACTAAACGATCACGAATAAAAATACTCGGCTAGAGATAAAGAATATCCACCGATTTTATGGGGCATTATTTACTTAAGACCATACAGTTACGGAAAAAAGTTTAAAATTGTTACAGACTACCAGCCAATAAAATACCTTCATGCTAAATATAAAGAAAAGGACATGTCCCCAAGGCATCAAACATGGCTTCCTAAATTAGGGAAATATCAGTTCAATATAGAGTACTTAAAAGGAAAGGAAAGTCAAGTTGCAGGCTTTTTGAGTAGAGTAGACAATGAAGTTGAAAAAGAAAAAGTTTGAAAGAAATTTATAAGCGTAGGACTTAGCAAAGATCAAGGATGTGGAGATTGGTTCAGTAACAATAAATAACCCAGAAGACGACGAGACAATGGCTACAATGCATTCAGCTGACGAAAATCTTCAATACCATTTTTTCATCAAAGAAGAGATAAAAAATAAATACAAAACACAAATTATTATTACTAACAACAAAGTCGAAGAAATCAAGCAGTTACATGAAAAATACACCTTCTACTTTCCAGTGTACTAAGTTCAATCAACAGACATCTAGATTGGTAAGATGGTAAAGGATCAGAAAAATTCAACTACCGGAGAGCAAAACGTATACAAATTTTCTGAACTCTTTCGAGACGTTTGGAGGGCCCAATTTGGTAGGGTCTTCAAATTACCGCGGCATACTCTAGTCTCGATGTGACAAAAGCGCAATACACACTCAGAGAAAAAATCGAGTTTTTCGTGCTTGATCTCAGTATTTCCGAACTTAAAAACGGCTCGAGAACGAAAATACTGGTGTAGAGAACAGACTTCTTATATTGAGATTGATATTTCTGAGTACTAAATACTAAATCCAAGATCACGCAATCTTAAGTCAAGCATGAATAATTCTTTAAAAAAAAATTTAAAATACGAAAATCAAGTATGCTTGACCTTGTTTATAGATCACCTAAAACTTAGATTAAGTTCATTGATTTAAAGTAAGATTTTATTTTCTTACTTCGAGTAGTTTCTCAACTTTGTTCAAGACCTACAAAAATTCGAATTAATTATATAATGTATTTAAATTAAGATTCTGGTATCTTAATTTCAATTCAGTTAAAACTTAATCCAAGTTGATTTTTGTTTCGAATATGAGTTCAAAAAAATCTTCAAACAAGATTTTATATTCTCCATTCAAATACATTTTGGACTTACGTCAAGTTCTGCAACAACTGAATTTATGTTGGAGTGTTACTTAAATTGGGCGAGCTCGATCTTACCTGGAGTTACTTTAAGCTCAAATCAAGTTCATTTTTCATCTAAGGTTAAGATTTTGTTTCTCAATTTAAGTAAATTTTTAACTTGATTCAAACTATTAAATAAAAATACAATAAATAAAAACAACAGCTATTTATTGATATTCAGACTTTTTAAACATTTTTACATATGTATTGATGTTTAATTAATATATTTTAATGCAATGGCGGTATAAAAAGTACAATAAAAAATTAATCAAAGATGAAGTGGAATAAGCTCGAATTTAACAATTTCAGTTTTTTGAAAAACACATACATATGTAGGTATCTATGTATGTAAACTTTGTTTACAAACAAATAATATAAATTCATATAATGTAATATTTTCAATATGTTACGAGTTGAATAATAACAATGTAATGTACTTATACAATTTATTTCTTCGCATATTTTGCTTTTTTCGATTTTTTTTAAACATATTTTATTCTTACATAAGTCTTGTTGTTGTTTAACGGATATAAATGCAATGGCGGTGTAAAAAAGTGTAGTATCTCAATTGCTTCGATTTTGATGTGCTTTGCTCCTACTTCGAAAGCATGAAAATGGCGTTCGAATTTAATAATTTCAATTTTTTGGACAAGTACGTAAATTTTTTTTTTCACATACAATAAATAATTTTATTTTATATAATTGCAAATTGTTCATATTTTTACCAATGTAATTATTACTTTTATACAATGTGCCCATAAAATTTATTTCATCACATACATTACATTCTTCAAAGTTAATATGCATTTCATTACTTATTATATTGGAAAAATAATTTTCTTTAATTATGTTTTTTTATGTTTTAGTTATGTTTTAAGTTGTTAATTTGGAAGATTTAACATCAAATGGTGTGTGAATATCAAATAAAAATTGCTGTAATACGAGCCACGGTTCTTGGCAGGCTAGAGGATATTCTAGAGAAAGCAATTGGAAAATTTTAAAACATGTGTCCAGGCTTTCAATAAATGAATTAAATTTAAGAAGATTACTGTAAGTGAAGCAAATTTAGCGTGTGATCAAGAAATGAATCAAGTTTAGCGTGTGATCAAGAAGTGAATGTTTATTAAAAATTCTTTCTCTTTTTATACAAATTATTGACTTACACGTATAAGCTTAAACACTAATACTTACAAACTACTTTCCTAATGTGTAAATATGTATAATATGTGGAAATGTCTAGCGTCAGCATTTTGCGATCAAGTGTTGTCATATGTAACCAAATATGCGGCATGTGCTAGTGAAGTTGAACTCCCGCTGAGTTCATGATTTATCTAGGTCAGTAGTGTTTGTTTATTGTGACGAAATATTCTGAAGTCAACAGCCTGTTCGTCACACTACACCATCCACCTTAAGAATAGTCATATATAATTGGTTGAAATTGGATATGACTATTAATAAGTGCTTTTTGTGTTTTATTGTAATTTCTTGTTGTACATAATTTTTGATATTGCTCGCGTTGTTTGTTTATTTGGTTACATTCGCTTTGCGCGTACATATATATTTTTTTTTTGATATTTTTTTTTTCTATGTGTATATTTGTATCATTATGAGTGGAGTGTTTACAAACCTTTTGTGTTTTGTTTTTTTTTTCCAACATACTGACTTTGTTTATGTGTGTTCGTGTGCATATTTACATATATTACTTTGAGTAATCTGGAGTGCTTTATTTTAGAATTTTTTTTTTTTTTTTTTTTTTTATTACTACGGTGTTATACTGGTTTAAGTCTATTTTTATGAATTATTATTTGTTTTTTACTATCGCCTATGTTATGTGGTACTAATGTAAAATTATTATTTATATCTATACTTTTAACTTTATATTTTCCTTTATATCTACTATCTAACTTATGGGAGGCCTCTTCTCTAACTAATACTTAATCTCCTATATTTATCTCCTTACTATAACTACTTTTATCATAATTAAACTTTTGTTTTACTTTAGCCTCTTGGACTAATTTTCTAGCTCTCTGCTGTGCTATCTGGAGTCTATATTTTATTTCTTTGTCATAAGCCTCGTGATTGTACAGTGGGCTGATTTTATTTTCTTCTAAAAATTCGTAATTTGGTGGGGTTTTCCCAAATATGAGCTCAAACGGGCAATATTTATGTATGGTAGATGGCGTCGTATTGTAACAATACGCGAAGTACTTAAGGTATTCATCCCAATCGTCTTTGTCACTGGATATGTACGAGCGTACATATTCATTGAATGTTCGGTGACTGCGTTCTACTGTACCCAGGGTTTGATGGTGGTAGGGTGTTGAGGTTTTATGCTCAATTTTTAGTAGTTTACAAAGTTCTTTGAATAAGCTGTTTTTGTATTCGGTGCCCATGTCTGTCATAATTGATTTCATGCGTCCATAAATCAAAATGAAATTTTCAAACACGGCCTTAGCAACTGTTGTTGCGTGTTTGCTTGGGACTGGAATCGCTACCAAGTATTTTGTTAGATCGCATATAATGGTAACTGCATATTCGTTTCCATTTATCGATTTCGGTAATGGTCCGACTGTATCGATTTGTACAATGTCAAATGCCTTCGGAGGTGTCTCCGTTATTGTCATTGGCTCTTTTATGTGTTTATTTGTTTTATTTTTCTTGCAGTGGATGCAGTTCTTTATATATTTTCTTATGTCATTTTTCATATTCAGCCAGCTATATCTCTGCTTGATCTTGTCTGTCATGCGATTTATTCCTGGGTGGCCACCACTAATAGGATCGTCATGATATTTTTGCAGGATTTCTTCTATTTTCCCGGGATCTGTCACATCTATAACCTCTGGGGTTAGTGCTATTGTTAACTTTTTGAGAATCTTATTACCCATTTCAATAAATTTTCCTACTGCAGTATAATTATTTTTGAACAATTTGTCCCCTAAGGTCAACTGTATTTGTACAAGTCCTAAATTGCCGGCTTCGTTTTCGAGCCTGGTAAAGAATTGTCCTAAGTCAATCTTATCCTCAACAATTAGGTTGCTTGTATCAATATTGCTACAAATTTTCTTTCCTTTTTTGAAATATAATTTCGGAGGAGAGAAAACGAGCTCGACTAGTCTTTTTACTTCAAATTTATTTAGCGCTTCATATATTTTGGGGTTCTCTTTGTGACTTTCTTTAATTTCAGTTTTATTACTGATATTTTTAGCTGCTGATCTGGTGGTTGTTTTTAATATTCTGCTTGCTTCCACTGACAAGTCTTTCAGATTTGTTATAGTTATGCGGGATAATGCGTCCGCTATATGGTTTTCTTTACCAGCTATGTACTCCACTTCAAAATCGTACTCTTCTAAGTCTAGTCTTACTCGTGTCAGCTTTGAGGAAGGACTTTTCATTGAAAATAAGTATGTTAATGGGCGATGGTCGGTTTTAACTAGGAATTTTCTGCCATATACGTATGGTCTGAAGAAGGTTATGGCCCAATGAATCGCGGCCAATTCTTTTTCTATTGTAGCTTTGTTAGTTTCGCCTTTTGTAAAGGACCTTGAAGCGTAGGCAATTGGTAACTGTTTGCCATCATGTTCTTGGCTCAGGACTGCTCCACAAGCGTATCCACTAGCGTCTGTTGTTATGCAAAATTCTTTTTCAAAATCTGGGTATTGCAAGAGTTTTGGACTAATCAATGCTTCCTTTAAGTAGACAAAAGCTTTTTGACATTCTTCTGTCCATTCGAAGTAAACATTCTTTCTGCAAAGCCTAGTTAATTTTCTAGAATGTTCTGCAAAATTCGGAACAAATCTTCTGTAATAATTGCAGAGGGCTACGAATCTTTTAACTTCATCTGCTGTTTTTGGCGTTGGATACTTTTGAACTGTTTCAAATTTGCTTGGGTCAGGCAATATTCCTTTGTTTGTACATTTATGGCCTAAATAAGTTACTTCTTGGTTGAAAAATAGACATTTGTCTGGATGCAGTTTTAGATTATATTTTCTACAAGTGGAGAACACGTCTCTTAAATTTTTTAGCATGTGGTTTTCAGAACAGCCTAATACAACCAAGTCATCCATGTAGAGGAAGGCTTGGGATGGTTTGAGCCCTGCGAATGCTAGGGTCATCATTCTTTGGAATGAATTTGGTGCTACTTTTAATCCATAAGGTAGTCTTTTGAATCTGTATGTGCCATTTTCGGCTGTAAATGAAGTTATATCCCTTGAATCTGGGTGTAGTTCAATTTGATGAAAACCTGACATAAGGTCTAGGCATGAAAATTATTGGAGGTGATTGGTTCGGTTTCTAGTGAAAATATGTCTATAAATTCTGTGCATAGTGTTGTTAATTGAGGGTTGACGAATTTTGGAAAATTTTTTGTTAATCGTTTTAATTTTTCTGTATAGTTGCCATTTTTACTGTGCTTTTCTGTTTTAATTAGTGTGTAATCATCTAAGTTTTCGGTCTGGATTTTGTAATTTTGGATAGTTGTGTTTTTATGTGTAGTATTAATGATTCTAACAAAAGTTTGATCCTTGTTTGTGATTGTATTTGCTATAAAAATGCCTTCAGATAATTCTTGGTGTGGGATAAAAATGTTTTTGTTATCGGTATTTACTTTAATTTGTCTAATGACTTCAGATCTAGATGGAATTGTGATTGTGTTGACGGACAGACAGTTTGTTAGATTCATTGTTATTGTTTGAGGAAAATCATATGGTCTTAAAATTAGTTTGTCCTCTGTTTTTCCGTAATCTAGAATACAATTGTATTTCTTTATGAAATCTAGGCCTATTATTCCATCGCATGGAATTTGAAAGTTGTCTTCTACAACATGAAATTTATGATAAATTAGAATGTCATCGCCTTTTAGATCTGCTTTGATTGTGCCTAAAGTGCTAGTTATTCCCTGACCAATGCCTTTCAAATCTGTGATTTGTTCAGTATTAATTTTTCCTTTATTATCTATTTGCTGTTTTTTTATTATGGAGATATCGGCTCCAGTATCAATTAAAAAATTTGAGTATGAATTGTTTAACGATGTCCTTGTAGATATATAGTTGTTTAAGTTTAGATTAAGTACGCATATTTTTCGTTTTGTTAATTTTGAAGTGGAGTTTCCTGGTTTTCCGTTTCGGTACAACTGCGCACATTACGTGTCTGGCTGTAGGGTCTGTTGCCATTCTGTGCTTGTGCTCCTCTCTGAGAATTGTTGTATCTTCGTTGCGTTCTGAATCTCCTGCCTTGGTAGTTCCCATAGTTGTTACCTCTGTAACCTTCACGGAAATTACTTCGGTATTGACCTTGTTGTCGTACATTTAAAATTGTGTTAGAGCTGCCTGTAATTTCGGTACAGCTGTTTGTGAATTTGGAGATTGCGTCGTTCATTGTTGCGAACGTTCCCGCTTGCATTATGATCTTAACTTGGGTGTTGGAGCAGTTTTTGAACATGGCTTTGACTGCTGCCTGTGTTGCATATCTTGTGGCTAAGTCTGGTTTTAATCCATCTGAGATATACGCTCCTTCCAGTGACCTTGTTATTTTTTCTACTTCCGCAGTGTACTGGTTAGCAGTTTTGCTACGCTGCTGGATGTTCAGGAGCTTAGCTGTTAAAACTTCTACTGATTCACCCTTAATCGCGGTTTTGAGTTTTGTTTTGATGTGTTCTATTGTGCTTTCGTTGCTTATGAAATTTCTTGCTGTGCCTTTTAGCTTGGTCTTAATCATGGTAATGGCCAATGCCTCGTGTGTATCCTTGATTTGTTCAAGTATATCGAGTGCATCTAGGAAACTGTTTAGGTTTTCTGGTTTACCATCAAACTCTGGTAATACTGACGAAGCAGTTTTAATGAACTCAACTACCGTTTGCACCATTGTGACGCTTATACCTGGTATATCTATTGGTTGAAGGTTTGGTATATTTTCTTCTATCAATGGGCTCTGAGCACGTTCTGCCAAAAGCGCATTGAAATCTATTTGTAGGTCTTCCTCTACTGTGGTTGGTACATTGACTTCTATATTGTATCTTGCTAAAGAAGATACTAGTTTGTCCCTTACGGCAGAGAAAAATTGGTAAGACTCTACTTGGTGTTCCTTGGTAAGTATGTTATTTACCGCTTTGATCACCTGTCCTATGCTATTTAGAGCTTCTAAAATTATCTTAAAATGCTTTACGATAGTTTCTGTTTTTATATTAATATTTTTATTTATGCATTTGTAAGATTTATCAGCTTTTAGTTTTTCTTCATATAGGGTATCATATATTTCCTGCCATTTATTCATATCTTAGTTTACAATTTTTTTTTTTCGTTTAAATGCGTTGTTGTACATTGTTCAATCGTCTTAACTTATTTTTTATATAATTTTTGAATAAAATTGCAATTGCGACAATTAAACATGTAGCCAAACAAGCAAAAATTGTTAACCATTTATCGGTGATCTCTTCTTTCTGTTCACTAATAGGATGTGGCTCGTATTGGGCTAATCGATTTTCAGATTTTTGATCTGCTGAACTTTCTTTACCTACCTCGTACCCTGCTATTCCTATCAGTATACCGTTAAGTGCAACTTTCCACCATGCCATTTTAAAATTTTTCTTTTTAACGTGTATTTAATAAAAATTTAAAATTTAATAATACTTACCACTCCAATTTACTCAGTTTGTTTGTTTTTATTTACAAGTTATTTCTTAACATTTTAATTTTATCTTTTAGTTTCTGCCTATGGTTAATGTCTACGGTTAAATTAAGTAGCCTAATAGCTTCAGCGATTTCTTTTCGCTTCCTAACCTGTCTACCACCTCGTTTCCTTTTATGGATTATTACGGGTGTAGGAATTTTGGGAGTTTCCTCCTTTTTGACAAGCTTATTCCTGCGCCGATACTCCTCTATGGTGATCGGTGTAGGCCCTTGCTTTTCGGTGTCACGATCTTTTAAAATTTTTTCAGAAATGGCAATTAGCTCTTTGATAGTATCGCGACACTTGTTAAAAATTCTATCAAATTCTTCTTTGGTTTTTATTTCTTGCATACTAACTTGATTTTTAATTTTTTGTTTGTAATGTTAAACTTTAAGCAACATGTGCTTATAAAAAAATTCCTAAGCAAATTAAATTGCTCTTAGCTTAGCGGCCGTAGAGGCGTGCCTACCAAATTTCTAATGTATGTTTATACAAATAATGTCTGCCAATGTCCAGCTGCCAGTCTCTTTTTTCAGGATGTATGGTTTGTCCATGGTTATTCCACCCTTTTTATGCTTCTTCTGGATGTCTTCTGTTTGGTGTTGGAGGGTTCATTCAAAAATATTTGCCGAAAAATACTTATGCTGCCAGTCTTCCGGATGCCTTCTGTTTGCTGTTGTAGGTTTCATCCAAAAACATTTGCCGAAAAGAAGTCCAAATATGGCCGCAACACTTGTCAACGCCAATAAAATTTGCTTCTCGCCTACTGTCCTGGCGGGATTATGACTGGCTGATATAAAGCCTGGCAGGATCGCCATGTAAGTGAAGCAAATTTAGCGTGTGATCAAGAAATGAATCAAGTTTAGCGTGTGATCAAGAAGTGAATGTTTATTAAAAATTCTTTCTCTTTTTATACAAATTATTGACTTACACGTATAAGCTTAAACACTAATACTTACAAACTACTTTCCTAATGTGTAAATATGTATAATATGTGGAAATGTCTAGCGTCAGCATTTTGCGATCAAGTGTTGTCATATGTAACCAAATATGCGGCATGTGCTAGTGAAGTTGAACTCCCGCTGAGTTCATGATTTATCTAGGTCAGTAGTGTTTGTTTATTGTGACGAAATATTCTGAAGTCAACAGCATGTTCGTCACACTACATTACCATCAAAGTATACATAAAATGAGGTTAGTTCTGATTCGGATATGCCTACTAAAGGGTGTTTTTTTTCAGGGGTATAGAACTTCGAATTGAAATAAAACACAAGAAAAGGTCCAGGTTTTAAGGTCCATCAATTTGGCTTTATTGGAAGGATAATCTTATGCCGTTAATGTTTAAATATGATTTCGGGCATGTGGCCGCCGCGGCTGGCTCGAATAAAGCCAATTCTACAGGTCCAATTTTCAACCACTTTTTCGAGCATATGGGGCCGTATGTCGGCAATAACGCCACGAATGTTGGCTTCCAATTCCCCTAACGTTTCTGGTTTGTTGGTGTAGACGAGCGACTTCACATAACCCCAAAGAAAATAATCCAATGGTGTCAAATCACACGACCTTGGTGGCCAATTGACAGGTCCATTCCGCGAAATTATGCGCTCATCGAATGTTTCCTTCAATAAATCGATTGTGACGTGCGCTGTGTGGCATGTAGCGCCGTCTTGTTGGAACCACAACTCATCCACATTCATGCCATCCAATTCGGGAACAAAGTAGTCGGTGGCTCTATACCGGTCTCCATTAACGGTAGCTGCCTCTCCAGCATTATTGCGGAAGAAGTATGGCCCAATGACTCCACCAGCCCATAGAGCACACCAAACAGTCAGTTTTTGTGGATGTAATGGCGTTTCAAGGGTCTCATGTGGATTCTCTTCACTCCAAATGCGGCAATTTTGCTTGTTGACGTAGCCATTCAACCAAAAATGAGCCTCATCACTGAACAAAATTTTGCGATGAAAATCAGCATCGAAATCAATCTCATTTTCGGCCCATACACCAAAATCACGACGCATTGCATGGTCTCGCGGCTTTAATTCTTGCACAAGCTGGATCTTGTAAGGTCGCAAGCCAAGATCTTTGCGCAAAATCTTCCATAAAGTTGATGGACAAAGCTCCAATTGCTGTGCACGGTGGCGAATCGATTCATTCGGGTCCTCTTCAACACTTTGCTCTACAGCGGCAATTGTTTCTTCGGTGCGCACTGTTCGACGTCTCTGCGGATGCGTATTATCACATAGAGTAAACGTAGTGCGAAAACGATCCATGGTTAACCGAATTAATTGCTCTGATGGACGATTATGTCGACCATAAAATGGACGGAGCTCATGGTAAACTTCGCGAACTGAACCAATATTTTCGAAATAAATTTGCACGATTTGCAAGCGTTGTTCTTTTGTCAACCTGTTCATGATGAAATGGCAAACCAAACTGAACATAAATGACATTAGAGTTGCCACATTTGACCACAAAATGCCAGTTTTATCTCTATTCGAAAAACAAACCTGTAAAAAAAACACCCTGTACAATAATAAACGGTTGAATTGTCATTCCAGATGAGTAGTACTTATTAACAATGCTGTTAAGTGTTTGGTTGTAGTTGTTTAACGTTATCAAGTGTAGAGAAAGACATTCCATGGAATCTGATATTGTAGCCTTTTTATAGCTTTTTCCTGATTCGTCCTTGAATCGGGCTGATGATGGTAGGACCGCACAAAGTAGAATGGTAGTTAAAAAATCTTGAGCGTCTACAAAAATGAATGAAAACTCATATTACTAAAAAGATTTGTTGAATGTATAAATGTACAACACTACCTGTATTAGTCGTTGTTTTGCATTTAATAAAAAGGTGTTTGCAATGTTCGTTTAAAATATTGTGGTCGTAAAATTTCATAATTTTGGATTTGAAATCGTTCCATTTGTAAAGCAGCAAATGATTTTTACCAGGATACAGAATTCCAAAATCAATTTCGATCTAAAATTAAATGTTTATTTATTGTAATGTGTTAAACTATAACACTGTACAGGAGCCGGCTGGGTATTGCTTGGACCAAACCAACTTTTTTTAAGAGATTGAAACGTAAGTAAAAAAGTTTTTTCCCCGTTTTTAGAAGATAGCCTCCAAAACTTAGTTATGGGCTTTCGATTTTGGACCCTACTCAATTTTGGTTTTTTAATTGTTGAATTTAAAAACTTTAAAATGGAAAAAAGTGGCTGTTTGCATCTCTTGTTTGATTGGAGTCCTTTTTTATTTAAAATTCTATGTGAAAATCTTCGAAAAATTTAAAACCCTCATATTTTTAATTATATATATAATACCTTGTAAATTTTTTTATATATATATATATACCATTTCCAGATCATTTCTTAAGTTTTTTTAGACCATTTTTGGACTTTTTCGGGACCATTTCCGTATAATTCTTTTCGGAATCGCTTCGGGACTTTGTCGGCACCATTTCGGGACAAGTTCAATATATTTTTTTTGATCTGTACTTTTTTTGGTAAAATTTCGCTAATGTTTTTGGAATCATTTCCCACAAAAAAGTCCAGAAATGATTCAGAAAAATTCCGACCATATCCCGTCCCGAAATGATCCCATAAAAGTCCTGAAGTGCTCCCTAAAATCATCTAGATATGGTCTAGAAAAACTACAGAAGATATCCCGGAAAAGTCCCGAAATGATTCCAAAAAAGTCTATAAATGATTATGAAAAAGTACTGAAATGGTCCAAAAAAAGTCCCGAAAATCATCCAGAAATGGTACCGAAAAAGTCTCAAAGTGACCAATTATAAGCTTACCAATTTATCAGCTTTAGCATTCGAAAATTTCGTCCTGTTTTTCAAAAATTCCGGTCCATCAAGCTCCTTTAAGTCTTTTTGGCGTACGTGAAAAGTTTTAGCCCATTTCTCGCAAACATCGTCCCAATCGGAACAGTCTCTATTTAAAGACGTTTGTAATGCAATTGCTACAGTGTTGTCGATTTCGGGAGTACTTAAATCAACATTTTCTTCCTTTTCATTAAATGAGTCATCGAATTTTAATTTTTTACTTCGGTTATTTCTATATTTGGAAAAAAGCTTTCCACTAGGATTTTTTCTAGCAGTACGCGGACGAAAATAGTAATCCTTTAATGAAATAAAATTAATTAGATTTGTAAAAAGCAGAAAATAAGAGAATATGATAGTTATGTATTTTGTGAGGTTCCACGTACTTTCATTGGCTTCTCGCAAGGAAAAATGTTTAAGATTTCGTCCAACAGAATCGGAAAATCTTGAACTTTAATGTTAATGTTATTATACATGGCTTCTTCAACTATGATGTTGATCAGTTCGTCCCGGTGAGAATTTAGGAGCTTTTTGTTCTGCTTTTCGAATAAAACTATGACCCGTCCTTTGGAATTTTCATCCAATACGCTTGATAATTCCTAATAATTTTACATGCGAACACCTTTTCACGAAACACTACTCTCAACCCTAGAGGAGGTATTGCCTCTACAAAATCATCCTTTTTCATATATTTTAGGCTGTTGTATCTTACATGGGCAGCTAAATGTGAAAAAATAAATAAATGTTACCTGTAATCTAACAGGGGTTAATGGGTTATAGTGAAATAACGCCCATGGGTGTTATTTAATTTATGAAAAAGCAATAAAGCCCATGGGTTATGCGTTATTTTTTCTTTCGAAAAGGAAAAAAAACTCTGGTCCTTAATAGACTTTCATTGTTGATTAACCCTCCGTTGTGTGAAGTGCCCTACACAGGCCACTTTGATTTTCAAAGGTGTATATATTTTTTCTCGTCAAGTTACCAAAAATCGGCATATATAATTTTACAGGTATAATTTTCACCCAAGTTTAAAATGCGTCTATTATTTATTATTGATATGATTTGTACACATAGGTACGTTTTGTCATAGGTGGCCTGGCCAGGCCACTTCACACAACGAAGGGATAAAAAATGTTCACACAACGTACGGTTAATGTTGCTTGTAACTGCCTTGGCTATTTGTTTCCTCTGGCACCCAATTGCTAAAACGCTTCCAAAAGTGTTAGGATTGGGATTAAAATACCCGTTTTGTCTTTGGTGGTTGGTCTGAATATTGAACAAAAATTATCGATGTTGGTATCAAAAAACGCGTCTTGACTCCAGTATTAATAATTCGAAACAGAAACTGGCGGCCGCCGTGGTGTGAAGGTAGTATTGCCGGCCTACCACACCAAAGGTCCATGGTTCGAGCCCTGGTACAGGTAACATCAAAAGTGATTTGAAAAAAGTTTTTCAAAACGGGGTCGCCCCTCGGCAGTGGTTTGGCAAACTCTCCGAGTGTATTTCTGCCATGACAGGCTTCTCAGCAAAAAATTCGTCTCCTTTGTAGATGCCGTTCGGAGTCGGCAAAAAACTGTAGGTCCCACCAATTTGTAGGGAAAAATTCAAATCGGCACACCACAAATTGGAAGAGAAGCTTGGCGCAAAAATCTCTTAGGAGGTTTATGATGATATACCTGTTGTATATCGCGCCATAGAGATAGAGAGATATGTACCTATCTAAAAACCCAAAAATTACTCGTACCATAAATCGGTCCAAACCACACACATGAAAACTTGCAACTTTGTTTGCAAATATCTCTTCACAGAAATCAAATTTTTTTACATCACTCTACTTACCTTGCAAATATGGCAAAACCGCTTCCATGTTCCAATTTTGGAGCAACTCCTCGAGACAATTGTCCTCCATGGTAATTATGTACACAGATCTCACTCGTTCTTTTAATTAAATATTGATTAGAAATATTATTTCACACGTCACAAAACGAAAAAAGAACTATTGAATATTTAACAAAATGCGCGAAGTTTTAAAAATCAATTAGTGCAAAAATTTGTTGAAAAGAACACGAAAAGCTTTGGCGAAGTAAGAAAAATGAACGGTAAACTATGCGCGATGTATTTGTTAAAAGGGAAGTTCTGCGCATGCGCCGTTTTTGTTGGCTTAGTGTGTATATGCGAAAATACACTTGTGCAGTAGCATTTCCAAAAATATTAGAAGAGGGCTGTTCATGCAAGGAGACCGCTTCCCCCTTTTAATGAAAGATGAATTGTAGTTGTAATAAACTGTAATAAAGCAAGTGCATATTTTCTTTCATTTCACTTGAGTTATGCTATGGATACACACACGGAGATTATCTTCATTAAATCTTCTTTTATCATATCCAAATTTTACCCTGATACACACGCTAGCGCTCTGAAAAGTGTTGCTATTGCAAAAAAAAAATGTTTTCAGCATGGCTAGCTCTGGTAGGCAGGGCTACAAGTTAACTAGAATAAACAAACAATATTAGCATATTTTCAACTAATTTTCGGTAAAGTTTTTAGTTTTTTCTATTCTATTCCGCATTTTTCGTTTTTGGCATCACACCTCCAATTCAAAATTTAATATCACCGCCGCCACTGCATAGATGAATAACGTACACACATACATATATGGTTCTTTTGCGTGCGACCAGTGAGGGGAGTTAAGACTTTAGTACGGCCGTAGTAGATTTAATACGAAAATGTTGTATGTGTTCTACTCCGCTGTCAAAAATAGTAGTAGGCAAGAAATGTTGATAATTCATTATTGAGTTTGTAATAGCAACCTAACTCAATATTGGTTTAGAAACATCATTAGTACCAGCCAAAGTAAACTTCAATTTCAAAATTATAATCGTTTGCTTTTGAGGCAATGACGGAGGTATTTCAACTATGAAAACCTCTTAAAGTTGAGTTTTATTATTCTTGCCCAGAACTAAATAGACAATCAAACTTTTCTTCTGAAATTTCAGTTTGAAATGATGATACACTATTTCAAATTTTCTGCTAGCTTATATTAACATACTCATTATTCCCAAAGCAAATAATAATTTTTTTAAATGAAATCTTACTTTGGTTCTTACTACAAAGCAAAACAAAATGTCTTTCCCTAATTTGAGCTAATCGCAACCAAAATTGAGTTAGGTTGCTCTTACAAACTCAAACAAGCCAGATATGTTCATGATTACGAGTTTGGTTTTTAAAATCATCTGAAAACTTCTAAAGTTTGACTTTGGCTGTTATCGCCGACTGCTGTGCATTTTTCTTCAAGAAATAAGTGGCACTGCATATATTTCTTGCCAAAACCTGTGTTGTCTTATTCGAAATTCATGCAAAAATAGTACTTAATTTCTTGCGAACTGCGTACTACAACAAGAAATGTTTTTGAGCATTTCTTAGGCGTTTTTTATGGAGATTTTGTTTTTCTTTTAATAGATTTTTTCAATTCGATAGTCTGCTCTGCTCAACTCATTTCTATACCCACCTACAGTAACACACCTACCTTTTTTTCCTACGAATTCGAAGTCTACTACTAATGTAGTATAGGTATATTATGTATAAAAGGTATTTTTGGTAATTAGCAAGTCCCAACACTGGTTGAAGATTGCTCGCTGCAATCAGTGCTACCACATGTAAAGAAAAAAAATCAAACTATGAATATTTGGATGGGATACCTACTTACATACATAATTGTCAAATATGCTGCAACCAGCTTTAGACTATTCTCTATTTTTCAATATACCTAACGGGTAAAATTATGGGACTTATTGACAACTTTTTTTTTGTAAGCAAAGGAATATCAACTGTGAAAATTTTACCTAGCTCATGGGACTTCGGACATGTATTTGGCACAGGTCCTATATACACAACAGTGGGGCCTTTCACGTTGTAATATGTTCGTTTAGGCAGAAAAAAAAGAACGTAGTGACGAAAAAATCCAGTTCACCCTAATGCAGTCAAAAAACTTTGCAAAAATGCGCGTCGCTTTCGGCTACATAACGGTGCTTGCTATAACTACCCCGCCGGACAACCATTTGATCAGTGACAAATCCTCTGCTACTCATGCCTGAGGTAGAGAGGCATTACAATTGTAATAAGATTTCGAAGCCGATGGTGAAAGATCTGATCACAGCCCAACCAGTGGTAGCCATTGTGAAAACAAAATAAAAAATTAGTACATAATTCGATTAATCGATAATTTTCGACACGAATTAGCACCTTCACCATGGCTAGAAATGGAACAAAATGGTCCACTTTTTTATATTCTGTTTTGGTAAGCGCGACCCAGTAATTTCCCAAGATTTTATCCGCTGCTGGTTAGCAGGGAGGATTCCTGCAGGTGTAAATTTGAGATGCATTTGAGAAACAATCATATTCTCTAATCTCAAACGTTCGTTTTCAATTTAAGGTGAAATAGCCGTTTATAGCGTTCTCAAACTAAACGGTACATTTTTAATATGGGGTTTTAGGTAGTTTATTTTCAAATTGAGAACGGCAAAATTTTCAAACTTTTCTCAAACTGACCGGAGTGTGCCGAAAGGGAATCCTCATGCTCTCATTGAAAAATTTTTCAGAGATGCCAATCATGCAAAACAAATTTGTCACTGATCAAACAGGGTATGTGTGGGTTGTTGCGCATTAGAATTGTCCGTTGGGGTACTTTTTAATTAAAAGAGTACCTACAGTGGGGCTAATGATTGCAAATCTTCACACTTTTTATACACATCTCCTTACCTATTTTATTTATTTATAAGTGGATTTTCCAAAACATTTTTTTTTACCCATCTTTAATTCTTAGGCGACTATTGCAAATGAAGAACTTATTTTGGTGTGTGATATGGTTTTAGTTTGTAAATAAACATAAATTTCAGGTACAGTGCGGGTGCATAACAAATAACACGGTATGCAAAAAAGCCCTTCTGTATCTAAAAACTGTTCTATGAACGCGCCTAAAAATATTCCACTTTCCTTGAGTTGACATATAAAATATACAGGGTGGCTGATGAATTTTGCTACATTAAGAAACTCAAAAAATTTTTTTTTCAGTGTATGGAATTCATTTTTCTTTTATTCATGTTAAAGCTCATTAAATTTTATTAAATATAGCTTAATTAGTTTTAAAAATAATTGAATTTTAATGCCCCCCCTGCTCGTCGATGCATGTGCGGCATCTTACCAAAAAGTTGTTCATTACTGCTTGGAGAGTTGAGACATGAATAGCCGCAATTGTTTCTCGAATGGATTGCCTTAGTTCATTCAAATTTGTTGGTTTTGCTTTGAAGACTTCCTGTTTGCAATAACCCCACAAGAAAAAGTCAGGTGCAGTAAGGTCAGGCGACCTGGGTGGCCAACGGAATGTGGAGTTTCTGGATATCAGCTTATTGGGAAATTTTCGTCGCAATTCTGTCATAACAGGTTGGGCTATATGAGGAGCTGCACCATCTTGCTGAAACCACACAGAGTTGAAAGAAATTCTCATTCGGCGTAATTCTGGATAGAAAAACTCTCTCAACATGCTCAAGTAACGGTCTCCAGTAACCGTAACGGTGTGACCGTTTTCTTCGAAGAAGTAGGGCCCGACAATGCAGCGTGATGAAACTGCACACCACACTGTGACACGAAGTGGATGCAATTCCGTCTCATGGAGTATCTGTGGGTTGGAAGCACTCCATATTCGACAATTTTGTTTGTTTATGTTGCCGTTTAAATCGAAATGGGCCTCGTCAGACATGAAAAGACAGTTCAACATGTTTCCATCCTCTTCCACCATTTGAAGCACCTTCTGGCAAAATTCCAAGCGAATCGGCAAGTCTGCAGCGTTCAGTTTGTTGGCCATTTGAATTTTATATGGGAATAAGTCCAAATCTTTGTGCATAATTGACTGTAATGACTGTCTGCTTACACCCATTTGAGCAGATAAGCTTCTTGTCGAAACACGTGGATTGTTTTGTATGGCAGCAGCTACAGCAGCGATTGTTTCCTCCGTTCGAACTGAAGGGTTTCGATGGTAAGGTCTTCTGTTGACTGTCCCATGCTCGGAAAAATTGTTTACAAGTCTTATTATGGTCCATCTGCTCGGAGGATTGCCGCCAAACGTGCGCCTATACTCTCTTTGAACCGAAACTACGGACTCCAGTGCGTGATAGCGGCGGACAATCCAAATTCTTGTTTCAGTGTCCCAGTTATCCAGTTTTGTTAAATGTAAAAGTCAATCTGCAAAATAAAAAAAAAAATTAACCAGATTCATTGAATAGAAAAAAAGTTATTTACTTTTTTTTTGGTAGCGGCTTTCATCAGCCACCCTGTATGTACCAAAGAATGTATAAAAGGAATAAGCAAATGGCACATTAGAGGAAAAATGCATCGTGACGCTACAGGGCATCATAGCTTAGTTGTTAGAGTACTCTAACAGCGGCTTTGGTGCAGACACTTGGGTTCGTATCTCAGTGTCCGAGAAGGGGTCTGATGAGAAGCTGGGCACTTCGAAACATGTCATCCCATACCATCGCTGTGCATAACGTTGTAATTTTTCCTCTAATATCAATTAATAAATTTATATGTGCAATAAAGTCGATGGAGGACCTGCTTAGTACCCAAATAGTATCTTAATGTTCATACATACACATACATATGTACCAAACGATTGAGTTGTTTGAATGCAAACAACTATTTATAGAAAAAGTGGTTTATATTACATTTGGTTTCAGTAACTGTTTCCAATTTTTCCGGTTGTTTTAATTAAAATAATTTAATTAAACATTTTAGTGAAGTGTGAAATATAGTTTGCGAATAGGGGTTCCGTTGGACATTGTGAAGGCACTGTAAGAATACATACATATGTAGGTCGTATTTTCTACCGGTCAGTTCTTATGCACACACAATCTGTTTGATCAGTGACAACACATCGGATACTCAGGTCTGAACTGCACACTAACAAATTGAAATGCAAATCAGATCTTTAATCATCGTCTTCGAAATTTTATCACAATTCTGATGCTTCGTTACCTCAGACCGGATTATCAGATTTGTTGTCGCTGCCCAAACAGCTGTTTCAAAAAATAATGTAAAATGTTTTTATACAAAATGTTTGAAAAAGAGCATCAACTCCATACCAATTTTCTTTTCATTTTATCACTCCATAGAACACGAATTTGCCCCCTGGTTTCAATTTTCGAAACTGAAATTAAGTGGCTTTATGCTCATAATAGAGAAGTGCCATATTTGTTTTGAGTACGGAATTCCTTGTTTTAAGTATACAAATCTCAAATGCCAAATTCTTAAATCGAGTTGGTTTATTCTTGTTTTCAGACCGACCTTTTTCCCTCAGTGCAGTGACTTGAGAGTGTGAGGGTTAATGAATGCCGAACAATTTCTGTGTAAAACGCCAGCATTGTATAGGATCGAGTTATGACATAGTTTACTTGGCTAGAGAAAGTAAACCTATGATCGAAAACACACCTAAGTCTTTAATTTCTTTAGCACCTTCTAAGATACAACCATCAATGCTATATGAAGTACGTAGAGTATTAGCAGATTTTGTTCAGCTTCAGCCGATTTAAACGGCACCAGATTTCAACATTAAGAAGGTCTGATTGCAGCCGTTCAGAGTCACGAGAACTCTTTATGGCCGCGAATATGTTCAAATCATCAGCATACAACAGGTATTCCGCAAAAGAAAAGCATGGACCAATATCGTTTGTGAATAGTATAAAAAAAAGAGGCCCAAGAATACTTCCCTGCGGCACACCTGAAGATGCAATAAATGGATGAGATGTGGCATTATCCACGTCAAGAACACAATGTCTGTTGGAAAGATACGACTTGATCCACATCAAAAACGATGAATAAAACCCCAACGCCTCCAGCTTTAACAGAAGTATCCGGTGAGACACCTTGTCATATGCCTTCCAGAAGTCGGTGTAAATTGTATCAACTTGCGATCTGTCCTGGAAAGAGGAAATGCAGTATTCACTGAATATAGATAAATTGCTAATAGTAGAGCGATTATGACGAATCCATGCGGATTGATATTAATGATGCTTTTGACCGCAAATAACAACTTATCATTAACTATTATCTCGAATAGTTAGGCCTATAATTGCGTCCATCATTTTTGTTACCAGCTTTAAATATTGAGGTGACTGATGTCAGCTTCCAGTCATACATAAAGGTTTCAGTAGACAGCGAATTGTTGAAAATAACTGTAGGAGGCTCAGCCAAACACAGACAGTTTTTTGAGAAAAAAACGGAAAGTCCATCCGAATCCGTCTTAGTTGACGATTTCAGCTTCCCAATGCCATTCACGACATCGGTAACGAATACTCGCAGGGTGCCAAAATTAAGTGCTGATTGCTTCGGCGAGGGAAAACTCGAATAAAAACTGGAGTCTTTGTCAAAATTAGAGTGAAAAAAATTCAGCAAATAAATATGCAGCATTGTTTGGAAATGTGTCATTGAAGAAAACATTATTTGGGACTGTTGAGCAAGGATTTTTGGATTGGATGAAACGCAAAAAAGCTTTTGAATTCGAAATAATATTATTTTCCAAACTCAGGATGTAATTTTTGTACAAAATTCCTTTAGATGGAATAGGAATTTAGAGTAGTGCTCAGGGTCACCGGTATTTTTATATCGCTTTCCAAACCTGTTTTTAAGATTCCTAAGAGGTTTTAAACTCTTGGTATGCAAAGGTACCTTATACGATTTCTTATAAAAAATGAGACCATGCTTCATGCACAACTCATAAACCTTATTTATAGAAATATTATAACATGAAGTTACATCATTCCCACGGAACGCAACACAACAATCAATGTTCATCAAATTCATAAAACTCTAGCTCGAGGGAGAGCGGAACTTGATGTTTATCAGTCTGCAGGATTGGTGTAATACATTCAGACAATGTAAAGTGCACATTATTAGTGATACACACTAAATCTAAAATTCTCTTGAGTCTATTATAGCATCCATTAATTTCAGCTAAATTATTGCTTAAAAAACTGTCGATGAGATGAATTTCGGCTGAAGAATTGACGTTAGCGGCCATAAACGTAGCCAAGCATTCAAATTGAGACCAATCTAAATTACATAAATTTAAATCCCCGAGAACACAAAGATTATTAATTAACGCCAAAGAAACAACATTGTCAGCATGTGCGAAATATAAAACATCTGAACTATTTGGAGGAATATACGAAGCGCACATATATAGGAATCCAGACGAACCAATAACACGTATGCACAGCTGATCAATGATTGAATCACTGTTAGTAAGTATCACCAAAGCCGCCTGGAATTGCCTTCGAACAGCAATAAGAACTCCCCCTTCTTTAGAGCAACCAGTTTGTATAAAATCCCGGTCCTTACGCAAAACGTCATATATATTGTGGTCAAAGATTTCACTGTTATACAACTTATAATTCAGCTAAGATTCAATAAACACGAAAATGTCATAATCTAATGAAGAACTATTCATAAACACAGATGAACATTTAGTCCGAAGACTAGACACATTTTGAAAATAAATGTTTAGGCGTTTATAATTAGATTCGTGTTCACAGAGAATCAGTGTTATTATCACACGACGAGCACTCATGATGTTTACGGGCGTCGACGTCGCAATAGTAGGGCGCGCTCGCACTTAATAAAGGAAAGGAAATATGGAAAGGAAAAGGTTAATAAATAAATATACACTAGAATTTCAACTTGAATAGTAACAATCGTTGGTTGTATCGAATTTAAATTATGTACACAATGGAAATAGCAAAAGAGTTTGGAAACAGTATAACTACCTGGTTTGGCTGCTGGAGGGGTACATATATGTAATACTTCTATATTGCTAATATCCTATCTGCGCAATGTGTTTGAGTTCCGTCAAACCCCTGCAGTAAAATCTCAAACTAGCCAGTAAACATACTAGAAGCCAACTACAATTTTCTGGTCGAAATCATAATAGTCAGAAAAAGTCCAGTGGATACTAGAATACAACTATAATATTCTGGTCGAAATCATACTACTCAGAAAAAGTCCAGTCGATACTAGAATTCAACTATAATTTTCTGGTTGAAATCATACTAGTCAGAAAAAGTCCAGTCGATACTAAAATTCAACTATAATTTTCTGGTTGAAACCATACTAGTCAGAAAAAGTTCAATCCATACCGGTATATGACTACAATTTTCATAATATGGTTTTAAGCGATATAAGCTGTAATTATTTCTTTCGTTTTTTTCATTTGCATTGCATGCCATTGTAATTCGCAATCAGCTTATGAAGTACCTCAAAGATATAGTTTATGTTTTGCAATCCCAAATCGGGGTTTTCTACATCGAAAATGATGAAAAATGACAATGATGTATTAATGAGTTCATTTTCTTATTTTAATTCCTGCAAGAGGGTTTGTTCCACATTTGGACTAGTATTCTTTTATCTTTTGCGAACTAGTATGATACTGGCAATTTTCCAAGTAAATTTCCTTCTATATTGAACTACTATGAAACTGGTATTTTACGACCAGTAGGAACGTAAAATTTTCCAGCTTTTCAACCTATTATATACGTAATATGGTTAGGGAATATCAGTCAGATCGGACTTAATAAACATATAGGCCCCATAAAATCGATTGTGCTTATAAACGGGGTTTTGGCCATTACTCTTGCAATTAAAAAGCTAGGAACGTAAAATTTTGCAGCTTTTCAACTTATTATATACGTAATGTGGTTAGTGAAAATCAGTCAGATCGGACCCAATAAACATATAGGCCCCATAAAATCGACTGTTCCTATAAACGGGTTTTGGCCAAAACTCTTGTAATTAAAAAGCTAGGAACGTAAAATTTTCCAGCTTTTCAACTTATTATATACGTAATATGGTTAGGTAATATCAGTCAGATAGGACTTAATAAACATATAGGCCCCATAAAATCGATTGTGCTTATAAACGGGGTTTTGGCCATTACTCTTGCAATTAAAAAGATAGGAACGTAAAATTTTGCAGCTTTTCAACTTATTATATACGTAATGTGGTTAGGGAATATCAGTCAGATCGGACCCAATAAACATATAGGCCCCATAAAATCGACTGTTCCTATAAACGGGTTTTGGCCAAAACTCTTGTAATTAAAAAGCTAGGAACGTAAAATTTTCCAGCTTTTCAACTTATTATATACGTAATGTGGTTAGGGAATATCAGTCAGATCGGACCCAATAAACATATAGGCCCCATAAAATCGACTGTTCCTATAAACGGGTTTTGGCCAAAACTCTTGTAATTAAAAAGCTAGGAACGTAAAATTTTCCAGCTTTTCAACTTATTATATACGTAATATGGTTAGGGAATATCAGTCAGATCGGACTTAATAAACATATAGGCCCCATAAAATCGATTGTGCTTATAAACGGGGTTTTGGCCAACACTCGTGCAATTAAAAAGCTAGGAACGTAAAATTTTGCAGCTTTTCAACTTATTATATACGTAATGTGGTTAGGGAATATCAGTCAGATCGGACCCAATAAACATATAGGCCCCATAAAATCGGCTGTTCCTATAAACGGGGTCTTGGCCAAAACTCTTGCAATTAAAAAGCTAGGAACGTAAAATTTTGCAGCTTTTCAACTTATTATATACGTAATGTGGTTAGGGAATATCAGTCAGATCGGACCCAATAAACATATAGGCCCCATAAAATCGACTGTTCCTATAAACGGGTTTTGGCCAAAACTCTTGTAATTAAAAAGCTAGGAACGTAAAATTTTCCAGCTTTTCCACTTATTATATACGTAATATGGTTAGGGAATATCAGTCAGATCGGACTTAATACACATATAGGCCCCATAAAATCGATTGTGCTTATAAACGGGGTTTTGGCCATTACTCTTGCAATTAAAAAGCTAGGAACGTAAAATTTTGCAGTTTTGTACATATTGTGTAAGTAATGTGGTTAGTGAAAATCAGTCAAATCAGACCCACAAAACATTTAGGCCCCATAAAATCGATTGTTCCGATAAACGGGTTTTGGGCCAGCACTCTTGCAATTAAAAAGCTAGGAACGTAAAATTTTGCAGCTTTTGTACATATTGTGTAAGTAATGTGGTTAGTGAAAATCAGTGAAATCAGACCCAGAAAACATTTAGGCCCCATAAAATCGATTGTTCCGATAAACGGGTTTTGGCCCAACACTCTTGCAATTAAAAAGCTAGGAAAGTAAAATTGTGCAGCTTTTGTACATATTGTGAACGTAATGTGGTTAGTGAAAATCAGTCAAATCAGACCCACAAAATATATAGCCCCCATACAATCGATTGTTCCTATAAACGGGGTCTTGGCCAGCACTCTTGCAATTAAAAAGCTAGGAACGTAAAATTTTGCAGGTTTTGTACTTATTGTGTAAGTAATGTGGTTAGTGAAAATCAGTGAAATCAGACCCAGAAAACATTTAGGCCCCATAAAATCGATTGTTCCGATAAACGGGTTTTGGCCCAACACTCTTGCAATTAAAAAGCTAGGAACGTAAAATTTTGCAGCTTTTGTACATATTGTGTAAGTAATGTGGTTAGTGAAAATCAGTCAAATCAGACCCACAAAATATAGAGCCCCCATACAATGGATTGTTCCGATAAACGGGTTTTGGCCAACACTCGTGCAATTAAAAAGCTAGGAACGTAAAATTTTGCAGCTTTTCATCTTATTATATACGTAATGTGGTTAGGGAAAATCAGTCAGATCGGACCCACAAAACATTTAGGCCACATTAAATCGATTGTGCTTATAAACGGGGTTTTGGCCATTACTCTTGCAATTAAAAAGCTAGGAACGTAAAATTTTGCAGGTTTTGTACTTATTGTGTAAGTAATGTGGTTAGTGAAAATCAGTGAAATCAGACCCACAAAACATTTAGGCCCCATAAAATCGATTGTTCCGATAAACGGGTTTTGGCCCAACACTCTTGCAATGAAAAAGCTAGGAACGTAAAATTTTGCAGCTTTTGTACATATTGTGTACGTAATGTGGTTAGTGAAAATCAGTCAAATCAGACCCACAAAATATAGAGCCCCCATACAATCGATTGTTCCTATAAACGGGTTTTGGGCCAGCACTCTTGCAATTAAAAAGCTGGGAACGTGAAATTTTGCAGCTTTTGGTTAGTGAAAATCAGGCAAATCAGACCCACAAAATATATAGCCCCCATACAATCGATTGTTCCTATAAACGGGTTTTGGGCCAGCACTCTTGCAATTAAAAAGCTAGGAACGTGAAATTTTGCAGCTTTTGGTTAGTGAAAATCAGTCAAATCAGACCCACAAAACTTATAGCCCCCATACAATCGATTGTTCCGACAAATGGGTTTTGGGCCAACACTCTTGCAAATAAAAAGCTGGGAATGGGAAATTTTTGCAGCCTTTGAGCTTACTATATACGAAATGTGGTTAGTGAAAATCAGTCAGATCGGACCCACAAAATATTAGGCCCCATAACTCTTGCAGATAAAAAGCTAGGAACGTAACATTTTGCAGCTTTAGTACTTATTATATATGCAATGTTTTGAACATTTTATATACGTAATGTGGTAAGTGAAAATCAGTCAAATCAGACCCACAAAACATTTAGGCCCCATAAAGTCGATTGTTCCGATAACGGGTTTTGGGCCAATACTCTTGCAATTAAAAAGATAGGAACATAAAATTTTGCAGGTTTTGTACATTTATATACGTAATGTGGTTGATGAAAATCAGTGGTTGATGAAAATCAGTCAAATCAGACCCACAAAACTTATAGCCCCCATACAATCGATTGTTCCGACAAAAGAGTTTTGGGCCAACACTCTTGCAAATAAAAAGCTAGGAACGTAAAATTTTGCAGCTTTTGTACATATTGTGTACGTAATGTGGTTAGTGAAAATCAGTCAAATCAGACCCAGAGAATATAGAGCCCCCATACAATCGATTGTTCCTATAAACGGGTTTGGGGCCAGCACTCTTGCAATTAAAAAGCTGGGAACGTGAAATTTTGCAGCTTTTGGTTAGTGAAAATCAGGCAAATCAGACCCACAAAATATATAGCCCCCATACAATCGATTGTTCCTATAAACGGGTTTTGGGCCAGCACTCTTGCAATTAAAAAGCTAGGAACGTGAAATTTTGCAGCTTTTGGTTAGTGAAAATCAGTCAAATAAGACACACAAAACTTATAGCCCCCATACAATCGATTGTTCCGACAAATGGGTTTTGGGCCAACACTCTTGCAAATAAAAAGCTGGGAATGGGAAATTTTTGCAGCCTTTGAGCTTACTATATACGAAGTGTGGTTAGTGAAAATCAGTCAGATCGGACCCACAATATATTAGGCCCCATAACTCTTGCAGATAAAAAGCTAGGAACATAACATTTTGCAGCTTTAGTACTTATTATATATGCAATGTTTTGAACATTTTATATACGTAATATGGTAAGTGAAAATCAGTCAAATCAGACCCACAAAACATTTAGACCCCATAAAGTCGATTGTTCCGATGACGGGTTTTGGGCCAATACTCTTGCAATTAAAAAGATAGGAACATACAATTTTGCAGGTTTTGTAAATTTATATACGTAATGTGGTTAATGAAAATCAGTCAAATCAGATCCACAAAACATTAAGGCCCCATAAAATCGATTGTCCCGATACACGTGGTTTTGGCCATAACTCTTGCAGATAAAATGCTTGGAACGTAACATTTTGCAGCTTTAGTACTTATTATATATGCAATGTTTCGAACATTTTATATACGTAATGTGGTTAGGGAATATCTGTCAGATCGGACCCAATAAACATATAGGCCCCATAAAATCGATTGTTCCTATAAACGGGTTTTGGCCAAAACTCTTGTAATTAAAAAGCTAGCAACGTAAAATTTTCCAGCTTTTCAACTTATTATATATGTAATGTGGTTAGGGAATATAAGTCAGATCGGACCCAATAAACATATAGGCCCCATAAAATCGATTGTTCCTATAAACGGGTTTTGGCCAAAACTCTTGTAATTAAAAAGCTAGCAACGTAAAATTTTCCAGCTTTTCAACTTATTATATATATAATGTGGTTAGGGAATATCAGTCAGATCGGACCCAATAAACATATAGGCCCCATAAAATCGATTGTTCCTATAAACGGGTTTTGGCCAAAACTCTTGCAATTAAGAAGCTAGGAACGTAAAATTTTGCAGCTTTTCAATTTATTATATACGTAATGTGGTTACGGAATATCAGTCAGATCGGACCCAATAAACATATAGGCCCCATAAAATCGATTGTTCCTATAAACGGGGTTTGGCCAAAACTCTTGTCATTAAAAAGCTAGGAACGTAAAATTTTCCAGCTTTTCAACTTATTATATATGTAATGTGGTTAGGGAATATCAGTCAGATCGGACCCAATAAACATATAGGCCCCATAAAATCGATTGTTCCTATAAACGGGCTTTGGGCCAATACTCTTGCAATTAAAAAGATAGGAACATAAAATTTTGCAGGTTTTGTACATTTATATACGTAATGTGGTTAATGAAAATCAGTCAAATCAGATCCACAAAACATTAAGGCCCCATAAAATCGATTGTTCCGATACACGTGGTTTTGGCCATAACTCTTGCAGATAAAATGCTTGGAACGTAACATTTTGCAGCTTTAGTACTTATTATAAATGCAATGTTTTGAACATTTTATATACGTAATGTGGTTAGGGAAATAAGTCAGATCGGACCCACAAAACATTTGGGCCACATAAAATCATTTGTTCCGATAAACGGGTTTTGGCCAACACTCGTGCAATTAAAAAGCTAGGAACGTAAAATTTTGCAGCTTTTCAACTTATTATATACGTAATGTGGTTAGGGAATATCAGTCAGATCGGACCCAATAAACATATAGGCCCCATAAAATCGACTGTTCCTATAAACGGGTTTTGGCCAAAACTCTTGCAATTAAAAAGCTAGGAACGTAAAATTTTGCAGCTTTTCAATTTATTGTATACGTAATGTGGTTAGGGAATATCAGTCAGATCGGACCCAATAAACATATAGGCCCCATAAAATCGATTGTTCCTATAAACGGGTTTTGGCCAAAACTCTTGCAATTAAAAAGCTAGGAACGTAAAATTTTGCAGCTTTTCAATTTATTATATACGTAATGTGGTTAGGGAATATCAGTCAGATCGGACCCAATAAACATATAGGCCCCATAAAATCGATTGTTCCTATAAACGGGTTTTGGCCAAAACTCTTGTAATTAAAAAGCTAGGAACGTAAAATTTTCCAGCTTTTCAACTTATTATATATGTAATGTGGTTAGGGAATATCCGTCAGATCGGACCCAATAAACATATAGGCCCCATAAAATCGATTGTTCCTATAAACGGGTTTTGGCCAAAACTCTTGCAATTAAAAAGCTAGGAACGTAAAATTTTGCAGCTTTTCAATTTATTATATACGTAATGTGGTTAGGGAATATCAGTCAGATCGGACCCAATAAACATATAGGCCCCATAAAATCGATTGTTCCTATAAACGGGTTTTGGCCAAAACTCTTGTAATTAAAAAGCTAGGAACGTAAAATTTTCCAGCTTTTCAACTTATTATATATGTAATGTGGTTAGGGAATATCAGTCAGATCGGACCCAATAAACATATAGGCCCCATAAAATCGATTGTTCCTATAAACGGGTTTTGGCCAAAACTCTTGTAATTAAAAAGCTAGGAACGTAAAATTTTCCAGCTTTTCAACTTATTATATATGTAATGTGGTTAGGGAATATCTGTCAGATCGGACCCAATAAACATATAGGCCCCATAAAATCGATTGTTCCTATAAACGGGTTTTGGCCAAAACTCTTGCAATTAAAAAGCTAGGAACGTAAAATTTTGCAGCTTTTCAATTTATTATATACGTAATGTGGTTAGGGAATATCAGTCAGATCGGACCCAATAAACATATAGGCCCCATAAAATCGATTGTTCCTATAAACGGGGTTTGGCCAAAACTCTTGTAATTAAAAAGCTAGGAACGGAAAATTTTGCAGCTTTAGTACTTATTATATATGCAATGTTTTGAACATTTTATATTCGTAATAAAATCGATTGTTCCTATAAACGGGTTTTGGCCAAAACTCTTGCAATTAAAAAGCTAGGGACGTAAAATTGTGCAGCCTTTCAAGTTATTATATACGTAATGTGGTTAGGGAATATCAGTCAGATCGGACCCAATAAACATATAGGCCCCATAAAATCGATTGTTCCTATAAAGGGGTTTTGGTCAAATCTCTTGCAATTAAAAAGCTAGGAACGTAAAATTTTGCAGCTTTAGTACTTATTATACGAGTATATGCAATGTTTCGAACATTTTATATACGTAATGTCTTAAGTGAAAATTAGTCAAATCAGACCCACAAAACATTTAGGCCTCATAAAATCGATTGTTCCGATAAACGGGGTTTTTGACATAACTGTTGCAGATAAAAAGCTAGGAACGTAACATTTTTGCAGCTTTAGTACTTATTATATGTGCAATGTTTTGAACATTTTATATACGTAATGTGGTTAGGGAAAATAAGTCAGATCGGACCCACAAAACATTTGGGCCACATAAAATCATTTGTTCCGATAAACGGGTTTTGGCCAAAACTCGTGCAATTAAAAAGCTAGGAACGTAAAATTTTGCAGCTTGTCAACTTATTATATACGTAATGTGGTTAGGTAATATCAGTCAGATCGGACCCAATAAACATATAGGCCCCATAAAATCGATTGTTCCTATAAACGGGTTTTGGCCAAAACTCTTGCAATTAAAAAGCTAGGAACGTAAAATTTTGCAGCTTTTCAACTTATTATATACGCAATGTGGTTAGGGAAAATCAGTCAGATCGGACCCATAAAAGCGATTGTTCCTATAAACGAGGTTTTGGCCATAACTCTTGCAGATAAAAAGCTAGGAACGTAACATTTTTTAAGCCTTAGTACTTATTACATATGCAATGTTTTGAACATTTTATATACGTAATTTGGTTAGTGAAAACAAATCAGACCCACAAAACATATAGGCCCCATAAAATCGATTGTTCCTATAAACGGGGTTTTTCCATAACTCTTGCAGATAAAAAGCTAGGAACGTAAAATTTTGCAGCTTTAGTACTTATTATATATGCAATGTTTTGAACATTTTATATTCGTAATAAAATCGATTGTTCTTATAAACGGGGCTTTGCCATAACTCTTGCAGATAAAAAGCAAGTAACGTAACATTTTTGCAGCTTTAGTACTTTATATATATGCAATGTTTTGAACATTTTATATACGTAATGTGGTAAGTGAAAATCAGTCAAATCAGACCCACAAAACATTTAGGCCTCATAAAATCGATTGTTCAGATAAACGGGGTTTTGGCCATAACTGTTGCAGATAAAAAGCTAGGAACGTAGCATTTTTGCAGCTTTAGTACTAATTATATATGCGATGTTTTGAACATTTTATATACGTAATGTGGTTAGGGAAAATCAGTCAGATCGGACCCAATAAACATATAGGCCCCATAAAATCGATTGTTCCTATAAACGGGTTTTGGCCAAAACTCTTGTAATTAAAAAGCTAGGAACGTAAAATTTTCCAGCTTTTCAACTTATTATATATGTAATGTGGTTAGGGAATATCCGTCAGATCGGACCCAATAAACATATAGGCCCCATAAAATCGATTGTTCCTATGAACGGGTTTTGGCCAAAACTCTTGCAATTAAAAAGCTAGGAACGTAAAATTTTGCAGCTTTTCAATTTATTATATACGTAATGTGGTTAGGGAATATCAGTCAGATCGGACCCAATAAACATATAGGCCCCATAAAATCGATTGTTCCTATAAACGGGTTTTGGCCAAAACTCTTGTAATTAAAAAGCTAGGAACGTAAAATTTTCCAGCTTTTCAACTTATTATATATGTAATGTGGTTAGGGAATATCTGTCAGATCGGACCCAATAAACATATAGGCCCCATAAAATCGATTGTTCCTACAAACGGGTTTTGGCCAAAACTCTTGTAATTAAAAAGCTAGGAACGTAAAATTTTCCAGCTTTTCAACTTATTATATATGTAATGTGGTTAGGGAATATCAGTCAGATCGGACCCAATAAACATATAGGCCCTATAAAATCGATTGTTCCTATAAACGGGTTTTGGCCAAAACTCTTGTAATTAAAAAGCTAGGAACGTAAAATTTTCCAGCTTTTCAACTTATTATATATGTAATGTGGTTAGGGAATATCTGTCAGATCGGACCCAATAAACATATAGGCCCCATAAAATCGATTGTTCCTATAAACGGGTTTTGGCCAAAACTCTTGCAATTAAAAAGCTAGGAACGTAATATTTCGCAGCTTTTCAATTTATTATATACGTAATGTGGTTAGGGAATATCAGTCAGATCGGACCCAATAAACATATAGGCCCCATAAAATCGATTGTTCCTATAAACGGGTTTTGGCCAAAACTCTTGTAATTAAAAAGCTAGGAACGGAAAATTTTGCAGCTTTAGTACTTATTATATATGCAATGTTTTGAAATTTTTATATTCGTAATAAAATCGATTGTTCCTATAAACGGGTTTTGGCCAAAACTCTTGCAATTAAAAAGCTAGGAACGTAAAATTGTGCAGCCTTTCAAGTTATTATATACGTAATGTGGTTAGGGAATATCAGTCAGATCGGACCCAATAAACATATAGGCCCCATAAAATCGATTGTTCCTATAAAGGGGTTTTGGTCAAATCTCTTGCAATTAAAAAGCTAGGAACGTAAAATTTTGCAGCTTTAGTACTTATTATACGAGTATATGCAATGTTTCGAACATTTTATATACGTAATGTCTTAAGTGAAAATTAGTCATATCGCACCCACAAAACATTTAGGCCCCATGAAATCGATTGTTCCGATAAACGGGGTTTTTGCCATAACTGTTGCAGATAAAAAGCTAGGAACGTAACATTTTTGCAGCTTTAGTACTTATTACATATGCAATGTTTTGAACATTTTATATACGTAATGTGGTTAGGTAATATCAGTCAGATCGGAGCCAATAAACATATAGGCCCCATAAAATCGATTGTTCCTATAAACGGGGTCTTGGCCAAAACTCTTGCAATTAAAAAGCTAGGAACGTAAAATTTTGCAGCTTTTCAACTTATTATATACGCAATGTGGTTAGGGAAAATCAGTCAGATCGGACCCACAAAAGCGATTGTTCCTATAAACGAGGTTTTGGCCATAACTCTTGCAGATAAAAAGCTAGGAACGTAACATTTTTTAAGCCTTAGTACTTATTACATATGCAATGTTTTGAACATTTTATATACGTAATTTGGTTAGTGAAAACAACTCAGACCCACAAAACATATAGGCCCCATAAAATCGATTGTTCCTATAAACGGGGTTTTTCCATAACTCTTGCAGATAAAAAGCTAGGAACGTAAAATTTTGCAGCTTTAGTACTTATTATATATGCAATGTTTTGAACATTTTATATTCGTAATAAAATCGATTGTTCTTATAAACGGGGCTTTGCCATAACTCTTGAAGATAAAAAGCAAGTAACGTAACATTTTTGCAGCTTTAGTACTAATTATATATGCAATGTTTTGAAAATTTTATATACGTAATGTGGTTAGGGAAAATCAGTCAGATCGGACCCACAAAACATTTAGGCCCCATAAAATCGATTGTTCCTATAAACGGGGTTTTGCCATAACTCTTGGAGATAAAAAGCTAGGAACGTAACATTTTTGCAGCTTTAGTACTTATTACATATGCAATGTTTTGAAAATTTAATATACGTAATGTGGTTAGGGAAAATCAGTCAGATCGGACCCACAAAACATTTAGGCCCCATAAAATCGATTGTTCCGATAAACGGGTTTTGGGCCAACACTCTTGCAATTAAAAAGCTAGGAACGTAAAATTTTGCAGCTTTTCAACTTATTATATACGTAATGTGGTTAGGGAATATCAGTCAGATCGGACCCAATAAACATATAGGCCCCATAAAATCGATTGTTCCTATAAACGGGTTTTGGCCAAAACTCTTGTAATTAAAAAGCTAGGAACGTAAAATTTTCCAGCTTTTCAACTTATTAGGGAATATCAGTCAGATCGGACCCAATAAACATATAGGCCCCATAAAATCGATTGTTTCTATAAACGGGTTTTGGCCAAAACTCTTGTAATTAAAAAGCTAGGAACGTAAAATTTTCCAGCTTTTCAACTTATTATATACGTAATGTGGTTAGGGAATATCCGTCAGATCGGACCCAATAAACATATAGGCCCCATAAAATCGATTGTTCCTATGAACGGGTTTTGGCCAAAACTCTTGCAATTAAAAAGCTAGGAACGTAAAATTTTCCAGCTTTTCAACTTATTATATACGTAATGTGGTTAGGGAATATCCGTCAGATCGGACCCAATAAACATATAGGCCCCATAAAATCGATTGTTTCTATAAACGGGTTTTGGCCAAAACTCTTGTAATTAAAAAGCTAGGAACGTAAAATTTTCCAGCTTTTCAACTTATTATATACGTAATGTGGTTAGGGAATATCCGTCAGATCGGACCCAATAAACATATAGGCCCCATAAAATCGATTGTTCCTATGAACGGGTTTTGGCCAAAACTCTTGCAATTAAAAAGCTAGGAACGTAAAATTTTCCAGCTTTTCAACTTATTATATATGTAATGTGGTTAGGGAATATCCGTCAGATCGGACCCAATAAACATATAGGCCCCATAAAATCGATTGTTCCTATGAACGGGTTTTGGCCAAAACTCTTGCAATTAATAAGCTAGGAACGTAAAATTTTGCAGCTTTTCAATTTATTATATACGTAATGTGGTTAGGGAATATCAGTCAGATCGGACCCAATAAACATATAGGCCCCATAAAATCGATTGTTCCTACAAACGGGTTTTGGCCAAAACTCTTGTAATTAAAAAGCTAGGAACGTAAAATTTTCCAGCTTTTCAACTTATTATATATGTAATGTGGTTAGGGAATATCAGTCAGATCGGACCCAATAAACATATAGGCCCTATAAAATCGATTGTTCCTATAAACGGGTTTTGGCCAAAACTCTTGTAATTAAAAAGCTAGGAACGTAAAATTTTCCAGCTTTTCAACTTATTATATATGTAATGTGGTTAGGGAATATCAGTCAGATCGGACCCAATAAACATATAGGCCCCATAAAATCGATTGTTTCTATAAACGGGTTTTGGCCAAAACTCTTGTAATTAAAAAGCTAGGAACGTAAAATTTTCCAGCTTTTCAACTTATTAGGGAATATCAGTCAGATCGGACCCAATAAACATATAGGCCCCATAAAATCGATTGTTTCTATAAACGGGTTTTGGCCAAAACTCTTGTAATTAAAAAGCTAGGAACGTAATATTTCGCAGCTTTTCAACTTATTAGGGAATATCAGTCAGATCGGACCCAATAAACATATAGGCCCCATAAAATCGATTGTTTCTATAAACGGGTTTTGGCCAAAACTCTTGTAATTAAAAAGCTAGGAACGTAAAATTTTCCAGCTTTTCAACTTATTAGGGAATATCAGTCAGATCGGACCCAATAAACATATAGGCCCCATAAAATCGATTGTTTCTATAAACGGGTTTTGGCCAAAACTCTTGTAATTAAAAAGCTAGGAACGTAAAATTTTCCAGCTTTTCAACTTATTAGGGAATATCAGTCAGATCGGACCCAATAAACATATAGGCCCCATAAAATCGATTGTTTCTATAAACGGGGCTTTGCCATAACTCTTGAAGATAAAAAGCAAGTAACGTAACATTTTTGCAGCTTTAGTACTAATTATATATGCAATGTTTTGAACATTTTATATACGTAATGTGGTTAGGGAAAATCAGTCAGATCGGACCCAATAATCATTTAGGCCCCATAAAATCGATTGTTCCTATAAACGGGGTTTTGCCATAACTCTTGGAGATAAAAAGCTAGGAACGTAACATTTTTGCAGCTTTAGTACTTATTACATATGCAATGTTTTGAAAATTTAATATACGTAATGTGGTTAGGGAAAATCAGTCAGATCGGACCCACAAAACATTTAGGCCCCATAAAATCGATTGTTCCGATAAACGGGTTTTGGGCCAACACTCTTGCAATTAAAAAGCTAGGAACGTAAAATTTTGCAGCTTTTCAACTTATTATATACGTAATGTGGTTAGGGAATATCAGTCAGATCGGACCCAATAAACATTTAGGCCCCATAAAATCGATTGTTCCTATAAACGGGTTTTGGCCAAAACTCTTGTAATTAAAAAGCTAGGAACGTAAAATTTTCCAGCTTTTCAACTTATTAGGGAATATCAGTCAGATCGGACCCAATAAACATATAGGCCCCATAAAATCGATTGTTTCTATAAACGGGTTTTGGCCAAAACTCTTGTAATTAAAAAGCTAGGAACGTAAAATTTTCCAGCTTTTCAACTTATTATATACGTAATGTGGTTAGGGAATATCCGTCAGATCGGACCCAATAAACATATAGGCCCCATAAAATCGATTGTTCCTATGAACGGGTTTTGGCCAAAACTCTTGCAATTAAAAAGCTAGGAACGTAAAATTTTGCAGCTTTTCAATTTATTATATACGTAATGTGGTTAGGGAATATCAGTCAGATCGGACCCAATAAACATATAGGCCCCATAAAATCGATTGTTTCTATAAACGGGTTTTGGCCAAAACTCTTGTAATTAAAAAGCTAGGAACGTAAAATTTTCCAGCTTTTCAACTTATTATATACGTAATGTGGTTAGGGAATATCCGTCAGATCGGACCCAATAAACATATAGGCCCCATAAAATCGATTGTTCCTATGAACGGGTTTTGGCCAAAACTCTTGCAATTAAAAAGCTAGGAACGTAAAATTTTCCAGCTTTTCAACTTATTATATATGTAATGTGGTTAGGGAATATCCGTCAGATCGGACCCAATAAACATATAGGCCCCATAAAATCGATTGTTCCTATGAACGGGTTTTGGCCAAAACTCTTGCAATTAATAAGCTAGGAACGTAAAATTTTGCAGCTTTTCAATTTATTATATACGTAATGTGGTTAGGGAATATCAGTCAGATCGGACCCAATAAACATATAGGCCCCATAAAATCGATTGTTCCTACAAACGGGTTTTGGCCAAAACTCTTGTAATTAAAAAGCTAGGAACGTAAAATTTTCCAGCTTTTCAACTTATTATATATGTAATGTGGTTAGGGAATATCAGTCAGATCGGACCCAATAAACATATAGGCCCTATAAAATCGATTGTTCCTATAAACGGGTTTTGGCCAAAACTCTTGTAATTAAAAAGCTAGGAACGTAAAATTTTCCAGCTTTTCAACTTATTATATATGTAATGTGGTTAGGGAATATCTGTCAGATCGGACCCAATAAACATATAGGCCCCATAAAATCGATTGTTCCTATAAACGGGTTTTGGCCAAAACTCTTGCAATTAAAAAGCTAGGAACGTAATATTTCGCAGCTTTTCAATTTATTATATACGTAATGTGGTTAGGGAATATCAGTCAGATCGGACCCAATAAACATATAGGCCCCATAAAATCGATTGTTCCTATAAACGGGTTTTGGCCAAAACTCTTGTAATTAAAAAGCTAGGAACGGAAAATTTTGCAGCTTTAGTACTTATTATATATGCAATGTTTTGAACATTTTATATTCGTAATAAAATCGATTGTTCCTATAAACGGGTTTTGGCCAAAACTCTTGCAATTAAAAAGCTAGGAACGTAAAATTGTGCAGCCTTTCAAGTTATTATATACGTAATGTGGTTAGGGAATATCAGTCAGATCGGACCCAATAAACATATAGGCCCCATAAAATCGATTGTTCCTATAAAGGGGTTTTGGTCAAATCTCTTGCAATTAAAAAGCTAGGAACGTAAAATTTTGCAGCTTTAGTACTTATTATACGAGTATATGCAATGTTTCGAACATTTTATATACGTAATGTCTTAAGTGAAAATTAGTCAAATCAGACCCACAAAACATTTAGGCCCCATAAAATCGATTGTTCCGATAAACGGGGTTTTTGACATAACTCTTGCAGATAAAAAGCTAGGAACGTAACATTTTTGCAGCTTTAGTACTTATTACATATGCAATGTTTTGAACATTTTATATACGTAATGTGGTTAGGTAATATCAGCCAGAACGGACCCACAAAACATTTAGGCCCCATAAAATCGATTGTTCCTATAAACGGGTTTTGGGCCAACACTCTTGCAATTAAAAAGCTAGGAACGTAAAATTTTGCAGCTTTTCAACTTATTATATACGCAATGTGGTTAGGGAAAATCAGTCAGATCGGACCCATAAAAGCGATTGTTCCTATAAACGAGGTTTTGGCCATAACTCTTGCAGATAAAAAGCTAGGAACGTAACATTTTTTAAGCCTTAGTACTTATTACATATGCAATGTTTTGAACATTTTATATACGTAATTTGGTTAGTGAAAACAACTCAGACCCACAAAACATATAGGCCCCATAAAATCGATTGTTCCTATAAACGGGGTTTTTCCATAACTCTTGCAGATAAAAAGCTAGGAACGTAAAATTTTGCAGCTTTAGTACTTATTATATATGCAATGTTTTGAACATTTTATATTCGTAATAAAATCGATTGTTCTTATAAACGGGGCTTTGCCATAACTCTTGAAGATAAAAAGCAAGTAACGTAACATTTTTGCAGGTTTAGTACTTTATATATATGCAATGTTTTGAACATTTTATATACGTAATGTGGTTAGTGAAAATCAGTCAAATCAGACCCACAAAACATTTAGGCCTCATAAAATCGATTGTTCCGATAAACGGGGTTTTTGACATAACTCTTGCAGATAAAAAGCTAGGAACGTAACATTTTTGCAGCTTTAGTACTTATTATATATGCAATGTTTTGAACATTTTATATACGTAATGTGGTTAGGGAAAATCAGTCAGATCGGACCCAATAATCATTTAGGTCCCATAAAATCGATTGTTCCTATAAACGGGGTTTTGCCATAACTCTTGGAGATAAAAAGCTAGGAACGTAACATTTTTGCAGCTTTAGTACTTATTACATATGCAATGTTTTGAAAATTTAATATACGTAATGTGGTTAGGGAAAATCAGTCAGATCGGACCCACAAAACATTTAGGCCCCATAAAATCGATTGTTCCGATAAACGGGTTTTGGGCCAACACTCTTGCAATTAAAAAGCTAGGAACGTAAAATTTGGCAGCTTTTCAACTTATTAAATACGTAATGTGGTTAGGGAAAATCAGTCAGATCGGACCCAATAATCATTTAGGCCCCATAAAATCGATTGTTCCTATAAACGGGTTTTGGCCAAAACTCTTGTAATTAAAAAGCTAGGAACGTAAAATTTTCCAGCTTTTCAACTTATTAGGGAATATCAGTCAGATCGGACCCAATAAACATATAGGCCCCATAAAATCGATTGTTTCTATAAACGGGTTTTGGCCAAAACTCTTGTAATTAAAAAGCTAGGAACGTAAAATTTTCCAGCTTTTCAACTTATTATATACGTAATGTGGTTAGGGAATATCCGTCAGATCGGACCCAATAAACATATAGGCCCCATAAAATCGATTGTTCCTATGAACGGGTTTTGGCCAAAACTCTTGCAATTAAAAAGCTAGGAACGTAAAATTTTGCAGCTTTTCAATTTATTATATACGTAATGTGGTTAGGGAATATCAGTCAGATCGGACCCAATAAACATATAGGCCCCATAAAATCGATTGTTCCTATAAACGGGTTTTGGCCAAAACTCTTGTAATTAAAAAGCTAGGAACGTAAAATTTTCCAGCTTTTCAACTTATTATATATGTAATGTGGTTAGGGAATATCAGTCAGATCGGACCCAATAAACATATAGGCCCTATAAAATCGATTGTTCCTATAAACGGGTTTTGGCCAAAACTCTTGTAATTAAAAAGCTAGGAACGTAAAATTTTCCAGCTTTTCAACTTATTATATATGTAATGTGGTTAGGGAATATCTGTCAGATCGGACCCAATAAACATATAGGCCCCATAAAATCGATTGTTCCTATAAACGGGTTTTGGCCAAAACTCTTGCAATTAAAAAGCTAGGAACGTAAAATTTCGCAGCTTTTCAATTTATTATATACGTAATGTGGTTAGGGAATATCAGTCAGATCGGACCCAATAAACATATAGGCCCCATAAAATCGATTGTTCCTATAAACGGGTTTTGGCCAAAACTCTTGTAATTAAAAAGCTAGGAACGGAAAATTTTGCAGCTTTAGTACTTATTATATATGCAATGTTTTGAACATTTTATATTCGTAATAAAATCGATTGTTCCTATAAACGGGTTTTGGCCAAAACTCTTGCAATTAAAAAGCTAGGAACGTAAAATTGTGCAGCCTTTCAAGTTATTATATACGTAATGTGGTTAGGGAATATCAGTCAGATCGGACCCAATAAACATATAGGCCCCATAAAATCGATTGTTCCTATAAAGGGGTTTTGGTCAAATCTCTTGCAATTAAAAAGCTAGGAACGTAAAATTTTGCAGCTTTAGTACTTATTATACGAGTATATGCAATGTTTCGAACATTTTATATACGTAATGTCTTAAGTGAAAATTAGTCAAATCAGACCCACAAAACATTTAGGCCCCATAAAATCGATTGTTCCGATAAACGGGGTTTTTGACATAACTCTTGCAGATAAAAAGCTAGGAACGTAGCATTTTTGCAGCTTTAGTACTTATTATATGTGCAATGTTTTGAACATTTTATATACGTAATGTGGTTAGGTAATATCAGTCAGATCGGACCCAATAAACATATAGGCCCCATAAAATCGATTGTTCCTATAAACGGGTTTTGGCCAAAACTCTTGCAATTAAAAAGCTAGGAACGTAAAATTTTGCAGCTTTTCAACTTATTATATACGCAATGTGGTTAGGGAAAATCAGTCAGATCGGACCCATAAAAGCGATTGTTCCTATAAACGAGGTTTTGGCCATAACTCTTGCAGATAAAAAGCTAGGAACGTAACATTTTCCAGCTTTTCAACTTATTATATATGTAATGTGGTTAGGGAATATCTGTCAGATCGGACCCAATAAACATATAGGCCCCATAAAATCGATTGTTCCTATAAACGGGTTTTGGCCAAAACTCTTGCAATTAAAAAGCTAGGAACGTAAAATTGTGCAGCCTTTCAAGTTATTATATACGTAATGTGGTTAGGGAATATCAGTCAGATCGGACCCAATAAACATATAGGCCCCATAAAATCGATTGTTCCTATAAACGGGTTTTGGCCAAAACTCTTGCAATTAAAAAGCTAGGAACGTAAAATTTTGCAGCTTTTCAACTTATTATATACGCAATGTGGTTAGGGAAAATCAGTCAGATCGGACCCATAAAAGCGATTGTTCCTATAAACGAGGTTTTGGCCATAACTCTTGCAGATAAAAAGCTAGGAACGTAACATTTTTGCAGCTTTAGTACTTATTACATATGCAATGTTTTGAACATTTTATATACGTAATTTGGTTAGTGAAAACAAATCAGACCCACAAAACATATAGGCCCCATAAAATCGATTGTTCCTATAAACGGGGTTTTTCCATAACTCTTGCAGATAAAAAGCTAGGAACGTAACATTTTTGCAGCTTTAGTACTTATTATATATGCAATGTTTTGAACATTTTATATTCGTAATAAAATCGATTGTTCTTATAAACGGGGCTTTGCCATAACTCTTGAAGATAAAAAGCAAGTAACGTAACATTTTTGCAGGTTTAGTACTTATTATATATGCAATGTTTTGAACATTTTATATACGTAATGTGGTTAGTGAAAATCAGTCAAATCAGACCCACAAAACATTTAGGCCCCATAAAATCGATTGTTCCGATAAACGGGGTTTTTGACATAACTCTTGCAGATAAAAAGCTAGGAACGTAACATTTTTGCAGCTTTAGTACTTATTATATATGCAATGTTTTGAACATTTTATATACGTAATGTGGTTAGGGAAAATCAGTCAGATCGGACCCAATAATCATTTAGGCCCCATAAAATCGATTGTTCCTATAAACGGGGTTTTGCCATAACTCTTGGAGATAAAAAGCTAGGAACGTAACATTTTTGCAGCTTTAGTACTTATTACATATGCAATGTTTTGAAAATTTAATATACGTAATGTGGTTAGGGAAAATCAGTCAGATCGGACCCACAAAACATTTAGGCCCCATAAAATCGATTGTTCCGATAAACGGGTTTTGGGCCAACACTCTTGCAATTAAAAAGCTAGGAACGTAAAATTTTGCAGCTTTTCAACTTATTATATACGTAATGTGGTTAGGGAAAATCAGTCAGATCGGACCCAATAAACATATAGGCCCCATAAAATCGATTGTTCCTATAAACGGGTTTTGGCCAAAACTCTTGTAATTAAAAAGCTAGGAACGTAAAATTTTCCAGCTTTTCAACTTATTATATACGTAATGTGGTTAGGGAATATCAGTCAGATCGGACCCAATAAACATATAGGCCCCATAAAATCGATTGTTCCTATAAAGGGGTTTTGGCCAAATCTCTTGCAATTAAAAAGCTAGGAACGGAAAATTTTGCAGCTTTAGTACTTATTATATATGCAATGTTTTCAACATTTTAAATTCGTAATAAAATCGATTGTTCCTATAAACGGGTTTTGGGCCAACACTCTTGCAACTAAAAAGCTAGGAACGTAAAATTTTGCAGCTTTTCAATTTATTATATACGTAATGTGGTTATGGAATATCAGTCAGATCGGACCCAATAAACATATAGGCCCCACAAAATCGATTGTTCCTATAAACGGGTTTTGGCCAAAACTCTTGTAATTAAAAAGCTAGGAACGTAAAATTTTCCAGCCTTTCAACTTATTATATACGTAATGTGGTTAGGGAATATCAGTCAGATCGGACCCAATAAACATATAGGCCCCATAAAATCGATTGTTCCTATAAACGGGTTTTGGCCAAAACTCTTGCAATTAAAAAGCTGGGAACGTAAAATTTTGCAGCATTTCAACTTATTATATACGCAATGTGGTTAGGGAAAATCAGTCAGATCGGACCCACAATACATGTGGGCCACATAAAATCGATTGTTCCTATAAACGGGTTTTGGGCCAACACTCTTGCAACTAAAAAGCTAGGAACGTAAAATTTTGCAGCTTTTCAATTTATTATATACGTAATGTGGTTATGGAATATCAGTCAGATCGGACCCAATAAACATATAGGCCCCACAAAATCGATTGTTCCTATAAACGGGTTTTGGCCAAAACTCTTGTAATTAAAAAGCTAGGAACGTAAAATTTTCCAGCCTTTCAACTTATTATATACGTAATGTGGTTAGGGAATATCAGTCAGATCGGACCCAATAAACATATAGGCCCCATAAAATCGATTGTTCCTATAAACGGGTTTTGGCCAAAACTCTTGCAATTAAAAAGCTAGGAACGTAAAATTTTGCAGCTTTTCAACTTATTATATACGTAATGTGGTTAGGGAAAACAGTCAGATCGGACCGAATAAACATATAGGCCCCATAAAATCGCTTGTTCCTATAAACGAGGTTTTGGCCATAACTCTTGCAGATAAAAAGCTAGGTACGTAACATTTTTGCAGCTTAAATACTTATTACATATGCAATGTTTTGAACATTTTATATACGTAATGTGGTTAGTGAAAATCAGTCAAATCAGACCCACAAAACATATAGGCCACATAAAATCGATTGTTCCTATAAACGGGGTTTTTCCATAACTCTTGCAGATAAAAAGCTAGGAACGTAAAATTTTGCAGCTTTAGTACTTATTATATATGCAATGTTTTGAACATTTTATAAACGCAATGTGGTTAGGGAAAATCAGTCAAATCAGACCCACAAAACATTGAGGCCCCATAAAATCGATTGTTCCTATAAACGGGGTTTTGCCATAACTCTGGGAGATAAAAAGGTAGGAACGTAACATTTTTGCAGCTTTTCAACTTATTATAGACGTAATGTGGTAAGTGAAAATCAGTCAAATCAGACCCACAAAATATTTAGGCCCCATAAAATCGTTTGTTCCTATAAACGAGGTTTTTGACATAACTCTTGCAGATAAAAAGCTAGGAACGTAACATTTTTGCAGCTTTAGTACTTATTACATATGCAATGTTTTGAACATTTTATATACGTAATGTGGTTAGTGAAAATCAGTCAAATCAGACCCACAAAACATATAGCCCCCATAAAATCGATTGTTCCGCTAAACGGGGTCTTGGCCATAACTCTTGCAATTAAAAAGCTAGGAACGTAAAATTTTGCAGCTTTTTAACTTATTATATACGTAATATGGTTAGTACTTATTATATATGCAATGTTTGGAATATTTTATATATGTAATGTGGTTAGTAAAATGAGTCAAATCAGACCCACAAAACATTTAGGCCCAATAAAATTATTTGTTCCGATAAACGGGTTTTGGGCCAACACTCTTGCAATTAAAAAGCTAGGAACGTAAAATTTTGCAGCTTTTCAACTTATTATATACGTAATGTGGTTAGTGAAAATCAGTCATATCGCACCCACAAAACATTTAGGCCCCATAAAATCGATTGTTCCGATAAACGGGGTTTTTGACATAACTCTTGCAGATAAAAAGCTAGGAACGTAACATTTTGCAGCTTTAGTACTTATTATATATGCAATGTTTGGAACATTTTATATATGTAATGTGGTTAGGGAAAATCAGTCAAATCAGACCCACAAAACATTTAGGTCCAATAAAATCGATTGTTCCTATAAACGGGTTTTGGCCAAAACTCTTGCAATTAAAACGCTAGGAACGTAAAATTTTGCAGCATTTCAACTTATTATATACGCAATGTGGTTAGGGAAAATCAGTCAGATCGGACTCACAAAACATTTGGGCAACATAAAATCATTTGTTCCGATAAACGGGTTTTGGCCAACACTCGTGCAATTAAAAAGCTAGGAACGTAAAATTTTGCAGCTTTTCAACTTATTATATACGTAATGTGGTTAGTGAAAATCAGTCAGATCGGACCCAATAAACATATAGGCCCCATAAAATCGATTGTTCCTATAAACGGGGTCTTGGCCAAAACTCTTGCAATTAAAAAGCTAGGAACGTAAAATTTTGCAGCTTTTCAACTTATTATATACGTAATGTGGTTAGGGAATATCAGTCATATCGGACCCAATAAACATATAGGCCCCATAAAATCGATTGTTCCTATAAACGAGGTTTTGGCCATAACTCTTGCAGATAAAAAGCTAGGAACGTAAAATTTTGCAGCTTTTCAACTTATTATATACGTAATGTGGTTAGTGAAAATCAGTCATATCGGACCCAATAAACATATAGGCCCCATAAAATCGATTGTTCCTATAAACGAGGTTTTGGCCATAACTCTTGCAGATAAAAAGCTAGGAACGTAACATTTTTGAAGCCTTAGTACTTATTACATATGCAATGTTTTGGAAATTTAATATACGTAATGTGGTTAGGGAAAATCAGTCAGATCGGACCCACAAAACATTTACGCCCCATAAAATCTATTGTTCCGATAAACGGGTTTTGGGCCAACACTCTTGCAACTAAAAAGCTAGGAACGTAAAATTTTGCAGCTTTTCAACTTATTATATACGTAATATGGTTAGGGAATATCAGTCAGATCGGACTTAATAAACATATAGGCCCCATAAAATCGATTGTGCTTATAAACGGGGTTTTGGCCATTACTCTTGCAATTAAAAAGCTAGGAACGTAAAATTTTGCAGCTTTTGTACATGTTGTGTACGTAATGTGGTTAGTGAAAATCAGCCAAATCAGACCCACAAAACATTTACGCCCCATAAAATCGATTGTTCCGATAAACGGGTTTTGGGCCAACACTCTTGCAACTAAAAAGCTAGGAACGTAAAATTTTGCAGCTTTTCAACTTATTATAGACGTAATGTGGTAAGTGAAAATCAGTCAAATCAGACCCACAAAACATATAGCCCCCATAAAATCGATTGTTCCGCTAAACGGGGTTTTGCCATAACTCTTGCAATTAAAAAGCTAGGAACGTAAAATTTTGCAGCTTTTTAACTTATTATATACGTAATATGGTTAGTACTTATTACATATACAATGTTTGGAATATTTTATATATGTAATGTGGTTAGTAAAATGAGTCAAATCAAACCCACAAAACATTTAGGCCCAATAAAATCATTTGTTCCGATAAACGGGTTTTGGGCCAACACTCTTGCAATTAAAAAGCTAGGAACGTAAAATTTTGCAGCTTTTCAACTTATTATATACGTAATGTGGTTAGTGACAATCAGTCAGATAGGACCCACTAAACATTTAGGCCCCAATAAATCGATTGTTCCTTTAAACGGGGTTTTGCCATAACTCTTGCAGATAAAAAGCTAGGAACGTAACATTTTGCAGCTTTAGTACTTATTATATATGCAATGTTTTGAACATTTTATATACGTAATGTGGTTAGGGAAAATCAGTCAAATCAGACCCACACAACATTTAGGCCCATTAAAATCATTTGTTCCGATAAACGGGTTTTGGGCCAACACTCTTGCAAATAAAAAGCTGGGAATGGGAAATTTTTGCAGCCTTTAGTTTTAAAAATAATGGAATTTAAATGCCCCCCCTGCTCGTCGATGCATGTGCGGCATCTTACCAAAAAGTTGTTCATTACTGCTTGGAGAGTTGAGACAGGAATAGCCGCAATTGTTTCTCGAATGGATTGCCTTAGTCCATTCAAATTTGTTGGTTTTGCTTTGAAGACTTCCTGTTTGCAATAACCCCACAAGAAAAAGTCAGGTGCAGTAAGGTCAGGCGACCTGGGTGGCCAACGGAATGTGGAGTTTCTGGATATCAGCTTATTGGGAAATTTTCGTCGCAATTCTGTCATAACAGGTTGGGCTATATGAGGAGCTGCACCATCTTGCTGAAACCACACAGAGTTGAAAGAAATTCTCATTCGGCGTAATTCTGGATAGAAAACCGCTCTCAACATGCTCAAGTAACGGTCTCCAGTAACCGTAACGGTGTGACCGTTTTCTTCGAAGAAGTAGGGCCCGACAATGCAGGGTGATGAAACTGCACACCACACTGTGACACGAAGTGGATGAAAAGACAGTTCAACATGTTTCCATCCTCTTCCACCATTTGAAGCATCTTCTGGCAAAATTCCAAGCGAATCGGCAAGTCTGCAGCGTTCAGTTTGTTGGCCATTTGAATTTTATATGGGAATAAGTCCAAATCTTTGTGCATAATTGACTGTAATGACTGTCTGCTTACACCCATTTGAGCAGATAAGCTTCTTGTCGAAACACGTGGATTGTTTTGTATGGCAGCAGCTACAGCAGCGATTGTTTCCTCCGTTCGAACTGAAGGGTTTCGATGGTAAGGTCTTCTGTTGACTGTCCCATGCTCGGCAAAATTGTTTACAAGTCTTATTATGGTCCATCTGCTCGGAGGATTGCCGCCAAACGTGCGCCTATACTCTCTTTGAACCGAAACTACGGACTCCAGTGCGTGATAGCGGCGGACAATCCAAATTCTTGTTTCAGTGTCCCAGTTATCCATTTTTGTTAAATGTAAAAGTCAATCTGCAAAATAAAAAAAAAATTAACCAGATTCATTAAATAGAAAAAAAGTTATTTAATTTTTTTTTGGTAGCGGCTTTCATTAGCCACCCTGTACATAGGAAAAAAAAATATTGCAAGATTTATCGCCGAACACACCTAACGATTGCAGATGATATGCATTCACAGTTGAAATTACATTCGAAAAAAATAAAGCAAAGTAAAATGTATACGGGTTAATGCAAACGACATTGGATGAAAATTTTGGTAATTGTTCCCTTTAGGAGACAACTACTAAAACACGTCCGAAATTATCCGGAATCAAAAGACGCGTTTTGACCTCGGTAACAATAATCCGGAAGCGGACTTTTGAGTTTTTGTCTCAGTGAAGAGATATTTGAAATCAAAGTGTGAAATTTTCTGTCATTTCATGTGGTTGTTGTAATCACAGATTTGGGTGTACCGAAAGGTGCAAAAAGTGTTCTGCGCAGAAATACTGTTGACCGACCGGTGTTGGACCGACTAAGGGTTATTTTTTTGAAGCGCGACTGTTTAAACACACTGTAACAAATTTCGAGCCAAAATAACCACTAGAACCGTATATACATGGATTTGGGTGACGATTTTGTAGTTCGCCAGCCGTAATACATTCCTGCGTAGTAAGAAAATGCGTATCAATGCCACTCAAATGTTTCACTGTACCACCTGCCATAGCAATGTGTGTTTAAAAGCTGGGTTTCTTTTGCAGCATGTGAATTTGGCCACCACGATCTTTATCAAATTGCAGATCTTGGCGGCGATGATGATGAACCTGAATTCAGCTCGGACATGCCGCTAGAAGAGGGTGAAACTTTCTTTTTCGCACCAAAACCACTGAAAAATCTTGTTATGGTTGACGAAATGCCTTCTTTTGCACCAATTATTTCGTCACAGGTAGCTGATTAAGCTAACGAGGATACACCACAACTTAACGTGATATGTGGGCGCGGGCCACGCTCCTCATTACGTGTTTTGCGTCATGGTTTAGAAGTCAGTGAAATGCCTGTTTCTGAACTGCCCGGCAATCCCAAGGCTGTATGGGTTCAACTTTTATTTAAAAAAAGAAAAAAAAAAAGAACACTTTATTTTTGTTAAATATAAATGATTTCCATTTTCGAACGCTAGTTTTCCAAAACACTACGCTTGCAAAAGCGAAACCCCTATAATTTGTGTAGTTACAAAGAAGGCGTTCGATTTCTTGTGAGCTTGGAAATTTATTGTTGTTGCGGATGATCGTGAAAGGGTATAAGTTAACTTGTAACAAGTTAAGACCAGCTACATTGCGTGAAACAGGATCGCCTATTACAAAATAGCTGATCCAACCCCCATAAATTATTCCCCAATAATCACCCATAAATTGCTCATAGTAATTGCCCATAAATTCTTCTTAATAATTCCTTACAAAATCATTCTAAAGAATTCTACCCGAAATATGATCACTCATAATTCGGCCAACTCAAATAAATTCCCAAGCATTGCATTTCTTTAACCTACCCTACTCCGATCGCACGCCATAAATTACAATGGAATGTATTTATGCAAAGTCAAAACATTTTTCTGTAAGAAACAACTAAAAAGCCATTAATTTCGTAAGTCGCCTGAAATACGACTACTCATCATAATTCAGCCGCCTAAGCCATATCCACTTCAAAGCGCCACTCAGCTACGCTAAATGGTGACATAGCACAAACATCCACACAATGCTTGCGCAATATTAAAACGCAGAGCTAACAATGACAGAAATGGGTCATATGGGAAAATGCAACTTAGGTAAACAAACTATTACCCAATTCGACAGTTACTCACCAATACAATCAATTATTTTCGAATATGGTGAAATGCTTTCACAAGAAACGCACACATAGAAATTAGGTCAACCGCAGTTGCAGCGCAGGCATAATTCTAGTATAAATAGTGAAAATTTTATATCTAAGTTTTTGAGTTGATATTTGACTTCAAATAAAGCGGACACGCTGTCCAATAAAAAAATTGTTTGGTTCCTTTTAATTTAAGGAACCGTAACTGGCGCCCGATGCCAAAGTCGCGGATAAATCCTGAAAAAAATAATAATAAGTAAGGATACGCGTGGGAAAACCCGAGCTTAATAAATCCCGAAAATACGGAGTGTAAAAACCCGAGTTTAGAAATCCTGAAAAAAAAGTAAGGATACGGGAGCATAAAAAATCCGAAAAATACGGTAGTAAAAAATCCTGAAAACCAAAAAAGTAAGGATACGTGTGCAAAAAAATCCGGAATATCCGGCGGTGAAAGAATTAATTAATAAAAATTACGAGAAAGACTCCACCGCATGAACATTGGGAAGTGGTACCCTAGTAGCCACAAGCAAAAGGGACGGCATTACGTGCCAGCCACCCCATGTTCTCAACCAAAAATAAAAACAAACGTTAAAAGAAGAATATAAAAAAAAAAAAACAAAAAACGCTAAAAGTGCAGTTGAGAAACAAAAAAAACCTGAAATTTGATATCTAAAAGAATACGGTACACGTAACAAAAACAATAGTACAGTAATAGTACAGTCGTGTCGTATAGCCATAAAATTTACTGTGTAAGCAAAATTTGCCAAAGGCTGAAACAGTTGAAAAAAGTGCCGTAATAATCCTGTGTACATATACAAAAATTGCCAAAGGCCAAAAACTTAACGGCGAGCTAATACAACACCACTAGTTAATGTCACGCGAAGCCAGCGTAAGCCTAGTGGATTTAATACAGTGCATTGGAATTTTGTCACGTCACGCCTGCGGCAGCACATGGGTACGAACAGTGGCGCAAAAATCAGCAGCGCAAATATCAACAGCGCAACAAACAACGCACGCATACGAGCAGCAGCAGCACGCACAAGCAGATAACGCAAAGTATTACACCTAAAGTAACAAAAACGAGTAAGTCATAGAATTAAGTCATAAGTATTGACACATTAATTATTCTCTGTGCACTTGGAAATTTTATTTGTAGACTTTTAACCAGTTGAGTAATTTATTCGCTAAATTATTGCTAGATTTTTGCAAAAAAATATATTTTAGTGGAGAATTCTGGATCTATAGACAGAATAATAGAATAACATAAAAATAAAATTTTGAACTAAAAAAAGGACAAAGGCTCTTTGACAAATAAATCCTTGCAAAATTATTATAATATGAACGCTTTGCCATCTGCCGTGGACAACGAAAGAGGAAAGAATAGGTAGAGTTGGGTGTATGCAAATGGTTTTTAATATGATAGGCAAGAATAAAAGGGCTACTTTAGCAGATTATGAAAATAAAGATACAGTAGAGCAAGAAATAACAGCCATAATTAGGGCCAATAAGCGCTATAATAAAGAAAAGCTGTAAAGGAATTTTTTTTCTCTATTTTTCTTTTCGCAAAATAAATAAAACTTTAAGCAAAAACTAATACAGTTTTTACAATTGATTTGATTTTTAAAATAAGAAAATATTGAAAAATGGCAAACGAAAACAATTTGATCAGGCCCCCAATCTTAAACGCCAACGCCCCTCAAGCGGCGAATAACGAACAAATAAGCATGGATGATCTGAGGAGATTAATATCAGACATCGCTACAAACATATTGACGCAACAAGGACCGCAGGTAGCCCAAAATGTGCTGAATCCGAACGAAAGCTTGGCCACAGCAGTTGACCAGGTCATAGAGGAAAGGCATAGGGGAAATATAAATGAATTAGACAAAATACCAGACGTAGTAAAATGTCTGAAGGAATTTTCAGGAAAATCAGGTGAATTTAATTCCTGGAAAAAAAGCGTGGATCGTATACTCAATATATACGAATCAATAAAAGGAACTCCCAAATATTATGGAATCCTGAGTGTGATTAGGAATAATATAACTGGTCAAGCCGACACAGCCTTAGAATCCTACAACACTCCACTTGATTGGCTGGCAATAACAAAATGCTTAGCGATGTATTATGCCGACAGACGCGACTTGTCAACCTTGGAGTACCAGATGACGACACTGGTGCAAGGTAATAAAACAATAAACGAATTTTATCAACAGGTATACAAACACCTTTCGTTGATAATTAATAAGCTAGGTTATGAGGGTACAAGCAATGAAACGCTGCGTATGCTGACGCAATCGTACCGCAATAAGGCGTTAGACACCTTTATAAGAGGTTTGAATAGGGATCTACCAAGGCTACTAGGTATGAAGGAACCTGTTGATTTACCTCAGGCTCTGCATCTGTGCCAAAAATTGGATAATCAAAACTTTAGGACGAACCATGCCAATAATATAAGGCAATCGTACCAAAAATACCAAATCCCAGTAAGGAAATACAATTCCTCACCACAACAACAGCAGAATTTTTACCCCCAACTAGCCCATAACCCGCAGCCAAATCCACAAACGTGGCAAAACAATCATTCAAACACGAATACAAATGTACCACCCAGGCCACCCAAACCGCAACCTAGGCCCGAGCCCATGGATGTGGACCAAAGCATACACTCTCGTAGAGTCAATTATATGAATAAACCTGCAAATAATCAAGGCCAATTCCAGGGAAGAAGACCTGCAGAATCTTTTGTGCAAAGAAATAGCAAGGCCCAAAGGACCTTCCATATATCGGAACAGGAAGAAGAACATCAACCAGGAGATGAACTATCGGATGTAAATTTTTTAGTTTTATGAGCTCCTCGTTGCCCTATTTCGAAGCCAAGGCAGAGGGGGGCGCAATACTAAAATTTCTAGTGGACACAGGATCTAGCAAGAACTATATCCAACCACAGTTAGCAAAGACAATTATTTAAAATAAAATTCCGTTCTACGCCAAGTCAGTATTAGGAAACATAAAAATCGAAAACCACACGTATGCGAAATTATTCGATACTAATAAAGAAATAGAAATTTTCCTAATGCCATCTCTAAGGACATTTGATGGAATTTTGGGAAACGACACATTAAGGGATTTAAAGGCTGTAATCCACACTAGGGAAAATTACCTAATATTGGGAAATGGTAAAAGGATTAAACTCAAACAGCTTTCCTGCAAGGCAGTAAATGCCATCCAAATAAAAGACAAGCATTTATCGTCACAACAAAAGAGGGACATGAACGAGATAATTCATGCATTCCCAAAACTGTTCTCAGAACCAAATGAGAAATTAACATATACAACAAAAGTTGTTGGAGAAATAAGGACGTTAGATAAATCTCCTATTTACTCAAAATTTTATCCATATCCAGCTTCTCTCAAACCAGAGGTAGAGAAACAGGTAAAAGAACTGTTAGCTGATGGAATTATTAGGCCATCAAGGTCACCCTACAATTCACCAATATGGATTGTTCCGAAAAAAGCGGATTCAGAAGGGAATAAACAATACCGTATGGTAATAGACTATCGGAAGCTGAATTCGGTAACGACAGCAGATAAATACCCAATACCTGAAATTTCTGAGGTAATTTCTAATTTAGGAGAAAGTAAATTTTTCTCGGTATTGGATTTAAAAAGCGGTTTTCATCAGATCCCGTTAAAAGAATCAGATGTTGAGAAGATTGCCTTTTCAATAAATAATGGTAAATTTGAATTCACTCGTTTGCCATTTGGATTGAAGAATGCACCTTCAATTTTCCAAAGAGCGCTTGATGACATTTTGTATGAGCACATTGCAAAATATGCTTATGTTTATATCGATGACATTATAATTTTCAGTAAAACAGAAGAAGGGCATATTGAACATATTAAAAAAATATTTAAAACGTTGCAAGAAGCAAATATGAAAGTGCAACTAGACAAATGTAATTTTTTTAAAAAAGAGGTTGAATTTTTGGGATTCGTTATATCAGCAAACGGTGTAAAAACCAACCCCGCAAAGGTGGAGGCGATTGCGAATTTCCCACAACAAAGAACTTTAAAGGAACTCCGTAGTTTTCTTGGTATGTCCGGATACTACAGGAAGTTCATAAAGGATTATGCAAAAATGCATTTATTTCAATAACATTAAATAAAGCTGAAGAAAATTATGCAGCTAATGAGAAAGAAATGTTGGCTATAATATGGGCTTTGAACTCACTAAGAAATTATCTTTATGGATCAGCTAAAATACAAATATTCACTGACCACCAACCGCTTACATACGCATTAAGCAATAAAAATAATAATGCAAAAATGAAAAGATGGAAAGCAGCTTTAGAGGAACACTCATATGAGCTATGTTACAAACCAGGTAAACAAAATGTAGTCGCTGATGCACTATCGCGAATACCCGTCAAAGAGACACAGGTCAATAGTTTATCAGTAGCATCAAGGTCGGATGACAGTTCATCTCATAATTTAATTTACAGTGTTGAAGGAACAATAAATGCATTCAAAAATCAAATTTTTTTGAATATTGGTAACACGCCATCCTACGAATTCAAAATAATATTTCCTACGTACCATCGCCACGTAGTGAGACAGCAAGATTATTCGAAAAAAAACTTGTTGACTATATTAAAAAAGTATTTAAATCCGTCAGTTATAAACTGCATTAAAGCAAAAGAGTCTGTCATGGGAAAAATACAAATACTTTACCCACTACATTTTAGTAATTTCGAAATAAGATTTACACAAAGAATGGTGGAGGACATAAATAATAACCATAGACGGCAGGAGATAATAATTAAGGAACACAACAGAGCGCATAGAAAGTGCAAAGAAAATAAAATTAAAATTTTAGAAAAATATTATTTTCCTGGAATGACCAGTAAGATTAAAAAGGTCATAAAAATTGTGTGACGTGTAAGGAAAATAAATATGATCGTCATCCAGCAAAGCCACAAATTCAGGCAACGCCAATACTTACCCACTTTCACGGGTCAAATTGTGCATATTGATATATTGCATATGGGGAAACAGTTAATTTTAACCGCAATTGACAAATTCTCAAAATATGCAATCGCAAAACTAATTCAGTCCAAGTCAGCGGAGGATATAAAACAACAATTACGAGACATTCTCTTCTCTCTTGTACCAGAAACAATTGTGATGGACAACGAAAAATCATTTAAATCAGAAGAAATAAACTTTATGATGGAAAATGAGTTCGGCATAGAAATTCACCGAACGGCACCATATACAAGTTGCTATAATGGACAGGTGAAACGATTTCATTCCACTCTCCAAGAAATAATGCGATGCCTACAACGCGAAAAAGCTCACCAATCTTTCAATGAACTTCTAGAAAGATCAATCAAAGAGTATAATTATACAATACATTCCACAACAGGAAAAAGACCAATGGAAGTATATTTTGGTAGAAGAGTCTGCAGTGACCCTTCACTATTTGATAAACATAGGTTAGAGACAACAAATAAACATAGGGAAAAGCAAATTACAGATCTGGCCTACCACAACAAGAATAGGGTAGCAGTAAGACAATATAACCAAGGGGATCAAATTTACGTAAAAATAAATAAAAGATTAGGAAATAAACTTACACCTAGGTATAAAAAAGAGATAGTCGCCCAAAATTATAACACTACAGTTAAAACACAATCAGGTAGAATAGTACATAAAAATAATATTAAACAAAGCTGAAATTGGTTTCCTTTTTCTTTCTCTACTAGGTAAAATAAAAAGCAAAATGGCTACAATAACTATTATATTAACTACCATTGCAACTATACTAATGACTAAAGGGCAACAAATTGATATACAGGAGTTAACGAATAATAACGGATACATCCCGATTAAAATCGGAGAACATCGAACAATTAATCATTATGACAAAATTCTTCACTTTATTAACTTAACTACGTATGATCAAGCTATTTCATTAATGGCGGACAATATTAAAGCATTAAAGGCAACTACTTTTGAAGATGAACGACTAATAGACACTTTAGATAAAAGCTTTAACTTACTAAAAGCAAAAATAGACTATTTACAACCAAGATTTAAGACAAAACGAGCTTTGATTAATATATTAGGTAAAGGATTAAAATATGGACAGCGACGACGAACAACAAATAATGAATGCATTAGACAAAATACAAAAAAACGAACAGGCTACAACGGATGATGTAAACAAAATGATTTATAATAATAATTTGTTAACTAACCAAAATAATAATATTACGACTCACATAAATAAACAACAGATATTAATACAAACTTATATAAACGAATTTAGGGAAACAACGCAAAATAAAATCAAAACATTAGAAGATGACTTACAATTTATGCAACATACTTACCAAATTAATAACGACATAACCCTTTTACAAAATCATATTAATGACATCGGACAAATAATTTTTTTCTAGCAAAATAGGTATAATTCCTACGGACATTTTAACTCAAATTGAACTTAATCACATACACGATTTTGACAGTTATAAGGAAATTAAAATTGCTGTAATTTTTCAAAACAACAATATTATAATAACAATATTGATACCACAATTCTCTTCTAAAAATCTTTCCAAAATTAGATTCGAAAAAATTCCAAACAAAAACAATATGACAATTGTATTAGAAAATAACGAAATTTTGTTGGATGAAAACAATAATATCTATGATAAATATATAAAAGACAATTTGGAAAAAACTTAAAAATAATAGAAAATGATTGTATAACAAATATTTTAAACTTTGAAGAAGCTTTTTGTAATCTAAATCCATTTTTTAAATCATGTATAAGTGAAATAATGCCAGGAATAATTGTATTTAAAAATTTTTTTTCATCCATTGAACATGATTGTAACAAGCTAAAAATTAAACAGACTGGAACCTTTTTAATTAGATTCGAAAATTGTAAAATTTCAATTACAAATAATACATTCGAAAATTATAATATTAAGATTTATGATACATTCATTTTACCAAATAAAATTACAAACATAAAAGGAAATTATAATTTTACAAATAAAAATTTACAATTGGAAAACTTGTACACTAAACAAATCAAACAGGAAGAACATATAAAATTGTTAATTGAGAAAAATAGTAATATTCATTTAATTAGTCTAAGTTATGATTTGCTAATTATATGCATTGTCATTATATCAATTTTTATTTCTATATACATCTATAAATATAAACTAAAATTTTTGCAAATAAAAAGCTGGGAATGGGAAATTTTTGCAGCCTTTAGTTTTAAAAATAATGGAATTTAAATGCCCCCCCTGCTCGTCGATGCATGTGCGGGTTCTTACCAAAAAGTTGTTCATTACTGCTTGGAGAGTTGAGACAGGAATAGCCGCAATTGTTCCTCGAATGGATTGCCTTAGTTCATTCAAATTTGTTGGTTTTGCTTTGAAGACTTCCTGTTTGCAATAACCCCACAAGAAAAAGTCAGGTGCAGTAAGGTCAGGCGACCTGGGTGGCCAACGGAATGTGGAGTTTCTGGATATCAGCTTATTGGGAAATTTTCGTCGCAATTCTGTCATAACAGGTTGGGCTATATGAGGAGCTGCACCATCTTGCTGAAACCACACAGAGTTGAAAGAAATTCTCATTCGGCGTAATTCTGGATAGAAAAACTCTCTCAACATGCTCAAGTAACGGTCTCCAGTAACCGTAACGGTGTGACCGTTTTCTTCGAAGAAGTAGGGCCCGACAATGCAGCGTGATGAAACTGCACACCACACTGTGACACGAAGTGGATGTAATTTCGTCTCATGGAGTATCTGTGGGTTGGAAGCACTCCATATTCGACAATTTTGTTTGTTTATGTTGCCGTTTAAATCGAAATGGGCCTCGTCAGACATGAAAAGACAGTTCAACATGTTTCCATCCTCTTCCACCATTTGAAGCATCTTCTGGCAAAATTCCAAGCGAATCGGCAAGTCTGCAGCGTTCAGTTTGTTGGCCATTTGAATTTTATATGGGAATAAGTCCAAATCTTTGTGCATAATTGACTGTAATGACTGTCTGCTTACACCCATTTGAGCAGATAAGCTTCTTGTCGAAACACGTGGATTGTTTTGTATGGCAGCAGCTACAGCAGCGATTGTTTCCTCCGTTCGAACTGAAGGGTTTCGATGGTAAGGTCTTCTGTTGACTGTCCCATGCTCGGCAAAATTGTTTACAAGTCTTATTATGGTCCATCTGCTCGGAGGATTGCCGCCAAACGTGCGCCTATACTCTCTTTGAACCGAAACTACGGACTCCAGTGCGTGATAGCGGCGGACAATCCAAATTCTTGTTTCAGTGTCCCAGTTATCCATTTTTGTTAAATGTAAAAGTCAATCTGCAAAATAAAAAAAAAATTAACCAGATTCATTAAATAGACAAAAAGTTATTTAATTTTTTTTTGGTAGCGGCTTTCATCAGCCACTCTGTACTTAACGAATTGCCAAATCTACCTTAAATCATGTGTACCTGGGAGCTTTTATCTCCTTTTTACTGTTTCTCAGCCACATTTTTTTGTTTTTTTTTTTTTTTAAGATGAGTATGTTGTGCTTTAGGTAGATCTTTTTTGATACATCGCTTCATCAGGTAGCTACCCGCCGCCCTCTATCGACCGAAATACCGCGAAAGGACCTACATTAGTCTGGTGCAAAAGTGCAAAATTTTCAAATCGCTATAACTTCTACAAAACCAAATATTTTTGATTCGTAATTGCATTTTTTTTTAATATATAGAATTGAACATAGAATCCGAGTATATGGGGCAAAACCCATGTACAGAAAAAACCTGTGTACATGAATGACCTGTGTTATGAGATCTGGTGTAGTGGCAGTTGTGTGCGTAATGTGGTTAGTGAAAATCAGTCAAATCAGACCTACAAAACATATAGCCCCCATACAATCGATTTTTCCGATAAACGGGTTTTGGGCCAACACTCTTGCAATTAAGAATATACGAGCGTAAAATTTTGCAGGTTTTGTACATTTATATACGTAACGTGGTTAGTGAAAATCAGTCAGATCGGACCCACAAAACATTTAGGCCCCATGAAATCGATTGTTCCGATAAACGGGGTTTTTGCCATAACTCTTGCAGATAAAAAGCTAGGAACGTAACATTTTGCAGCTTTTCAACTTATTATATACGCAATGTGGTTAGGGAAAATCAGTCAGATCGGACCCATAACAGCGATTGTTCCTATAAAAGGGGGTTTGGCCATAACTCTTGCAGATAATAAGCTAGGAACGTAACATTTTTCAAGCCTTAGTGAGCTTTTTATATACGTAATGTGGTTAGGGAAAATCAGTCAAATCAGACAAACAAAACATTTAGGCCCCATAAAATCGATTGTTCCGATAAACGGGGTTCTGATCATAACTATTGCAGATAAAAAGCTAGGAACGTAACATTTTTGCTGCCTGAGTACTTATTATATATGCAATGTTTTGAACATTTTATATACGTAATGTGGTTAGTGAAAATCGGTCAAATCAGACCCACAAAACATATAGGCCCGATAAAGTCGATTGTGCCTATAAACGGGGTTTTTGCCATAACTCTTGCAGATAAAAACCTAGGAACGTAACATTGTTGCAGCTTCAGTACTTGTTATATATACAATGTTTTGAACATTTTATATACGTAATGTGGTTAGGGAAAATCAGCCAGATCGGACCCACAAAACATTTAGGCCCCATAAAATCGATTGTTCCGATAAACGGGTTTTGGGCCAACACTCTTGCAATTACAAAGCTAGGAACGTGAAATTTTACAGCTTTTCAACTTATTATAACGTAATGTGGTTAATGAAAATCAGTCAAATCAGAGCCACAAAACATTTAGGCCCCATAAAATCCATTGTTTCGATAAACGGATTTTGGGCCAACACTCTTGCAATTAAAAAGCTAGGAATGTAAAATTTTGCAGCTTTTGTACTTATTGTAAATGTAATATGGTGAAGCAAAATAACTCAGATTGGACCCACAAAATATATAGCCCCCATACAATCGATTGTTCTGATAAACGGGGGCTTGGCAATAACTCTTGCAATTAAATAGCTAGGAACGTAACATTTTTCAGCTTTTGTACTTGTTATTTATGTAATGTGGTTAGTGAAAATCAGTCAGATTGAACCAACAAAACATATAGCCTCCAATACTCTTGTAATTAAAAAGCTAGGAACGTAACATTTTTCAGCTTTTGTACTTGTTGTTTATGTAATGTGGTTAGTGAAAATCAGTCAGATCGGGCCCACAAAACATTTAGGCACCATAAAATCGATTGTTTCGATAAACGGATTTTGGGATATATATCTTTAACTTAACAAGTTAAGTCCGACAAATTTTGGACAGTTTGTACTATTGTAAATAAGAATCGTGCAATAGAAACCGTGATGCTTATTCATGAAAAGTATAAAGCATTCATTACAAATGCTATGGTTCAAGTTTCAAATAAAAATTTATCTACACCTAGTCGTTGTTCCGAGCTGGTGCTGCTTTTTGACGACATTAATAATAAAGGTAGTATTTAATATTTTTGTATCGTCTTTTCCGCTTTTAGATGTCACCCCAGTTTGAACTTTTCAACACTGAGCATGCTCTATATTTCTGTATATGTGTATAAGTACTTAATAGGTTAAAAATCACTTCTTTGAGGCGTCTGCGCTGTAAAAATCAATAAATAAGGAAATAAAAACATTTTAAAAAGCGTACTTCGGGTACCTAAGGGCAAAATACTAACCTGCAAATAATTTATTTTTCGAGCTTGAAGATAATTAATATATATATTATAACAGGATATGCAAAGGATGTGACGGTCGGAAACTTATCAGCTTTAAGTGCATGTAAAAATTCGACGCAGTGTGTACAAAATCAATTCACTATCTAAAATTGAGGTAACAACCGTAAAATTGAGATATACATGTTGTAAATGTATGTGTTTGGTTTTGAGCTTACAACTCACAAAAAATAATTGAATAGTTGAATATCAAACTGTGTTTAGATGCAAAAAATATCGATATCGCCGGTTTATTCGCGTAGAGATTTTAAAATGTACTTATAAAAAAATGTAGTACGTATAAGCCGGGAGATGATATGATGTTTACGTAGTGTAACTTAATAAGTTAACATTTCTAAATACTCATTTATTTTCCCACAGTGGTTTATACAAGTCCACTCTTTATAATCGCCCTATAAAATATGTAATCATTTAAATTTTTAGTTCCCGAAAGACGCTGGAAAACTTTCTCAAAATAAGCTTACAAAATCTCCGACTAAAAAATAAATAAAAATAATCATACCGCATAGTAAAAATTTGCTATGGGAAGTTTCGAAAAAAATAATAATACATGCGTATTTACGTATCGAAATATATGAAGAACGACCATGCCAACCATACGTATTATAATTGGAATAAAAAAGTTCGTTCGAGGAGGTTCACTTTTTAGGGGTTGAATGCAGTTCACAAGAAAACACTCAAGACACTTTTTTTATTTTTAACATGGGTCAAGAATTACTCAAGAAAACCTCCCTGACTCGCATCTGATCATGCAGGATTCACATTGAAAGACATTTTATAAAGAAAATCCTTGGAGAAGACCATATACAAACTTTCAAATAAAAATAACTTCAAATTTGGCTTCCATGTCAAAAATAAAAAAATTCTTGATCGTTTTCTAGTGAACTGCTTCCGCTCCATCCCCTGAGAACATGCATACTTTTAGCCACTTGTTGTTTTTCATACAAATTGCATACATATGCAAAAAATGCGATTAGTCTAGGCTTAGTCCGGGATGACTCGCAACGGAGCAAGGGACTTATTTCAGTTCTAATCTCTATATATGGGCTGAACTGTTTGAGCATGTGCTATGGGGAGACCAATTGTACCCATTTATACCCCTTCAAAAAATCGATCCGGGATCAATACCTTTCGTCTACAGTGGGCTACAATTGATCCCAACTATTCCGTTATAGGCATCGTTGGGATAAGTCGATTTTGATTTCTGTAGCCTACTTTTATTTGGTGACAGTAAACTTGACCGACCGTACTCGTAGGGGATTTATTTGTCATTTTAAAAATCTATGCACATATGGTGGAAAATATTCAACGATTTTCAGAAGGAACATTAATCCTTGAAAGGACATTTTAAATAAATTTGTGACAAACAATAGATATAAACTAATAGCATCATATTCATTCTGCTACAAAAACAATTTAATATACATAAAAGTTAAAAAAAAAAAATAAATAAACAAAAATCAATTGCGAAGTGATACATATTTAAAATTTGATACAACGTATATATGCAAAATTCGAATAAATGTATATTTTTTGTGAATAAATATTCAAACAACAATCAAAATAAAGTTATTGTATATGACAATGCATTCAAAAGTGAATGTTTCTATGAGTGGGCGCTGTTTTGAAAATTGTCAATAATTCATCAAGATTTGCAATAATATCAACTTCATTTGGAATACAATTCAACACTACAATAACCACTTCAAAAAGGAATATTAACAACAGTTGCAGTATATCACCGCCATTTAGTTTTTGGCATAATACGAGCAAAATATATTTATTTAACTATATCCCTCCGAGTAAAACAAATGGAATATATAGCACAATTTACGAATGATATACAGCATATCTCTAGAAAGAATAATATTGTAGCAGATGTATTATCAAGATTTCCAGAAATAGATGTACTTTCAGCAAGAGATATCAGTTTTCAAACGTTATTTGCTGAACAACAAATTGATGAGACTCTTAAGGCTTTGGTTTCTTCTTCTACGTCTAAAAATAATTTGAAGCAAATTGTCATTCCAATTAATAATTTAAAAGTTTACGTGAACATTTTTCGCGGGTCAGAACAAAAATTTTACATCATAATAGGGATATGAGTTTCGTTCCAAAATCTCTTGAAGAATGTGAATATGTTTTCATAAAGGTAAATCAAACTTCGGGGCTTCAACCTCCTTATGAGGGATCATTTAAAGTTATATCGAAACACAAAAATACATTTAAAATTCAAAAAGGCAACATGGTTAAAAGCATATGAATATGTCATTTAAAACCAGCTCATATCATAACTTCTCACACATCTACACTTGAACCGAGCATTTCATCTAAGAAGGTTACATTTAATATTAATTAATTTAGTTGTTTAAATTGGTTATACGTTTCACTGGAGGAGTAAATGTAGGGGAATTTTGTGTACCTATTTATGAACTACTTTTATATCTTGTTTGAACAATTAAATTTGGTTTGTTACTTTGATTTTTTGTATCAACAAATGTTTCAAAAAATTTTCATTCAATTTTCAACTTAATAAAATAAAGAACTCTATTCTACAATCAAATAAAATAATTTTTGGAATTTAAAATAACCACCAAAAAATTGACCAATTAGTCTCTTCATAGGACATGCTCAAACAAAATAGATCAAAACTGGCATTGGTCGCATGCTTCTTTGCGACTCATCCCGGACTCATCCTAGACTAATCACATTTTTTGCAAGGTTTGTATGGGTTGAAATGATCTCTTTTGTTTGAACTTGTCCTATGAAGAGACTAATTGGTCCCTTTCATGCCCAAAAGGGTAGTGTCGGACAGCTTCCCTTTGTTCCCCTACGGGTATGGTCGGATAAGTTTACTTTTAACACCTGAAAGTAGGCTAAAGAATTTAAAATCGACTTTTCCCAGCTACGAGGTGTGTTCAAAAAGTATCGCGAATTTTGTGTTTTTTCAAAAATTATTTATTTATTCATGAATATCTATTTTGTCCCCTTCAAAGTAATCCCCGTGAGATATTATACACTTGTGCCAACGGTTTTTCCAATCTTCGAAGCACTTCAAAAAATCATTTTTTTGTATCTTGTTCAGCTCCTCCTTCGATGCCGTCTTTATCTCGTCAAGAGAAGCGTAACGTCGTCCTTTCATGGGCCTCTTCAGTTTAGGGAACAAGAAAAAGTCACAGGGGGCCAGATCTGGGGAATAAGGTGGATGCGGCATCATTAGTGTGTTGTTTTTGGCCAAAAAGTCGCGCACAAGCAACGATGCGTGGGCAGGGGCGTTATCGTGGTGCAAAAGCCAATTTTTGTTCTTCCACAAATCCGGGCGTTTCTGGCGAATTGCTTCGCGCAAATTGCGCATAACTTGCAGGTAATATTCCTTATTGACCGTTCTTCCCTGTGGCAAGAACTCATGATGCACCACGCCCCTGCAATCGAAGAAAACTGTCAGCAAAACTTTCACATTCGACCGAACTTGGCTCGTTTTTCGGTCTTGGTTCGTGCGGCAGCTTCCATTGAGATGATTGAGCTTTGGTTTCCACGTCATAACCATAAACCCACGATTCGTCACCAGTTATGACCCTCTGGAGCAAATTTGGGTCGTCGCGGACAGAGTTTAACATCTCATTAGCAATGTTCATGCGATGCTGTTTTTGGTCACAATTGAGCAATTTTGGTAAAAAAATAGGCAAAAATCGAAGACGATCCAAAACACGTGCAAGCAAAGCAGCTGTCAACAATTAACTGAACGTTCAAAATGGCCGAGCTTGTCGGCATAAGTGAGAGACATGAGTACCAACATAAAGCCACAAAAAATTCGAAATTCGAATATACGTAACCAGCAAAAATTCAAAATTCGCGATACTTTTTGAACACACCTCGTATATTTAGAACGGAATAGTTGGGATCAATTGTAGCCCACTGTAGACAGAAGGTATTGATCCCGGATTACTCTCTTTAGAGATCAGAACCACGATTTTTTGTAGGGAAGTGTTCAAAACTGGCATTGGTCGCATTTTTTGCAGGGACCCGAAAGGGTACAATAAGACTAATGCTATTTCTGTAGGCTATAATTGTTTAAAGTCAATTTAATTTTGCGTAGAATACTAGCAGTGGTAAAAATACACATTTGATTTGTGAAGTATAATCATAGGAGTAAAGAAACATAGCGGACCGTACCCGTTAAAATAGAAAGAAAATTAATCCTATCGTACCCCTTCAGGTATACATATATGGTGTTTAAGCGACATAAGCTGTAGTCATTTCTTTCGTTTATTTCATTTGCATTGAATGCAATTCGCAACCAGCTTATGGAATATTCCAAAGAAATAGTTTATATTTTGCAATCCAAAATCGGGGGGTTTTCACAACAAAAATGAGAAAGCTAATCCCGCGCAATGCATATAAGGTGTAAAGGTGTCCCGCCCGCCCTCCCGCCCCCCCCCCCCCAGTTCTATATAGCTTAAATAAAACATAACAATAATATATTACTAAAATTTCGCCCCTATGCAACATGTGCAAGGGGGGTTTTTCACAACGAAAATGAGGAAGATAATCACGCGCAATGCCTCAGAGCCAATAATGCTCGCCTCCAATTATTAAATACAAGGTGTAACAGGTGCCCCGCACCACCCTTCTAAATAGAACAAATAATTCAAATCAAAAATACTAATAATTCAAAATAATACATTACTCAAAGGTTTCCCCCTATGCAACATGTGCTCCGCACCCTCCGTTCTACTCTCTGAACAAATAATAAAATAACATACAAACATTAACTTAAAAAAAAACTACTCGCCTTCCATAAAGCTTAGACATATGGGTACAATTGGCATCTCCATAGGACATGCTCTAACAAATGTGAACTGTTCAGAACTGGCATTAGTCGCATGCTCCGTTGCGCATCATCCCGGATTGAGCCTAGACTAATAGCATTTTATGTAGAGCTATTACCAACTCATATGTATGCAATTTGTATGAAAAACAACAACACAATCACTGATGTATGCAAAACAACAAGTGCCTAAAAGTAAGCAAATTACAACATAGTTAACATATTTTAATCCATTGGTGGTTGGCAGGATGAATTGAGATGGATGTGTTCTTCTGTTTAGTTTAATATGTGTGTATGAGTGATGAACGTTCGCCAATGTGAATATCCACTTCCAACTTGTCAAAAATCTTGCATGGCTATGCAGTCTCGTTCGAGCGAAGTACGTTACGTTTTCTACGAGGGCAGAATTTTTGTTCAAGCGCCTAAAATACATGTTTGTTTGATTACGTATACGAGTATTTACAGTTTATCGTTAAAGAATACAGTTTTACAGCCCTCATGACTGATGACATTTTCAAGGGGCAAGGCAAGAATCCCATCCCACTATCTCCATGCCCTTAAGTTTATAAATTTCAAAAGCTCGCCTGGCCCTGACCCTAAGTTCCGAGAGGCTTACGAAAATGAGTTTTCCAAAAAATGTCATTCTGCTACGGCGGCAAACAGAACCGTCGCATAGTAGGTCCGAAACACGAGGTGTTGTATTCTAATCCTGGGAAGGATACTTCATTCTAAACACTGTTCAAGACTTCAACCCATTTGTAGCCTCTTTAATTCAGTGTTGAGGGATAACCTCCATGGGTGTCAGGACCTTCGCCCGTATTTCACTTTTATAAACATTGTTTTACTTTGAAACCAATAAAACTAATTTGCAGAGTGCATGGATTTTATTGAGAGCAAGTGAATTTTTTAATACTTATTCGGTTTTGTTTTAAAACCAACAATACTAAAAACATTACAGCGGACAATTTAATATTTTTTTGGTCTTGAATTAAAACTAAAAAGTATTAAAGTTTATGAGTGCGATCACATCTTGATACTTTTTGGGTTTGGCTTTTAAGCCAATAGTACTAATATGCAAAATACAACAAATATAATTGAGACTGAAAAAATTACTTAATACTTTTTATATCTAGAAGTGCTTCGCACACAAGGTATATTAACTTTAGTCGCGTAACGGCAGTGCGTAACGGAATTAACGGATCGAGATAGATATTGACTTATACATATCAAAATGTTCAGGACGAAAAGAGAAATTGATTAAGCCATGTCCGTCCGTCCGTCCGTCCGTCCGTCCGTTTGTGAACACGATAACTTAAGTAAATTTTGAGATATCTTAATGAAATTTGGTATGCGGGTTACTTGGCACTCATCTCCGAGCGCTATTTAAAATGGGCGAAATCGGATGTCCGTCTCTTGATACGTCTATCTGTCTGTCCGTCTGTCTATTTGAACGCGAATACGAACTGAAAGTATTAAAGTAAACCTGCGTAAATTGGGTAGACATAATAGATCACTACTAGGTATATAATGTTCGGTTCCACCCGAACTTAGACTTCCTTACTTGTTTGGTTTTGTTTTTAAAGCAAAAATACTTCAAACATTAGAGAAAGCAATCTAATATTTTTTTGGTCTGAAATCAAAACTGAAAAGTATTAAACTTTACAAAAACGCGACTTTCAGAGCTGATTAAACCTTCATTTTAAACCTATTTTGGACTCAAATTAATTTAAGAATATTTCATGGTTTTCAATTAAAACTTTTTAGACTTAAAACTCAATTTTAATTTCAAAAATGTTTTAGTTTATTAGCAACTGGTATTAAAAATAACCTCTCATTTTTTACTGTGTAAGCACATCCGAATCAAGGTACAGGGGGTTGCTGCCAGTTTATTTGGAATTGGAAAGAACGCGTTTCCAAATCCCCCATATTAAATTGTAGTATTTTTTCTAATCAGATATGCTTAATCACAAGCACACAAGTTACTTTTAAACTATCGCCAATTAAATCGATTTACTAAATGCATACAAATATTTTTTTATACGAAAAGATGTTTTACTTTCGACTTCATTTATTTGCTAAGGAAACATATCTATCAGCCCTCTTCCCATTTTGTTATACCTCATGATTCAATTACAAAAAGGTTAGCTCTCTAGCTGACGTTTACTTTTGATACTTCCATTTTCTGGGTTTCTTTTGCGAACGAGAAAAAAGTAGGAGTATTTTTTTCATTTGTCGAGAAAATGGTAGTAGAAAAATTAAAAAATTAGGAAATTAGTAGTAGTATATTTTGTAAATTCAACTAAATACAACATCAAAACATGTCATCCCATACTATCACTGTATAAATCGTTGTAAATTTTCTCTATAATCAATTAAAAAACAATAAAAGAAACGGTCACTGTTCCAACAAAAGTTAAAATAACTATGTACGTATCCATAGCCAAAATACGTACGTATCTTCGCCCCCTTGCCAGAATTATAAATGTGCTAAAATGAAAATGTTGGTTAAACAAGATTAAAAGTTTGATTTTGGCTCGTTCGATTTACATGGACTGCAAAATATTGTGGTTTTGGTGTAAGCATGATTCCAGGTATTTTCGTCCGACTTAGAACCTTCAATGGCTAATACAGTAAACTTATCAATTCAAACTCTGAATAATTGCACATTCGTGCTTCTGGCTATAGGTTATGTTTTTTTTTTTAATAATAATGACAAATTGACAAGATGCATATTTGTTGGAAACTTGTCTGGGCATAAAGACAAACGGACATAGTCTCCCAGGTGGATAGTAAAGTGATTAAAACAGAAGTTGACTTAAAACTGTTGCTTTATATATAAGTTAAGCCAGAACTAATTATCAAACATAGTAGTCAAGTTTTGTTAAAAATGGCAGACTACTCTTATTTATAACTTAATTTTAGCTTATTGAATTTGAAGCCTAACTTACTTTAATGTTTACAATAACTGGACACTTAGCATACGCATTGCATCGGAAACCAATGAAACCCGATGCGTTAAAAATGGAGTATTTGTTTATAAACCTTTCACTTGGCATTGCATCAGTTTCTCAGTAAGTTAGGCTTCAAATTCAATAAGCTAAAATTAAGTTATAAATAAGAGTAGTCTGCCATTTTTAACAAAGTGGCTTGAGAAATTGAATATTTGTTTATAATTGTCATAAAGGCACTGTGGGAAGTGTACTGTTAACTTACAGACAACATTGCTATAGTATTAGTTGATTGAAATACACTTGCTTAGACCGGAAGACGCATGGATAAATTCATGGCTGGGAGTCCATTTTGCTTTCGTGGCAGATGCAGGGTTGCCAGTATTTTTTTTTAAAGATGTCGCTAGATTCTCCATTAGAAGTCGCAAAATCCGCCAAAATTTACTAACATGTCGCCAAATAAGTCGCCAACAAAATTTGCATCTAACCCATAGAACTTATGCCTGGTTTTCATTTGGCCATATATGACGTCAAATATTGTCAAAGTAATGAAAACGGGAACAGTGTCAATTGCCAATTTGCCAGCATGTTGACAAGTCTGTTTCATTTGATGCAATTCATTCCCCATAGCCAACTCGTAGTAGCGTTGGTGCGCGAATTCGCACCCCAAATTTTGTAAAAAATTTTTTTACTTTGTTAATTATTTTTTTGGTTTTTATTATGGATTTTTTTTTAATTTTTATAGTATCACAATTTTTTGGTCGACTACGTTACATTCATGTCTCAAATTTTTATGTTTATTAGGATTATGTCTATTTAGGATAAAATACAAAAGTGAGAATACATAAAAAAATTAATATTTGCAATTAAAAATTAAATACAAATTATTGTAAAGTTAAAAAACATTTAACAAAAGTTGGGGTGCCAACTCGCAGTCGTACAAATGATAGTGAATTACCTTTCCAAACAACTGACTACTGCACGTTTGGCATCAGTGGTGAAAACGGGATGTCAGTCGGCTGACACCACAATTTGACGACAGTCTTTGAAGCGCACTGCTATATAGGCTCCATGCCAGTTTTTAAGACGTAATGAAAACATATTTGACACCAACGGGTCAATTCTAGCATACATGGCAACGCTGTCAAAAACAAACAATGCGAAATAGGGAATAAACACATTTGACACCGTGGTGACAGTGTAGTCAGTTTTTGAGGTCAGTCATTTTTACCTAATGAAAACCAAGCATTACCGACAATGGTCTTTTAAGGTGGGCATTGCTGGTGGGTATACTCAAAATTTGTAAAACATACTATGAAAACTCCTTAAATATTGGCCTAAACTCGTAGCTGCTCTGATAGCTAATTAACCCATAACATATTCCACTGATTTTCAATTCTACTCAAAGCTTTTTCATCGCTCATATTTGACTCCACTAATGGTAAATCTTTGGATTCAAATTGATTTTGATTTAAACAAATTCTTAGAGAAAAAATCTGAATTTTCAAATTTGTTGGCAACCGTTTATTAATTTCTTTGCAAAGGGTTTTAATATATTCAAAAGCTTTCCTCGCAAGGATAGGTTCATCACCTTTGTAAATTAAATGCTGAACTTTTCTCTTTATAATAAACAACAATTTTCATCTTTTATCCTGAAACAATGTGTAGTTTCTGTTGCAGAGCCTTTGTTGCATATACAAGGTGGCGCAAAAGTAAGCTTCCGATGTTCAGCATATCGGTTGTGGCACATGCAGTGTGTGCTGTTGCACCGTCTTGTTGGAACCACATGTTTTCGAATCCCAATTCATCAAGTTGCGGCAAAAATAACTCGTTGATCATTGCTCTGTAGCGCTCACCATTCACAGTAACCGTTTGGCCCCGACCGATTATTGGTCAAATAAATAGTCAGCAATATTCCGCGTTCTGGAGCAGTGTAGCGTAACATTGTTTATTAACGTGTATTTCGCATGTGCTTACTACACAAATGTCAAAACAGAACTGACTTTAGGGGCCAATCGCAAAATTTATAGCATTTTCTGATAGGAGGATTACTTTTGCGCCACCCTGTATATCAAAATGTTTAGGACGAAAAGAGGAATTGATTAAGCCATGTCCGTCCGTCCGTCCGACTTTGAACACGATAACTTGAGTAAATTTTGAGATATCTTAATGAGATTAGGTATGCAGGTTCCGTGGCACTCAGCTCCGAGCGCTATTTAAAATGGGCGAAGTCGGATGATAGCCACGCCCACTTTTTATATATAGAATACTTTCGAAAATACCAAAAAATTATTACTCAGTACATAATAAACCTATAAGGATAAAATTGAATGTATACATCAAGATTGAGGCATAAAAACATTTTTGAAGAAATTTTTTAAAATGGGAGGGGCACCGTCCACTTTTGATCAAGTCAAATTTAGAATTTAAGATATCGAAACGAAATTCAGCATGCGGGTTTCCAGGTGTGCAAGGAATGTTCGAGGAAAAAATGGGCCAAATCGCTTAAGGGTCACGCCCACTTTTATATAAAAGATTTTGTAGAGGATCGTAGATATATTAAATAGGCAATAACTTTGTGTAAAATAGCTTTACATCATTTATATTTCACTTTTAAAATTTCCGTAAACAACGAAATCCAAAAACTACAAATTTTCGAAAATGGGCGTGGCCTAGCCCCTTTTATAGTGGACTATTCCACAAAACTTTTTATGCCATAACTCGGCCAAAAATTGATTTGTCGAAACGAAATTTGGGGATAATGTTCTATATATAAAGGTAACTGTTTGCTGTAAAAAAGGGCGAAATCGGTTATTGTCCACGCCAAGTTTTTAACATAGTTCTAAAAAATTTTTTTGTAAAATTTAAAAGCGATATTTCTACAACTAAGCAAGTTATATCAATCAGATTTTGCACACATAATAAGCTTTTTAAGAAAAATTCGGCCGCAAAAAAATTTTGTCAATTTTGAAGAAGTAGACGTGGCGCCGACTACTTTTCAGCATAAAATTTCTGCTATTTTCAAAGGCAATCGCTTATAATTCAAACTTGATATTTCAATGAAAATTAGTCAGCTGCTTCTCAGTAGTATGTATTATACTCCTGCCAAAAATTAGCCAAATCGGAAAACACACAAGCAAAATATTCGGGCACGTAGTTAATAGCCCACTGCAATAGCGAAGTTTTATATCTTTTTTGATTTTCATAACTTTCATAAACATTAAATGTATGTAAGTATGAGAACAAGAAGAGAAAAGTTCACTAATATGATCAGCACGATGAGCGGAGTCGATTTATGCCCGTTTCTCCGTCCGTCTGTCTGTCTGTCCGTCTGTCTATTTGAACGCAAACTAGTCTCTCAGTTTTACAAAAGAATGCTGAGACTCGTTGTTTGCTTTCGCCATTTTATAATATACTAGCAAACCCGGTAGACGTTTTGACGTTTTGATACATAGAACACATCTATTTTTAAAATGTCATTAACTTGAACCAAATAAACTCCTAACTATACCGAACTGCAACTTTATATAACCTGGGGGCTTTTCCAAAAGCTATATGCAGACTGTGTCGTGCCCAGCGAACTCCTTAACCTATCGTGAAAGTTCAAGAGCAAAACAAAACACAAAATATGTGGGCACCGCTCACTTTTGAAAAATTGTATAGATATTGACTAAGTGACACATATATCCAAATTTCACTAATTTAGACCAAAAAAGTTCAGAGTTATGACGAATTGAAACTTTATATAGCCTGGGGGCGTGGCTCAGCCTACTTTTCCAAAACTATATGTTGTCTATGCTGTACCCAGTGAACCCAAGTATATATCGTGAAAATTTCATAAAGATCGGTTGAGTTCTTTGGCGCCTATGAAAGACACACTTTTTATACCTAGCAGTGCTACGCACACAAGGTATATTAACTTCAGTCGCCTAACGGCAGTACCTAACGGCATGAACGGATCGAGATAGTTATTGACTTATATATATCAAAATGTTCAGGACGAAACGAGAAATTGATTAAGATATGTCCGTCCGTCCGTCCGTCTGTGAACACGATAACTTGAGTAAATTTTGAGATACCTTAATCAAATTTGGTATGCGGGTTCCTTGGCAATCATCTCCGAACGCTATTTAAAATGAGCGAAATGGGAAGATAGCCACGCCCACTTTTTATATATAGAATATTTTCGAAAATTAAAAAAAAATGATTACTCAGTGCATAATACACCTATAAGGATAAAATTTGGTGGCTACATTGAGATTGAGGCATAAAATAAATTTTTCAAGAAAGTTTTGAAAATGGGAGCAGCACCGCCCCCTTTTGGTTAAGTCAAATTTAGAAATAATATTAATCATAAATCAAAAACCGTTCAAGATATCGAAACGAAATTCAGCACGCAGGTTTCCAGGTATGCAAGCAATGTTCCAGAAAAAAATGGGGGGGATCGGTTAAGGTCCACGCCCACTTTCATATGAAAGATTTTGTAGAGGATCGTAGATATATTAAATAGGCAATAACTTTGCGTAAACTAGCTTTACATCATTTATATTTCACTTTTAAAGTTTCCGTAAACAAAGAAATCCAAAAAATAAAAATTTTCGAAAATGGGCGTGGCCCCGCCCCTTTTATAGTGGACTATTCCACAAAACTTTTTATGCCATAACTCAGCCAAAAATTGATTTGTCGAAACGAAATTTGGGGATGATGTTCTATATATAAAGGTAACTGTTTGCTGTAAAAAAGGGCGAAATCGGTTCATGTCCACGCCAAGTTTTTTAACATAGTTCTGAAAAATTTTTTTGTAAAATTTAAAAGCGATATTTCTACAACTAAGCAAGTTATATCAATCAGATTTTGCACACATAATAAGCTTTTTAAGAAAAATTCGGCCGCAAAAAAATTTTGTCAATTTTGAAGAAGTAGGCGCGGCGCCGACTACTTTTCAGCATAAAATGTCTGCTATTTTCAAAGGCAATCGCTTATAATTCAAACTTGATATTTCAATAAAAATTGGTCAAATGCGTTGTTGGCTTTCGCCATTTTATAATATGCTAGCAAACCCGGTAGACGTTGTTTTGACGTTTTGATACATAGAACACATCTATATATAAAATGTCATTAGCTTGAACGAAATTAACTCCTAACTATACCGAACTGTAGCTTTATATAACCTGGGGGCTTTTCCAAAAGCTATATACAGTGAACTCCTGAACCTATCGCGAAAGTTCAAGAGCAAAACAAAACACAAAATGTGTGGGCGTGGCACCGCCCACTTTTGAAAAATTTTATAGATATTGACTAAGTGACACATATACCCAAATTTCATTAATTTAGTTCTTTGGCGCCTATGAAAGACACCCTTTTTTATATCTATTTTTGTTACGCACACAAGGTATATTACTTCATTCGGCATAAACGAATCGAGATATATATTTATTAATGTGTATCAAAACGTTCAGGAGGAAAACTAAGTTATCCGGGCAGGTAGTCAATACTCCATTGCAAAAGCGAAGTTGTATATCTTTTTTGATTTTCATACCTTTCATGAACATGAAATGTTTGTACGTATGAGAAGAAAAAGAGATAGTCCCATCAAAAAGTATACTGAAATGATCAGGAGTATGAGCTGAGTCGATGTAGGTATGTCCGTCTCTCGATACGTCTATCTGTCTGTCCGTCTGTCTATTGGAACGCAAATACGAACTGAAAGTATTAAAATAGACCTGCGTAAATTGGGATGACATAATAGATCACTACTAGGTATATAATGCTCGGTTCCACCCGAACTTAGACTTCCTTACTTGTTTATATCTATTTTTGTTACGCACACAAAGTATATTACTTCATTCGGCATAAACGAATCGATATATATATTTATCAATGTATATCAAAACGTTCAGGAGGAAAAATAATTATCCGGGCAGGTAGTTAATACTCCATTGCAAAAGCGAAGTTGTATATCTTTTTTGATTTTCATACTTTTATGAACATGAAATGTTTGTACGTATGAGAAGAAAAAGAGATAGTCCCATCAAAAAGTATACTGAAATGTTCAGGAGAATGAGCTGAGTCGATGTAGGCATGCCCGTCTCTCGATACGTCTATCTGTCTGTCCGTATGTCTATTGGAACGCAAATACGATTTGAAAGTATTAAAATAGTCCTGGGTAAATTGGGATGACATAAAAGATCACTACTAGGTATATAATGTTCGGTTCCACCCGAACTTATACTTCCTTACTTGTTATATCTATTTTTGTTACGCACACAAGGTATATTATTTTATTCGGCATAAACGAATTGGGATATATATTTATTGATGTATATCAAAACGTTCAGGATGAAAAGTAAAATATCCGGGCAAGTAGTTAATACTCCACTGCAAAAGCGAAGTTACATATCTTTTTTGATTTTCATACCTTTCATGAACATGAAATGTTTGGACGTATGAGAAGAAAAAGAGATAGTCCCATCAAAAAGTATACTGAAATGATTAGGAGGATGAGCTGAGTCGATGTAGGCATGTCCGTCTCTCGATACGTCTATCTATCTGTCCGTCCGTCTATTTGAACGCAAATATGAACTGAAAGTATTAAAATAGACCTGCGTAAATTAGGATGACATAATAGATCACTACTAGGTATATACTGTTGGGTTACACAAAAACTTAGACTTCCTTACTTGTTTTTTTTTTTTTTTTAAATAACGGTAAACCGTAAATATCTCAAGAACATCTGGTGAATACGAAATTTGTCTAAAAACCTACAGATCATCAGAATAAAGAAATAATTTTGAGTGTTTAAAACAATCACCAGTGTCGGTTATAAATAAAACAAAAAACAAGTAACGAAGTCTAAATTCGGGTGGAACCGAAAATTATATACCTAGTAGTGATCTATTATGTCTACCCAATTTACGCAGGTCTATTTTAATACTTTCAGTTCGTATTTGCATTCAAATAGACAGACGGACAGACAGATAGACGTATCAAGAGACGAACATGCCTACATCAACTAATCTCATCCTCCTGATCATTTCAGTATACGTACAAACATTTCATGTTCATGAAAGGAATGAATATCATAAAAGATATACAACTTCGCTTTTGCAGTGAGGTATTAACTACTTGCACGGATATTTTACTTTTTATCTTGAACGTTTTGATATACATTAATAAATATATATCTCGATTCGTTTATGCCGAACGAAGTAATATACCTTGTGTGCGTAACAAAAATAGATATAAAAAACGGTGTTTTATAGGCGCCAAAGAACTCAACCGATCTTTATAAAATTTTCACAATATATACTTGGGTTCACTGGGTACAGAATAGACAATATATAGTATTGGAAAAGTAGGCGGAGCCACGCCCCCAGGCTATATAAAGTTTCAATTCGCCATAATGCCGAAGTTTTTTGGTCTAAATTAATGAAATTTGGATATATGTGTCACTAAGTCAATATCTACATCATTTTTCAAAAATGGGCGGTGCCACGCCCATATATTTTGTGTTTTGTTTTGCTCTTGGACTTTCGCGATAGGTTCAGGAGTTCGCTGGGCACGACACAGTCTGTATATAGCTTTTGGAAAATCCCCCAGGTCATATAACGCTGCAGTTCGGTATAGATAGGAGTTTATTTGGTTCAAGTGACTGAAATTTTATATATAGATGTGATCTATATATCAAAACGTCAAAACAACGTCCATCGGGTTTGCTAGTATATTATAAAACGGCCAAGGCAAACCACGAATTTCAGCATTCTTTTGTAAAACTGAGAGACTAGTTTGCGTTCAAATAGACAGACAGACAGACGGACGGAGAGACGGGCATGGCTAAATCGACTCCGCTCATCGTGCTGATCATTTTAGTGAACTTTTCTCTTCTTGTTCTCATACTTACATACATTTAATGTTTATGTAAGGTATGAAAATCAAAAAAGATATATAACTTCGCTATTGCAGTGGGCTATTAACTACGTGCCCGAATATTTCGTTTGTGTGTTTCCCGATTTGGCTAATTTTTGGTAAGAGTATAATACATACTACTGAGAAGCAGCTGACCAATTTTCATTGAAATATCAAAATCTAATTATAAGCGATTGCCTTTGAAAATAGCAGAAATTTTATGCTGAAAAGTGGGCGGCGCCACGCCTACTTCTTCGAAATTGAAAAAATTTTTTTGCGACCGAATTTTGCTTAAAAAGCTTATTATGTGGGCAAAATCTAATTGATATAACTTGCTTAGTTGTAGAAATATCGCTCTTTAAATTAAAAAAAAAAATTTTCAGAACTATGTTAAAAAACTGGGCGTGGACATTAACCGATTTCGCCTAATTTTGCAGCAAACAGTTACCTTTATATATAGAATGCTGTCACAAAATTTCGTTTCCACAAATCAATTTTTGGCGGAGTTATGGCATAAAAAGTTTTGTCGAATAGTCCACTATAAAAGGGGCGGGCCACGCCCTTTTTCGAAAATTTACAATTTTTGGATTTCTTTGTTTACGGAAACTTTAAAACTGAAATATAAATGATATAAAGCTATTTTACGCAAAGTTATTGCCTATTTAATATATCTACGATCCTTTTGAAAATCTTTCATATAAAAGTGGGCGTAGACCTTAACCGATCCCGCCCGTTTTTTCCTGTAACATACCTTGCATACCTGCAAACCTGCGTGCTGAATTTCGTTTCGATATCTTGAACGGTTTCTGATTTATGATTAATATTATTTCTAAATTTGACTTAATCAAAAGTGGGCGGTGCCACTCCCATTTTCAAAAATTTCTTGATAAATTTATTTTATGCCTCAATCTCAATGTATTCACCAAATTGTATCCTGATAGGTGTATTATGTACTGAGTAATCACTTTTTTTGTGTTTTCGAAAATATTACATATATAAAAAGTGGGCGTGGCTATCATCCGATTTCGCCCATTTTAAATAGCGCTCGGAGATGAGTGCCATGGAACCCGCGTACCAAATTTCATTAAGATATCTCAAAATTTACTCAAGTTATCGTGTTCACAGACGGACGGACGGACGGACAGACGGACGGACGGACATGGCTTAATCAATTTCTCTTTTCGTCCTGAACATTTTGATATGTATAAGTCAATATCTATCTCGATCCGTTAATGCCGTTACGCACTGCGGTTACGCGACTAAAGTTAATATACCTTGTGTGCGAAGCACTACTAGGTATAATAAAGGACCAAGAATACTACCCTGAGGCACACCGGACCTGAACACAAACATTGCCAAAAAAGTGACAGTTGAGCGGCCAGAAACAAAACCATGTTTATGTGGCTCAAAGTTAATTTGATAGAGAAGCCTACCCTGAGGCACACCGGAGCTGAACACAAACGTTGCCAAAAAAGCCACAGTTGAGCGGCCAGAAACAAAACCATGTTTATGTGGCTCAAAGTTAATTTGATAGAGAAGCCTAACCTGAGGCACACCGGAGCTGAACACAAACATTGCCAAAAAAGTGTTAGTTGAGCTGCCGGAAACAAAACCATGTTTATGTGGCTCAAAGTTAATTTGATAGAGAAGCCTAACTTTTTTTGACTATATTGTTAAGCAATTTTGCCCGAATAAATTCCAGAAGGCTTTGGGGATTGACTTTATATCTAATTCTCAATTCATATAGTTATTGTACTTCAAGCTTATTAAATCGATGCGTGAAATTCATATTATGTAAACATAGCTGAATACGGCTGGTAAGCAGGACCTTGCATTTCAAAAGGGGTAAACAGAAAATCCTCAGAACCTCTCTACCTAGCGGGGAAAGTCATAAAAGCTAAGTAGAATTGTTTGTAGCTAGTAGAAAAGCCGATCGGTACCGATTTATCAAGGCTAGTCTTCAGTGGCTGGGAAAGTTCTTGCCTAATTTAAGAGCTATCCCCTACAACATTTTATTAAAGAGTACCTGCAAAACATACTAAGCTCCATCAAAATTAATCGAAACAAAAAAAGAGGAAAAAAATATCAAAACGTTACTTTACCATTGCACAAAACAACCATAGGAACTGAATGCTTGTAGGTCTCAACAAAGCCGGAACAATCGAAATCAAGGTGGAATCTGATTAAGTGGATCAAAGCCAGCCAATCTATGGTTTGCATTGGCCAAAAAGCGTTAAAAACCCCTAATAGTACAACACATCACAGCTATCTTAACTCACCTTTACCCGAAGAAGCTATAGTATTAGCGACTACTAACACATGACTAATGGCCTATGAATTAACAGCAAACATTTCATTTCATTGTTTGTTTTTTTATACCTTTCATGAACATGAAATGGTATTATAACTTTGGTCCGATGTTTGTAAGTATGAGAAGAAGAGATAGACCCACCAATAAGTATAACGAAATGATCAGGGCGATGAGCTGAGTCGATTCAGCCATGTCCGTCTGTTTGTTTGTACGCAAACTAGTCCCTCATTTTTTGAGATATCTCAATGAAATGATGGACGGGGCGGGGAAACACGTCCAAAACACCTTGCAACATCTACTGGAGTGGGCATAAAGACAAGCGCAGATTCGGCGTGGGATTTGTGGTGGGAGAGAGACTCCGTCACCGAGTACTGTCGTTCACACCCGTGAACGAGCGTCTCGCCGCAATCCGCATAAAAGTACGATTTTTCACCATATCTTTTATCTGCGCTCATGCACCGACGGAAGAGAAAGACGACGTGGAAAAGGATGCATTCTACGAGCGCTTGGAAGAAGCATACGAGCGCTGCCCCCGTCATGATATCAAAGTCGTGCTTGGCGACTTTAACGCCAGGGTGGGTAAGGAGGGTGTATTCGGCCACGTTGTCGGGAAGTTCAGTCTCCACGATCAGACTTCGCCAAATGGATTCAGGCTGATCGACTTCGCCGGTGCCCGAAACATGGTCATATCCAGCACTAGCTTTATGCACAAGAAGATCCATGAGGCTACATGGATGTCCCCCGATCGAAAAACAGGCAACCAGATCGACCACGTTGTGATAGACGGACGGCATGCTTCCAGCGTTTTAGATGTTCGCACAATACGAGGACCTAACATCGACTCTGATCACTACCTAGTAGCAGCCCAGATTCGTACCCGCCTCTGTACGACAAAGCAGGCGCAACAAAAAACGCAGGGAAAGCTGGACGTCGAAAAGCTGCAATCGCAACAGACCGCCAATTATTTCACAGATCGCCTCTCTCTCCGAGAGCACAATTCAACCTAGTGGAATGCATGAGCAGTGGGATCATATCTCTGGAGCACTCCGTACCGCAGCCGAAGAAGTAATTCGATTCCTGCGAATGCGAAGAAACAACTGGTATGATGATGAAGAGTGCCGCGCTGCAACGAAAAGAAAGGACGAAGCCTACAAGGCAACGCTGAGATCGAATGCAACGAGGAGTGTGTGTGAACACTACCGCGAGTTGAAGAAGGAAGCGAGGCGGCTTTTCCGGGCGAAATAAAGAGAGGCAGAAATTCGTGAAATAAAGGAGCTTGAGATGCTGGCCAACGGGAATAATGCCCGAAAATTCTATCAAAAAATTCGGCGAATGACAGAAGGTTTTAAACCCGGGCAAACTCCTGTAAGAATGAGAACGGCGACCTGGTGGCCGATGTTCAGAGAGCACTCAGAATATGGAGGGATCACTTCTCTGCCCTTTTAAATGGAGAAACTGAGCAAGAAACCCGAGAAGATGCCGAACCCGAGCCCACAATCGAAGATGATGGAATTGACGTTGCACAACCCGACTATAATGAGCTGCGAATAGCAATATCCCGATTGAAAAACAATAAAGCGGCTGGCGCTGATGGTTGGATGAATGCATGCCTGAAGATTGGAATCTAAGTGTTCTCTGCCCAATCCACAAGAAGGGCGATCCTGCAAACTGCGCCAACTATCGCGGAATCAGCCTTTTGAATATCGCATATAAGGTCCTATCAAGCGTATTGTGCGAAAGACTGAAGCCTGATGTGAACAGACTGATTGGACCTTATCAGTGTGGCTTCAGACCTGGTAAATCTATACGCCAAATCTTGGAAAAAACCCGTGAGAAAAGAATCGACATACACCATCTCTTTGTTGATTTTAAAGCCGCTTTCGATAGCACGAAAATTAGCAGCCTATATGCCGCTATGTCTGAATTTGGTTTCCCCGCAAAACTTATACGGCTATGCAAAATAACCTTGAGCAACACCGCCAGCTCGGTCAGAATTGGGAAGCACCTCTCCGAGCCGGTCGAAACTAAACGAGGTTTCATACAGGGTGACCCCCTATCGTGCGATTTCTTTAATTCAATGCTGGAGAAAATAATACAAGCTGCAGACTTAACCGCGCTGGAACAATATTTTATAAAAGCGTGCAACTGTTGGCATTTGCTGACGATATTGATATCATTGGCCTTAACAACCGCGCCATAACTTCTGCTTTCTCCAAATTAGAAAAAAGAAGCGGGAAAAATGGGTTTGGTGGTGAACGAGGGCAAAACGAAGTACCTTCTGTCATCATGCAAAGAGTCAGCGCACTCGCGCCTTGGCAACCAAGCCACTGTTGGCAGCAATAATTTCGAAATAGTAAAGGACTTCGTTTACCTGGGAACCAGCATTAACACCAACAATAATGTTAGCCTAGAAATCCGACGAAGAATTACTCTTGCAAACAAATGCTACTTCGAACTGAGTAGGCAATTGAAAAGTAAAGTCCTCTCTCGACGACCCGTCCTGCTATATGGTGCAGAAGCGTGGACACTAACAACATCCGATGAGGCGGCTCTGGGAGTATTCGAGAGAAAGGTTCTTCGAAAGATTTGCGGACCTCTACGCGTTGGCGACGGCGAGTACCGAAGAAGATTTAATGATAAGCTGTATGAACTTTACGCAGACGCCGACATAGTTCAGCGAATTAAAACACAGCGGCTTCGCTGGATAGGCCACGTAGTGCGAATGAGCGAAGATGCTCCAGGCCAGAAGGTATTCTTATCGGCACCCGCCGGTGGAAGCAGAGGAAGAGTAAGACCACCACTCCGATGGAAGGACCAAGTGGAGACCGATTTGCGATCCCGCGGTGTTTCCAATTGGCGCCAGTGGGCGCAACGAAGAAACGACTGGCGAGCTATGTTGGACGGTCAAAATCGCCCAGGCGGTTAGATGACCATTTAAAGAAAGAAGAAGACAATGAAATTTGGTATGGAACCGCCATTTTGCACGACGTTAATCATTTGCCGGAATCAGCAGGATCGGAGCAATACAACGCATAGCTCCCATACAATCGATAGTTTCGATAAATGGGTTTTGGGCTATAAATTTTGCAATTAAAAAGCTAGGAACGTAAAACTTAGAACGTTTGGTACTTATTTTACATGTAATGTGTGTAGTGAAAATCAACCAGATCGGACCAACATAACATGTAGCTCCCATACAATCGATAGTTTCGATAAATTGGTTTTGGGCTATACATTTTGCAATTAAAAAGCTAGGAACGTGAAACTTTGCACGTTTGGTACTTATTATGTATGTAATGTCTTTAGTGCGAATCAGCCATATCGGACCTACATAACATACAGCTCCCATCAAATAATCGATTTTTCTGATAAATGGGGTTGGAACTATGTATCTTTAAATTATCAGTTTTGCAGAGTTTTTACTAATTGTGAGTAAGATCGGACACTTAAAACCGTGATGCGTATTCATGAAAGGTATAAAGTCTTCGGCACAGTCGAAGACAGCCCTTTCCTTACTTGTTTTTTTTTTATTTTAAAAAACCACTTCTATATTCTTTTCGTGTTTTTATATACCTAGTAGTGTTACGCACACAAGGTATATTAACTTTAGTCGCCTAACGGTGGTATGTAACGGCATAAACGGATCGAGATAGATATTGACTTATACTCGTATATATCAAAATGTTCAGGAGGAAAAAAGAAATTCTTTAAGCCATGTCCTTCCGTCCGTCTGTTAGCAGGATAACTTGAGTAAATTTTGAGATATCCTAGTGAAATTCGGTATGCAGGTTCCTTGGCAGTCGGTTCCTTAGCGAGATCTGTTAAGGTCCACCCCCAATTTTATACGAATGATTTTGAAAAGGATCATAGATATATTTAACAGCCAATAAATTTTGCGTAGAAAAGCTTTGTATCATTTATATTTCACTTTCAAAGTATCCGTGAACTATGAAAGTCGAAAAATTTAAATTTTTAAAAATGGGCGTGGCCCCGCCCCTTTTATAGTGGATTATTCCACAAACCTTTTTATGTCATAACTCCGGCAAAAATTTATTTATCGAAACGATATTGGGCGAAAATGTTGAATATATAAAGGTAACTCTTTGTTGTAAAAATGGGAGAAATCGGTTAATGCCCACGCCCAGAAAAATTCGTTTCTTAAATGTAAAACGCGCTATTTCTATAATCATGCAAGCTATATCAGTAAAATCTTGCACACATTGTGGCTTTTGGGGAAGAAGGCGTGGTGCCGGCCACTTTTCAGCATAAAAATTCTGCTATTTTCAAAAGCGATTGCTTGTAGTTGCAACTAGATATTTCAATGAAAATTGGTCAGCTGCTTCTCAATATACACCTTTCAAAAAATTTGGCAAATCAGATAACATACACGAAAAATATCCGGGAAAGTCTTCAAAGCAAAACCAACAAATTTGAATGAACTAAGGCAATCCATTCGAGAAACAATTGCGGCTATTCCTGTCTCAACTCTCCAAGCAGTAATGAACAACTTTTTGGTAAGATGCCGCACATGCATCGACGAGCAGGGGGGGCATTTAAATTCCATTATTTTTAAAACTAATTAAGCTATATTTAATAAAATTTAATGAGCTTTAACATGAATAAAAGAAAAATGAATTCCATACACTGAAAAAAAAAATTATTTGAGTTTCTTAATGTAGCAAAATTCATCAGCCACCCTGTACTTAATACCCCACTGCAATAGGGAAGTTTTAAACCTTTTTTGATTTCCATAACTTTAATGAAATTGAAATGTTTCTAAGTATGAGAAGAAGAAATGGACAAATCAATAAGTAAATGAAACGAAAAAAAAAATGAATTAAGGACGATGAGCTGAGTCGATTATGCCAATTCCGCCTCCGTTCGTCTATTTGAACGCAAATTTTTTAAACATAAAATGTCCATGTATAGGCATTTTGAAAAAATATGGTTAACAGTTGTTGGTAGGGAAGCTATTTATATACAAATAAATTAATGGCAGCCGCCGAGGTGCGCCGGTAGTGTTGTCAGCCTACCTCACAGAAGGGTCCTGGGACAGGTAACATCAAAAGTGGTTTGAAAAAGTTTTTCAAAACGGGGTCGCCCCTCGGCAGTTTTTGGCAAACTCTGCGAGTGTTTTTCTGCCAGGGAAGGCTTCTCTGCAAAAGTTCATCTTCTATGTAGATGCCGTTCGAAGGCGGTTAAAATCTGTAGCTCCCGCCAATTTGTAGGAATAATTCAAAACGGCACACCACAAATTGAAGGAAGCTCGGTGCAAAAATCTCATAGGAGGTTTTTTATGATATACTCGTACCTGTTGTATAATTAATTTACGCCTCAAAAATCATAACATAAGTGTTTTATTGAAAACATTCAGCTGGCTTTATAATAGGAACTGAGAAGTGTTAAAATAGGCTTGCGTAAATTAGTATGACATAATAGATCACTACTAGGTATATAAGGGTCTACCCGAACTTAGGCTTCTTTACTTGTTAATTTTGATTTTGTTGTATCTATGTTGACGCGGTTACATGATTCGTTTTTATTACCATTGCACGGGAATTTATAACTGACATTACTTTTTCCCGTATGAGGTATTTATGAATGTGTCTTTTAGAGTGTTTTTGGGTTTGTGGGCTATTTAAAAATTATTTTTATATTGTTGGCTATCAGTATCCGTTTTCCTTATCAACATATTCATAATATTTTCGGGGAAATCGTTTTTTTTTTAATAAAATACCTATTTCCTTTTTGGTTTCATTGTGGTAAGTTTTGTCGGATATATGCAACATGTTATGTTTTGAGTGGAAGTTAATGATTCGTCCTGATGCTGTTGGTTTCTGATACCACTTTGTCTTTAATTGATTTCCTCGTTTTATTACGATGGAGTCCAGACAAGGTAATTCACCTTCGGTTTCAAGCTCTATTGTAAACTTTATATTTCTGTGAAATGTGAATCATCAACATATGTTGTTAATAATCTTGGAACACTTTCCAGTTTTCCCACAGTTCGGCTTAACAGCTCCTCCATAATTATATCTGCAATTACTGGCGATGTAGGAGATCTCGTTCCAAATTGAATTTATGAGTAAACAAATCAAATGTGGTTTTCCCTGAAGATATAAAAGCGCTCTGGACAAAAGGCCCAAAATTTGGATTATCAAACAATTAAGAAGGAATTTCCACTTTTCCAATATATCGCGGATGGAGAAGATCTCATAGAAACTCTCAAAGAAAAAGAAGAACAGGAAGAGGCGCGAACCAAATTCTCTTTACTGATAAAAAAAAACCCACAATAACAAACAGGCAAAGTGCAATGGATAGTGCAATAACAGACACCGACAAAAATATTGACGAGTGATAAAGGAAACAAAACAGTAGCAACGAAAACAGATGATTACAATAATAAAATGACAGATATAATAAATGACTTATAAACGTATAGAGTTTAAACACATGCTCCAACAACGAGATTACAAAACAAAAAAAACCTGATAGCCGATAAACTGTTCAAAATGGGAATTATTTTTACGGCACTACCACCAAGGATTTATGGACTACCTAAATTGCACAAAGAAGGCACACCAATCAATGTCTGATGGACTGCTTAATCAAGACTTTATCAGAGGCTGGCCCAAAAAGCATTTACTCAATGTCTGACTAGCAACAATTCGCTAATTATCTTCTGGTAAAAGTTATCAAAGGATGGACCTCTGAGTATGTGCTTATCAAAACAAAAAGTGACAGCTGAAAGTAAACATCTGATTTTGTGATAAATTGTTTTGCTAACAAACTCTACTAGCAATAGAATTTAGAAATGTAATAATATGTATATAAAGAAATACCACAATCGAAATTTGTGCGCCAAAACGGTTCATTTAAAATTGTAAACAAGTGCAGCTGTCACTTTTTATGCGTTCACAATGCAACTTTTGTGAATTTTTTCGCAAATACGTTCACAATGACCAACTTTATCATGATAACTTAATCAGACTTTTATGTCATTCTAAGACAAGCCATAATTAGTTTGTCATGTGATAAAGGTTATCATAACCACACATTGAGTAAACGGCCCTTAGAGTTCATCGTTATGTTCTTCAATATTTTTACAATATATTTGCATAGCCCGTACGATGGAACCCAATGGCTGAGCATCCAAATATATTGTAAAAATATTGAAGAACATAACGATGAACTCTCTATACAATATACAAAATACATTCGACTTTAAAGAAATTGTGAACAATGCTTTCATTTGTGACGATTAAGAAATGATTTCCTTCACTATTTCCGAGTATACCAAAATGGACGAAAATACAAGAATTCACAGTGATAGCAAAAACCACGTTTATGGAAATATTAAGATTTTGTGTTGAAGAAAACCGATATTTTAAATTTAATGATGCTATATACATACAGCTTAAAGGACTACCGAACTACATTGCCAGTAATTACAGATATAATTATGGAGGAGCTGTTAAACCAAACTGTGGAAAAACTGGAACGTGTCCCAAGATTATTAACAAAATATGTTGATGATTTGTTCGCAATCATACAAACAAGAAAGCGAGGTAAAAAAGACGCTTAATGCATTAAATTCATTTCAGAGAAATATAAAGTTTACAATTACTTTATTTCGACTCCATTGTAACAAAACGAGGAAATCTATTAAAGAGATCAGTGTTGCCGGTTTGGTTATTTTTAACAAAATTGGTAATTTTTTTCACTTGAAAACGTTTTTGGTAATTAGGTAATTTTTTTTCTGTTAGGTCATTTTTTCGATGCATTGAGGTAAATATGTATCTTTTTATTCCTCGCAACTCGGTAAGTAAGAAAAAGTATATTCGCCAGGCAAGCACGATTTTCAAGCTCGTGAAGAGAACGCCTAAAGATTAATCTAGCAAGCTTTCACTACATTGTATGTAGTTTATCTGCTCCCATCCCTACATTTTGCACATCACTAATCATTTGTTGGAACTGTTTTTCCTTTTTACATCTTTGGTTCTTCAATTCGATATAATTTAGATACAAAGCCAAGAAATCGATAAGTAAGTTTAAAGGGATTTGTAAATACATACTTTCTTTTAAATTTTGTTTATACATCTACATAGACTTGTGAAGCGTATAAAACAAGAGGATATTGAACCCAACAGAATTGAAAACACAAGTTCCAATCACAATGTTTCTTCACTAGCTATCCATCAATACTTTGAAATATAAAAGTGGGAATTCAGTAATAACTATATTTATTTATAATAAGTTATTTTCTACATTTACTGGCGAATCTGATGGGCAATGTAGCCAGAAACCCAAAAGAAAATTCCATCAGGAGTGGGCTGCTACTTTTTCTTGGTTGGAAAAACGAAATGGAAAAACATATTGCATTGGATGCGATAAATCGGTACTTAGTCGTCTTACGCACCTCCAAGCCACGATAAGAAAAAAATCATATTCAGAACATTGAAAAGAAAAGAAATCAGGTACAAATAGAATCATTTATGTCCGAAGAAAGGCAGAGCATTCAAGGAAGCGTCCAGCAGTATGAACCAGTTTTAGTAATGTTCTGTATCACACACAACTTGGCGTTCCTGCTAATGGACTATTTGTCGCTTTTGTTGTTTGAATGTTGATCCGATTCCAATGGCAAAGGCATCAAAATGTGGCAGAATCGTGATAGGAAACAAGGCGTGTGACAAAATTGATTCAGTTTTAAGGAGTACTCGTTTTTCGTTGGTCGTGGATGAAACTACCGATATTTCCACATCAAATCTTATGGTTTTAATTGCAAGGTATGCTGACAATACTACTCGCTTAGTACAAGACAGTTATCTCCAGCTTGAAAAGGTAGACGCATCGTCTATCTACAAAGCCATAAAATTTTTTTTTCTGAAGTAAATATTCCTTTGGAAAACTTGATAGGGCTTGCTACGAACGGTGCCAGTGTTATGGCAGGATGTAGAAACTGCCTTCAATCGAAGTTTAAGAGCGAGTTCGACATATCCTGCCTGCAGAAAACTGCCATTTGATGTTGGGGGTCTTTTCAGAAATATTTATTCCTTTTTTTCCTATAGTCCGAAACGAATTAATGAACTAAAAGAACTTCAAGAAGCCTGTTCTGTAATGCCCCATAAAATTTTAAGCATATCGCAAACAAGATGGCTGTCATTGGAAGAAGTAATTAGCCGTACTATCGAACAGTGGGGCAGCTTGAGATTATACTCGTATTTTATTTCGTGTTATCTTGAAGTCAATCTGGTTCGCGGTGCTGATATATGTTTTTATCATATGGATTAAAAATAATTAGCGATTTGAATAATGAATTTCAATCTAAAAAAGTACGTTTTCCTCACCTTTATAAGAAAATAGAAGCAAATTATAGACTTATTTTGAGTAACTTTGTTGTAAACGACAATGCAAAGCAAAATAATGCACCGGAAATTAATATATATGATAAACTGAACTATTTATGTCGAAATGATGTATATATAGGAATTAAGGCGGAAACTTATATAGATAGTAGCAAAATAGAGCAGTGTCAAGTTATAGACATAAAAAAAATATAATTTCATATTACGTAGAACTTTTAAGTAAATTAAAAACACGGTTTGATTTTAAAAGAGAGGACTTAAAACTTTTGTCAAATATAACTCTAGGCAAAATGCTTCAATTTATCGGCTGCTTTCGCATTTTCCGAATTAGCTTTAATAAAAACTAATTTCAGAAATAAACTTAGCGGCCAGACAATTAATAGTATCATGCTTGCTAAAGAGTTGTTACCGGCAAAAAAAGACCCGTATGTTTGGTCTCTTAGTCAGGATTGAAGTGTGTTTAGGTATATACAGGCATGTGCTAAAAATCGTTTTCGCATGAAAATGTAACCGAAATTGTGCTGGCATGTGCCGAATTTCGGTGTTCCGTTTTCCAACATTCGAACATTCGAATTGGCCAAACAGCTAAACAGCCAGGGTCCCGCGTAAAAGGACGTAAATGGCTGGAAAAAAGTGAGTACAAACTGCAGTATTGTGTGCATAATTAAATATATGGTAATTGTGGTACCATTTTACAAGACGGTTAATGCGTGATTTTCATAAAAAATTGCCAATGGTGGTGGTGTCGAAAGACGATTCTTGACCCCGGCATCAATTGTTCGAAGTCGAAAATTGAATTGTTTTATTTCTATTAAGTGATATTCGCAACGATATGGTTGTTGTAATATCACATAAAGGGTACGAGTGCAGAATGTAGGGGTAGAAACGCGTCTCTGGACACCTCTCCCGACATTTTTGGAAGGGTTTTAGCACTCGGTGGCGATCGTAAACAATTATCGAATGCGTAGGGTTGTGTGCGTAAAAAAATTGCACACAATAAATGTGAGGTACCGGCGGAGGGCGGTTTAGTCAATTTGTTTGACTCCGCCGAAGAACGAATTGCAGTGCTATGTGTTTTATATACGAGTGTGGAAGGGATTTCTAAAGCTGTTTCATTTGGTGTTTGTGAAAATAATTTAAATGCATCGATTGGGGAAGATGCGGCATCAAGTGCCCCTATAAACTCGGCAACAGCTAGAAGCTCACCTTAATCGAATGAGGAAAATATAACGACCGTACCAGAACTCCATGCAAGATTGCCTGAAAAAACATATGGCAACCGAAGCAGGTGCGGTCGAAGATTTGTCTCAAACTTTGAAGCAGTTCTCTCATACTTTCAAAGAAGCTACAAATGTTTTAAAAGAAAGCACCGGCACTTTCACAGAATCCTTACAAAATTTATGTGACATCATTGCAGAACAAAATGAAGATCGACGAAAGCACTACTTTAATAACGAGAAAACCGCTCATACAAAAAATTCAATAAAGAAGCGAATGCTACAAATTGAAGAGGAAAAGTGGGAAGTTTAGCAAAATAATTAACTTATTAGTTATAAATTAATTTTTATATACAAATGCACCTATGAACATAAGTACATATATACACAGTGAAGATCAGTGGTGAGTACATTTTGCTTTTTGATGTCAAGGTTTTTTCACGCTTTAACCAAAACCATATAAACATTCATAGTAAAAAATTGGTAATTGTTTCCTTTAGGAGACAACTGCTAAAAGACGTCGAAAAATATCGGGGGAGGTACCAAACTACGCTTTTTTTGTTTTAGTGCAAAGTTGTTCGCAAAAAACCGAAAAATTTCCCAGGTCCAATCACAAATGGGGGCATGATCCAAAGTATTTATGTGCAGAACACTTTGCTGCGTAGGCGGCCTTTGGCCGCGCTTCAAAAAAATAACCGTTAGCCGGTCCAACACCGGCTACGCGGTCCACAGTATTTCTGCGCAGAACATACTTCTGCACTTTTCGGTACACCCTATATCTGTGCTTACAACAACAACATGAAAATGACAGAAAATGTTCAACATTGATCGCAAATATTTTTTTTAATAATAATAATAATAATTCCCAACGGATTACCCACCATATCCCACCCGACCGGCGCGAGGGGCGCATCCGCATAACGCGCGGATTATTCGTTCGTGCCGAGTCGTTGAAAGGCTTTGGTTTGTTAATCGTCGAGATCTAAAACTGCTCAGCTACAGAGAAAACCTGATCAGCTAAGTAAAGTAGATATAGGACAGATTTTACATTAAGAAATAACTAGTTAACAGAATAAAATTATTGTTAAAACTTAAAATAGAAGTCAAAGAATAAAAAACAATTAGTAGCTATGAATTTAGGATAGAAAGAAATGATTTTTTTATGCTGAAAAGCGAGTCTGAAATATCAAATCTACCAGAAAGAGAGTTATTATCTTGACACAAACAGCGAAAAGGCTCATTTAACTGAAAATTGGTTCGGCACTGTTTTAAGACTAGAGGTTTAAAATGCCTTGAAGGACGAGACGGTACATTGAAGTTCACATTACGTAGAATAAATGGGCTGGATAGTGAACCATTTAGCAATTTAATCATAAAAATAATTCCAAGCATTTCCCTCCGACTAGAAAGTGTGTGTAGATTAATGAGTTTTAAACGATTCGTATAGGGTGGCAGATTGTACGAGGGATCCCAATGAAAATCTTTTAAGGCAAATGTAAAAATTGTTTTTGAACTGAGTCAAGACGATCTACATGAACCTGGTAACGCGGGTTCCAAATTATAGAACCATATTCAAGTATCGGTCTGACTAATGTAGTGAAGAGGGCTTTAGTTACATAAGGGTCGCTAAATTCTTTAGACCATCGTTTAACGAATGCTAGGACACCTCTAGCCTTATTGACTGTTGTGTTAATATGGCGGTTGAAACTGAGTTTATCGTCCATAGTAACCCCCAGGTCAACAAAATCATACACTTGTTCAAGACTATAATTTTTAATTGTATAGGAAGCCGGCTGAGACATTCCACGCGAAAAACCCATGTGTTTACATTTTTTAAGGTTAAGTGGCATATAATTTAAATCGCACCAAGTAACTAGCGCATCTAGATCTGATTGTGGCTTATTTCTATCTTCAAATGACGCGAATGACATGAAAAGCTTTACGTCGTCGGCATACATTAACATTTTTGAAAATTTTATTATTGTAGAAGTATCATTTATAAACAACAAGAACAGAATCGGGCCAAGATGGCTTCCTTGAGGAACCCCCGAAGAGACATAAATGACATCGGATACTAAATTTTTAAACATTACTCTTTGTGTCCTGTCACTAAGGTAAGAAGAGATCCAGCGATTGAGACCCGGCTGGAAGCCCAACTGATCGAGTTTATGAATAAGTAATGAGTGACACACTTTGTCAAAAGCTTTGCTGAAATCCGTTTAAATAACGTCGGTGTGCAGATTTTTTCTAAAGGCATTTTAGACATGACTGGTAAACTCAAGTAAATTCGTAACTGTGGACTTTCCCTTACTGAACCCGTGTTGGCAGTCAGCTATCAAAGTAGAGATCGGACCCGTAAGTTGATTTGTAACAATAGCTTCAAACAATTTTGGGATGGCAGAAAGCTTTGCGATGCACGATAGTTCTCTATAGAAGACCTACTCCCGCTTTTGGAAAAACACCACACTTTAGTGATAGATTGAACAAATTGGTAAGGGGTTGGTAAATATGGTTCGCACACTTTTTCAAGAAACATGTAGGAATCCTATCAGGGCCGTATTTAACAGATTCTTTTAAGGTTTTAAGGTAAATTAGAACATCTTTGGCGCATATAATTGGTGAATTAATTGAATTTGTCCCGTGTAGCTTATAAGGATAGTTTTGAAAGTTTGAATTGGTGACAGCAGAATAGTTAGAAGTGAAAAATTGAGCAAAAAAATTTGCGATATATTGATTATCGCTAGATATAATGTCTTGATATTTCATGGCTGAGGGAAACCCTCATACTTTACGTTTAGAATTTACGAAACCATAAAATGACTTTGGATTGAGAATAATGTCTCTTTTGGTTTTAGAGATATAAGCTTTATAGCACTTTTTATTTAAATCTATGTACTTCTGACGTAGACTGGAATACAGTAAGTAATGTTTATTTAATCCAGATTTCTTATATAAATTAAATGATCGCGTTTTCCTATTTTTAAGAGCCTTAAGCTCTTTAGTAAACCAAGCTTGCGTAGGATGATCATAAGTTAATTTACGTTTGGGAATAAACTTCTCAAATAGGCAGTAAATAGTTTGATTGAAATGTGAGACGTTTAGATTGATATCACAACCAAATTCAAGCCAAGTTAATTTAGACAGTTCTTTATTTAATTTCTTGTAGTTTGCTTTGGAAAAGTTAAAATCAAAGCTACTACATGAGTAGCATTGAGTGCCTTGGCCATTACTTATGGTTTTGTAGACTATTTCCATAGAAGGATGGTAAAGGTCTTCTGGTAAAACCAACGGATCACACCGATTTACAGAAAATTGGTTTATATCATTAACATACACTAAATCTAAGACTTTCCCAAACTTGTTAGCGGTAACATTTATTTGATTAAGGCAAAGATCGGAAATTCCATCTAAAAAGTCATTGTACCCCAGTTTGGACGGACTTGGAATAATGTTACCATCAGATATGTTCGATATATGTGATATATGAGGTAAGTTAAAATCACCCAAAACAATAATTGAATCTGAAGCTTTAGTCATAAAGTTAACAGTTTTGAGCAGAGAGACATGTTGTATGTAGACTGAAAAATCTGATGCTGGAGGGATGTAGCAAACATACAAGTACATAGAGACGTTGTCTAGTTGAAGGCGGATGCATTTGAACTCAATGAAATCGATGTTAGGAATATTAGCCTCTTCTGAAGGGATGGAGGAATGAACGGCAAGTAGAACACCACCCCCGACTCTGTTCAAGCGATCATTTCTATATACTTGATATTCATTACAAAAAAACTCTGAATTGAAAACATGAGGTTTTAGCCAAGTTTCGGTAAAAGCAATTACGTTATATTTACAATGAAAAGATTTCAAAAAGAGATCAGTTAATTTGGTATTTAAACCTCTGACATTTTGATAAAAGATATTCACGGATTTAGTGCTCAGTTTTTTGACTTAACGTTATTACGAGAAATTTTCGCTACATTTTGAACATTCATATTCGGCCGGTATTCAAACTCCCGCACAAGAGCCCCGGGAGGCCAAAAAGAGCTGTCCAAAAGAGTATCGAAATCTTTCCCAGATACATCAATCTTAAACGAAGACATACTTCTTTGATATGTGAAATTAAATTTTCTATCAGTTACGCTTTGATCTTTAACTTTAGAAGAAATATGGTACATCAGATCATCCTCGGTAGTGTCTGGATGGAACCTAGACACAAAAATAGATTTTTTGCGAGGACCCACAACCAGCTTACCAACGATTGGTTCAGACTCCATTGCAATAGTTGGAGGTTCCGGGTTTTTCCTAGTGGACGTTTTTGAACGTTCTTCGACGTTGCTCGGACCACCGTACTAGGAATTGGAGAAGCCAAATCGATATGTTCAAGGGGTTGAGGCAAGTTCGGCACTATTGAGGTAGTAGGCCGATCATCCGTGAACTTGGCAGCTTTAATCTTGACAGAAAAAAACTTGCCAGCTCTTAGGTTTGCACTTTCTCGCATGATTTAAAAAGAATTATTATTAATTTTTTATATATAACTTAAGCCTCGCTTATCGAGGTTGATCAAAAAATTAAAGTTGCGTGAACAGTGTACCAATTACCAGAAATAAAACCAAATAAAATTACTACTTTACCATAATTTATTTTGTGCCAGTCGCACCACCAAAATAAACTTAACTAGCAATCAATTCTTCTTACCAAGTTAACGTTGCAGTTCCCACTGGTAGGTTGCGTTGCACAATCGATCTCTCTTAACTCTTAAGTGAAGCAATGAGGTCACATGCTTGGCAACGTGAGTACAGGGTGTGTCGTAGGGTACTGTCAGAATAACTCCTCCCCCTTTAAAGATCTTCGTCCCGCAGATCAAATGTTGAAAAACTTGAGGTAGTTATGATCTATAGGGAGTGGTCACGGCTTCCTGCTGGTAAACTAGTTTCTAGGCGGTAAAGTTCAGGAGCAGATATCTCCTTTGAGATCTTATGAGTGTTGGTGTAATTCGTCCAGTGATCGGAAATTTCTGGAAGGTCAGGCTTCTTAGTATACCATCTCCACAGCATAGCGGCGACAAAACTTATAGCGCATATTGTTAAAGCTTGTTTAACGATAGAAAAATCATTAACGTACCCCAGATACTTAACGTTCCCCATTGTGATGTCATGAACGTACTCTAGGTTGATCTTCAGGGTGTGGTTGCACCCCAAAAACACGATTTTCAACACGGCGAAAACCTTCATCGGTAGAGTTCTAGATACTAGCGACGAAATGTTCTACGCTGAGAACAAAAAACACATCCTGAAGATGAATGATTTTCCATCCGGGGTGATTTATAGGCTGATTAATACACATAAAAACGGTACCAAAACGAAAACTGAAGACGAAAACCCACTTATATACAAATCCATTGTATATATACCGGGCTTTTCCGAAAGATTACAATGTTCTAATACTTGCGACTAAGGAGACGTAGATAACGAATGCAACAAATAATATGTTGGAACAACGAAAAATAAGCTTAAGACTAGAATAGCTGGACACCGATCGGATATCAAATGTCAAAAATCTAATATCACATATAAAACAGCACTTTCGGCCCACTGTGCGGAGAGCGGACATAAACCTGACTTCGACGCTGTGAGCATACTACAGCAAGAACGACATTACAACAAAAGGCCCGATCACATTCAAGATGGCGACTGCAAAGCGCCATCTGTCATATTATTTGTACACACGTTCTTATGTAAAGCATTATTTTAAGCGCGTCATAGCTACATGGCTACAAACCACGAATGCCGCTGTCGCCAGATTAAATCTATTTCTATTTTTACAAGCGACAGATCGTGGCGTTGTTTTCTTTTGGTCAATAAAAACGAAAGGAAGAGTGAATAACTTGTAATATAAGTTTCATTTATTGAGGTATATGTATCTTTCACACAATTTGTACTTTTTCTAGATTCCTTTCCTACTTTTTAAGATAATTCACACCTGTCGCTGCTGCTTTCATTGTAATCAAGTAGCCAATGCTTGACTACAGTTGTCGCATTAATTTGTTTTATTGTAGCTGTGGTTCGTAGCCTCCGTATTCAATGTGTTCAGCCCTAAACGTTTTAGTTTAGAGATGCTCCACATAATAGACACGAACGAGAATAAGAGACTGAATTATAAGCAAGATTCGGAAGCTATTGCACACCTTTACCGACATCTGCTTGACTCGCGCAAATCAGTTCACAACAGCATGCCGAACTGACCAGTTGCTGTGCATACAACAGCTGAAGTAATGTATGTATGTTTATACGAATTATCTTTGCTTATACTTACATATGTATACTTGTATACCTATCTGTGAAAAACTAGTATTAAATAAATATTATATTTTTGTTGTAGTCCCTGATGACGATTTCCGTTGGAAATCGAAATATATTGGAAAAAAGAAAAAAAAACTAAAACAACCTGTTTTTTAATACAACTGACCTAGAGCCAGCTTCAAAAATAAATTGTAATTTTATAATATTTTCTTCGTCTGATGAATCAGAAGAGCTTAAGTCTGCGTACCAAGTTTGTGTTTTTATCATAGAGATGAGATCATCGGTAATTTCAAAATCAGTGCAACATTTGGATAAACGTTTTAACGACATCTAGTATTAATCAGCGAGTTAAACATTTTAATTTTTAATCTGTTCCTTAACTTAGTTTTTAAAAAGTTCATGGCACTAAAAATTCTTTCAACCTCCGCATTACTGAAAGGTAATACCAAAAAGTTAAACATGAATTCTACCAGTTCTGAAAAAGGGGGTTCGTTTAACGAGTTTTTATGTTCTCGGACTTCCGCCCATAATTTAATGATAGAGGTCACACTTGTCCACTGTACGGTTATTATCTTTCGCCACTGCAGCTCAACCAATGCTACTTGACATGGAGAATACCTAGGCTTTTCTTCTTGTAAGTGAGAAAATACATCCGGCTCTGTAACTTTCAAAGAATTATCAACTGAAAAAAATTTATCTTTTGTAAAGAGTTCACATTATCAGGTAGGCGATGTGTTATCAACTCCATTAAAAATAGTTGACAATTTTTACGAATAATTTTCTGTATTTCGTCATCAATACTACCTTCATATAACTTTAATTATACCTAGTAGCGTAGCACACAAGGTTTATTAACTTTAGTCGCCTAACGGTGGTATGTAACGGCATAAACGGATCGAGATAGATATTGACTTATTTATATCAAAATGTTCAGGAGGAAAAAAGAAATTGATTAAGCCATGTCCGTCCGTCCGTCTGTTATCACGATAACTTGAGTAAATTTTGAGATATCTTAATGAAATTTGGCATGCAGATTCCTTAGCACTCATCTCCGAGCGTTATTTAAAATGGGAAAATCGGATGATAGCCAAGCCCTTTTTTTATATATAGAATATTTCCGAAAATACAAAAGAAGTGATTATTTAGTACATAATACACCTATAAGGATAAAATTTGGTGTGCACATTAGCTTTAGAGCAGAAAATAAATATTTCAGGAAATTTTTGAAAAAGGGTATGGCACCGCCCACTTTTGATTAAGTCAAATTTTAGAAATAATATTAATCATAAATCAAAAACTGTTCAAGAAATCGAAACGAAATTTAGCACATATCCTTACATTAATAGAGATATATTTAATAGGCAATAACTTTGCGTACAAAAGCTTTATATCATTTCTATTTCACTTTCAAAGTGTACATGAACGAAGAAAGTCGAAAAATATAAACTTTAGAAAAGGGGCGTGGCCCGCTCCTTTTATAGTGGATAATTTCATATAATTTTCTATGCGATATTTGGCGAAAATATGCAGGTAAACTTTTGTTGTAAAAATGGGCGAAATTGGTCAACGGCCACGCCCAGTTTTTTATCATAGTTCTAAAAAATTTGTTTGTAAAATATAAAACGCGATATTTCTATAAATATGCAAGCTATATGAATAAGATCTTGCACATATAATAAGAATTTTGCAGCATACAAATTCTGCTATTTCAGCATACAAATTCTGCTATTTTCAAAGGCGATTGCTTGTAGTTTCAACTAGATATTTTAATCAAAATTCGCCAGCTGCTTCTTAATAGCATGTGGTATACTCCTGTCAAAACTTAGGAAAATCCGATAACACACAAGTAAAATATCCGTGCAAGTTGTTAATACCCCCTGCAATAGAGAAGTTATATAAACTTTTTGATTTTCATCCCTTTAATGAACATGAAATGTTTGTAAGTATGAAAAGAAGAAGAGATGGGCCCATCAATAAGTAAACTAAAATAATAAGGACGATAAGCTGAGTCGATCTTGCCATATCCGTTTCACCGTCCGTCTGTCTGTCGGTCCGTCTGTCTATTTGAACGCAAATTTTTCAAGCAAAATTTGCATGTATTGGTATTTTGTAAAAATGTGGTTAGCAGTTGTTGGACGGAAGCTATTTATATGGAAATAAATTAACGGCGGCCGCCGTGGTGTGGCGGTAGTGTTGCTGGCCTACCACACCGAAGGTCCAAGGTTCGAGTGCTGGGACTGGTAACATCAAAAGTGGTTTGAAGTATTTTTTCAAAAACGAGTCGCCCCTCGGCAGTGGTTTTGTAGCATTACTCAGAATGCGTTTCACTTTCAATGCATTTCTATGCATATACAAATATTGACCCAAATAAATTATGTTGAACCCAACGCGAGTTTAACAACATATATACACGCCGCGTATTTGCTTACATTTGTCACCCAATTACCCAACCCGTCACATTGACCAACACACATATAAGTACATAGAGACGTTGTCTAGTTGAAGGCGGATGCATTTGAACTCAATGAAATCGATGTTAGGAATATTAACCTCTTCTGAAGGGATGGAGAAATGAACGGCAAGTAGAACACCACCCCCGACTCTGTTCAAGCGATCATTTCTATATACTTGATATTCATTACAAAAAAACTCTGAATTGAAAACATGAGGTTTTAGCCAAGTTTCGGTAAAAGCAATTGCGTTATATTTACAATGAAAAGATTTCAAAAAGGGATCAGTTAATTTGATATTTAAACCTCTGATATTTTGATAAAAGATATTCACGGATTTAGTGTTCAGTTTTTTGACTCAACGTTATTACGAGAAATGTTCGCTACATTTTGAACATTCCTATTCGGCGTGTATTCAAACTCCCGCACAAGAGCCCCGGGAGGCCAAAAAGAGCTGTCCAAAAGAGTATCGAAATCTTTCGCAGATACATCAATCTTAAACGAAGACATACTTCTTTGATATGTGAAATTAAATTTTCTAACAGTTACGCTTTGCTCTTTAACTTTAGAAGAAATATGGTACATAAGATATCCTCGGTAGTGTCTGGATGGAACTTAGACACAAAAATAGATTTTTTGCGAGGAACCACAACCAGCTTACCAACGATTGGTTCAGACTCCATTCCAGACGCAACTCTCACACATTTAATGATTATTATTGATTGGCGTATCCGATCGCTTGCGCGTGTGCCGTGTCAGCGAAAGTTCTGCAGTAACTCTTAAGTGAAGCAATGAGGTCACATGCTTGGCAACGTGAGTACAGGGTGTGTCGTAGGGTACTGTCAGAATAACTCCTCCCCCTTTAAAGATCTTCGTCCCGCAGATCAAATGTTGAAAAACTTGAGGGAGTTATGATCTATAGGGAGTGGTCACAGCTTCCTGCTGGTAAACTAGTTTCTAGGCGGTAAAGTTCAGGAGCCGATATCTCCTTTGAGATCTTAAGAGTGTTGGTGTAATTCGTCCAGTGATCGGAAATTTCTGGAAGGTCAGGCTTCTTAGTATACCATCTCCACAGCATAGCGGCGACAAAACTTATAGCGCATATTGTTAAAGCTTGTGTAACGATAGAAAAATCATTAACGTACCCCAGATACTTAACGTTCCCGATTGTGATGTCATAGGTTGATCTTCAGGGTGTGGTTGCACCCCAAAAACATGATTTTCAACACGGCGAAAACCTTCATCGGTAGAGTTCTAGATACTAGCGACGAAGTGTTCCACGCTGAGAACAAAAAACGTATAAAACACATCCTGAAGATGAATGATTTTCCATCCGGGGTGATTTATAAGCTGATTAATACACATAAAAACGGTACCAAAACGAAAACTGAAGGCGAAAACCCACTTATATACAAATCCATTGTATATATACCGGGCTTTTCCGAAAGATTACAATGTTCTAATATTTACGACTAAGGAGACGGAGATAACGAATGCAACAAATAATATGTTGGAACAACGAAAAATAAGCTTAAGACTAGAATAGCTGGACACCGATCGGATATCAAATGTCAAAAATCTAATATCACATATAAAACAGCACTTTCGGCCCACGGTGCGGAGAGCGGACATAAACCTGACTTCGACGCTGTGAGCATACTACAGCAAGAACGACATTACAACAAATGTTTTAGTTTAGAGATGCTCCACATAATAGACACGAACGAGAATAAGAGACTGAATTATAAGCAAGATTCGGAAGCTATTGCACACCTTTACCGACATCTGCTTGACTCGCGCAAATCAGTTCACAACAGTATGCCGAACTAACCTGTTGCTGTGCATACAACAGCTGAAGTAATGTATGTATGTTTATACTAATTATCTTTGCTCATATTTACATATGTATACTTTTATACCTATCTGTGAAAAACTAGTATCAAATAAACATTATATTTTTGTTGTAGTCCCTGATGACGATTTCCGTTGGAAATCGAAATATATTGGAAAAAAGAAAAAAAAAACTAAAACAACCTGTTTTTTAATACAACTGACCTAGAGCCAGCTTCAAAAATAAATTGTAATTTTATAATATTTTCTTCGTCTGATGAATCAGAAGAGCTTAAGTCTGCGTACCAAGTTTGTGTTTTTATCATAGAGATGAGATCATCGGTAATTTCAAAATCAGTGCAACATTTGGATAAACGTTTTAACGACATCTAGTATTAATCAGCGAGTTAAACATTTTAATTTTTAATCTGTTCCTTAACTTAGTTTTTAAAAAGTTCATGGCACTAAAAATTCTTTCAACCTCCGCATTACTGAAAGGTAATACCGAAAAGTTAAATATGAATTCTACCAGTTCTAAAAAAGGGGGTTCGTTTAACGAGTTTTTATGGTCTCGGACTTCCGCCCATAATTTAATGATAGATGTCACACTTGTCCACCAATGCTACTTGACATGGAGAATACCTAGGCTTTTCTTCTTGTAAGTGAGAAAATACATCCGGCTCTGTAACTTTCAAAGAATTATCAACTGAAAAAAATGTATCTTTTGTAAAGAGTTCACATTATCAGGTAGGCGATGTGTTATCAACTCCATTAAAAATAGTTGACAATTTTTACGAATAATTTTCTGTATTTCGTCATCAATACTACCTTCATATAACTTTAATTATACCTAGTAGCGTAGCACACAAGGTTTATTAACTTTAGTAGCCTAACGGTGGTATGCAACGGCATAAACGGATCGAGATAGATATTGACTTATTTATATCAAAATGTTCAGGAGGAAAAAAGAAATTGATTAAGCCATGTCCGTCCGTCCGTCTGTTAGCACGATAACTTGAGTAAATTTTGAGATATCTTAATAAAATTTGGCATGCAGATTCCTTAGCACTCATCTCCGAGCGTTATTTCAAATGGGAAAATCGGATGATAGCCAAGCCCTTGTTTTATATATAGAATATTTCCGAAAATACAAAAGAAGTGATTATTTAGTACATAATACACCTATAAGGATAAAATTTGGTGTGCACATTAGCTTTAGAGCAGAAAATAAATATTTCAGGAAATTTTTGAAAAAGGGTATGGCACCGCCCACTTTTGATTAAGTCAAATTTTAGAAATAATATTCAATAAAAATTTATTACTCATTGGATCAGCTGATGTTTGGCTATGTCACTCAAAATAAATTAAGAAAACGCACAAAAGGGAATGCTTAAAACCCTAATAGATATCGCGGAGCAAGTGTAGCGAGTAGCTTTGCTCGAACATACGTGTTTGGTGCCTCTTATTCATACATGCTCTTTGCTTTTTACATATGACTACGTGGCAAGTTGATAATTGCGATATGCTACGGGTGTCATTAGGGTGCTCGTCACAAGTAGCACTTGTTTGCGTGAGTGATGCTTCGTTGGATTTCTAGGCTGGCATTATTGTTGGTGTTGATGCTGGTTCCCAGGTTGAAAACCCTAATATTTTCTTTGCGATTTTTGTATTTTGCTCAATACAAGGCTATGTAAAAGATCCTATTAATTGTAATAAAAAACGCCCCAAACCTCTCGCAAGTGACGAAATTGAAGCTTTAAAAGACTTGGAAATTATTTTAAAAAATCTTTATGAGCTCACTCGGAAGTTATTTAGCTCAACCAACGTAACATCGTCACTTGTAATTCCATTTATATGTACAGGGTGGCTGATGAATTTTGCTACATTAAGAAACTCAAATAATTTTTTTTCAGTGTATGGAATTCATTTTTCTTTTATTCATGTTAAAGCTCATTAAATTTTATTAAATATAGCTTAATTAGTTTTAAAAATAATGGAATTTAAATGCCCCCCCTGCTCGTCGATGCATCTGCGGCATCTTACCAAAAAGTTGTTCATTACTGCTTGGAGAGTTGAGACAGGAATAGCCGCAATTGTTTCTCGAATGGATTGCCTTAGTTCATTCAAATTTGTTGGTTTTGCTTTGAAGACTTCCTGTTTGCAATAACCCCACAAGAAACAGTCAGGTGCAGTAAGGTCAGGCGACCTGGGTGGCCAACGGAATGTGGAGTTTCTGGATATCAGCTTATTGGGAAATTTTCGTCGCAATTCTGTCATAACAGGTTGGGCTATATGAGGAGCTGCACCATCTTGCTGAAACCACACAGAGTTGAAAGAAATTCTCATTCGGCGTAATTCTGGATAGAAAAACTCTCTCAACATGCTCAAGTAACGGTCTCCAGTAACCGTAACGGTGTGACCGTTTTCTTCGAAGAAGTAGGGCCCGACAATGCAGCGTGATGAAACTGCACACCACACTGTGACACGAAGTGGATGTAATTTCGTCTCATGGAGTATCTGTGGGTTGGAAGCACTCCATATTCGACAATTTTGTTTGTTTATGTTGCCGTTTAAATCGAAATGGGCCTCGTCAGACATGAAAAGACAGTTCAACATGTTTCCATCCTCTTCCACCATTTGAAGCATCTTCTGGCAAAATTCCAAGCGAATCGGCAAGTCTGCAGCGTTCAGTTTGTTGGCCATTTGAATTTTATATGGGAATAAGTCCAAATCTTTGTGCATAACTGTATGACTGTAATGACTGTCTGCTTACACCCATTTGAGCAGATAAGCTTCTTGTCGAAACACGTGGATTGTTTTGTATGGCAGCAGCTACAGCAGCGATTGTTTCCTCCGTTCGAACTGAAGGGTTTCGATGGTAAGGTCTTCTGTTCACTGTCCCATGCTCGGCAAAATTGTTTACAAGTCTTATTATGGTCCATCTGCTCGAAGGATTGCCGCCAAACGTGCGCCTATACTCTCTTTGAACCGAAACTACGGACTCCAGTGCGTGATAGCGGCGGACAATCCAAATTCTTGTTTCAGTGTCCCAGTTATCCATTTTTGTTAAATGTAAAAGTCAATCTGCAAAATAAGCGGTGGTAGCGTCTTTCATTAGCCACCCTGTAAAAAGCAATCGGCCAGCCGGCCTGAGCTTATATTCTCAAATATAGTTGCTGAGCCCAGTAGATACACCAAAGTTGCAGGCCGCACTCAGGACAGCTACAGGGTGTCTTCTTATGGGGTGTGAATATGTAATTTCATTAGCATCGCGATGAGATAGGTGGTCCTACTTCCTCTCTCGCTTTGGTGTTGAATACTCCATGGAGTAATTCTTTGGAAGCATTTTGAGAGTACTCCCATGTAGGTTATCCATAGGTTTCTCAAAATCAAAGTAAAGGGTATTCCGAGAAGTAAATTGGACCACAGTTTTTATATGGATGAGGATAAGTGTGGGACAGTGGCGTAGCAAGCTTAAATTTAAAACCATATAATATTACATAATAAATATGTAAAACACAATAACCACAAAGCTGTAGATCCACAAAAAGCAGCACCTTTCGTGTGATACTTATATTGTACCAATAGATTTTGGGTCACCCTGGTCCAAATATTGGTCGATAACTCCGAAACTGGTTCGAGATATCGAACTAGAGGATATCTTAAATTTCCATTCAGACAGACTAAAATTCTAAAAGCTGTTGATTTGGATTCTCCAAATTGATCCCTCCTATACATTTTCCTTAAAAATCTGAAAGCCACTGGTGTTGGAGTACTCTGATACTCCATCGTTGTTTACAGGGATCCCTGACTTATTTTTCTATACAGCTATTTGCGTGGCTTATTGACCATCGACTGCTCGCTCAGAATTTTGCAATTTAAACTGTCAGAGTTGATTTTCTGTTATCTACTACATTTTTTAACTGATAATTTTTTAGTTTTTAATAATTTAATTCATTATTTACTCCGAAATGTTGTGCCTGATGGAAAACAGTTAAATAAAAGTGGTGTACGCACGATTGGTAGCATGCTGTACTGGATTAACAAGTAGAATTGCAGACCTAATTAATGAAGTAAGAGGCCTGCGCTGGTCTGGCACATCAGAAACGGGTTTTCTGGAATCAGCATAGAGAAATCATTAATGACCGAAAAATTGCAAAAAAAAATTCAAATGTTTTTAAAACTTTGAAATGTCTAAATAATAACTTTTATTGCTTAAGGCCTTCAAATATACTTATTATTTAAATTTAAGAGCTCAAGGCTAAAGCTCGTAAGTTTAAATAATATGTCTAAATAATTTTTATAATTCACCTACATATCATCCACTGATAACACAGGCCGACAAAATGAGACCCATTTTTTTGACCATAAGCCAGACCATACTTTCCTAAAGGGTTTTGCCTATTTTTGAGGTTATATATAAACGACAGATTTTTTTTTTTAAAAAGCACACACAGCATCTTAAAGAAGAAGTCTTTCTCTTACGAATAGCGTTGAGTTAGCTGAAATATCTTTTTTTTTTCGCTAAGATAGAGCTGTGTTTTTGCACATTTAGGTTAGGATATCTCAAAATCCTGACTTGATAGAGCAATTCTGCGTCCAGATTTGAATTCAGCGCATCGAAAATCTTTAGGAAAGTATGGTCTGGTTTATGGTCAAATTTCTTGTCGGCCTGTGTAATCGTGACAACAAGCGGAAACGTACGGATACTTTGCCTACTACCTTTAAGTTTCCGGACATACCTCAAATACTTGAACTAGTACTGCTGTTCGGGCACCGCCCAAGAACGCCCTATGGATATCCACTGTGGAAAACCCGTAACCTATAACTATTGAAAGGCAGTTGGAGCTAATACTTAGGAAGCTGGTTGTTCCATCCAGACATTACCGAGGATGATTTAATAAGCCATGCTTCTTCTCAATTTGAAGATGAAAGCTTGACTGTTACAAAATTTTATTTCACATATCAGAGAAGTATAACTGCATTTATAATTGATGTTAATTCAAAAGACTGAGCACTAAGTCCGTGAATATCGTTTACGCCTAATCCTGGAGAAGACCCATATGATAATAGGATCAAAAGCCGCTTTTGGGAGTGGGAAAAGGAGTTGCCTATAAGCTGACATGTCTGAATTTGACTTTCCTGCAAAGCTTATACGACTTTGCCTAATGACGTTGATCAATACCAACAGCTCCGTCAGATTTGGAAAGGACCTGTCGAGCTATTCGAAATACTGTTCAACTTGATGCTGAGGAAGTTAATTCCAGCAGCAGAGCTGAACCTCAAGGGTAAAATCTACTCATAGAGCGTGCAATTGCTGGCTCATACCGATGATATTGATATCATTGGCCTTAAAAACCACGCCGTAGGTTCTGCCTTCTCTGGCCTGGATAAAGAAGCGAAAAAGTGGGGTTTTCGGGAAACGATGACAAGACGAAGTATTTCCTGTCTTCAAAGAAAGAATCGGCGCATCTGCGCCTTGGTAGCCACGTCACTGTTGATAGTAACAAATTTGAAACGATAAGGGACTTTGTCAAACACCGAAAATAATGTCAGTCGAGAAATTTAACGGAGAACCACACTTGCCAACAAGTGGTACTTTGGACTGAGTAGACAACTGAGAGGTTAAGGCCTCTCGACGCACAAAGATCACGCTCTACAAGTCTCTTATCATACCTGTCCTCATGTCAGCTCGGAATTATGAACAGTGTAGTGTAGCCAAAAGAAATGCATACATAAATGCATGCATACTTACAAACAGTCGGCACGCAGCTATTAAAAACTGTCGAATACGCTTTGTCAGCAAAGTCACACGCTATGAGGCGATGCCCACAAATGCGTTGCAATCATACGAATATAAGTTAACACACTATAAATTACTTACCTTTTGCCTTTGCTAAAACATAGCAAATTACATATTTACATTAGTTCTGGCTATCGCTGCAACAGCTTGTTTACCTTTTGCTTCCGCTTCAGTAAAGCTAATTACATACTTACATTCTTTTGGCAACAGCCACAATAACTTACAATAAACGAAGTGTTGCTGACACTTCATATAAAATTCATTTCGCAATAATAATTCCCACAGGTGAAATTTTAATTGCTAACTAATATTCTTTTACATTTCCTGTTTTGCAATCGAAGTTGCGCCAATTCAAAGAATTAGCGCAACAACCGAATTATTTGTCAATAACCAGTTGCACGCGCATCCGGTAAAATGCAAAGTGCTGATGCCAGCGTCTGGCACATTTTCACAAGCAAGTTGTTGTTGCTTTCTTAATTAAATTTTAGCTTTAATATTTCAATTATTCAATTTGGATAGTCAGTCTCATTCTGTAGTGCGATCGGTTCGGTATTGAAAACCGAAATTTCCTTGTTTGGCGCCCGAGGAAAATTAAAAGTAGATACCCGGTAAAAATTAAGTTCAGTTATTTAAGCAAAGTAAAAATAAAAAATATCCTGCAAAAATGAAGTGCAGTTATTTAAGCAAAGTAAAAAATATCCTGCAAAAATTAAGTGCAGTTATTTAAGCAAAGTAAAAATAAAAAATATCCTGCGAAAACTGAGTGCAGTAATTTAATAGAAGACAAAAAAAAAAGTGGCACTGAAAAAAAAAGTGCCACTAAACCAAAAAACAAAAATAACTTTAAGTACAAAATAGACATAGAAGGAAAAAGTGCCACTGGAAAAAAAGTGCCACTAATCCTAAGACAAATATAACTTTAAGAAAGAAAAAGTGCCACTGGAAAAAAAGTGCCACTAATCCTTAAACAAAAATAACTTTAAGAGGAAAAAAAGTGCCACCGGAAAAAAAAGTGCCACTAATCCTAAAACAAAAACAACCTTAAGAGGAAAACAAGTGCCACTAACAAAAGTGCCACTAAGAAAACAAGTGCCACTAATAAAAGTGCCACAAAAAGAGGTAATCAATCACCAACCGACCGAGACAAGCAGTGTCCCAGGAAGGGACCCAAGTAGCAGCAGCAAAAGGGAGCAGCCCACAGGACCAATCACAGAATGAGGACTCAAATAATTTTGTAAGTTTAGTTAAGATAAGAAAACATTAATTAAAATATTACTTTTGACGAGCTGTCTAAATAAAGAAAAAAAAGAGACATTTTTGAAGAAAAAAAAAGAGAAACTTCTAAGAAAAAAAAAGAGAAATTGTTAAGAAAAAAAAAACGAAGAAATTTTTGAAAATTTTTATTGTAAAAAGGAATTTTTATCAAAACAATTAAATAAGAAATTTAAATAAAAAGAAAAAAAGATATTTCTTGGAAAAATTTTTTTTTAGTGAAAGGGAATTTTTTATCATAACAATTAAATTAGGTTTTGGAAAAAATTTTCTTGTTTTTTCAAAGGAACTTTTTTTGAGGGAAAAAAAAGGAAAAATAGAAGGAAGGTTTTTTTTAGTCTGCGTGAAAACAATAAAATAAATTAATCATGGCAAACCCCAACAATTTAAATAGGCCACCTGTACTAGCCAGCCCCAACCCACAACCAGTCGCAAACCCGTCCCTACAAGCCACTCCAGAACTACAAAGTTTAGTAAGAAATTTACTGACACAGATACTGACTACAGACGGACGAGCGTTAATACAGGACATAGTGAGAACAGACTCAAACCCAGTACCCACTACAGACCAGACGATTGATGAAAGAAAAAGGGACAATCTGACGGAAATCGACAAAATACCGGATGTGGTAAAGTGTCTTCGCGAATTCTCAGGAAAACCTGGAGAATTTAACTCATGGAAGAAGTGTGTGGATAGAATTCTTCAAATTTACGAGCCTCAAAGGGGATCCCCCAAATACTATGGGATCCTTAACATTATCCGCAATAAAGTTGTCGGAAACGCCGACATAGCCTTGGAGTCGTACAATACTCCACTGGATTGGAAGGCAATTTCCAGATGCCTAACACTCCACTACGCGGATAAACGCGACTTAGGTACCCTCGAGTACCAGATGACGTCGCTTGTGCAGGGTAACCTGACAATACAAGAATTCTCTTCTCTTTACGGCGCAATATATTTACAACAGGTATATCATCATAAACCTCCTAAGAGATTTTTGCGAGAAGCTTCTCTTCCAATTTGTGGTGTGCCGATTTGAATTTTCCCTACAAATTGGTGGGACCTACAGTTTTTTGCCGACTCCGAACGGCATCTACAAAGGAGACGAATTTTTGCTGAGAAGCCTGTCATGGCAGAAATACACTCGGAGAGTTTGCCAAACCACTGCCGAGGGGCGTCCCCGTTTTGAAAAACTTTTTTCAAATCACTTTTGACGTTACCTGTACCAGGGCTCGAACCATGGACCTTCGGTATGGTAGGCCGGCAACACTACCTCCACACCACGGCGGCCGCCGTGCCGGGTATATTCGCACTTGTCGCTTATCCTAAATAAGCTCGGCTAAATGGAGGTCGGCGCAGAAGCCATGCATCTGCTCACCCGCACATACAGGGACAAAGCCCTAGACACGTTCATTCGTGGTCTTAAAGGAGACTTGCCAAGACTTCTAGGAATGAGGGAACCAGCGGACCTCCCTCAAGCACTCCACTTGTGCCTAAAGCTTGAAACTCAAAACTTTAGGTCCCACTATGCCTTAGCAAATAACGGTCAAGCTAGGAGAACATTGGACATCCGTCCACCCCTTCCTCCCAAACGAATTAATAACGAATTCTACCCCGAATTGGCGTTTATGCCCCAACCCAGGTTGAACACGACTCCTCTGTACAGGCCTCCCCAACCGAACTATCAATATCAGCATCCTCAACCGAACTACCAATATCAGCATCCCCAACAGAACTACCAACCGAATAATCGATTCCAACATCCGCAACCTAACTACCAACACCAATATCCCTACCAATCAAAGCAGCAGAATCCTTCTTATAACCCACCACCTAGACCTGCAGCACAGAAACCACAACCAAAGCCTGAACCCATGGACGTAGATCCTAGCATCAGAACAAATGCCGTTAACTACGCAAACAGACCAAACTTTAAATACGCCGGTAAAAGACAAGGCGACTCAAATTTAACAAATCCACCCGTAAAAGCGCAAAGGAATTTTCATGTGACCTCTAGCCCAGAAGTTAACGACCCATTAGACAGCATCTCACATGACACACCTGAACAATACGATAGAGAGAACCCCGAGGATTATCCATATGACGCAGATTTCAAAGACATCCATTTTTTAGAATAAGGAACTCTTCACTGCCTTATTTCAACTGCAAGACGAGGAGTGGAGATATCTTAAAAATCCTAGTTGACACAGGATCAAATAAAAATTACATCCAGCCCCAGTTGGTAAAGAAGAAAATTCAAAACGAAAAGAACTTTTTTGCAAACTCAGTAGGAGGAAAAATAGAAATTACCCATCATACGTATGTAAATCTCTTTAATTTGCCAAATATTAACTTAAAATTTTATCTTCTGCCTTCCCTCACATCCTTCCATGCAATATTAGGCAATGATAGTTTAAAAGAGTTATCAGCAGTCATTCATACAAAAGAAAACTTCATGACCATTAACAATTCAGTCAGAATACGCCTCAAACAATTACTTTCTGAAAACGTGAACCATATCCCCATAAGAAATGAACATATGAACAGTTTCCAAAAACAAGTAATGAGCTCACTAGTAAACCGAAATGTAGACCTTTTTTCTGATCCCAACGAGAAACTAACCTATACCACCAAAGTTGTCGCAACTATTAGGACAAACTCCAATGAACCAGTTTACACGAAATACTACCCGTATCCCATGTCCTTAAAAGAAGAAGTAGAAAAACAGATAAAAAAATTACTAGACAATAGCAACCCATTCCGACGAGAGTTCAGGCCAAAATTTGATCCCATCCACGGAAGCTCCTATCAACGTGTTTAAAAACCAAATCTGGATACTCACCGAACCATAAAGTTCATATAACTTCAAAATCTTTTTTCCAACCTACCACAGGCATACTATTACTAAACCACATTACTCCAACGACGACCTGAAAGACTTATTAAAACGCTACTTAAACCCTTCTGTTGTCAACGGACTATTTACTTCGGAAAAAATAATGGGACAAATACAAGAACTATACCCTACTTACTTTAATAATTTTAAAATTAGATTTACGCAATCACAGGTAAAGGACCTACTAACAATAGAACAACAAGAGCAACAGATCCTACTTGAACATAAAAGAGCGCATAGAAACGCAACAGAGAACAAAAAACAAATCATTCAAAAATTTTATTTCCCACAGATGCAAGCCAAAATTGCCAAAATTGTCAAGCAGTGCAGAGTTTGTGCTGAAAGTAAATACGACAGACACCCCAATAAACCTGAAATTAAACCCACTCCAATCCCCGAATATCCCGGACAAATCGTCCATCTCGATATCTTCATAGCTGAGAAAAAGTTAGTATTAACGGCAATAGATAAATACTCGAAGTATGCTCAAGCAAAAGTTATTAAATCCAGATCAATAGAAGACATACGTGAACCCCTCAGGCAACTACTTTTTACTTTCGGTATTCCACAGACCATAATTATAGATAACGAAAAATCTCTCAACTCACAATCAATAATTTTCATGTTAGAAGATCAATTAAGAATTAAAGTTTATAGGACACCACCACATATTAGCAAAGCAAATGGGCAAATCGAACGTTTCCATTCAACGCTCGCTGAAATATTGAGATGCTTAAAGACCGAAGACATTGAAAGGACTTTTGACGAACTACTAGACAGAGCCGTGTACGAATATAACTTTTCAATCCACTCCACGACTGGACTAAAACCCATCGAAAACTTTTTCGGACGTAAAGTCTATATAAACCCAAAACAATACGAAGACGCCAGACAAAACAACATAGAAAAACTGAAACTTAAACAGGATAAAGACTTGAAATTTCACAACAAAACGAGAACACCCTGTAAAATCTATACCCCTGGACAGACTATCTACGTGAAAATTAATAAAAGATATGGCACGAAACTCACACCTCGCTTCAGGAAAGAAATTGCCAAGGAGAACAGGTCATCAACGGTCATAACAGAGTCAGGCAAAGTGGTTCACAAAAGCCTAATAAAACAAGTGGAAAAATTATAAAAAAAAAAAATAATAATAATAATAAGAAGAAAAAACAATAAAAAAATAATAAATAATAATAATAATAAAAAACTAATAAATAAAATTAGGTATATTAGTAGGAGCAAAAATAATAAAAATAAATCAAATAACGAATGCTAAACATTATTGCTTTATTTTTATAACATTTTTAGATTGATTGCGATAGGTTTCGCCTCAGCAAACGTACAATTCTTGGACTACTCATCATCCCAACTAGTGACAATTGACTCAGGACCAGCAAAATTACAAACAGGAAACTTTAAAATAATACATATAATAGAACTAGAGGACTATGACAACACTATAAGACATTTGGAAACGACAATTAACGAACAACTTCGAAACCATCCCCTAAAACCCATCCTTTTATCCCTCGTCAATCAATCGAAAAATTATTTAGGTAGAGTTAGGATAAGCAAAAATTACAATAAAAGATCACTAGATTTTATAGGATCCGCATGGAAATGGATCGCAGGAAATCCAGACCATAGCGATTTTAATATACTAGTTGAAAAAATGAATAACGTTTTAGATAACAATAATAGGCAAGTTATAATTAACAAATTATCCAACGAAAAAACTAATGAAGTGATAGAAAATACTAATAAAATATCTAAACTAGTTAAAGAAGAGAAAGAAATTGATAACGAAATATTACTAGAAACAAAATTTAAATTAGAAGCAATAAAGGAAGAATTAATAAATATCGCTTACGCCATTCATTGGGCAAAATCAAACATTATAAATTCGTATATTTTATCCGATAGAGAAATGGAAATAACAAGAAAATTTTTAGAAGATGAAAACATCTTCTTCTTCTTTAAATGGTCATCTAACCGCCTGGGCGATTTTGACCGTCCAACATAGCTCGCCAGTCGTTTCTTCGTTGCGCCAACTGGCGCCAATTGGAAACACCGCGGGATCGCAAATCGGTCTCCACTTGGTCCTTCCATCGGAGTGGTGGTCTCCCTCTTCCTCTGCTTCCACCGGCGGGTGCCGATAAGAATACCTTCTGGGCTGGAGCATCTTCGCTCATTCGCACTACGTGGCCTAGCCAGCGAAGCCGCTGTGTTTTAATTCGCTGAACTATGTCGGCATCTGCGTAAAGTTCATACAGCTCATCATTAAATCTTCTTCGGTACTCGCCGTCGCCAACGCGTAGAGGTCCACAAATCTTTCGAAGAACCTTTCTCTCGAATACTCCCAGAGCCGCCTCATCAGATGTTGTTAGTGTCCACGCTTCTGCACCATATAGCAGGACGGGTGCGATGAGTGACTTGTAGAGTGTTATTTTCGTTCGTCGAGAGAGGACTTTACTTTTCAATTGCCTACTCAGTCCGAAGTAGCATTTGTTTGCAAGAGGGATTCTTCGTCGGATTTCTAGGCTAACATTATTGTTGGTATTAATGCTGGTTCCCAGGTAAACGAAGTCCTTTACTATTTCGAAATTATTGCTGCCAACAGTGGCTTGGTTGCCAAGGCGCGAATGCGCTGACTCTTTGCATGATGACAGAAGGTACTTCGTTTTGCCCTCGTTCACCACCAATCCCATTTTCTCCGCTTCTTTTTCTAATTTGGAGTAAGCAGAAGTTACGGCGCGGTTGTTAAGGCCAATGATATCAATATCGTCAGCATATGCCAACAGTTGGACGCTTTTATAAAATATTGTTCCAGCGCGGTTAAGTTCTGCAGCTTGTATTATTTTCTCCAGCATTAAATTAAAGAAATCGCACGATAGGGGGTCACCCTGTCTGAAACCTCGTTTAGTTTCGAACGGCTCGGAGAGGTACTTCCCAATTCTGACCGAGCTGGCGGTGTTGCTCAAGGTCATTTTGCATAGCCGTATAAGTTTTGCGGGGAAACCAAATTCAGACATAGCGGCATATAGGCAGCTCCTTTTCGTGCTATCGAAAGCGGCCTTAAAATCAACAAAGAGATGATGCGTGTCGATTCTTTTTTCACGGGTTTTTTCCAAGATTTGGCGTATTGTAAAAATCTGGTCGATGGTAGATTTACCAGGTCTGAAGCCACACTGATAAGGTCCAATCAGTCTGTTCACATCAGGTTTCAGTCTTTCGCACAATACGCTTGATAGGACCTTATATGCGATATTCAAAAGGCTGATTCCGCGATAGTTGGCGCAGTTTGCAGGATCGCCCTTCTTGTGGATTGGGCAGAGAACACTTAGATTCCAATCTTCAGGCATGCATTCATCCGACCAAATTCTGCATAGAAGCTGATGCATGCGCCTTACCAGCTCCTCGCCTCCGTGTTTGAATAGCTCAGCAGGCAAACCATCAGCGCCAGCTGCTTTATTGTTTTTCAATCGGGATATTGCTATTCGCACCTCATTGTAGTCGGGTTGTGGAACGTCAATTCCATCATCTTCGATTGTGGGCTCGGGTTCGGCATCTTCTCTGGTTTCTTGCTCAGTTTCTCCATTTAAAAGGGCAGAGAAGTGATCCCTCCATATTCTGAGTGTTCTCTGAACATCGGTCACCAGGTCGCCGTTCTCATTCTTACAGGAGTTTGCCCCGGGTTTGAAACCTTCTGTCATTCGCCGAATTTTTTGATAGAATTTTCGGGCATTATTCCCGTTGGCCAGCATCTCAAGCTCCTTTATTTCACGCTTTTCTGCCTCTCTTTTTTTCGCCCGGAAAAGCCGTATCGCTTCCCTCTTCAACTCGCGGAAGCGTTCACCCACACTCCTCGTTGCATTCGATCTCAGCGTTGCCTTGTAGGCTTCGTCCTTTCTTTTCGTTGCAGCGCGGCACTCTTCATCATCATACCAGTTGTTTTTTCGCGTTCGCCGGAATCCAATTACTTCTTCGGCTGCGGTACGGAGTGCTCCTGAGATATGATCCCACTGCTCATGCATTCCACTAGGTTGAATTGTGCTCTCGGAGAGCAGGTGTGAGAGGCGATCTGCGAAATAATTGGCGGTCTGTTGCGATTGCAGCTTTTCGACGTCCAGCTTTCCCTGCGTTTTTTGTTGCACCTGTTTTGTCGTACAGAGGCGGGTACGAATCTTGGCTGCTACTAGGTAGTGATCAGAGTCGATGTTAGGACCTCGTATTGTGCGAACATCTAAAACGCTGGAAGCATGCCGTCCGTCTATCACAACGTGGTCGATCTGGTTACGTGTTTTTCGATCGGGGGACAGCCATGTAGCCTGATGGATCTTCTTGTGCATAAACCTAGTGCTGGATATGACCATGTTTCGGGCACCGGCGAAGTCGATCAGCCTGAATCCATTTGGCGAAGTCTGATCGTGGAGACTGAACTTCCCGACAGTGGGGCCAAATACACCCTCCTTACCCACCCTGGCGTTAAAGTCGCCAAGCACGACTTTGATATCATGACGGAGGCAGCGCTCGTATGCTTCTTCCAGGCGCTCGTAGAATGCATCCTTTTCCACGTCGTCCTTCTCTTCCGTCGGTGCATGAGCGCAGATAAACGATATGGTGAAAAATCGTACTTTTATGCGGATTGCAGCGAGACGCTCGTTCACGGGTGTGAACGACAGTACTCGGTGACGGAGTCTCTCTCCCACCACAAATCCCACGCCGAATCTGCGCTTGTCTTCATGCCCACTCCAGTAGATGTTGCAAGGTGTTTTGATCGTGTTTCCTCGCCCCGTCCATCGCATCTCTTGTATGGCGGTGATGTCAGCTTTTGCTTTCCTCAGGACCTCAACCAGCCGGGCAGCGGCACCTTCCCCATTAAGGGACCGGACATTCCAGGTACATGCCCTTATCTCATAATCCTTATTTCGTTTGCGGGTGTTGTCATCTAAAAAAGGGGTTCTCATATCCGAGGCTTTGTTGTTGAATTTCATTGGAACGTTGTTTTATGTGGTGGGTCCCAAACCCAACGCACAACCCGTTTCACGGGAGGTTGAATTCTATTACACGTTTGTATAGCGAGCCGCTTGATCCAAGACAGACGCCCGCTTGCAGCCGCACCACCTGGTGATCAGACGCTGCTGTTTGAACCCCCCCAGCAAGCCCTTAAACCGATTATGTCGGAGTGGCCTTACCAGGTTGTTGTGAAAACATCCCTTATATAAATATGGACGAAGCATTAGAATTCGCCGACATAAAAATTGCCTCAAATAAAGAAAGCCTAATCTATATAGTAAACCTGCCTACGACAGGAGTAGAAGATTGTAGATCATTAGAAATTAGACTAGTAAAAAAAGGAAAATTTATAAATAAAATTAAATTCGAATCTATACTAGTATGTAAGAATGAAATATATGGAAAAATAAAAAATTTTAAATCATACAATAACTTATCAATATGTTCAAAAAATTCAGTAGTAAATATTACAAACGGCACTTGCATAGCACATCTGCTGAAAAGTAAATGAGATAATTGTACGAAAATAAATAATCAACATATAAAAACTATCGAAGAAATTTCAAATGATATACTATTTTTAAACGAATACCAAGGTTTCGTTAAATTTGAGAACGAAAGTATAAAAATAAATGGAACATACCTAATAAAGCATTTTGATACAAATATAGAAGTAGGAAATAAATTGTATTTTTCAAAGGAAATAACAGGGAAAAAACCCCTGCCTGCTATTTTACAGCCTATGGCAAAACACGAAAAAATCGAAGAAATATTGTCATTAAACTCAATAAAAGAATACCAGAATAGCGAATTAAAAGAATTGGAAATGTTAAAAAAAAGAAATCAAATATATTTTAGTATTAATACAATATCTATAGGAATTATCGCATTAGCTATTATAATTTCATTGTTAAGATTAAGATTCTTACGAAAAATAAATAAAGAGAAAAAACCCAACCGAAACACTATAGAAGTAGGAATAGAAGACGTACCAAAGTTTTAGGTTAACTCATCGATCGAGGACGCTCGATTTTAAGGGCGGAGGAGTTAACACACTATAAATTACTTACCCTTTGCCTTTGCTAAAACATAGCAAATTACATATTTACATTAGTTCTGGCTATCGCTGCAACAGCTTGTTTACCTTTTGCTTCCGCTTCAGTAAAGCTAATTACATACTTACATTCTTTTGGCAACAGCCACAATAACTTACAATAAACGAAGTGTTGCTGACACTTCATATAAAATTCATTTCGCAATAATAATTCCCACAGGTGAAATTTTAATTGCTAACTAATATTCTTTTACATTTCCTGTTTTGCAATCGAAGTTGCGCCAATTCAAATAATTAGCGCAACAACCGAATTATTTGTCAATAACCAGTTGCACGCGCAAAGTGCTGATGCCAGCGTCTGGCACATTTTCACAAGCAAGTTGTTGTTGCTTTCTTAATTAAATTTTAGTTTTAATATTTCAATTATTCAATTTGGATAGTCAGTCTCATTCTGTAGTGCGATCGGTTCGGTATTGAAAACTAAAATTTCCTTGTTTTATATGTATGAACATATGTATGTGCGAATGCACAAGCCAATGTTTGTGTATGAATGTAGGTGTGAATGTACCAGCGAGCGTTTGTATACGCTGGCTTACATACTTTGGCTAAGCTTAGAATTTAGGTAAATATGTATTATGGTAAATAAGTAGTATATAGGAATTTATTGTATAAATAGAAGGAAAATATGTTGAATAAATTAATTCATGTTTGGTGCTGAATGATGGCACTACACGAACCTATTTCACTTTAAATAGTTTTATTACATGGCGATCCTGCCTGTTTAGATCCTGCCAACAATTTTTCAACAAGGCAGCTATCGATGATATCACTAGTTACAGTAACACCAATGGTTTCGAATTTTGTTTTATGCCACCACGCGCCCCACATTTTGGGAGCCTATGGGAGTCAGCAGTAAAATCGATGAAAACGATCATTATCAAAAATATTACAAAGGCTCACATAACATACGAAGAACTGCAAACCGTCCTAATAGAAGTCGAAGCGATTCTTCATGCTGAACTCGCGAGGCACTCCCCAACGAATTTCATCGGAGCTCAGGCCAAATTGAAGAAGTTACAACGCTAAGAATCGAACATCAGGACGATACGATCCAACCATACCACATATGCATAAGCGAAGTCGAATAAGGATTCTGGACTTAACAAACAAAGCAAATCCCGCAGCAAGGGAAGGACACATCAGGAGCAAAAAAGGAAAAAATTATATAATTTAAGTATTTTAATATTTATTTAGAAGCATATAGCAACCTAACGGCTGCTGCCATTAAGAGCAAAAAGTAGATTTTTCCTTATAAGATAAGAATTTTTTTTTCTCCTTCTGTAATTAAATTTTACAAATGAATGAGGAACTAGATATAATAAGTCAGGCAGAATTTGACGCAATATTCTTGCGTTACAGTAAATTAATAGTAGAAGAGAAGGATATAGTAGAAATAGATATAAAAACAAAAGAAGTAGGTGAAATAGTAAGGATAGAAGAACCAGAAATAATTAAACAAGGCCCTAAAGCAATAACCATAGAGGAATATAGGCGTAAAATAAAGGTAGAGGAACCTAAGATTCCCAAACCTATTAGCAGCAAAAGAAAGAGAGGAGGAAAAAGATTCAACTACAGAAGGGCAGTAGCAATACTGTACCAAAAAATTAATCTAACTACTAACACGGAGGAAAGAATCCGTTTAAAAAATTAAATAAAAAAGATCAATGATAATGATCTTGATTACGAGACTATCGACAGTGTCGTTAATAATTTGGAAAGTGAAAGCGCAATTGAGGCCCGTATAGAAAGGGAAAGATTAAGACCTTACAGTGTGGAGGAAAGAAAAACACTAGTTTGGCTTAAAAGTCATTGGGAATATATAGGAATGACTAGGGAACCAACCCTTGAAGATGTTAGGTATAACACATCAATGGAAGAAGTAACAGTCCGAGCTCTAATAAAATTTGGCCTAAGAGAACTGTAAATAAGAAGGGAAAAATATATGTAAAAAGTAAAATTTTTTTTTTAAATAAAGAAAATACCAAAAATAAAATAAATCAGTGCATTTATAGTTTTTCTTACAATGGGAGGCCAAGAAAGCCTAATGCTAATGTGTATTGGCAATCTGCACTTGCCTCAATTTGTTTCTCAAATTATACTCAGCTCACAACAAATTTTTAAAGAAAAAATACATGAGCCGAGCAGATGGTCTAGACATGAATACATTGGCTGAATACATTGGCGGAAAAGTCATATAAGTGTATTAACAAAAATACACCCATACAAAGAGTAACGGTATTGAAACATCTCACGGCAATATTACAGTCATTGAATAATATAGGAAAAGCCACACAAAAGGTGTATAGCAAGTTGACAGCTAAGCATCAGCTAGAGGTACAACAAATATTTTCCAGTGTCAGGGATAAATTGGTATCCTTACTGGCTAGATATAGTCTTGAGGCATTGGTCCCAAAGTCATTTGAAAAAGAAATCGAACTAGATTTTGCCATCTTATTACCAGAGGCATAACCCAATCTGGAGGAAGCCGTAAAAATTGAAATTACTGAAAAAGAATCACAAACAGAAAACGCCAAAATGCCACTGACAAATGTAGATTTCATTAAAACTGCATCATCGATCTTACCAGATTTTGATGGAAAATCAGAAAATCTGTCTAGTTTTCTCGATGCCCTTGATATACTGGAGCAAATCAAGGATAGTCACGAGGCTATCGCGGTATCCATGATAAAAACAAAACTCAAAGGGACAGCTAGAAACATAATAAGTACTGAATCCTCTATTCAGGAAATTAAACAAAGATTGAAGGCACAAGTTAAGGGTGAATCAGTAGAAGTTTTGTCGGTAAAACTCCTGAACATCCAACAACGCAGTAAAACGGCAAATCAATACACTGCTGAGATTGAAAAACTCACAAAATCGTTGGAAGTAGCATACATATCTGACGGACTAACACCGGAGTTAGCTACCAAGTACACAAGCTACACAGTCAGCTGTAAAAGCTATGTGTAAAAATTGCTCCAACGATAAAGTAAAAGCTATAATGCAGGCTGGAACGTTCACCACGATGAACGAAGCCATATCAAAATTCACTAACAGTTGCACAGAAGTAACTGGAAATCCAAATTCACTGTTACATATTCGCCAACAAAATCATTTCCGAGGTAACTTCCGCAGGAGTTACCAAAACAGTAACTATAGAAGAAATCAGAGCCGTACATTTAACAATTACGGCAATAACAATAATAATAATAATAATAACCGAGCAAATAATCAAAGATCTGGTCGACACTTTGGATCAAGAGGTTATAACCGGAATAATACCAGAAATGTAAGGAATGTTACCCAACAGGAAAACCAGAAAACTCCACCTCAATAAATAAAAAGTTATATGTTTTCAATTTACACCTAAATAGATACATAACTTCGAAAACAACTCTGAATGATTCCATTTCAACCCTCCTAATCGATACAGGAGCGGATATATCAATTATAAAAAAGGGTCAAATTGACAGTCATGTCACTATTAATAATTCACAAAAAACAGATTTAAGAGGAAATGGTCAAGGCATAACAAGCACTATTGACACAGTTAAAACAGATTTAAAGGATGATTACCTATTGATTAGACACAAGTTTCATGTAGTAGAAGACAATTTTCCAATCCCATGTGATGGAATACTGGGTTTGGATTTTATTAAAAAATATAATTGCATTTAAGATTAGCAAAAAGATGGGGATACCCTAATATTAAGACCATATGATTATCCAGAAAATATAATAATTCAAATGACTAATAAACCGACAGTAAGTAGTATATCAATTCCCGCAAGATCAGAAGTAATCCGACAAATCCACATTAAAAATAAAAATTCTGATTTATTAATTCCACAACAAGAATTGTCTGAAGGCATATTTGTTGCAAACACCCTACTAAATTCACAACAAACATTCGTCAGAATTATAAATACAACAGATGAAAATGTAACACTTCATGATTTTAATATGAAAACAGAAAATTTTGATAATTATTCAATAGTTAAATATAATAATCTAGAAAATGAGCAGAACAGTAAAGAAAAATTAGAAAGATTAAGTAAACATTTTCCACACTTTGCCCATGAATCACTTAATGCATTATGTGCAAAATTCATTGACATTTTCTCATTAGAAACAGAACCAATTACCACTAATAATTTTTACAAACAAAAACTTCATATAAAGGACAATAACCCAGTTTACGTAAAAAACTACAGAATACCAGAAGCCCACAAGAGCGAAATAAATAAACAAGTAAATAAATTAATTAAAGACGACATAATAGAACCTTCAATGTCAGAATTTAATAGTCCAATTTTATTAGTACCCAAAAAATCACTCCCTAATCACCAAGAAAAAAGATGGAGAATGGTTGTCGACTACAGACAAGTAAATAAAAAATTAACCGCAGATAAATTCCCTCTGCCAAGAATTGATGACATACTAGATCAATTGGGAAGAGCTAAATATTTCTCGTGCTTGGATTTAGTGTCCGGTTTTCATCAAATAGAACTCAGTTCAGAGTCAAGGGATATCACATCCTTTACAGCAGATAATGGCACCTATCGATTTAAAAGACTACCTTATGGCCTTAAGGTTGCCCCAAATTCATTTCAGAGAATGATGACATTGGTATTCTCAGGCTTAAAACCTTCACAAGCATTTCTATACATGGACGATTTAGTCGTATTAGGATGCTCCGAAAAACATATGATTAAAAATTTACGGGATGTATTCGAAACTTGTAGGAAGTATAATTTAAAATTACATCCGGATAAATGCATATTTTTCAATCAAGAAGTAACATACCTTGGTCATAAGTGTATAAGCAAAGGAATTTTGCCAGATCCCAGTAAATTTGAAACTTTTAAAAATTATCCAACTCCTAAAAACGCGGATGAAGCGAAACGATTCGTCGCATTTTGCAATTATTACAGAAGATTTATTCCCAACTTTGCAGAATATTCTAGAATAATAACAAGGCTTTGCAAGAAAAATGTAGTTTTCGACTGGACAGAGGATTGTAAAAAATCCTTTGACTCTTTGAAGGCTGCGTTAATAAGCCCTAATATCTTACAATACCCCGATTTCAGTAAACAATTTTGTATAACAACTGACGCAAGTGGATATGCTTGCGGAGCAGTGCTAAGCCAAGAGTATGAAGGAAAACAATTGCCAATTGCCTATGCATCAAGATCATTCACAAAAGGAGAAATTAACAAAGCAACAATTGAAAAAGGACTAGCGGCCATTCATTGGGCCATAACATATTTTAGACCATGTGTTTATGGTAGAAAATTTTTAGTCAAGACAGACCATAGGCCTTTAACATTCCTATTTTCCATGAAAAACCCCTCATCAAAATTAACTAGAATCAGACTAGATTTGGAAGAATATGACTTCGAGGTGGAGTATATAGCAGAAAACCAAATTATGTAGCAGACGCATTATCACGCATAGATATCAAAGATCGTAAAGAAATTTCAGTAGAAGCGTGCAAAATATTAAAGGTTGCAACCAGATCTGAAATAAAACAAAAAACCGGTAATATATCCAGTAATAATACAAAAGAAAAACAAAGTCACAATGAGAACCCTATAATATATGAAGCGCTTAATAAATACGAAGTTAAAAGACATGTCAAGCTCGTTTTCAATCCTCCGAAATTATATTTCAAAAAAGGAAAGAAAATTTGTAGTAAAAAAATATAAAAAACCAAATTGTTGAGGCGAAGATTGACTTAGGACAATTCTTTGCCAGGCTAATGAAAGAAGCCGGCAATTTGAAAATTGTAAAAATACAGTTGTCCTTAGGAGACAAATTGTTTAAAGATAACTATACTCGAGTAGATGAATTTAAAGAAATAGGTACCCAAGTTCTCAAAAATCTAACTATAGCATTAACTCCGGAGGTTATGCATGTGACGAATAACAAAGAAATTAAAGAAATTCTTTATAAATATCACGACGATCCTGTTTTTGGTGGCCACCCAGGAATAAATCGTACGTCAAATAAAATAAGACAAAAGTATTACTGGAATAATATGAAAAATGACATAAGAAAACATATCAAAAATTGCATTCACTGCAATAAAAGTAAAACCAATAAACACCTGAAAGAACGAATGACTATAACGGAGACGCCTCCAAAGGCTTTCGATATAGTACAAATCGATACAATAGGACCTTTTCCAAAATCGAATATGCAGTTACTATTGTATGTATGTGACCTAACCAAATACTTGGTTACAGTACCCGTCCAAAGCAAACATGCCGTAGCAGTTGCTAAGGCAGTATTTGAACATTTCATTCTAATTTATGGTATATAATCATGAGGCTTACGACAAGGAAATAAAGTATAGGATACAGTTAGCACAAGAAAAAGCTAGAAAATTAGTACAGGAATCTAAGCAAAAACAAAAAGTTAGCTATGATAGGAAAATACAGTATAAGGAAATAAATATAGGAGATTTAGTATTAGTCAGAAATGAAGCAGGTCATAAGTTAGACAATAGGTATAAAGGGCCCTATAAGGTAGAAAATATTGATATAAATAATAATTTTACTCTAATTCCTTGTAAGGTAGAAAGCATAGATAGAAATGATAAGTATATTATAAGTAATGAGAATAAGAAAATCTTAATACACAAAAATAGGCTTAAATTGTTAGAATAAATACACTGCATTTTGACTCACATGTTTACTCATAAATTTTTATTGTACACTTACAAACAAACCCATAAATTAGGAAATTTATTGTATACAAATAAAAACTCAAAAGAAAAGTCGTAAAAACACACCAATGTACAAACAAACATATTACTGAAATAAATTATTTAGACCACTTGAAAATAAAGTAAACAAAGAACAAAAATTTTGTCACATAAACAAACCAAAACAAAAAAAAAAAAAAAAAAAAAAAAACAAACTGTATCAACTTACACTTAAGACGTAAAGTGAATAAACACAAAATCTAAGCAAGTTATAAAAATTAATCAAATTAGAGTTTTACATATTTATATATATATAAAACTTTTTGAAAGGGTAGATGTAGTGTAGCCAAAATAAATGCATACATAAATGCATGCATACTTACAAACAGTCGGCACGCAGCTATTAAAAACTGTCGAATACGCTTTGGCAGCAAAGTCACACGCTATGAGGCGATGCCGACAAATGCGTTGCAATCATACGAATATATGTATGAACATATGAGCGAATGCACAAGCCAATGTTTGTGTATGAATGTAGGTGTGAATGTACCAGCGAGCGTTTGTATACGCTGGCTTACATACTTTGGCTAAGCTTAGAATTTAGGTAAATATTATGGTAAATAAGTAGTTTATAGGAATTTATTGTATAAACAGAAGGAAAATATGTTGAATAAATTAATTCATGTTTGGTGCCGAATGATGGCACTACACGAACCTATTTCACTTTAAATAGTTTTATTACAACAGTGTCGAATAAAGATAAGATAACCTTTGGAGTATTCGAGAGAAATTTTCTTCGGAAAATTGATGGTCCTTCCCATGATGCTAATGGCGAGCATCCAAGGAAATTTAACGCTGAGCTGTATGAGCTTTACGCAGACCATCTGCCCAAAGACTGCACTGGCTGGGTCATGTTATGCGAAGAGACAAAGCAACTCTAGCCAAGAAGGTTTTCTTATCGACACCCAAATTTGGCAGCAAACCACCACCTTTTGAACTAATTCTTGTTGAGCTGAACACCAACTTTGTAAAATTGCATTGTAATGTACATAAGTACATTCACATGTATGTACTAGAACATAATAATATTGTTTTTGAAGCTAACACAATAGCGGTTTACTATTCTACTTTTTAGCTTTTTATGCTTACAATAGTTAAACCTTTGAAAAAAAATATATTGGAAAGTAGGATGATTTTATGGTAATCTCACGCCACATGTTCCGACCCATGTTTAGTATAAATCAATGGTCGTCGTTACATACATATAATCATTGTTCATGCTGAACTCACAGATAGGTTACGTTCTTTTTCTGGTGATTGATTTACATTTTTCCTACTCTATTCAATCAAAAAACTTTTAATAATTAATTAAAATGATTATTAATAAATAAAAACAATAATAATTTTCATAAATACTCAAAAAGTGAAAAATTATTATTCTTGGCCTTGAGCTCGTTTCATGAATACTTAAAAATTACAACAATAAAACACCTGTTACAAGACTTAGCTTAATGTGTATACATATGTACATCCCAGCCCTCATTTCGTTTGCTGCTGCGCTGGTGTTTTTTGCAAAAACCAGAAAAGAGTCGCCGACTCTATTTTGCTGAGTACCGTGTGTGTTGTTGTGGTTTCAAAATCAAATTTCGATAGGCATAGGCACAGTGGTCCTTATCTGACTTAAAATTTATTCTCTTATTATTAGGGGTGTTCAAAATATATATGTAGCATTTCCAAGGTATAACGTTTCTGGTAATGCTTTTCTTTTTCTAAAATTGATACACTTTCAAAATCAGGATAGTGTCCTGTATCCTTACAGTGGGACGACAAGGCGGTCTTGTTTTCCGAAACATCATTTCTTAATTTAATATTCGACTTGTGGGCAGAAATCCTTGTCTTTAATTTAATGTCTTGTTGTCCCCACGTATAATTTCTCGCATACGTAAGACTCGTCGCCGTTACATGGAATTCTATAAACCACATCGGATTTCTCTAGCTTTGTAATTTTGTCCTTAGAACGCTATCTGGTATTTATCCCTGTCGTATAAGTTGGAACACTTCATCCTCTCTGATATTCCTGGAACATAGGTCATGGGACTTATATATTTTGCTGGCTGGATCTATTTTGTTTTTCGTTTTTGTGTTATTCGCGACGTGGTTGTGAATAAATTTATTTACTAATTCTATCGGAAAATCGTTTTGTTCCAGAGTTTTTTTTGATAATTTCAATATTTTTCGGGTGGAAATTTGCATCGCTGATTGTTAGCACTCTTCTAATAAAATTCTTCGCCGTATTTAAAATAGTTCTTTGTTCATGTTTTGAATGATAATTTATTAGTCTCCCGGAGGCTGTTGGCTTTTTATACCAATCGATAAATAATTTATTGTTTCTTCTTAATACACGAGTGTCAGGATATGGAAGCGAGCCACCTTTTTCTATCTCTGTAGTGAACTTTATATTCTTGTGGTACGTATTAAGCATGTGAAGCAAATTTCCCATTTTATCTGTTTTGACTACAGCAAACAAGTCATCTACATATTTTGTTTCAATTTGGGTCAGTAGCCCTTCCATCACTATATCAGCTATGACTGGTGAGGCTGGCGACCCCATGGGCATTCCTGAGCGTTGCTCGTATACTTTTTCGTTGTATTTAAAGTATCTATTTTCTTTAATGCAAAATTTTAATATATTTAAGAACAACTCTTTGGTCAATAGCGTATGTTCTTTGATGTTGCTCCACTTCGAGGATATAATTTCAATGGCCAAATCTACGGGAATACTTGGGAATAACGAAATCACGTCAAAAGACACCAAGCTCTCATCATCATAAATATATGTTCCGTTAACCTTTTCTTTGAACTCTGAGGAGTCTTGGACATTGTATTTAGACGATTTTGTTAAATTTTTAAGAATCCTGACAACATATTTACATAAGTTATATGACGGCGAATTAATAGAGGAGCAAAGGTATACCTTCGTTATGGATTTTTGGTAAACCGTAAATTCTTGGGGTGTTTGCATTTTTGCAGGTCAGAAAATTATTTTCTTTGGTATCAATGCACTTGTTAGCAACCGTCCTTTTCACGAGTTCATTGTTCTTATCTTGTAATTTATTAGTCGGGTTCCTTTTTAGCACCCTATAGGCAGAAATATTATTAAAAAAAATAATAAATAATATTTCTAAATTTATTTAACTTTAACATGTTTCTTTATCCTGCTATTTTTTCAGAAATTGGTCGATCTTCACAATGGGTACGGTCTTAAGTTTTAATCCAAGAGAAAGACATCCATTTTATTCATCGCAAAATAGTATTCAATATAATCAGCAGTCTGATAATCGTAATGAATATATACTTGAAGGTGCATGTTTAATGGAGTCCCAACTTAATAACTATTGTTATGAACAGTTAAATAATGCAAAGAACCAGGAAATTAAACAAAATATGAATGTCCCTTCTGGCAAAAGTGGTATCATAGCACAAAATGGGAGTGGTCGAATAAATCTAGAGAAGCAGAGCCTTGTGACCAGTTACGGTTTCAATAAGCTGAAAGGTACCCATGCTACTATTACTAACGATCTGGAATCAAATAACGAAAATACTGCGTTGTTTACAGAAAAAAGTGCTATAGAAAAAAGTATAAAAAAGCATTCGTTATTCATTAGTGCGCTATCTTGGAAAAAAATATCAACATCACATAATAAGAAGAAGGTTGAAAATAAAAATAAATGCGCTAACATACATACTGGCTGTTTTAAAACTCATCAATTAGACCCTTCAAATCCTCCTTATATCGATAAAAATAAAAACGTTCGGATACATTTTAATCACATAAACGATAATCAACATATAAGTTGGAATCAGAATGACAACCACAGCTGTAACGACCTTTTTGCAAACTCGAAATCTAAAAAACAAATTACTCCAAAAGATCTCGTGAGAATGAACACAACAAATTTCAATAAGCATAATAAATTGATTCAAAAGGAACCTCTGTCTTCATCATTACCACCACAGCCTCAGACTATCCAAACTAAAAACAGCCATATTCCAAGAAAAACTGTAATTCAGGTAAGAATCACTTTTTTTAACATTATTTGTAGGCGATCTGGCAGCCCAGTAAATGGCAACCCTGAAGTTGGTTGATCCAGGAGTGAGACATGTGTTGTATTTTGCTTTTGATTTGTTATTCTTTAATGAGCGGTTAAACTGTAAACTTAAAATGCCTACAATGAATAAAGGCCATATTTGATTTATTTTTTTTTTTAATTAAAGCTACTGAATTTTGTCACTCATAGAATCAGAAGGGGTTCTTACCAAATAAGTTTTATGATTGTGCCCCACACTCCCAAAACGAGGAAGCAACTACAGAAGCTTCTAGATTTTAGACAACAGCGACATACGGTGTATTAGGCGATGATGAAATGGAAATGGAGCAACTAGAAGAAATAGAGCTGTGGCTAAGGTCCATCAATGAATTAAACAACGTCGTATAAAGTTTGGCTAGATGGGTAAAAGATATGAGATCAAGTGTGCCATAACAAGCACCTGCGGTGGACGGCAATGGGGCACATGATGTGAGGGAAACGACAGATGCAGCACGAGCACCAATAACAGCACAAACACAGTCAAATATGCGCGACATAACTGGCTTTTTTCCAGAATTCGAGCCTTCAAAAGAGACGCCGACGTCCAAGCATTTTGTGGCTAAGATGGACTAAACCGTGTGTACGGAGGGAGTAAAAAAACGGCCCTCTTCGCGGAAAAGTGGAGAGTAGTTGATGGAATACTATTACGCTATGCTTGCAATTGCTAGCCCATGGCCTATAATATTTCGATAAAGTCTTACGTTATTAATGCCCTAAATGACACACAATTAATATGAGCTTTATCAACTATGAACTTCAGTATAGAAACCGAACTCTTCAGTCATTAGAAAATCAAAATACGGCGCAACCTAGGAATATCCAACTACATTACATACCTAAATAAACAGAGGTGGCGAACGAAAGCGAACATAAGCAGGAACAACAGGCGGCAACAAAAATGCTTTAATTGCAACTAGTTCGGGCACATTGTCAATACTGGGCAAGCGATATCAACAAGAACTAACAACGATTTTAAACAAACTTTTGGATAACATCATTCGCCGGAGTACGTCGCCGCATGCAGCAACGGAGAAAGTCGCATGTGCATTAATTACAGGTGCTTAATGATGTCACTCTCAGTGTGACCAGGTTAGCCTTTTCGAGGCTAGATTAAGCCTTTTTTTTGTTATTTAGCCTCATAATTTTGGTTTTAGCTTTTTTTACTTCAAACCTTTTCTGGTCCCAACACCATATTTGTCATATAAAATTAAAATTAAATAAAGGTAGTATTGATGACGAAATACAGGAAATTGTTCGTAAGAATTGTCAACAATTTTTAATGGAGTTGATAACCCAACTGCGGCCTACCTAATAATATGAACTCTTTACAAAAGATACATTTTTTTTAGTTGATAATTCTTTGAAAGTTACAAAGCCGGATGTATTTTCTCACTTTCAAGGAGAAAAGTATAGGTATTCTCCAAGTCAAGTAGCATTAATTGAGCTGCAGTGGCGAAAGCTAATAACCGTAGTGGACAAGTATGACCATTTTAAAAACTAAGTTAAGGAACAGATTAAAAATTAAAATGCTTAGCTCGCTGCTTAATATAAGATGTTCGTTAAAAAGCTTATCCAAATGTTGCACTGATTTTGAAATTACCGATGATTTCACTTCTCTGATTAATCAGACGAAGAACTGACTTTCATTCTAAATTCATCTGCAAGTTCGAAAGGCCCGAACTTCAAACAGACTTTTTTTTTCAAAAACCCAACCTCAGAGCTCGTTTCAGAAATTTCATTTCTTAGAATACGGTTGAAGAACGACGTTGAGAAAGGGCGTTTACGAGACAAAATCCGAATTCTAAATAGTGGGGTTTTCGAAAATTCATCTTCAAACCAATTTTGATACAGTTCGTTTTTCATACGGACTCTCGCTTTAGGGCGTTTTCGTTTCAATTCATGAGCCCTAATGCATAATTTTAAGTACGTACAGACAGGACAAAACTACATCGATATAAACTGTGCTGGCGTGATGGATTCTAAAACACCACCTAAGATTGTTTCTTTTATATAACGGAAACATTATATTGCTGCAGGGATTTTTTAATGGAGGAATATTAAAAGCCATATCTTGCTTAAAATTGGAAATTTCGAGCTCTTCTGATTCATCAGACGAAGAAAATATTATATAATTAATTAGTTTGTATGTATGTATGTATGTATTTCTTTGAAAAAATTCCTGGTCAAGGAAAATTTGCCTGATATGTGTTGAAACAAGAATAGTTCCTTCAAGTTATGTCTACAGCTTTATATACAAACAGTTCAAACTAAAACAAAAAAGTGCAAATGGATTTCGTAAAAAAATTTCTAAGTTTTTTAGCTTTTTTTCTTGATTTTAGCTTTTTTTAACTTTTTTTTGACGATTTAACCTGTTTTCTTCTATCACCTGGTCGCACTGGTCACTATAAAGAAACAATTTCCGATGCCTATAGTGGAAGAGCAGTTACCAAAACTACTAATTCAGTATTCGGGCCGCAATAATTCAGTTAACAACGCCATCCTACATTTTAATTCTCAACGAAACTAATATTAAGTTTTTAAATATTCATTTAATTAAATTAAATATAAAACTTTCTTCTAAATAATAGTTCTCATAGTAAAATCATCATCCTTTTGAGAATTTCTTGGGTTGACTAGTACATTTGGGTTGCAGATCATGTACGTACGTGCATGTCAACAAAACCACCCTTCGTTTTGCCACGTCGCTACTTCGCACGTGCGGAACAACAAATAAGAAATGTTCAAATGAAACCACGAAGATAAGTGAAAACGAAAGGATCATTTGCCAAATCAATTGTGTAAGTAAATAACATTTCTTTTTGGAATAATCTAAGTAACCATTTTCTAATAAAAAAGTTTTAAAAAAATTCACAAAAGCATTGAATTGCTGTTATTTTTATGATCGTGAAATGCAGTTATCATAAATAAAATAACGATGAATCTCCAACGAAATCATTTAAAAGCTGCAACAACGAAATTGGCGAGTAGAGGCACATATAGTAACAAGTTAAAACTGTAGTAGTAACAGTTAAAACAGCACTTTTTAAAAAAATATGTTCCTAAGAACTTGCACATTATATACTACAATTTCATAAGCGAGTTATCTGCATGGTTATTTGCAAAGAACTCCGAAGCTTAAATTTTCACTAAAAAAAGCTAACCTTTCCTTGAATTTCCTTAATTTTATGTAAAAATATTTTTACAGGTATGGATTAGATTCTATATGAGGTTAATATTTAAATTTGGTAGTTTTCCATAAAATGTTCCAAGAAAATTAAAGATTTATGACTGTGAAATCAATCATAAAATTCACTCAAAAAGGACTATTATTAAAAAAGAATAAAATTCCTTTTAAGAAATGTTTTCGAAGCGTAAAATTGCTATGAATAGCGGCTATATTTTTATTAAAATTGGTTGCATTTGTTTAATATAGTGATAGATATATTTTTGTATCTGCTGACATCAAGGCGAATTCATATAAGGTGATCGCAACAGCACAAACACATCTACTCCATGTATTTTGTTGTTGCCTTGGAATGGCTCAAATGTCAGATAAGCTAAAATAAGAAATAAGGACGAATTTGTTTGAAAAATGTCAAAAACCACATCAGAATGAAGTTGCAAAACCAAAGGGGGAGATCCAATTAAAATCCCTGACCCCTATTTTATCAACTTTGCTGTATTAAATTCGGTTTCAATAAGCTTTAAGGTACCCATGCTACTATTACTAATGATCTGGAATCAAATAACGAAAATACTGCGTTGTTTACAGAAAAAAGTGCTATAGAAAAAAGTATAAAAAAGCATTCGTTATTCATTAGTGCGCTATCTTGGAAAAAAATATCAACATCACATAATAAGAAGAAGGTTGAAAATAAAAATAAATGCGTTAACATACAAGTTATCTCCCGTGTCGAGGGAGATGTAAAAAAATTAAAGGTGCGGAGGAACCAAGTGTCCTCCGATACTATGAAATGAAACAAGGAAACGATTTCAACAAACGTTACAACTTCTTTATTCGTGCCGCTTGCACGCTAATTAACAACTAACTCTAAACATACGTTGCAACTTACTTAAATAACTTCTTAGCCTAACTAAAATGTTTATGTTGCAGTTCCCATGCTTTACCCATAACTGCTCGCGCGTGTAGACAGCAATTGCTTACCGTGCAATTCCCATAACTAACGTAAGGTGACCTGATCGATGATTGCGCGTGTGCCGCGTCAGCGATTCCCTCTTATTGAACTAAATAAGTCACACGCTTAGCAACGTGATCACAGGGTGCGCCGTTGAGTGGTATTATGGTACCTGCTCGTGTAACTCCTCCCCCTTTAAAGATCTGCGTCTCGTAGATCAAATGTCGAAAAGCGTGAGGGGGAGAAATTTTGTAGGGAGTGATTGCAACCTTCTGGTAATGAGTTGGTACTGACGATTGTGACTGGCAGGCTAGGATCTGAGCGATAAAATTCAGGTGCAGATTTGCCTTTGGGGATCCGATTTATGTCAATGTTTCCTGTCCAATGCGTAGGAATTTGAACCGGTGGAAGGTCTAATTTCTTTGTGTAACATCTCCACATCGTTCCGGCAATAAGGGCTATTGCGCAGATCGAGATAGCCTCTGTAACGATAGAAAAATTGATTCTTTCATTGACATACCCTAGATACTTAACATTCTCCATTGTCAGGTCGTGGACGTATTCCAAGTTGACTTTCATGGTGTGGTTTTTTATGTCAGAAAGTACGGCTGGGAGGACGTGCGCTGTAACAGCTTCATTGCTGGAAAATTCTTGATCGTCAATCCTGATTGTCTCGTTGTTGAATTGAATTACGTAAGTGCCATTAATAGTATTTGTGGCATTGTTGCTCCTTATTACTACCCCTTGGTAGTTTGAAATGAAAATGGTATTTTCGTTTACCAGCTCTATATGGGATCCGTTGCGTCTAATAAATTGACAACTAGCAGCCCCACCTTTTAAGAGTCGTGGCAGGCAGCTGTTCTCTTCCAGCGCAATTAAGGACTCAGAGCTGCATACCGTGGATAAGCCGATAACCATACAATCCTTCGTCAACCCGTATGTCTCTTCTTGGTTTACCAGCATTCTGTCGAACGGTAGGTCCACTTGTTTACCAGCGTAGATTCCAGCGCGGGTAATCAGGAGATTATATTTATTGGCCGTCACTTTCGGCATTGATAGAACATAGAGCAGAAGTGTCCCGTTTGTGAGGACCGATGGTTGACCATATTCGATTGCCTCAATTATATTCTGGTATGGGAGGGTTTCTACTTCGGATAGGATTTGGTTAACCTCGTCTATGTCTAACAAGTTGGTGTTAACAATTCCTCGCCTTGCCAATTGGCATGCTCGCACAGATTCATTGACCTCTTCGCGAACGAGGACGATGTTGTGAAGTGCGCTTTGCTCGAATTCGATTCCTTCTGTTTCTTTTACCACGTAGTTGGTGCGGTTCACCACTTCTTCAATTCGATTCAATACTTCTTGGGTGGTGGTGAATAGCTTTTTATTGACCTTATATTGGTGGTTGTTGTTCGCGATTATCTGGTTTTGGCTGTGGAGGATATTGTTCCAATCTGTTGCGTCAGGGGATCCTGCCAGCCATTTCCATGCTGACCCTATCCAGTCAATAGATCGGGTGACTCTAGTATTGCTTGTGCTCCCCATCAACTCTTCGAGTCGTTCGAGTGTTTGGTTGATGTAGTGCTGGGCTAAGAGTTGCTCGTCGGTTCGTTTGGTTAGATGGCCTGCCAGTTTGTCCATTTGAGTCACCATCGTGGTATATTTTTGTAGGTCGATGACGTGGATGAGTTTGAATGCGCCCCCAATGATCCACCCATCTCCGCTCTGGATGGTTACTATTGGAGCCTTGTAGTTGAATATATGTAGTGCGCTGATGGCTGATGCCAGCAGTGGGAATCTGCAACGCAAGATGTTAATTCTAATTTAATGTTGTTAGTAAGTTAGTAGTTGCTAGGTTCTAAGAAAGTGAGTTAAGGTTATCTAATTAGTAAAAAGGTAAAATGTTGTTGATAGTAGGAAGGTATTATTAGTAAGCGGAATTCTTACGATTACATTGATTATCATTAAACTAGTGTTACTATCTTAGTTTAGGATCATCGCTTTTCCTGCGATATTATTTTGTTAGTGGTTTACAAGTTATGTTTTGTTAAATTTCTTATTATGATTAGTAGGGAAGATTAAAATAAAATTTAAAGAATTTACTTTATATTGTTATTACAGAAAATTTTTAAAAATAAACAGGAACAAAAATTTAAGAAAAATAAAAAGGTTAAAAAGTTTTTAATTAATTTTTTTTTTTTATTTTATTTTTTTTTTTGTTTTTAATTTGCCTAGCGGATTAGGCGCATAAACTTAGGTTTGTTTTTCTTTTTTTTTTTTCTTTTTCATCTACGGATTAGGCGCAGAGAATTAAATAAATATTTGCTTAGCGGATTAGGCGCATAAGCTTAAATTTTTCTTTTTTCCTTTTTCATCTACGGATTAGGCGCAGAGAGTTAAATAAATATTTGCTTAGCGGATTAGGCGCATAAGCTTAAATTTTTCTTTTTTTCTTTTTCATCTACGGATTAGGCGCAGAGAGTTAAATAAATATTTGCTTAGCAGATTAGGCGCATAAGCTTAAATTTTCCTTTTTTCTTTTTCATCTACGGATTAGGCGCAGAGAATTAAATAAATATTTGCTTAGCGGATTAGGCGCATAAGCTTAAATTTTTCTTTTTTTCTTTTTCATCTACGGATTAGGCGCAGAGAGTTAAATAAATATTTGCTTAGCGGATTAGGCGCATAAGCCTAAATTTTCCTTTTTTCTTTTTCATCTGGACCAGAGGTGTTAACATTTCTCGAACCAGCTATGGGGGATCGTGTTATCCGTTTTGGGAGCAACGTAGCCATTTGTCATATTCGATGGCGCCGCAACCTACTAAGGCACGATTTGTCCCACTTACAAGCCCGCTCTTGTTAGATAAACTCCCCCTTGGTGCCAGATGTTTTATAATTTATTTTCATATCTTTTGTTTGTTTGTTTCATTGTGTGGGAGTAGTTTGTCTCCTTCTTTTTATATTTTTAATGTGGAGTTTGTGAATCTTTTTTCCACTAAGTGTGGTGACTGAAACTTTATTGTCTTTTGAAACGATTTCTTTTTTATATAAAGGTTTTTGCTTCCCCTTTATTTGCTTATCCTTCACGTATATGACGTCATTTTCGTCATAACGCTCCGGTAGCATTCTTTTTTTATTATGTTTTTTTATCTGGGCCAATTGCTTTTCCCTCAACAGTGTTTTAATTTGGATGTTCATCTTTCTGATCTGGTCAAGGAGTTCCTCGAAATTGGAAGCTTGTGAGCGGTTAAAAAAAATGTCTGTTGGTCTTTTGTTCGTTACCGAGTGAACTGAATTATTATAGCGATCTACAGCTATGATAACAAGTTCCTTAGTCCTGAGGGCTTCATTCTCCGCCTTTAGGCATCTAAAAATTTCTAGTAACGTAGAGTGAAATCTCTCGATTTGGCCATTCACCTCACTCCTCTGAGTTGGAGTGCGGTAAAGCTGAATTCCTAGAGATTCTAACAAGCTTTGTATAACTGGGCTAATCAATCCTCGTTCGTTATCGGTGACTAAAATTCTAGGGGTAGTAAAATAGTGCAGAAGTTTTACTATTTTTTGCCTAAGGTGCAGGGTTCCTTTGTTTCTGATGTGGAAAAGCTTTGCAAATTTCGAAAATTTATCAATACAACTCAAAAATTTTTCCCCCTGAATTTCGAATATGTCTAAGTGAAGGATCTCGCACGGTCGCGACGGGATTGGTGTAGCCTGTAATTCTGGCCTATGGGGGTGCCTGTCGTACTTACTGAGTTTGCACGTCTCACAAGCCAGTACATATTTCCTAATTTGACTGCTCATCTTGGGAAAATAGCAACGCTCAAGAAGTTGTTTCCTATTCTCCGTGGCATTACGGTGAGCCCTCTTGTGCTCTTTAATTATTGCCTCACACACACTATCTGGGTTTCTCAAGTCCTCCACAAGGGTTTGCGCTATTCGCACCTTATAGTTAATGAAATGTTCTAAATAGACTCTCTGCAATAGGCCCAACTGATCTTCCGGTATTTTGATACCGTTAATGACATTTGGGTTCAGTTTTTCTTTCAAAATGCTAACTAATTCGTTTTCACTAATATTTTCTATCCCTACGTAGTGGCGTGAGTGTCCAGGATGCGGTTCTTCGTAAATTTAAAGTCTGCCCCAGAACACGATTTGGTTTCTGAAAACATTTAGTGGCACTTCCACGAATGGGATCAGGTCCGAGTTATCTTGTTCTGCGCTATGGACCGTATCGGAATCTGATCCCATGGTTGCATTCTGACTACCCACCTCGGATGTGGACGACATCGAATCAGTCAGTTGATTTACTTGTGTTTTAAGGCGAGAAAGGGCATCAGCCACGACGTTAGATTTTCCTGGTTTATAGATGAGTTCGTAATTGTATTCCTCGATCCGGGCTTTCCATCGCTTCAGTTTGGCATTGTAGTTGCGATTGCTGAGGGAGAAAGTTAGTGGTTGGTGATCGGTAAATATACGTATTTTCTTGGCACCATACAGGTAATTTCTTAGATTGTCTAATGCCCAAACGATGGCGAGCATCTCTTTTTCGTTTGTAGCATACCCTTCCTCTGTGGTTGTTAAACTTCTTGATATAAACGCAATTGGCTTGTCTTTACCATCGTAGTCCTGAGACAATACCGCGCCAATAGCGTAGTCTGAGGCGTCTGTTGTTAAGTTAAAGGTCTTTTCAAAGTTGGGAAGTGTTAAGACTTCTGAGGTTGTTAACATTCCCTTAAGGTCATCGAATGCCCTAAGCGCGTCCTTATTTAATGATATTGGCACTTTTTTGGACTGCGTAGCCTTAACCTGTGCGTGTTCGCCCCTTGTGAGGTTAGTGAGTGGTTTCGCGATTTTGGCGTAGTCACGAATAAATTTTCTGTAGTAAGAAGTTAAACCTAAAAAGCTTTTGAGCTCTTTTAGATTTGAGGGTGGCAAAAGGTTTCTTATTGAATTTATTTTCTTAGGATCTGGCAGGATTCCTTCGGAGGTTACAATATAACCCAGAAATTCGACGCTTCTTTTTAAAAACTGTGTTTTTTGGAGGTTGACTTTGAGTCCCGCTGTTAGTAGTCTAGAAAGAATTGTTTCGATGTCCTTCAAATGGGTGGCCTCTTCCTTGCTGAAGATAATTATATCGTCGATATATACAAAACAAATTCGACCTATGAATTCTTTGAGGACGTCGTCTATCATTCTTTGAAAGATAGAGGGCGCATTTTTTAGTCCGAAAGGAAGTCGCAAGAATTCATATTTTCCATTCATTGTGGAAAAGGCCGTTTTGGGAATGTCACGCTTCTTCATTGGGATTTGGTGGAATCCTGACGTTAAGTCCAGCGTGGTAAAATATTTGGCTTCGCCAAGGCTGGCAATAGTCCCGTTGATGTCCGGGATGGGATATGTATCGGAAATGGTTACGGCGTTTAGCCTTTTAAAATCAATGACCATCCGGTATTTCTTTTCTTCATCCGAGCCGGATTTTTTTGGGACAACCCATATGGGGGAGTTATAAGGACTCTTTGACGGACGGATAATGCCTTGTGAAAGCAGTTCCTGAATTTGTCTTTCGACTTCTCCACGCATATTGACGGGGTAGGGATAGCTTTTGGTGTAAATGGGGGTTTCGGTTATTGTTCTTATCTCAGCCTGGAGGTTGGTTTGAATTTTCATGGCTTGGTCGACTGGGCCGAATAAAGTTTCGTATTTTTCCAGTATCCCATATAGCTTGCTTTTCGTACGTTCGGTGACATAATTGTCAAGAGGGATGTCTAAATTAATGGAGTTAACCTGTTGTGCTGTCTTTCGTTTAAGAGGCAGAAGGATGTCTGGTTTAAGGATGAGGGTATTGAGCTCCCTATCTAACACTGCTTTAATTTCTGAGAGAGTATCATCCCCTATTATCCCGTCAAATGATTCTAGACCAGGGAGAACAAAGAATGTAGTCGGCAGATTCCTACCAACAAACTGAAAAAAATGTCCGCAAACTTTCTTGTCGATTTTGATTTTTCCCCCCGCCGAGATTACGTGGAATGGTTTTTCCACTGGGGTAGTGTTCAAAGCTACTCGCTCGCTAATGTAATTTTTGTTTGCGCCGGTATCAACTAGGAACTCTAAAATACCTTGACCCTGAGTAACGTATTCTAAATATGGTACGCCGGACACGAGGCTCCCATTGTAAAATTTAGTTGGTCGGTTGTTGACTCTTTTTGTTCACTGTCTCCCTCCTCGTCGTCTACGGCCACTAGATGAAACAATTTCTGTTTCTTGTTTGCTTCGTTGTTTGAGAATTTTGTTGGAACTTGACTTTTCCTTGGCCCGTCGTACCTAGAAAACCTGGAATTTCCCGTCTGGCGGGTTTGAGAGGATGCACCGGCATCCACTCTTAAAGCCGCTGGGGGGTCACTGTTGTTGCGCCAGCTTTGCGCAGATTGGTGGCTACTCCTGGTTTGCCCTGACCTAGCGTATGGGGAGTTGAATCCCCTCTGATTTTGATGTCGGTCTGCAAAGCTCCCATTGGAGTGGGCTGCATAATTGTACCTAGAATGGGTCGGGGCTGGATTCTGCGGTGTGCCAGAGTAGTCTGCGCTGCCGCGCGAAAAATATCGCCTTGTTGGAGATTGGTACGTATCGCCGAACATTCGGCCACTTCTATTTAGTGCCTGTGGGGGGCGATAAATAGCGTTTCGCCGATCCACGTTCATGAACGTGAGGCATGACGAATAAGCCTCAGGCAGGGATTTCGGCTTCTGCATAAGAAGCAAAGTCGGCAAGTCGCCGTTTAGCCCCCTGATAAAGACATCCAAGGCTCTTCGTCTATGTGCCTCGGCCAATGCCTTCACCGTTTCTGTGTGCACATATTTATCTGTGCTTATCGTATTTATCATAAGTGACAATTGCTTGTTGATTTGGGCATAGAATTCGGACAACTTTTGTCGCCCCTGGGTCATAAGGGTAAGTTGCTGATCAAGGGTTTCAATATCCCTGACGTCCGCATAATGCAACGAGAGAATCTCCTTGATTTTCTTCCAATCGGAGTCTAGAATATTATGGGACACCAGAGCAGCATCTGCCGCTCCCCTAATTTTGCATCTTATGTGCCTCAAAATTGCCCTATATATTGGCTTTTGCCGTACGGGTTTATAATCACTTAGGACCTGTTCTACACTATGGATCCAGGAGGTATAGTGCTCCCGGGATCCATCAAACACTTGAAGCTCTTTCACACAATCCGGTAACCTCGCTATTTCCTTAAGATCCTCCTCCGTCTGAGGAGTCACAAGTGGCTCTTCTACTGGTGTTGCCTCACTATCGACAGATTGCCGACGAACCTCTTCTACCCTACTTTCTAGTCGCTCTATAGTTTGGCTAAGTCCTTGTATGGACTCATCAGCGTTTGTCGATTCTACGCTTTTGAGGCGCTCCTCGAATTTCTTCAGCTGGGCGAGCATGGCGTTCATGGCGCCATTCATTTCCGTCAATGATCTTTTCATTTCGTCGGCGTTCATGATTAGGTATACTGAAAAGATAAGAACTGTAAGGAAATATACGTATGACTTACACGATCCAATGTCTCATTGGAGGATTTTTCTCACTGTTAAAATAGGAGATTTTTCACTTTCCTCTCTCTCTTTTATTGTTAAATTAGGAGATTTTTCACTTTCCTCTCTCTCTTTTTTGTTAAATTAGGATATTTTTCACTTTTCTCTCTCTCTTTTTTGTTAAATTAGGATATTTTTCACTTTTCTCTCTCTCTTTTTTGTTAAATTAGGATATTTTTCACTTATCACACACGGACCCTGCACTAAACTCCGAAGCTCGGGCGCCAGTTATCTCCCGTGTCGAGGGAGATGTAAAAAAATTAAAGGTGCGGAGGAACCAAGTGTCCTCCGATACTATGAAATGAAACAAGGAAACGATTTCAACAAACGTTACAACTTCTTTATTCGTGCCGCTTGCACGCTAATTAACAACTAACTTTAAACATACGTTGCAACTTACTTAAATAACTTCTTAGCCTAACTAAAATGTTTATGTTGCAGTTCCCATGCTTTACCCATAACTGCTCGCGCGTGTAGACAGCAATTGCTTACCGTGCAATTCCCATAACTAACGTAAGGTGACCTGATCGATGGTTGCGCGTGTGCCGCGTCAGCGATTCCCTCTTATTGAACTAAATAAGTCACACGCTTAGCAACGTGATCACAGGGTGCGCCGTTGAGTGGTATTATGGTACCTGCTCGTGTAACTTACATACTGGCTGTTTTAAAACTTACCAATTAGACCCTTCAAATCCTCCTTATATCAATAAAAATAAAAACGTTCGGATACATTTTAATCACATAAACGATAATCAACATATAAGTTTGAATCAGAATGACAACCACAGCTGTAACGACCTTTTTGCAAACTCGAAATCTAAAAAACAAATTACTCCAAAAGATCTCGTGAGAATGAACACAACAAATTTCAATAAGCATAATAAATTGATTCAAAAGGAACCTCTGTCTTCATCATTACCACCACAGCCTCAGACTATCCAAACTAAAAACAGCCATATTCCAAGAAAAACTGTAATTCAGGTAAGAATCACTTTTTTTAACATTATTTGTAGGCGATCTGGCAGCCCAGTAAATGGCAACCCTGAAGTTGGTTGATCCAGGAGTGAGACATGTGTTGTATTTTGCTTTTGATTTGTTATTCTTTAATGAGCGGTTAAACTGTAAACTTAAAATGCCTACAATGAATAAAGGCCATATTTGATTTATTTTTTTTTTTAATTAAAGCTACTGAATTTTGTCACTCATAGAATCAGAAGGGGTTTTTACCAAATAAGTTTTATGATTGTGCCCCACACTCCCAAAACGAGGAAGCAACTATTAGGCGATGATGAAATGGAAATGGAGGAACTAGAAGAAATAGAGCTGTGGCTAAGGTCCATCAATGAATTAAACAACGTCGTATAAAGTTTGGCTAGATGGGTAAAAGATATGAGATCAAGTGTGCCATAGCAAGCACCTGCGGTGGACGGCAAAGGGGCACATGATGTGAGGGAAACGACAAATGCAGCACGAGCACCAATAACAGCACAATCACAGTCAAATATGCGCGACATAACTGGCTTTTTTCCAGAATTCGAGCCTTCAAAAGAGACGCCGACGTCCAAGCATTTTGTGGCTAAGATGGACCAAACCGTGTGTACGGAGGGAGTAAAAAAACGGCCTTGTTCGCGGTGGAGCACAAGATAAGGGGTATTGCGAAGGATTGGTTGGATTCATAGCCCGTATTCCAATCATGGTGTCATTTTGTAAGTATGCTGACGAATGATTTACCATGTACGGTTAATTCTGCCGATATTCATAGGAAATTGACGCAATGGAAATGGAAAAGTGGAGAGTAGTTGATGGAATTCTATTACGCTATGCTTGCAATTGCTAGCCCATGGCCTATAATATTTCGATAAAGTCTTACGTTATTAATGCCCTAAATGACACACAATTAATATGAGCTTTATCAACTATGAACTTCAGTATAGAAACCGAGCTCTTCAGTCATTAGAAAATAAAATACGGCGCAACCTAGGAATATCCAACTACATTACATACCTAAATAAACAGAGGTGGCGAACGAAAGCGAACATAAGCAGGAACAACAGGCGGCAACAAAAATGCTTTAATTGCAACTAGTTCGGGCACATTGTCAATACTGGGCAAGCGATATCAACAAGAACTAACAACGATTTTAAACAAACTTTTGGATAACATCATTCGCCGGAGTACGTCGCCGCATGCAGCAACGGAGAAAGTCGCATGTGCATTAATTACAGGTGCTTAATGATGTCACTCTCAGTGTGACCAGGTTAGCCTTTTCGAGGCTAGATTAAGCCTTTTTTTTGTCCTTTAGCCTCATAATTTTGGTTTTAGCTTTTTTACTCCAAACCTTTTCTGGTCCCAACACCATATTTTTCATGTAAAATTTAAATTAAATAAAGGTAGTATTGATGACGAAATACAGGAAATTGTTCGTAAGAATTGTCAACAATTTTTAATGGAGTTGATAACCCAACTGCGGCCTACCTAATAATATGAACTCTTTACAAAAGATACATTTCTTTTAGTTGATAATTCTTTGAAAGTTACAAAGCCGGATGTATTTTCTCACTTTCAAGGAGAAAAGTCTAGGTATTCTCCAAGTCAAGTAGCATTAATTGAGCTACAGTGGCGAAATCTAATAACCGTAGTGGACAAGTATGACCATTTTAAAAACTAAGTTAAGGAACAGATTAAAACTTAAAATGCTTAGCTCGCTGCTTAATATAAGATGTTCGTTAAAAAGCTTATCCAAATGTTGCACTGATTTTGAAATTACCGATGATTTCACCTCTCTGATTAATCAGACGAAGAACTGACTTTCATTCTAAACTCATCTGCAAGTTCGAAAGGCCCGAACTTCAAACAGACTTTTTTTTTCAAAAACCCAACCTCAGAGCTCGTTTCAGAAATTTCATTTCTTAGAATACGGTTGAAGAACGCTTCAATGTAAGCGTGACGTTGAGAAAGGGCGTTTACGAGACAAAATCCGAATTCTAAATAGTGGGGTTTTCGAAAATTCATCTTCAAACCAATTTTGATACAGTTCGTTTTTCATACGGACTCTCGCTTTAGGGCGTTTTCGTTTCAATTCATGGGCCCTAATGCATAATTTCAAGTACGTACAGACAGGACAAAACTACATCGATATAAACTGTGCTGGCGTGATGGATTCTAAAACACCACCTAAGATTGTTTCTTTTATATAACGGAAAGATTTCTTGAAACATTATATTTCTGAAGGGATTTTTTAATGGAGGAATATTAAAAGCCATATCTTGCTTAAAATTGGAAATTTCGAGCTCTTCTGATTCATCAGACGAAGAAAATATTATATAATTAATTAGTTTGTATGTATGTATGTATGTATTTCTTTGAAAAAATTCCTAGTCAAGGAAAATTTGCCTGATATGTGTTGAAACAAGAATAGTTCCTTCAAGTTATGTCTACAGCATTATATACAAACAGTTCAAACTAAAACAAAAAAGTGCAAATGGATTTCGTAAAAAAATTTCTAAGTTTTTTAGCTTTTTTTCTTGATTTTAGCTTTTTTTAACTTTTTTTTGCCGATTTAACCTGTTTTCTTCTATCACCTGGTCGCACTGGTCACTATAAAGAAACAATTTCGATGCAATTTCAGTATTCGGGCCGCAATAATTCAGTTAACAACGCCATCCTACATTTTAATTCTCAACGAAACTAATATTATGAGTTTTTAAATATTCATTTAATTAAATTAAATATAAAACTTTCTTCTAAATAATAGTTCTCATAGTAAAATCATCATCCTTTTGAGAATTTCTTGGGTTGACTAGTACATTTGGGTTTCAGATCATGTACGTACGTACAAAACCACCCTTCGTTTTGCCACGTCGCTACTTCGCACGTGCGGAACAACAAATAAGAAATGTTCTAATGAAACCACGAAGATAAGTGAAAACGAAAGGATCATTTGCCAAATCAATTGTGTAAGTAAATAACATTTCTTTTTGGAATAATCTAAGTAACCATTTTCTAATAAAAAAGTTTTAAAAAAATTCACAAAAGCATTGAATTGCTGTTATTTTTATGATCGTGAAATGCAGTTATCATAAATAAAATAACGATGAATCTCCAACGAAATCATTTAAAAGCTGCAACAACGAAATTGGCGAGTAGAGGCACATATAGTAACAAGGTGGTTAAAACAGCACTTTTTAAAAAAATATGTTCCTAAGAACTTGCACATTATATACTACAATTTCATAAGCGAGTTATCTGCATGGTTATTTGCAAAGAACTCCGAAGCTTAAATTTTCACTAAAAAAAGCTAACCTTTCCTTGAATTTCCTTAATTTTATGTAAAAATATTTTTACAGGTATGGATTAGATTCTATATGAGGTTAATATTTAAATTTGGTAGTTTTCCATAAAATGTTCCAAGAAAATTTAAAGATATATGACTGTGAAATCAAACATAAAATTCACTCAAAAAGGACTATTATTAAAAAAGAATAAAATTCCTTTTAAGAAATGTTTTCCAAGCGTAAAATTGCTATGAATAGCGGCTCTATTTTTATTGAAATTGGTTGCATTTGTTTAATATAGTGATAAATATATTTTTGTATCTGCTGACATCAAGGCGAATTCATATAAGGTGATCGCAACAGCACAAACACATCTACTCCATGTATTTTGTTGTTGCCTTGGAATGGCTCAAATGTCAGATAAGCTAAAATAAGAACTAGGGACGAATTTGTTTGAAAAATGTCAAAAACCACATCAGAATGAAGTTGCAAAACCAAAGGGGGAGATCCAATTAAAATCCCTGACCCCTATTTTATCAACTTTGCTGTATTAAATTCGGTTTCAATAAGCTTTAAGGTACCCATGCTACTATTACTAATGATCTGGAATCAAATAACGAAAATACTGCGTTGTTTACAGAAAAAAGTGCTATAGAAAAAAGTATAAAAAAGCATTCGTTATTCATTAGTGCGCTATCTTGAAAAAAAATATCAACATCACATAATAAGAAGAAGGTTGAAACTAAAAATAAATGCGCTAACATACATACTGGCTGTTTTAAAACTCACCAATTAGACCCTTCAAATCCTCCTTATATCAATAAAAATAAAAACGTTCGGATACATTTTAATCACATAAACGATAATCAACATATAAGTTTGAATCAGAATGACAACCACAGCTGTAACGACCTTTTTGCAAACTCGAAATCTAAAAAACAAATTACTCCAAAAGATCTCGTGAGAATGAACACAACAAATTTCAATAAGCATAATAAATTGATTCAAAAGGAACCTCTGTCTTCATCATTACCACCACAGCCTCAGACTATCCAAACTAAAAACAGCCATATTCCAAGAAAAACTGTAATTCAGGTAAGAATCACTTTTTTTAACATTATTTGTAGGCGATCTGGCAGCCCAGTAAATGGCAACCCTGAAGTTGGTTGATCCAGGAGTGAGACATGTGTTGTATTTTGCTTTTGATTTGTTATTCTTTAATGAGCGGTTAAACAGAAGCTTCTAGATTTTAGACAACAGCGACATATGGTGCATTAGGCGATGATGAAATGGAAATGGAGGAACTAGAAGAAATAGAGCTGTGGCTAAGGTCCATCAATGAATTAAACAACGTCGTATAAAGTTTGGCTAGATGGGTAAAAGATATGATATCAAGTGTGCCATAGCAAGCACCTGCGGTGGACGGCAATGGGGCACATGATGTGAGGGAAACGACAGATGCAGCACGAGCACCAATAACAGCACAATCACAGTCAAATATGCGCGACATAACTGGCTTTTTTCCAGAATTCGAGCCTTCAAAAGAGACGCCGACGTCCAAGCATTTTGTGGCTAAGATGGACTAACCCTGTGTACTCTCTCTATGCCGCGATATACAACAGGCATATCATCATAAACCTCCTAAGAGATTTTTGCGCCAAGCTTCTCTTCCAATTTGTGGTGTGCCGATGTGAATTTTTCCCTACAAATTGGTGGGACCTACAGTTTTTTGCCGACTCCGAACGGCATCTACAAAGGAGACGAATTTTTGCTGAGAAGCCTGTCATGGCAGAAATACACTCGGAGAGTTTGCCAAACCACTGCCGAGGGGCGACCCCGTTTTGAAAAACTTTTTTTTTTTTTTCAAATCACTTTTGATGTTACCTGTACCAGGGCTCGAACCATGGACCTTCGGTGTGGTAGGCCGGCAACACTACCTTCGCACCACGGCGGCCACCCTGTGTACGGAGGGAGTAAAAAAACGGCCTTCTTCGCGGTGCAGCACAAGATAAGGGGTATTGCGAAGGATTGGTTGGATTCATAGCCCGTATTCCAATCATGGTGTCATTTTGTAAGTATGCTGACGAATGATTTACCATGTACGGTTAATTCTGCCGATATTCATAGGAAATTGACGCAATGGCAACGGAAAAGTGGAGAGTAGTTGATGGAATACTATTACACTATGCTTGCAATTGCTAGCCCATGGCCTATAATATTTCGATAAAGTCTTACGTTATTAATGCCCTAAATGACACACAATTAATATGAGCTTTATCAACTATGAACTTCAGTATAGAAACCGAGCTCTTCAGTCATTAGAAAATAAAATACGGCGCAACCTAGGAATATCCAACTACATTACATACCTAAATAAACAGAGGTGGCGAACGAAAGCGAACATAAGCAGGAACAACAGGCGGCAACAAAAATGCTTTAAGTGCAACTAGTTCGGGCACATTGTCAATACTGGGCAAGCGATATCAACAAGAACTAACAACGATTTTAAACAAACTTTTGGATAACATCATTCGCCGGAGTACGTCGCCGCATGCAGCAACGGAGAAAGTCGCATGTGCATTAATTACAGGCGCTTAATGTTGTCACTCTCAGTGTGACCAGGTTAGCCTTTTCGAGGCTAGATTAAGCCTTTTTTGTCCTTTAGCCTCATAATTTTGGTTTTAGTTTTTTTTTACTCCAAACCTTTTCTGGTCCCAACACCATATTTTTCATATAAAATTAAAATTAAATAAAGGTAGTATTGATGACGAAATACAGGAAATTGTTCGTAAGAATTGTCAACAATTTTTAATGGAGTTGATAACCCAACTGCGGCCTACCTAATAATATGAACTCTTTAAAAAAGATAGATTTTTTTTAGTTGATAATTCTTTGAAAGTTACAAAGCCGGATGTATTTTCTCACTTTCAAGGAGAAAATTCTAGGTATTCTCCAAGTCAAGTAGCATTAATTGAGCTACAGTGGCGAAATCTAATAACCGTAGTGGACAAGTATGACCATTTTAAAAACTAAGTTAAGGAACACCTCTCTGATTAATCAGACGAAGAACTGACTTTCATTCTAAACTCATCTGCAAGTTCGAAAGGCCCGATCTTCAAACAGACTTTTTTTTTTCAAAAACCCAACCTCAGAGCTCGTTTCAGAAATTTGATTTCTTAGAATACGGTTGAAGAACGCTTCAATGTAAGCGTGACGTTGAGAAAGGGCGTTTACGAGACAAAATCCGAATTCTAAATAGTGGGGTTTTCGAAAATTCATCTTCAAACCAATTTTGATACAGTTCGTTTTTCATACGGACTCTCGTTTTAGGGCGTTTTCGTTTCAATTCATGAGCCCTAATGCATAATTTCAAGTACGTACAGACAGGACAAAACTACATCGATATAAACTGTGCTGGCGTGATGGATTCTAAAACACCACCTAAGATTGTTTCTTTTATATAACGGAAAGATTTCTTGAAGCATTATATTGCTGCAGGGATTTTTTAATGGAGGAATATTAAAAGCCATATCTTGCTTAAAATTGGAAATTTCGAGCTCTTCTGATTCATCAGACGAAGAAAATATTATATAACTAGCTGACCCGCCGAACTTTGTTCAGCCTTAAAAGCAATAAATGAGCAGATTCTATTTTTATTAGAATGATAAATGTAAATAAAAAATAAACTATTTTAACGATTCTTTTTTGGTCATGTATTTTGGTGCATGGGTTGTACTTTTCAATCAAGCACCTTGTGATAGGCGACATTTTTCGTTTTATTATCAGGCGCAAGAACAAATAACTTATAATTGACCATGAGAAAAACATGGATTTTCTAGATTCAGACCACAAACTTTCAGGAATTGGCCTTGTCATTTGTTAATGGTCTTGGCAAAAAAACGTCCATTCGCCCAATGTGAACGCTAGAATGCAAGCAGTAATCAGTGATGCAATCGTGTCGAAACGCTGCTCGATTCAAAAGAGTACTTGATAAATTTCTTCCTGTGCTTCGAAAATTATCTGGTTGAAGAATTATCTAGACGATTTCGCATTGGCAACCGAGCCGTTTCTCAGGCTGCCTCTCTTTGCTCTTGTAATTCAGAAGCGTGCAATTTCTTGCTCTTCTTCAGTCCTTTCATACGCAACGTTTCGAATCCCACTTGTGTTACGGTTTTTTCGTAAAAGATTTGATCGTCTTGTTGGCGAGATGATATTGTTAATGATAATATCGGCACAATACACTAATAGAAACTCGAAATACACACATCAGCCGGTCAACTTCAAAATATTAAATTTTTAAAACTTTCAAAGAAGTGCCAGTAAAATGAGAATGACGAAAAACTATCTCGAAACGCAAAAAGTAAAAAGTTTCCGCTTAACAGGAATCAGTTAATATTTGCAAGCAAAACAGATTTTGGATTTTTCATTGGTTAATAGCTTAAGTTTTTAAGATTTTGTTGTTGCTTTCCTATGTCAAGACCCTTTGTTTTTCACTTGCCAGGTTTACTGAGTGAATTTCCCCCAGCAACTCTGTCTCCCTGCAAATCTTTTTTGTCGCACCATGAATAAAGAAAAATTGGAATAGGTCGGTCCCTGGTCCACTTCCCGGAAAAAAAAGAATATTAAACATCAACAAAAGCAAAGTGCTACCAACAACTCCCACCATAAATAAAAAGTTTTGGAATAGGTCGGTCCCTGATCCACTTCCCGGGAAAAAACCAATGTTGTTGTTGTTGTTCTGGTACCCAATCGTAAATTTTAATAAAAGTAAAAGGCTAGCAATGTACCAAATTTCAAGAAAATCGCAAAATAAATAGAAAAATGTTGGAATAGGTCGGCCCCCGGTCCACTTTCCGTAAAAAAGTATCCTTTTCCTGGTGCCAAGCTACTTACCCACCAATTTTCAGCCAAATCGGTCTAGCCGTTCTTGAGTTATAAAAAGTGCAACTAACATAACTTTCTTTTATTTATATAGATAGTAAACCCCGCTTGCTTCACTGCGTCTCAGAACTAATAATGAACTGAGTCCGATTTTTATCATTATGTTCCATACCAGATAAGATATGGAACTTCATTACATTATTGCAGCACTCATTGTCACCTTTCGTGTGATACCCATTTGTACTAACATCTATATCTCCGAAAGCGGTCAAGCTATCGGAACAAATGGTTAAAATTCCATTCAATTCCATATAGTCGTTTTTGAGTGATGCGCGCCCAAACATACAGACAGACAAAAATTCTAAAAACAGTTGAGTTGGCTGCTATTGGCCTAATAATGATCCCTGCTTTCGATTTTTCTTAAATATCTGCAATGTACAGACACCGACCTTTTACAATTTTATTATATGTAGAGATACGCACAAATCATACAGTCACCCTGGGTTCACATTTAGGTCAATAAATTGGGAACCGGGTAAGATATCGCGGTGAAAGATATCTTAAATTTTAGGAGAGACGTCTAGAAAATGATTATTGAAAGTTTCATTCATTTCTATGCAGTCATGTTTGTGTGACGCTGGCGTTATGGTAAAAAACCACATTTTTGGTCACATTTTTCCCACATTTTCGTCAATAACTCAGGAACTGGATGAGATATCCAAATGAAAGTTGTCCTAAATTTTAAGTTAGACGTTAAGTGATAGAATGGTGAAAGTTTCATGCAATTCTATTCAGTAGTTTTTGCGTGATGCGCGCAAATTGTAGATTTGGGTTCCGCTGGTCCAATAACCTCTCCTATCAGTTTTTCTTGAATATCTTCAATGTACAGACATCGACCTGTTACAATTTTATTATATGTAAAGATTAATTAGTTTGTATGTATGTATGTATGTATTTCTTTGAAAAAATTCCTAGTCAAGGAAAATGTGCCTGATATGTGTTGAAACAAGAATAGTTCCTTCAAGTTATGTCTACAGCTATATATACAGGGTGTTTTTTTTACAGGTTTGTTTTTCGAATAGAGATAAAACTGGCATTTTGTAATCAAATCTGCCAACTCTAATGTCATTTATGTTCAGTTTGGTTTGCCATTTCATCATGAACAGGTTGACAAAAGAACAACGCTTGCAAATCGTGCAAATTTATTTCGAAAATAATGGTTCAGTTCGCGAAGTTTACCGTGAGCTCCGTCCATTTTATGGTCGACATAATCGTCCATCAGAGCAATTAATTCGGTTAACCATGGATCGTTTTCGCACTACGTTTACTCTATGTGATAATACGCATCCGCAGAGACGTCGAACAGTGCGCACCGAAGAAACAATTGCCGCTGTAGAGCAAAGTGTTGAAGAGGACCCGAATGAATCGATTCGCCACCGTGCACAGCAATTGGAGCTTTGTCCATCAACTTTATGGAAGATTTTGCGCAAAGATCTTGGCTTGCGACCTTACAAGATCCAGCTTATGCAAGAATTAAAGCCGCGAGACCATGCAATGCGTCGTGATTTTGGTGTATGGGCCGAAAATGAGATTGATTTCGATGCTGATTTTCATCGAAAAATTTTGTTCAGTGATGAGGCTCATTTTTGGTTGAATGGCTACGTCAACAAGCAAAATTGCCGCATTTGGAGTGAAGAGAATCCACATGAGACCCTTGAAACGCCATTACATCCACAAAAACTGACTGTTTGGTGTGCTCTATGGGCTGGTGGAGTCATTGGGCCATACTTCTTCCGCAATAATGCTGGAGAGGCAGCTACCGTTAATGGAGACCGGTATAGAGCCATGATAACCGACTATTTTGTTCCCGAATTGGATGGCATGAATGTGGATGAGTTGTGGTTCCAACAAGACGGCGCTACATGCCACACAGCGCACGTCACAATCGATTTATTGAAGGAAACATTCGATGAGCGCATAATTTCGCAGAATGGACCTGTCAATTGGCCACCAAGGTCGTGTGATTTGACACCATTGGATTATTTTCTTTGGGGATATGTGAAGTCGCTCGTCTACACCAACAAACCAGAAACGTTAGGAGAATTGGAAGCCAACATTCGTGGCGTTATTGCCGACATACGGCCCCATATGCTCGAAAAAGTGGTTGAAAATTGGACCTGTAGAATTGGCTTTATTCGAGCCAGCCGCGGCGGCCACATGCCCGAAATCATATTCAAACATTAATGGCATAAAATTATACTTCCAATAAAGCCAAATTGATGGACCTTAAAACGAGTTTCTTGTGTTTTATTTCAATTCGAAGTTCTATACCCCTAAAAAAACACCCTTTACAAACAGTTTAAACTAAAACAAAAAAGTTGAAATGGATTTCGTAAAAAAATTTCTAAGTTTTTTAGCTTTTTTTCTTGATTTTAGCCTTTTCTAACTTTTTTTTGCCGATTTAACCTGTTTTCTTCTATCACCTGGTCGCACTGGTCACTATAAAGAAACAATTTCCGATGCCTATAGTGGAAGAGCAGTTACCAAAACTATCCGATGGGCAGTATTTTACCACACTAAATATGACTGGGGGATAATATCATATACCATTAGAGGAGGATATTAAGAAATATACAGCGTTTTCACACACGATGGTCTGTTTGAACATAACATTATGCCTTTTGGGCTGGTTAATGAGCAAAAGCTTTACTTAATCGCAGGCCTTAAAAATAGGAAACGAATTATAAGTTATGTTGACGGGGTAATAATTGCCACACCCACAGTAGATGATGGTAAGTACCCTGCAGTCAACTGCCAAACTGGTTAGGAAACATTCTAGTTCATTAACTAGAATTTCGTGGGCTTATCATACCAGTTTAAAGTTTTCGCTATCATAAGCAGCAACAACTCTCTAAAATTGTCGATACATGCATACACAAAAGAAAACCATTCAGTATTCGGGCCGCAATAATTCAGTTAACAACGCCATCCTACATTTTAATTCTCAACGAAACTAATATTATGAGTTTTTAAATATTCATTTAATTAAATTAAATATAAAACTTTCTTCTAAATAATAGTTCTCATAGTAAAATCATCATCCTTTTGAGAATTTCTTGGGTTGACTAGTACATTTGGGTTGCAGATCATGTACGTACGTGCATGTCAACAAAACCACCCTTCGTTTTGCCACGTCGCTACTTCGCACGTGCGGAACAACAAATAAGAAATGTTCAAATGAAACCACGAAGATAAGTGAAAACGAAAGGATCATTTGCCAAATCAATTGTGTAAGTAAATAACATTTCTTTTTGGAATAATCTAAGTAACCATTTTCTAATAAAAAAGTTTTAAAAAAATTCACAAAAGCATTGAATTGCTGTTATTTTTATGATCGTGAAATGCAGTTATCATATATAAAATAACGATGAATCTCCAACGAAATCATTTAAAAGCTGCAACAACGAAATTGGCGAGTAGAGGCACATATAGTAACAAGGTGGTTAAAACAGCACTTTTTAAAAAAATATGTTCCTAAGAACTTGCACATTATATACTACAATTTCATAAGCGAGTTATCTGCATGGTTATTTGCAAAGAACTCCGAAGCTTAAAATTTTCACTAAAAAAAGCTAACCTTTCCTTGAATTTCCTTAATTTTATGTAAAAATATTTTTACATGTATGGATTAGATTCTATATGAGGTTAATATTTAAATTTGGGAGTTTTCCATAAAATGTTCCAAAAAAATTTAAAGATTTATGCCTGTGAAATCAATCATAAAATTCACTCAAAAAGGACTATTATTAAAAAAGAATAAAATTCCTTTTAGGAAATGTTTTCCAAGCGTAAAATTGCTATGAATAGCGGCTATATTTTTATTGAAATTGGTTGCATTTGTTTAATATAGTGATAGATATATTTTTGTATCTGGTGACATCAAGGCGAATTCATATAAGGTGATCGTAACAGCACAAACACATCTACTCCATGTATTTTGTTGTTGCCTTGAAATGGCTCAAATGTCAGATAAGCTAAAATAAGAACTAAGGGCGAATTTGTTTGAAAAATGTCAAAAACCACATCAGAATGAAGTTGCAAAACCAAAGGGGGAGATCCAATTAAAATCCCTGACCCCTATTTTATCAACTTTGCTGTATTAAATTCGAAAAGTTAAAGCCACTAAAGCAGTTTGTATTTTTTGTTGGTACTTCCTTTAGATACTTTCAATAATCTTAAGCAGATAGCCAATGCGTATACCATCATGCTTTAGGCATATAATAGTTTCCAGAAGCAGCAATGAATATAACGGTCCGGAAAGCTTTTTAGGTCCATTCAAAAAAAATATGTTCTTTAAACACGATTTGGTTGATACGATATTTTATCTTGAGAAGTTGCCTCACTGAGAAATGTAAGTCTACATTTCAAGTACTGTTTGGCAGTCCATTACATTTTATTTATTTACAATTGAGAAATATAAGGGAATTTGATATCTAACATCAGAAGATCTGGAGTTATGTCGGGGTGGGGGATATTCCGTAAATGTAAATTTGGAAAGGTACAATTATTCTTTAGAGAACTTACATCAGAAAAAGTACACATTTCAGGAGTATCACATTTCAAGTCAAAGTTCACTCACAAAAGCGTAGATCAAGTCACCAAGCTCGATCGGGTAATTCCTTCTATAATATTATACAATTTCATAGTTCTAGGGGCCGAAATTTATTATTTTACTTAATTTATTATTTAACTTTACTTTTATTAACAAAACGATGTTGCTAATTATTAAAAAGTGTTATCCAAACCTTTTCACACCGCCTTAGGATTATAAAAACTGAGATAAAAACTCACATTTACATATTAATAGTTTTTAAATATATACGGGTATTAATTTTATCACGAACTACATGCAGATTGGCGGTAAAGCCTGGTAGTGTTTTATGAAATTGTGCCCCACAGAACGTCCCAATAAAAACAATAGCTGAAAACAGCATTTAGTGTGGGTAGGTTGACCTGCAGCCTATTTGAAGGAGCAATTGAAGAGCTGATTTTACAACACAAGCTCTTATTGTGCCATAACAAGTTCCTGAGAAAAATTATCCACTATTGATTAAATATTGTTATCATTTTTGTTATGTTTATTTTCAAATGATGATGTTTTATTTTTCTGATGTCACTCATACTAGTGGGGGTTGTTTTGGGGCTTAGACCCCTAATCGAACTTGCTAAAAATATCTCATTGCTAGTATTGAAGTTGCAGTTAAACCCCAATGTTAGTTACTTGTGGTGGTTTCTGTAACTATTTACTCGCTGTTATGGAAATATTCAACCTTTTGGTCTTTTTTTCTATGAATAACAGTTCTTAGAGCCAATGTGGATCAATAAAGCTCTGACTAAATTTTCAAAAATCCTTGATTGATAATGCTAAGCTAAGTTACTTTGAAAAAATGGCCTAGTTCAGAGCGGTAAAAATGGCCTATCTCAAAGTAAATTCAATACATTTTCAGTGGATATAATCAAAACCTAAACCAGATCCTATTGAAAAAAGAATTGAGATAGGCGATCTTCAAACAAATTCAGAAATGGGGGTTTCGGAAAAAAATCTTAAATAGGGCTTTCTTCAAGAATATTTTAAATGGGGTTATTTTTCACTTAACCGTCTAAAAAAAATTAATAATTCATAAAGCAGACATCCCACTGAGATCTATTGGTTCATCCGTCACCGCCCCCTCTTACAATTTATGTAAATATGTGGTTAATATACTCACTAACATAACTAAATCATCCAAATATAATGTGCAAGACTCAATTGAATTTAAAAACAGAATAAAAGATACATATATAGATGATGACGGGAGTCTCGTGTCATTTGATGTCTTCTCATTATTTCCCAGCATTCCCGTAGATCATGCCTTAGAGATTATAGCTTCCAAATGGAACCAGATTAAGAACCACACCACACTCACCAGTGAACTCTTTCCAGAAGTGGTTCGTTTCTGTATAAAAGACAACAGATATTTCAAATTGAATAATAAAATTTATGAACAACGTTGCGGAATGCCTATGGGTTCGCCAGCTTCCCGAGTCATAGCAGGCATTGTGATGGAAGAGTTATTGGAAAAATTCGAAAAAGAACCTCCTCACAAACCACGGTTGCTGATATGTTGATGATCTTTTCGCAATTGTAAAAACCGATGCTGTAGAAGTAATGCTGAATTCTTTGAATAGATACAACAGGGGTATTAAATTTACACTGGAGGTGGAAACGGATGGAAAACTACCGTTTCTCGATACACTTGTCATAAAGAGGCATAACCAGTTATCTTTTGATTGGTATAAAAAGCCTACCGCGACAGGTAGAATCATTAATTTTAAATCCAAACATGACAAGTCTGCAATAGTCAAGACGGTCAAAAATTGTATCAACAGAGTCCTTTCGATCATCGATGAAATCTATCAGAAAAGAAAATATCGAAATAATAAGAAATATTTTAGAAAATAATGAGTTTCACACACATTTAATTAAAAGTTACATAAGAGATTACTACACTAAACCCATTACAAAAAACACTGCCGATATCGATAAAATTTATAAGTCTACTACATATGTGTCAGGCCTATCGAATAGAATAAAACATTCAACTATTTATGATAAAGAGAAATTTAATTTGGCCTTCACCTTTAATAATACGTTGCGAAGCATTTTTAGCAATACCAAGAGTAAAATAGAGAAATATAAGAAATCAAGCTTAGTATACAAAATTCAATGTAATGACGACGGGTCCTCCGTAAGCAATCAAGTATATCGTATGTGGGTACAACTTAATCGAAATTAAAGACGAGGATTTCCTGACACAAAACGAATATTAAAAACCGCAAAAAACCCTAATGACAACAAAACGGCGCTAACACAACATTGCAGAACCACTGCCCACTCTCCCGATTTAGAAAATGTAGAAATTTTACAGCAAGAGAGAAATTACAACAAACGCTACATATTAGAGCATTGCTGTCCATCCCATGAACGAATTATACAAGATTAAGCCATCAATTTTGCCGCCATATTGTGAATAAAACAGCTGACTTTTTGTGACGTATGCAGGGTTCATGTACGGCCCAATCAATTTTTGTTTATTTTGTGTGATAACACGTTTGCTTGTTCAAATTATTCAAAATTAATACTATTTGTGCGTTTAATTAATAAAAGTGAAGTGCGCAGTGTTAAACTGTACAAATTCCCATAAAACCAAAGATAAAAAAGTTCGGTTTTTCAACTTTCCAACTAATGAAAAACTCCAACAAAAGTGGCTCCATTTTTGCCGGCGTGCTCCAAATGTTAAAAATGACCGAATTTGCAGTGAGCACTTCCTTCCAACAGACTTTGAAAATTATATGAAATATGAAATGGGTAAAGATTCATTTTGGTAATTGTTTCCCTTAGGAGGCAACTGCAAAAACACATCCAAACATATTGGGAGAGGTATTAAACAACGTGTTTTGACTTCGGTATCAACAATCCGAAAGCGGATTTTAAATTTTTTGTTTCAGTAAAAAGTTATTCGCAAAAAACCCAAAAATGACCCAGGTCCGATCTCAAATAGGGTTCTTGATCCAAGGTATTTATGTGAAGAACACCTTTCTGCGTAGGCGGCCCTCGGCCGCGCTTCAAAAGAAAAGCCAGTCCAACACCGGCTACGTGGTCCACAGTATTTCTGCGCAGAACACACTTTTGCATTTTTCGGTACATCCTAATCTGAAATTACAACAACCACATGAAAATTACAGAAAATTTTCAACTTTGATTGCTAATATCTCTTCACTGAAACGAAAAATTGAAAGTCCGCTTCCGGATTATTGTTACCGAGGTGAAAGCGTGTCTTTTGATACCTTTCCCGATAATTTCGGACGTGTTTTAGCAGTTGTCTCCTAAAGGAAACAATTACCTTCATTTCACGGCGGCCGCCGTGGTGTGAAGGTAGTGTTGCCGGCCTACCACACCGAATGTCCATTGTTCGAGCCCTGGTACAGGTAACATCAAAAGTGATTTGAAAAAAGTTTTTCAAAACGGGGTCGCCCCTCGGCAGTGGTTTGGCAAACTCTCCGAGTGTATTTCTGCCATGACAGGCTTCTCAGCAAAAATTCGTCGCCTTTGTAGATGCCGTTCGGAGTCGGCAAAAAACTGTAGGTCCCACCAATTTGTAGGGAAAATTCAAATCGGCACACCACAAATTGGAAGAGAAGCTTGGCGCAAAAATCTCTTAGGAGGTTTATGATGATATACCTGTTGTATATCGCGCCATAGAGATAGATAGAGAGAATAAATAAAGATTTACGGAGGTAATATCCATAGGATTCGCGAAATGCAGAGAGCTTAAGCCAGATGCTGTACCGTCTGTGACAATAGAGGCCGAATCAATCGAATCTATAGCTCGGAGTAACCGAATCACACAACGAACAAATAAACAAATTGTTGCAGAGCTCCTGAAGGTAGGTGCAAAAGCCACTGAAGTGGTTGACACCATGAACGTGACTGGAAAGTTCTGTTGTATTATCAAATGTAGATGCTAAAGAAGAAAATGATGTGTGAGTCAGAGCAGTTATTTGTTGATAAAATTGAGCAGCCTGAAGCAAATATGTGAGTTAATTATTTTGTTATTCCTGCGATTTATTAGCATTTATGATTTTTAGTGAAACGTTGAAAAGGGAAAACTTATGCTTAAGTCAAATGCAAATAAAGCATAACAAGGAAATGTCTGAATTGCAGCAGCGTTTACAAAGGGCCGAGTTTGAACATAACAACATAGTGGAGAAATTGGGAACAATATTTACATCAGGGCAAATAAAAAAATTGCAGAGCGGATTAAAGAGGCGTAACTGGTGTGAAGAGGATATTTCTCATTCAATCACACTTTATTCAACAAGCGCAAAAGCATATCGTCTGCTTATGAAGAAAGGATTTCCACTTCCCTCTGTACGCACGCTGTCAAGGTGGGCTCAAAAGATTAATATCAGCGTTGCAAATCGTTTTCAATGATATCAATAAGGAATCATTATTGATTTGTAGCAATTTTCCAAGAAAGCACATGAACAGCTCCCAGCATGTAAAATGCGATGTAAAAATAAAGAAATTATTCTTTCTTGCGCGTTAATGTTTTTTCTTGTCAGAAAATTAAACAAACTAATTGTCGACAATACATTTAAAAAAGAAAATTTACAAAAAAAACTACGTAAACCCATGGAATAATTAATATATTACATTAGCAGTGGAATACAAGTGCTGTTGCCACGTTTTAAATTGATATTTTGGGTACTTATATTTGAAGATAACAGACTTCTTAAAATTCTACTAACATCATATATTTTCCTTTACAGAATTTCATTTGCATTGTTTGTATAAAGAATATATGAGATAAAGCCACTTAAAATTAAACAAAATCTTTTTATTGACGATATGGTATTTTTACGTACATAAGTATGTATTTATTTAAGTAAAACATCATAGCAAATATAAAATAGTGAGTATTTTGTACCAATGTTTACATACAAATTTGCACTGGTACACGGCTATGTGGGCCTAAATTAAAATGAATAAATATTTCCAAAAATACACTGCCGGAACTTATTTAATACAATTATTATCGTGATACGACAATAAATCATAGATATTTAACAATTTTTTGAAAGAAATACATTCACATTTGATATAGTAAGTATTTTCTACCAATGTTTACATACAAATTTGCACTGGTACACGGCTATGAGGACCTCAATTAAAATGAGTAAATATTTCCAAAACTACACTGCCGGAACTTATTTAATACAATTATCATCGTGATACGACGTTAAATAATAGATATTTAACAATTTTTTTGAAAGAAATACATTAACATTTGATATAGTAAGTATTTTGTACCAATGTTTACACTTTCTTTCTTGAAATGAATGGTATTTGACAGCTCTGTCAGGGCGACAACACACCGCATACGTCACGCAAAAAAATTACTTTTTTCTCACACATGTGACGGCTAAACCCATTGTAAAGGTCTACAAGTAAGATATGTATCAGCTGTTCGTCCACAGCTGTGCCCACCATGTAAAGAGCTTGTCATTCAGAGCCCATTAAACGCAGAGTCGTACTCATTGGCAGCAGACAAGAAGTAGGCGATGCTATAGAAAAATGTACAATAAATAAATAAATAAGAGGAATTAGTTGCAGCAAATTATTGTTCAAAGCGCATAGTTTCAAATAGAACTATTTTTGCAATAGTTTTACCTCTTTAAGTACCAGTTTTTGATATCTTTGAAATCTGTATAAAAATTTCTGTGTTGCCTATAAAAAACAACCATGTAGTTGATGTTGCCATGGCAATTCGCTTGTCCTTCTTTGTTTACAATAAAATTGCACGTGCTAATTGGATAATTATCTTCAAATATTTCAACTTAAGAAGCATTTTTCTGATTTATATCGTATCTTAATAAAGTTCCTTACTATTAAAAGTGTGTCTCCTAAAATGCGCATGCTTATTTCTTGTTTTTCTTTTGTGTGCGCATGGTGTGTACCAAGCGTACATATAAGGGTGCGCTTATGTGAACCTCCACGTCGCTTGAGTGCTGTAGTTATCGTAGCTTTGCCTTATTTTTTAGAAAAGATTATAAAAGTTATATTTGAATTGATATTAGAGAAAAATTAAAACGTTTTGCACGCGATGGTTGAGGTTTCATGTTAGGAAGTCACCTGCTTCTCATCAGACTCTTTTTAGACACTTTGCTAACCATTGCTTTCCCACACCACCCAGGAGGCTGCAATGTAGGCCGGCTATCTAAATTTTATTGGGTGTGCCGTTCCCCTGTAATCCTATTATCACCCATATATATAACTGACGCAATATTTACAAATAAAATTAATAAATTCAACTTTAAACCATTAAAAAAAAAGAATTACTAAACAAAACTACTTTAAAAAATAATAGTTAAGGCGGCTTCACAAGTTCGCAGTTACTGAACTGTTTTTCCATGGTAAAGATGTCTTTTTCAGGCCCTGTGCCAATCGGTTGAAAACTGTAAAAAGATAGAAAATTCCGACATTAATTGCGGTAAGTATGAACGTCAGAATTTACCCTAGCCCATAGGGCTAGGTAAAATTTTGACAACTACGAATATGTACACATATATGCATTCAGTATTGCCAATCATATTATTTCAAATAAATTTATATACCAACACGTTATTAAACGATAAAAAATGTACTTTAACGCGAAAAATACGAAACATAATGGCAAAAAAATAAGTACATTTAAAATTTATTCACAGACTATTTGCTTTCGCACGTGATTTTTTCAGATGTCAAAATTTACCATTTTATTTGGCACAGCGAAATGAAAAATATTTTTACACCATAGAAAATAAGTTCACCTCATTTTTCCTCTGAGTAAAATGTTTCCGATTAGCACACGGCCTCAGTAATATTAGCATAAGAAAAGTTATTGCAAATAATCCAGATATTTCTAATTAGTTAATCATATAATTAGATGGAAATAACTTTATTGACAACGAAAACAACGGTAATTCTGGTAAAACACGTCCAAAAATATCGGGAAAGGTATCAAAAGACGCGTTTTGACCTAGGTATCAATAATCCGAAAGCGGAAAATATTTTATTTCAGTGAAAAGTTATTGGCAAAAAACCAAACAATGGCCAACGTCCGGTCGCAAACGGGGGGTCTAATCGATGGTATTTATATGCCGGACACTTTTCTGCGGAGGCCGCGCTTCAAAAAAATAGCCCTTAGCCGGTCCAACACCGGCTACGTGATCCCCAGTATTTCTTGACACACATGAAAATGACAGAAAATGTTCAACTTTGGTTGCAAATATCTCTTGATAGAAATATATAATCGAGTTTCCGCTTTCGGATTATTATTGATTCCGAGGTCGCAGCGCGTCTTCTGATAATTTTGGACGTGTTTTAGTAGTTACGTACGGTCGTATAGAATTGCCATTTATTTTTATTCAGTTAGGGCTTATTATTAGTTATTGTCCAAATTTATAAACACGTTTTCATACTAAATTCAGTTCAAGAAATTAACTAACACAGCAGCCCAGCTGTAAAATTCAGTCCATTTTTGCACTAAGCCTTTGCATCCCTTCATTGTTAGCTGACCAGCAACCCAGCTACGAGTGAGTGTCAAACGCTTGTTTGACATGTGAGTGAGTGTCAAACGCCTATGAGCTAGAGAGAGAAGGAAGAGAAAGTGATGCAAAACTTACTTGTAGAGTTGTACCATGGCTAAACCTTATCTATGTCATCCATGTGTCCATCCCATAGATCAATTGATCACACGTATTCCTACTCTCCATCGTTCAGTCGTTAGCGAACCAGCAACGAATAAACACCAAACTTGTCAGCGACGCTTAGTGTATGCAATACAATGCCCTGTGAGAACTTCTTTATGCTAGAAAATGCCTTTGGCGACTTGCAATGCCTTTTATGTTACAAGTCGTTCAAAGGAGGCTATAGATGTAATATGAAAAGACATTTCGATTCCTCCCATAAAAATATACAAATTTTAGACAAAAAAGCTAGTCAGGAATTATATGAAGAAAAAAGGTTAGACTTTTTGGAAAAATTCAAAGGGTGGTTGGCTAAAGTAGAAAATGAGTAAGTTGTTAAGCAATGAAATAGAAAAATGAAAGCTGAGCTATCTTCCATGATCAGCTTAGACATTGCTTAACAAGGCCGGCCTTTTATAGATGGTGTTTTTTTTAAAAACATTTGTCTAAAAATTTTTCAACAAATTAATCCTGATGCAGAACTAGTTAAAAATATCCCCATATCCCGCCAAACAGTAGCCCGACGGATTGATGAACTGGGAATACACATTCAATCTGCAGTAAGGAAAAAAATTAATGATGGCCAATTTTTTTCTCTGTGATTGGACGAGACCACCGAAATTAATGATTTATGTGACCGTCCGATATGTGTTCGGACAGTTAACGTAAATTATAAAATAACTGAAACAATGTTTTCCTTGAAACATTCTGTGGGAATGTGAACATCTTTGAAAACCCCTTCAAATGCGTTATAAGTAAGTATTAATTTGCAATTCAGTCCGAGCTAATCATTTTACGAAGCGAAAACGTTCCACCACACGGAGATAATGTTGAATTCTGGAAAAATTTAGAAGAGTCATAATATCCAATATTGCAAAGAATATCTTTTCAGTGCCGATCACTTTTTCCCACAACATATTTTTGTGAGAAAATTTTGCATTGTATTGCGTACACTATATCGTTGCTGAGGTTTGTGTTTATCTTGATCTCATATCGTATAAAAGTTTAATTTAGCCTGAAGCAAAATTAACGCTTGCGTGCTGCTCTTATGATATTTTTGGGAGTCTTGGGCCGCCCGCTTTAATTTTTAAAAAATATAGACAAGAATGTTACAATGCCTACATATTTGTTGCAGTTCTTGAGAAAAAGTCGAAAAATACTAAATTCTTATTTTCAAAATTTCTATTACTAGAAATGGTCTCACTGAGACAAAAATAGAATGACCGTCTATAAACAACAAATGGTTCGGTGCTATATAGAATGTTTTATAGTCAAGTCTCCCATGCGAAGTTTTTTCTCACGCTCCTGTTCACATTTTTTTAAACTCATAAGTCCACCAAGACCCTTGTTTCTTGTGTGTACAACCCTCATAAATACGTATGTCTAAAGTCCTTCTTTGATGTTCTGTCTTTGTATGTTGTGGAGTATACATATGTTATAGTTTGTGGGGATTTCAATGTGAACCTGCTTACTCTTGAATCGATAAACTTCTTGGATTATGTTGCTAGTGTTGGTCTTCATGTTGTAAACACGTCTGTACCAACTAGGTATGAGAAAAACTCTGTCCCTAGCTTACTTGACTATTTTATAGTATTTGATTTTTCGCTAGTTTTAAAGTTTGATCAGTTTTCTTTTATTTCTGACCATGATTTCATTTTTTGCGCTCTTGATATATATGTTGACTCTTCCCGCTTGGGTCCAACATCGTTTAGAGATTATAGAGCACTTAATATTGACTCACTATTTTTACAACTTTCTTGTATTAACTGGTCCGATTGTTGGTGTTTCCCGTCCGTTGATGACAAGCTGAACTTCCTTAGCAGCAATTTAGTACATGTTTTTGATTCACATGTTCCTATTCGCTTATGCAAACCTAAGTCTTCTTCATGCCCGTGGTTCAATAAGAAAGTTCTTATGGCCCTCAAAATAAGAAACAAATTGCGCTCCCAATGGAAAAGGAATCCAAGTCCTCGAAACTGGGAGCTTTTTCGAAGCTCCCGAAATAATGCCGTATCGGTCGTCAAAAGCGGGAAACGCTCGTTCTACTCTGTTAAACTGGATCCTTCTCTCCCCTCAAATATTCTCTGGAAAAACCTGAAGAACTTACGGGTTTATTCCCGTGATGACTCTGACTGTAAGCTTAGTGCTGATTTGTTAAATGATACTTTCCTGAAAGGCTTTCCCTCTGTTGCTAACCAAGTAAATCTTGTTCCTGTTAACTCTACTGGTAATGTGAACTCCCTGTTCGAATTTGTGTCTGTGACTGAGAGTGATGTGCTTAAATCTGTTTTCAATATTAAATCTAATGCTATTGGTGAGGACGGTTTACCAATTAAGTTTATCAAGATAGTGCTTCCATATGTTGTTGGAACCTTAACCCACATTATTAATCTCGCCATCACTACCGGATGTTTTCCCAGCCAGTGGAAGATCGCATCTGTACGTCCTGTGGCTAAAACTAAATCTGCATGTACCCCCGGTGATTTTCGTCCAATAAGTATTTTGTCTGCCTTGTCAAAAGTGTTTGAGTATATTCTGTCTAGCCAAATTAACTTGCACGTCGATAGCTATAGTCTTATCTCTCCATATCAATCGGGCTTTAGGGCTGGGCACAGTTGCTCTACTGACATGCTCAAAATCATTGTTGATATTCGTATAGAATTCGATAGAAACAAATTAACGCTACTGTGCCTGTTAGACTTTACAAAAGCTTTAGATTCTGTAGATCATCTTATACTTTGTTCAAAGCTAAGTAAGAATTTTCTTTTTAGTGAAAACTCTGTTGAGCTCAATAAAAGTTACCTTATTGGTAGGTTTCAAAGAGTGATTACCGGTACGGATGTTTGCGAACTCAAAATGATTGTTTCTGGCGTCCCGCAAGGCTCAATCCTTGGCCCACTTCTCTTTAGCCTCTTTATCAATGATGTATTTTCTGCTGACGATATTCAGCTGTATTTATCAGATACATTCGGAAATATCAGTACTCTAACCAACCAATTAAACAGTGACTTGACGTCCATAGTGCACTGGGCTGACAGAAACGGCTTGTGCCTGAATCCTCAAAAATCTTTTGTGTTGCCTATCGCGAAAAAAAGGGTGGAAAATCTGTCCATACCCTCGCTTTTTCTGAACAGGATACCGCTGGAAGTTGTTACTAAAATTACAAATCTTGGTTTTGTTATCAACTCCAACTTGACCTGCGTTGATCACACAATTGCTGTAGTGTGTAAAGTGTATGCCTCTCTGCGAAGTCTGAGGCAAACCGCTGCCTTTACACCTTTGGCCATAAGGCGTAAACTTGCAATTCAGCTACTGCTACCAATAATCTTATACTCGGAATTAATTTATAATAAGCTGGACTCGCAATCAGCTCACAAGATCGACGTATTATTTATCATATTACACGCTATGTATATGGTTTAAAGAAGTACAATCACATCTCCACTTGGAGATGTCAGCTCTTAGGATGTAACATAGATGAGTATGTTAAGGCTAGGAGCTGTATTTTTCTTTTTCGCCTCATGTGTCTGAAATCGCCCTCATATTTGTATGATAAACTTATATTCACGAGGTCTGCGCGAACGAGTGATCTAAGCGTCCCTATCTTTAACTTTGTAGCATCTACTAGACTGTTTTTTGTCAACACAATAAGAACCTGGAATTCGATACCTGCCGTAATTAGAAGTGAGCTAAACAAGGGCAATTTCAAGAATATAATATTCTCATATTTCTCTACCTTATCACATAATTCAGACCGACCATCATGACTTATTTAGTTTACTGATAAAATCCTGTTAGCTTTAAGTACTTATTTATTTATTTTTATATTTTTACTTGCTTTTTTTCACTTTCAAATTTTGTACTTATGGTTTTATTGTGTGTGTGTTTTTTTTTTTTATTATACTTTGTGTTGTACTACAAAAGATGTTAAATCTCATTGTACTAATTTTTATATGTTTTAAATAAAATGAAAATGAAATGAAATGAAATAAGTAAATAAAAAATATCTATGTAAACAAAAGAAATTATTTGAAACTTTCGCCATTTCAGTACAGGGAAGAAGGAGCAATCAGCTGATAGGAAAATATCACCTTTATAAATTCGCCTTGGCTGACATATATTTTATATCGGATGACTGAAATTTTAATAAAGTAGTTTGTAATGTAATTTGGCAATTTTTGTGTATTTTTCAACCAATCAGCATAGGCTGACTAGTATGACGGCTGGTATGATTCTGGTGTATTTACTGACTAGTATGTAATCTGGTATGATCCTGATGTACAAGGTGGCGCAAAAGTAATCCTCTTATCAGAAAATGCTATAAATTTTGCGATTGGCCCCTAAAGTCAGTTCTGTTTTGACATTTGTATAGTAAACACATGCGAAATACACGTTAATAAACAATGTTACGCTACACTGCTCAAGAACGCGGAATATTGCTGACTATTTATTTGACCAATAATCGGTCGGTGAAAAACGGTTACTGCGCAAAAGTAATCCTCCTATCAGAAAATGCTATACATTTTGCGATTGGCCCCTAAAGTCAGTTCTGTTTTGACATTTGTATAGTAAACACATGCGAAATACACGTTAATAAACAACGTTACGCTACACTGCTCCAGAACGCGGAATATTGCTGACTATTTATTTGACCAATAATCGGTCGGGGCCAAACGGTTACTGTGAATGGTGAGCGCTACAGAGCAATGATCAACGAGTTCTTTTTGCCGCAACTTGATGAATTGGGATTGGAAAACATGTGGTTCCAACAAGACGGTGCAACAGCACACACTGCACGTGCCACAACCGATATGCTGAACATCGGAAGCTTACTTTTGCGCCACCTTGTATATACAGACTAGTATTTTGAATGGTATGATATTGATGTATATGATGACTAGTATGTCAACTGGTATATTGGTGATGCAGAGACTGAGTAATATGCCAATTGGTATAGTGCTGATGCAGATGCGGACAATTGGCATCTCGTAGAATATCGACATGTTAAAAGTAGCGGTGAGAATTTGTAAAAATTACAGAACTCGAACTAATTGAACCGATTTGGCAAACTAGTATTTGACTAGAATAAAACTAGTAGAATTGACTGCAGGGAAGATATTGGAATAATTCCTAGATGCAATTCAACGTTATTACCGATTGCAAGGCAGTGGCCACGACGAAAGCTACAACACCTCTACCTCCTCGAATAGCAAGATGGTGGTTACCGCTGTAGAGTACAATTTTGAATGTTATCATCGATGAGGTGTAAAGTGCTGCATGTCGACTGTTTGAGCCGGCTACCATCGTTAACGCCGAAGGACCCGGTCACAGCTGCAGTTCTCTTGGTGGAGTACAAAGGCTAAGAGGATTGGGTCAGAGAAATAGTCTAACAGCTTGCGAATCAAGGCTCACGAAATGCAGCCCATATTCCCACAACAGCCGGTTCTATCGCACCGGAATGACTCGGATTTTTATATCCGACCAAGGGCTGTTATTTCGACACTACCCTGTCTAGCCTGTCACCTTTTCCCCTAACATTGTCATCCTCCGAGGAGCTCCTTGCAGCAGGGCTGCTCAAAACTCACCTGCTCCGGTCTGGGGTTGAATCCAACCCGGGTCCAAGAGAATGGATCTGCTGCGTCTGCTGGAAGAAGATTTACGTCAAACGTTCACACTCCATCCAATATAATTCCTGTAAAAGATGGTTGCACAAAACTAGGTGCTCCGGGCTAAATCCCTCCACACACAGGCCCCCTAGTTTCTGCAAAACTTTTGTGGCCCCTTGTTGTTCACGCCCTAGGGCGCCTCGTGGCCAACGACGATCTAGTGTCGCACCGCCACAAGCTTTAGATACAGTCTCCTCGACTAACAGCACTAATACCCAGCAAGTAGTGTGTAACTTCCGCTGGCGCTCACGCCCACAGACGCCAAAACCTCATACAGCCGCTCACAGCAACTTTCTACGTAGCCCCTCTGTTTTAGATGTGAGCAATGCTGAGCGACAGCCGACCCCCTCCCACTTTCAACTTCCCCTACTTCTTCCAGCACTAGCACAAATGTAAGCCAAAGCCACCAGCTCCTGGTCCCTTACACCATGTGCACTGTTTGTCGGTTGAGACTATATACACCTGCGACATCAGTCAAATGCAACCCTTGCCTTGGCCTATGGCAACCCTTGCCTTGGCCTATGATAACAGGAACTTATGGACTGAAACGTACTTTGTGCCATGTTGTCGAGCTACGCAACCTACAACGTCGACCGATTCGCCTTCTTCCGGTGGTTCGGATCCCTCGTCTTCTAGAGTGCGACGCAGTGAGCGACCCAGCCTGCTTCCACCGAGGCATACGCACCAGTCCTTGACTTCCAGTGTGAATATTTCTCTCCCTTCGCACTTTCGTGTTCTACAGATGAACTGCAAGGGTTAAACGTGCAAGGTTGGTGAAATAGTGAATTTCATGAGGTGGCAAAACATCAAGATCGCTGCTATTCAAGAAACAAAGTTAAACGCGCGATCAGATCTTCGGAATTGTGACGGCTACAACATCCACCGGCGTGATCGAGAGAGAGGACTTGCCTTCATCACTCATCAATCTATGCAATATCGCCTATTTGAGCCTAACGTCGCGAGGGACAGCTTCCGAGAACGTCAAGGTATGGTTGTCCGGACAGGCGATGTCGATCTAGAAATTATTAACATTTATATCCCTCCTGCTACCTGTTGTGCGAGGGATTACCACCCTGACATCAGTGCGTTACTCAGAGGTGATAATCGGAGACTTTAACGCACCCCACGATCTGTGGCATTCAAGCCTACATGTTGATGGTAGGGGACAGGAATTGGCTGAACAAATAGATGATTCGACGTTTTGCACTGTGAACGGGGATGCCCCACGAGAGTTGCGGTAAATTGTTCTAGTTCGCCAGACCTCACAATTGTCAGCGCGGGTCTCATAAACTGCGTTGAATGGCGACCAATGCTAACTCTTGCATCGCATCATTCACCGATAGTCCTGTCAATCGATTACCCCAACGACTTTGTTACTTCTGGGAATCGCACTTTCACCAATTTTAGTAAAGCTGATTGGGTTGGTTTTCTTAACTTCACTGAGAGCACCTTCGCTGCTCTTCCCATCCCGTCTGATGTACGAGAAGGGGGAAAAGCGTTTCGTATGGTCATAGTTTGAGCCTCCAATCAATACATTCCGTCAGGCAGAATTAAGGAGATACGTCCGTATTTCCCCACAGAGGCAGCGGCTTTGGGTAATGAACGTGACCAAGTGCGACGCTTGGACCCTACGGCTCCCCAAATTCAAGATCTCAATGCGGAAATCAGACGGCTGGTTGATCAACACAAACGCGCCAAATGGGAGGAGCACCTAAGGTCCTGTAACCTCTCTCCGGGTGTTGGCAAATTATGGTGCACTGTTAAATCCTTGTCAAATCCGACCAAACCTAACGGCAAAATATCCATCACCTTCGGTGATAAGGTACAGTCGGAACCAAAAAGATGCGCGAGCGCTTTCTGCCGGTAATTTGTACTGCATCCTCCGGTTGACAAGGAAATCAGACGCTCCATCGGGAAGTGCACAAGCGTAAAAGCAGCCAAGCGCCCATTGCCATCACCACCTTGGAGACGATTTTGCTCTCTTACTACACAGCTAACTTGAGACTAAATTTGAATAGCAGTACCACCGCGCTAAACGCTATCACCACTCATATAGGTGTCGGTCTCAACCAACATCATCCAAATGACAGGACCGTGCTAGTTGCGCTTGATCTGTCGAAAGCTTTCGACACTGTTAATCATGCCCAACTCATTAACAACCTGGAGGATTCAAACCTTCCCCCCTGTCTGAAGCGTTGGACCGCCAACTATCTGAGTGGTCGGCAGTCATCGGTTGAATTTAGAGGCGAAAGATCAAAACCACGTATAATTAAGCAAGGGGTGCCACAGGGTGGTGTCCTCTTCCCTCTTTTGTTTTATTACTACATATAGAGGCTCCCTTCCCCACCAGAAGGTGTCGCGATCGTCTCCTACGCCGATGACTGCACGATCCTGGCGACTGGACCCTACGTTGATGAGCTCTGCTCGAGAATTAATTCCTACCTTCCAACACCAGTTGTTGCACGGTACCTGACATTGGCACCGACCAAATCCTCGGCCACCTTATTTACGACGTGGACAGCGCAGGCGAACATGGAATTAGACGTCTACGTCGACGGCATTAAGCTTTCGACTGTCACGCACCCCAAAATCTTAGGGGTTACGTTTGATAACATGTTCAAATACGGTGCTCATGTAGCCGCGATTGCCACCAAAGTACAAAGCCGTAACAAAATCCTCAAATCACTAGCTGACAGTACTTGTGGGAAAGACAAAGAAACGTTACTGGCAACGTACAAGGCAATCGGTCAGCCGGTTCTGAGCTACGCGACGCCAATATGGTCGCCGGGGTTAGCAGACACACATTGGAGGAGGTTGCAAGCTTGCCAAAACACCGCACTCAGAACTGCCACGGGGTGCCTCCTTATGTCTCCTGAGCACCATCTTCATAGTGAGGCAAAAATTCTCGATGTCAAAGAGCATTGTGAGATGTTGACCAGGCAATTCCTGTTCAACTGCCATAAACCGCAGCACCCGAACAGGAACCTGCTCAACGAAAACCCGCCTCCCAGGAGAATAAGGAGTCACCTGCGTAAGCACTATGACGAGATCCGGCATCACATTTTCTCGCCGTTTGATCCAAAGGTGCACCGGCGGGCCCTCAACCTCATCCACACGGAGTGGGTAAATTCCTTTGTCAGCTCTCGTCTAGTGAACGCCGATATTCAGGCGCAAGCCCCGTCTATTGCCGACGAGGAGCGCGAACTGCCTAGGGAGACAAGAGTCACGCTGGCTGAGCTTCGTTCTGGATATTGTAACAGACTAAACTCTTACCTATCCAGACTGAAGCCCGACATGCCAAATGGCATGCGGCGTGTCCCCCAACGATACTAACCTTCTGTTCATCTGCTCAACCGAGCCTACTCTTCTACCAGCAATTTCACTCTGGTCCACCCCTGTTGAAGCCGCGAGGTTTCTAAGACTTCCGTTAGAAGAGCCTGATGACAGTATTGGATGAGGGGTGATACTTTAGGCAGGTTAAGTAGTCGCTAATACAACAACAACAACAACAACAAATGCAGCCCACATGGGAATACGGGATGGGAATACGGGACTCAGAAGGATAAAAAGTTTAGCTAACAATGATCGGCATCTACAGATTATCATTAAGTTCAAGTTCTGTAGTTGTGTTTTTATTTTGCATTGTGCTTTTCTTTCGTAAAGAAATCATACCTTTGATACCTTACATATTTTCAGTGATAATTAAAGCTAAAATTGTTAAAACACTTAGGCCCGGTTTTTCAGTACAAGTTTAACTCAATTTGTCAGTTAAACTAAGCTTAAACTTGTTGTTCAGTTTTTCAGTCAACTTTAAACGAAGTTTAAACGTAGCTTAAGCGGTCAATTCGGCAGGGTTAAACTCTAGTTAACCTGTCAGCTGTTTTGCATATTTGATGGTTTTGGTTGTGAAACAATAAACTGAACGCAATTAAAAAAGGACGATATTTTTATATTTAATTATATACTGGATATATCATCTGACGAAAGTGATTATAGTGATGCAGAAATTAGCGAAATTCTAACTATTGCAATACTGAGGAGAAGCAATGGCGTTGAATATGTAAACAAATATTATCTGTTGCCGTATCTAGATAAAGAAAAAACCAATGTTGCCGTATAAAAAGCAAATCTTAAAAGTGGCCTTAAACTCTTACTGAAAAACCGCTCTGCAGTTTAACTTGAGTTTAAATTTATGCCGAGTTTAAGCAAACTTAGTTTAAACTGAGCTTAACCAAGGACTGAAAAACCGGGCCTTAATGTGCTCCAACAATAACACTTATAGCCAGACAACCAAAATACTAATTTTTTGTAATTTGAGTTTCATAAAAACCAAAGAAATTTCAACAAATATAAAAAACGTGTTTTCGTAATAATTATGACTGAGAAACATTTTTTTGAGTCATCCGTAATTATTATTTTGATATTTAATAATAAATACGAGCAATTTTCTTCAAAGACTTTTTCTTTGAGACTTTCAAAATAAAAGCCTTTCGACAATACTTATGGAGAATTTTTATTTTTTTAAGTCTTTGAAAAAAGTTATGTACTAAATCAAGTAAGTTATGCAAAGGTATTTACAATCACATTGTTAATAAATTCCAATTAAACTGAAGCTTTAAATAGAACAGGGCACAGGCTCGCCTTCGTGAAGGTGAAAGCCAAAGAAATGGCGTCTATTACGGTGTCAATATTTCGCCAAACCTAACATGAATATTGATATTGAAAGGAAAATATTTCATAACTGTCGAACTGTACTTCATTTTAAGAATCGTGGTGGTGCTTTTTCTTGACACTTAACCGCCTGAGCGATTTTAGCCCACACATAGAGAGTTCAAGCCATCATCCGTCTGTTTTTTCCATCACATTCTAGGCCTCCTCCTTTGGTTGCTGCCGAATTCGGGCGCCGAAGGGAAAACCATCCGTTCCGAATCTTCTTTCCCCATTCGCATAACATGAGCCAGCCAGCGAACCTTAGCTCTATAATTTTCTGCATTATGGCCATATCTGCTTAAAGCTCGTATAGCCCATCGTTAAATTCGGCACTCGCCGTTGGCACCACCGGTAGAACCATAAATCTTCCGGAGAACTTTCCTCTTAAATACTTCAAGAGCTATCTCATATTCTTCCGGCCCGGTCAATGAAAACCTATGGGGTCCAATTCTGAGAAAAAGCATGCTTTAAAACAAGTGCCAATAAGTTTAACAATAAGCTGTGCGAGCTTTACGTAGTTACGAGCATAGGGTAACGAATTAAATCCCAAAGGCTCCGCTGCATGGGTCGTGTTATTCGAATGCACATAGACGCATTGGCATTGGCGTGCTTTGATATGCCACGGTTTCTTTTGTTTCCACGCAGACAACTGTACCATAATGGCAACGGAAAGGACCCTAAAATTTACGAGCTTTGATTTAAAGTAAATGATTATCTTAAGGTGTTATCCAGCTTTTTCGTCGAGCGAAACCTGTCATTGTCTTCTACCAAATCCTCGGCCTCCCAGTTCCTGAAGTGGCAAAAGCAGGTGAACAAGGAATTAGACATCCACATTGATGGCGCAACCCTACCCACTGTCAACCAACCTAAAATTTTGGATATGACTTTATATGAAATTTTCACCTTCGTCGCTTATGCATCCCGATTGCAACCAAAGTTTAAAGCCGCAACAAAATTCTCAAGCCAGTGTCTATGAGTGCCTGGGAAAAGATAAATAAACTTTGCTGGCAACATACAGGGTGGCTGATGAATTTTGCTACATTAAGAAACTCATAATTTTTTTTTCAGTGTATGGAATTCATTTTTCTTTTATTCATGTTAAAGCTCATTAAATTTTATTAAATATAGCTTAATTAGTTTTAAAAATAATGGAATTTAAATGCCCCCCCTGCTCGTCGATGCATGTGCGGCATCTTACCAAAAAGTTGTTCATTACTGCTTGGAGAGTTGAGACAGGAATAGCCGCAATTGTTTCTCGAATGGATTGCCTTAGTTCATTCAAATTTGTTGGTTTTGCTTTGAAGACTTCCTGTTTGCAATAACCCCACAAGAAACAGTCAGGTGCAGTAAGGTCAGGCGACCTGGGTGGCCAACGGAATGTGGAGTTTCTGGATATCAGCTTATTGGGAAATTTTCGTCGCAATTCTGTCATAACAGGTTGGGCTATATGAGGAGCTGCACCATCTTGCTGAAACCACACAGAGTTGAAAGAAATTCTCATTCGGCGTAATTCTGGATAGAAAAACTCTCTCAACATGCTCAAGTAACGGTCTCCAGTAACCGTAACTGTGTGACCGTTTTCTTCGAAGAAGTAGGGCCCGACAATGCAGCGTGATGAAACTGCACACCACACTGTGACACGAAGTGGATGCAATTCCGTCTCATGGAGTATCTGTGGGTTGGAAGCACTCCATATTCGACAATTTTGTTTGTTTATGTTGCCGTTTAAATCGAAATGGGCCTCGTCAGACATGAAAAGACAGTTCAATATGTTTCCATCCTCTTCCACCATTTGAAGCATCTTCTGGCAAAATTCCAAGCGAATCGGCAAGTCTGCAGCGTTCAGTTTGTTGGCCATTTGAATTTTATATGGGAATAAGTCCAAATCTTTGTGCATAACTGTATGACTGTAATGACTGTCTGCTTACACCCATTTGAGCAGATAAGCTTCTTGTCGAAACACGTGGATTGTTTTGTATGGCAGCAGCTACAGCAGCGATTGTTTCCTCCGTTCGAACTGAAGGGTTTCGATGGTAAGGTCTTCTGTTCACTGTCCCATGCTCGGCAAAATTGTTTACAAGTCTTATTATGGTCCATCTGCTCGAAGGATTGCCGCCAAACGTGCGCCTATACTCTCTTTGAACCGAAACTACGGACTCCAGTGCGTGATAGCGGCGGACAATCCAAATTCTTGTTTCAGTGTCCCAGTTATCCATTTTTGTTAAATGTAAAAGTCAATCTGCAAAATAAGCGGTGGTAGCGTCTTTCATTAGCCACCCTGTAAAAAGCAATCGGCCAGCCGGCCTGAGCTTATATTCTCAAATATAGTTGCTGAGCCCAGTAGATACACCAAAGTTGCAGGCCGCACTCAGGACAGCTACAGGGTGTCTTCTTATGGGGTGTGAATATGTAATTTCATTAGCATCGCGATGAGATAGGTGGTCCTACTTCCTCTCTCGCTTTGGTGTTGAATACTCCATGGAGTAATTCTTTGGAAGCATTTTGAGAGTACTCCCATGTAGGTTATCCATAGGTTTCTCAAAATCAAAGTAAAGGGTATTCCGAGAAGTAAATTGGACCACAGTTTTTATATGGATGAGGATAAGTGTGGGACAGTGGCGTAGCAAGCTTAAATTTAAAACCATATAATATTACATAATAAATATGTAAAACACAATAACCACAAAGCTGTAGATCCACAAAAAGCAGCACCTTTCGTGTGATACTTATATTGTACCAATAGATTTTGGGTCACCCTGGTCCAAATATTGGTCGATAACTCCGAAACTGGTTCGAGATATCGAACTAGAGGATATCTTAAATTTCCATTCAGACAGACTAAAATTCTAAAAGCTGTTGATTTGGATTCTCCAAATTGATCCCTCCTATACATTTTCCTTAAAAATCTGAAAGCCACTGGTGTTGGAGTACTCTGATACTCCATCGTTGTTTACAGGGATCCCTGACTTATTTTTCTATACAGCTATTTGCGTGGCTTATTGACCATCGACTGCTCGCTCAGAATTTTGCAATTTAAACTGTCAGAGTTGATTTTCTGTTATCTACTACATTTTTTAACTGATAATTTTTTAGTTTTTAATAATTTAATTCATTATTTACTCCGAAATGTTGTGCCTGATGGAAAACAGTTAAATAAAAGTGGTGTACGCACGATTGGTAGCATGCTGTACTGGATTAACAAGTAGAATTGCAGACCTAATTAATGAAGTAAGAGGCCTGCGCTGGTCTGGCACATCAGAAACGGGTTTTCTGGAATCAGCATAGAGAAATCATTAATGACCGAAAAATTGCAAAAAAAAATTCAAATGTTTTTAAAACTTTGAAATGTCTAAATAATAACTTTTATTGCTTAAGGCCTTCAAATATACTTATTATTTAAATTTAAGAGCTCAAGGCTAAAGCTCGTAAGTTTAAATAATATGTCTAAATAATTTTTATAATTCACCTACATATCATCCACTGATAACACAGGCCGACAAAATGAGACCCATTTTTTTGACCATAAGCCAGACCATACTTTCCTAAAGGGTTTTGCCTATTTTTGAGGTTATATATAAACGACAGATTTTTTTTTTTAAAAAGCACACACAGCATCTTAAAGAAGAAGTCTTTCTCTTACGAATAGCGTTGAGTTAGCTGAAATATCTTTTTTTTTTCGCTAAGATAGAGCTGTGTTTTTGCACATTTAGGTTAGGATATCTCAAAATCCTGACTTGATAGAGCAATTCTGCGTCCAGATTTGAATTCAGCGCATCGAAAATCTTTAGGAAAGTATGGTCTGGTTTATGGTCAAATTTCTTGTCGGCCTGTGTAATCGTGACAACAAGCGGAAACGTACGGATACTTTGCCTACTACCTTTAAGTTTCCGGACATACCTCAAATACTTGAACTAGTACTGCTGTTCGGGCACCGCCCAAGAACGCCCTATGGATATCCACTGTGGAAAACCCGTAACCTATAACTATTGAAAGGCAGTTGGAGCTAATACTTAGGAAGCTGGTTGTTCCATCCAGACATTACCGAGGATGATTTAATAAGCCATGCTTCTTCTCAATTTGAAGATGAAAGCTTGACTGTTACAAAATTTTATTTCACATATCAGAGAAGTATAACTGCATTTATAATTGATGTTAATTCAAAAGACTGAGCACTAAGTCCGTGAATATCGTTTACGCCTAATCCTGGAGAAGACCCATATGATAATAGGATCAAAAGCCGCTTTTGGGAGTGGGAAAAGGAGTTGCCTATAAGCTGACATGTCTGAATTTGACTTTCCTGCAAAGCTTATACGACTTTGCCTAATGACGTTGATCAATACCAACAGCTCCGTCAGATTTGGAAAGGACCTGTCGAGCTATTCGAAATACTGTTCAACTTGATGCTGAGGAAGTTAATTCCAGCAGCAGAGCTGAACCTCAAGGGTAAAATCTACTCATAGAGCGTGCAATTGCTGGCTCATACCGATGATATTGATATCATTGGCCTTAAAAACCACGCCGTAGGTTCTGCCTTCTCTGGCCTGGATAAAGAAGCGAAAAAGTGGGGTTTTCGGGAAACGATGACAAGACGAAGTATTTCCTGTCTTCAAAGAAAGAATCGGCGCATCTGCGCCTTGGTAGCCACGTCACTGTTGATAGTAACAAATTTGAAACGATAAGGGACTTTGTCAAACACCGAAAATAATGTCAGTCGAGAAATTTAACGGAGAACCACACTTGCCAACAAGTGGTACTTTGGACTGAGTAGACAACTGAGAGGTTAAGGCCTCTCGAAGCACAAAGATCACGCTCTACAAGTCTCTTATCATACCTGTCCTCATGTCAGCTCGGAATTATGAACAGTGTAGTGTAGCCAAAAGAAATGCATACATAAATGCATGCATACTTACAAACAGTCGGCACGCAGCTATTAAAAACTGTCGAATACGCTTTGTCAGCAAAGTCACACGCTATGAGGCGATGCCCACAAATGCGTTGCAATCATACGAATATAAGTTAACACACTATAAATTACTTACCTTTTGCCTTTGCTAAAACATAGCAAATTACATATTTACATTAGTTCTGGCTATCGCTGCAACAGCTTGTTTACCTTTTGCTTCCGCTTCAGTAAAGCTAATTACATACTTACATTCTTTTGGCAACAGCCACAATAACTTACAATAAACGAAGTGTTGCTGACACTTCATATAAAATTCATTTCGCAATAATAATTCCCACAGGTGAAATTTTAATTGCTAACTAATATTCTTTTACATTTCCTGTTTTGCAATCGAAGTTGCGCCAATTCAAAGAATTTGCGCAACAACCGAATTATTTGTCAATAACCAGTTGCACGCGCATCCGGTAAAATGCAAAGTGCTGATGCCAGCGTCTGGCACATTTTCACAAGCAAGTTGTTGTTGCTTTCTTAATTAAATTTTAGCTTTAATATTTCAATTATTCAATTTGGATAGTCAGTCTCATTCTGTAGTGCGATCGGTTCGGTATTGAAAACCGAAATTTCCTTGTTTGGCGCCCGAGGAAAATTAAAAGTAGATACCCGGTAAAAATTAAGTTCAGTTATTTAAGCAAAGTAAAAATAAAAAATATCCTGCAAAAATGAAGTGCAGTTATTTAAGCAAAGTAAAAAATATCCTGCAAAAATTAAGTGCAGTTATTTAAGCAAAGTAAAAATAAAAAATATCCTGCGAAAACTGAGTGCAGTAATTTAATAGAAGACAAAAAAAAAAGTGGCACTGAAAAAAAAAGTGCCACTAAACCAAAAAACAAAAATAACTTTAAGTACAAAATAGACATAGAAGGAAAAAGTGCCACTGGAAAAAAAGTGCCACTAATCCTAAGACAAATATAACTTTAAGAAAGAAAAAGTGCCACTGGAAAAAAAGTGCCACTAATCCTTAAACAAAAATAACTTTAAGAGGAAAAAAAGTGCCACCGGAAAAAAAAGTGCCACTAATCCTAAAACAAAAACAACCTTAAGAGGAAAACAAGTGCCACTAACAAAAGTGCCACTAAGAAAACAAGTGCCACTAATAAAAGTGCCACAAAAAGAGGTAATCAATCACCAACCGACCGAGACAAGCAGTGTCCCAGGAAGGGACCCAAGTAGCAGCAGCAAAAGGGAGCAGCCCACAGGACCAATCACAGAATGAGGACTCAAATAATTTTGTAAGTTTAGTTAAGATAAGAAAACATTAATTAAAATATTACTTTTGACGAGCTGTCTAAATAAAGAAAAAAAAGAGACATTTTTGAAGAAAAAAAAAGAGAAACTTCTAAGAAAAAAAAAGAGAAATTGTTAAGAAAAAAAAAACGAAGAAATTTTTGAAAATTTTTATTGTAAAAAGGAATTTTTATCAAAACAATTAAATAAGAAATTTAAATAAAAAAGAAAAAAAGATATTTCTTGGAAAATTTTTTTTTTAGTGAAAGGGAATTTTTTATCATAACAATTAAATTAGTTTTTGGAAAAAATTTTCTTGTTTTTTCAAAGGAACTTTTTTTGAGGGAAAAAAAAAGGAAAAATAGAAGGAAGGTTTTTTTTTAGTCTGCGTGAAAACAATAAAATAAATTAATCATGGCAAACCCCAACAATTTAATTAGGCCACCTGTACTAGCCAGCCCCAACCCACAACCAGTCGCAAACCCGTCCCTACAAGCCACTCCAGAACTACAAAGTTTAGTAAGAAATTTACTGACACAGATACTGACTACAGACGGACGAGCGTTAATACAGGACATAGTGAGAACAGACTCAAACCCAGTACCCACTACAGACCAGACGATTGATGAAAGAAAAAGGGACAATCTGACGGAAATCGACAAAATACCGGATGTGGTAAAGTGTCTTCGCGAATTCTCAGGAAAACCTGGAGAATTTAACTCATGGAAGAAGTCTGTGGATAGAATTCTTCAAATTTACGAGCCTCAAAGGGGATCCCCCAAATACTATGGGATCCTTAACATTATCCGCAATAAAGTTGTCGGAAACGCCGACATAGCCTTGGAGTCGTACAATACTCCACTGGATTGGAAGGCAATTTCCAGATGCCTAACACTCCACTACGCGGATAAACGCGACTTAGGTACCCTCGAGTACCAGATGACGTCGCTTGTGCAGGGTAACCTGACAATACAAGAATTCTCTTCTCTTTACGGCGCGATATACAACAGGTATATCATCATAAACCTCCTAAGAGATTTTTGCGAGAAGCTTCTCTTCCAATTTGTGGTGTGCCGATTTGAATTTTCCCTACAAATTGGTGGGACCTACAGTTTTTTGCCGACTCCGAACGGCATCTACAAAGGAGACGAATTTTTGCTGAGAAGCCTGTCATGGCAGAAATACACTCGGAGAGTTTGCCAAACCACTGCCGAGGGGCGACCCCGTTTTGAAAAACTTTTTTCAAATCACTTTTGATGTTACCTGTACCAGGGCTCGAACCATGGACCTTCGGTATGGTAGGCCGGCAACACTACCTCCACACCACGGCGGCCGCCGTGCCGGGTATATTCGCACTTGTCGCTTATCCTAAATAAGCTCGGCTGAATTAAGGTCGGCGCAGAAGCCATGCATCTGCTCACCCGCACATACAGGGACAAAGCCCTAGACACGTTCATTCGTGGTCTTAAAGGAGACTTGCCAAGACTTCTAGGAACGAGGGAACCAGCGGACCTCCCTCAAGCACTCCACTTGTGCCTAAAGCTTGAAACTCAAAACTTTAGGTCCCACTATGCATTAGCAAATAACGGTCAAGCTAGGAGAACATTGGACATCCGTCCACCCCTTTCTCCCAAACGAATTAATAACGAATTCTACCCCGAATTGGCGTTTATGCCCCAACCCAGGTTGAACACGACTCCTCTGTACAGGCCTCCCCAACCGAACTATCAATATCAGCATCCTCAACCGAACTACCAATATCAGCATCCCCAACAGAACTACCAACCGAATAATCGATTCCAACATCCGCAACCTAACTACCAACACCAATATCCCTACCAATCAAAGCAGCAGAATCCTTCTTATAACCCACCACCTAGACCTGCAGCACAGAAACCACAACCAAAGCCTGAACCCATGGACGTAGATCCTAGCATCAGAACAAATGCCGTTAACTACGCAAACAGACCAAACTTTAAATACGCCGGTAAAAGACAAGGCGACTCAAATTTAACAAATCCACCCGTAAAAGCGCAAAGGAATTTTCATGTGACCTCTAGCCCAGAAGTTAACGACCCATTAGACAGCATCTCACATGACACACCTGAACAATACGATAGAGAGAACCCCGAGGATTATCCATATGACGCAGATTTCACAGACATCCATTTTTTAGAATAAGGAACTCTTCACTGCCTTATTTCAACTGCAAGACGAGGAGTGGAGATATCTTAAAAATCCTAGTTGACACAGGATCAAATAAAAATTACATCCAGCCCCAGTTGGTAAAGAAGAAAATTCAAAACGAAAAGAACTTTTTTGCAAACTCAGTAGGAGGAAAAATAGAAATTACCCATCATACGTATGTAAATCTCTTTAATTTGCCAAATATTAACTTAAAATTTTATCTTCTCCCTTCCCTCACATCCTTCCATGCAATATTAGGCAATGATAGTTTAAAAGAGTTATCAGCAGTCATTCATACAAAAGAAAACTTCATGACCATTAACAATTCAGTCAGAATACGCCTCAAACAATTACTTTCTGAAAACGTGAACCATATCCCCATAAGAAATGAACATATGGACAGTTTCCAAAAACAAGTAATGAGCTCACTAGTAAACCGAAATGTAGACCTTTTTTCTGATCCCAACGAGAAACTAACCTATACCACCAAAGTTGTCGCAACTATTAGGACAAACTCCAATGAACCAGTTTACACGAAATACTACCCGTATCCCATGTCCTTAAAAGAAGAAGTAGAAAAACAGATAAAAAAATTACTAGACAATAGCAACCCATTCCGACGAGAGTTCAGGCCAAAATTTGATCCCATCCACGGAAGCTCCTATCAACGTGTTTAAAAACCAAATCTGGATACTCACCGAACCATAAAGTTCATATAACTTCAAAATCCTTTTTCCAACCTACCACAGGCATACTATTACTAAACCACATTACTCCAACGACGACCTGAAAGACTTATTAAAACGCTACTTAAACCCTTCTGTTGTCAACGGACTATTTACTTCGGAAAAAATAATGGGACAAATACAAGAACTATACCCTACTTACTTTAATAATTTTAAAATTAGATTTACGCAATCACAGGTAAAGGACCTACTAACAATAGAACAACAAGAGCAACAGATCCTACTTGAACATAAAAGAGCGCATAGAAACGCAACAGAGAACAAAAAACAAATCATTCAAAAATTTTATTTCCCACAGATGCAAGCCAAAATTGCCAAAATTGTCAAGCAGTGCAGAGTTTGTGCTGAAAGTAAATACGACAGACACCCCAATAAACCTGAAATTAAACCCACTCCAATCCCCGAATATCCCGGACAAATCGTCCATCTCGATATCTTCATAGCTGAGAAAAAGTTAGTATTAACGGCAATAGATAAATACTCGAAGTATGCTCAAGCAAAAGTTATTAAATCCAGATCAATAGAAGACATACGTGAACCCCTCAGGCAACTACTTTTTACTTTCGGTATTCCACAGACCATAATTATAGATAACGAAAAATCTCTCAACTCACAATCAATAATTTTCATGTTAGAAGATCAATTAAGAATTAAAGTTTATAGGACACCACCACATATTAGCAAAGCAAATGGGCAAATCGAACGTTTCCATTCAACGCTCGCTGAAATATTGAGATGCTTAAAGACCGAAGACATTGAAAGGACTTTTGACGAACTACTAGACAGAGCCGTGTACGAATATAACTTTTCAATCCACTCCACGACTGGACTAAAACTCATCGAAAACTTTTTCGGACGTAAAGTCTATATAAACCCAAAACAATACGAAGACGCCAGACAAAACAACATAGAAAAACTGAAACTTAAACAGGATAAAGACTTGAAATTTCACAACAAAACGAGAACACCCTGTAAAATCTATACCCCTGGACAGACTATCTACGTGAAAATTAATAAAAGATATGGCACGAAACTCACACCTCGCTTCAGGAAAGAAATTGCCAAGGAGAACAGGTCATCAACGGTCATAACAGAGTCAGGCAAAGTGGTTCACAAGAGCCTAATAAAACAAGTGGAAAAATTATAAAAAAAAAAAATAATAATAATAATAAGAAGAAAAAACAATAAAAAAATAATAAATAATAATAATAATAAAAAACTAATAAATAAAATTAGGTATATTAGTAGGAGCAAAAATAATAAAAATAAATCAAATAACGAATGCTAAACATTATTGCTTTATTTTTATAACATTTTTAGATTGATTGCGATAGGTTTCGCCTCAGCAAACGTACAATTCTTGGACTACTCATCATCCCAACTAGTGACAATTGACTCAGGACCAGCAAAATTACAAACAGGAAACTTTAAAATAATACATATAATAGAACTAGAGGACTATGACAACACTATAAGACATTTGGAAACGACAATTAACGAACAACTTCGAAACCATCCCCTAAAACCCATCCTTTTATCCCTCGTCAATCAATCGAAAAATTATTTAGGTAGAGTTAGGATAAGCAAAAATTACAATAAAAGATCACTAGATTTTATAGGATCCGCATGGAAATGGATCGCAGGAAATCCAGACCATAGCGATTTTAATATACTAGTTGAAAAAATGAATAACGTTTTAGATAACAATAATAGGCAAGTTATAATTAACAAATTATCCAACGAAAAAACTAATGAAGTGATAGAAAATACTAATAAAATATCTAAACTAGTTAAAGAAGAGAAAGAAATTGATAACGAAATATTACTAGAAACAAAATTTAAATTAGAAGCAATAAAGGAAGAATTAATAAATATCGCTTACGCCATTCATTGGGCAAAATCAAACATTATAAATTCGTATATTTTATCCGATAGAGAAATGGAAATAACAAGAAAATTTTTAGAAGATGAAAACATCCCTTATATAAATATGGACGAAGCATTAGAATTCGCCGACATAAAAATTGCCTTAAATAAAGAAAGCCTAATCTATATAGTAAACCTGCCTACGACAGGAGTAGAAGATTGTAGATCATTAGAAATTAGACTAGTAAAAAAAGGAAAATTTATAAATAAAATTAAATTCGAATCTATACTAGTATGTAAGAATGAAATATATGGAAAAATAAAAAATTTTAAATCATACAATAACTTATCAATATGTTCAAAAAATTCAGTAGTAAATATTACAAACGGCACTTGCATAGCACATCTGCTGAAAAGTAAATGAGATAATTGTACGAAAATAAATAATCAACATATAAAAACTATCGAAGAAATTTCAAATGATATACTATTTTTAAACGAATACCAAGGTTTCGTTAAATTTGAGAACGAAAGTATAAAAATAAATGGAACATACCTAATAAAGCATTTTGATACAAATATAGAAGTAGGAAATAAATTGTATTTTTCAAAGGAAATAACAGGGAAAAAACCCCTGCCTGCTATTTTACAGCCTATGGCAAAACACGAAAAAATCGAAGAAATATTGTCATTAAACTCAATAAAAGAATACCAGAATAGCGAATTAAAAGAATTGGAAATGTTAAAAAAAAGAAATCAAATATATTTTAGTATTAATACAATATCTATAGGAATTATCGCATTAGCTATTATAATTTCATTGTTAAGATTAAGATTCTTACGAAAAATAAATAAAGAGAAAAAACCCAACCGAAACACTATAGAAGTAGGAATAGAAGACGTACCAAAGTTTTAGGTTAACTCATCGATCGAGGACGCTCGATTTTAACGGCGGAGGAGTTAACACACTATAAATTACTTACCTTTTGCCTTTGCTAAAACATAGCAAATTACATATTTACATTAGTTCTGGCTATCGCTGCAACAGCTTGTTTACCTTTTGCTTCCGCTTCAGTAAAGCTAATTACATACTTACATTCTTTTGGCAACAGCCACAATAACTTACAATAAACGAAGTGTTGCTGACACTTCATATAAAATTCATTTCGCAATAATAATTCCCACAGGTGAAATTTTAATTGCTAACTAATATTCTTTTACATTTCCTGTTTTGCAATCGAAGTTGCGCCAATTCAAAGAATTAGCGCAACAACCGAATTATTTGTCAATAACCAGTTGCACGCGCATCCGGTAAAATGCAAAGTGCTGATGCCAGCGTCTGGCACATTTTCACAAGCAAGTTGTTGTTGCTTTCTTAATTAAATTTTAGTTTTAATATTTCAATTATTCAATTTGGATAGTCAGTCTCATTCTGTAGTGCGATCGGTTCGGTATTGAAAACTAAAATTTCCTTGTTTTATATGTATGAACATATGTATGTGCGAATGCACAAGCCAATGTTTGTGTATGAATGTAGGTGTGAATGTACCAGCGAGCGTTTGTATACGCTGGCTTACATACTTTGGCTAAGCTTAGAATTTAGGTAAATATGTATTATGGTAAATAAGTAGTATATAGGAATTTATTGTATAAATAGAAGGAAAATATGTTGAATAAATTAATTCATGTTTGGTGCTGAATGATGGCACTACACGAACCTATTTCACTTTAAATAGTTTTATTACATGGCGATCCTGCCTGTTTAGATCCTGCCTGTTTAGATCCTGCCAACAATTTTTCAACAAGGCAGCTATCGATGATATCACTAGTTACAGTAACACCAATGGTTTCGAATTTTGTTTTATGCCACCACGCGCCCCACATTTTGGGAGCCTATGGGAGTCAGCAGTAAAATCGATGAAAACGATCATTATCAAAAATATTACAAAGGCTCACATAACATACGAAGAACTGCAAACCGTCCTAATAGAAGTCGAAGCGATTCTTCATGCTGAACTCGCGAGGCACTCCCCAACGAATTTCATCGGAGCTCAGGCCAAATTGAAGAAGTTACAACGCTAAGAATCGAACATCAGGACGATACGATCCAACCATACCACATATGCATAAGCGAAGTCGAATAAGGATTCTGGACTTAACAAACAAAGCAAATCCCGCAGCAAGGGAAGGACACATCAGGAGGAAAAAAGGAAAAAATTATATAATTTAAGTATCTTAATATTTATTTAGAAGCATATAGCAACCTAACGGCTGCTGCCATTAAGAGCAAAAAGTAGATTTTTGCTTGTAAAGTAAGAATTTTTTTTTTCCCTCCTTCTGTACTTAAATTTTTCAAATGAATGAGGAACTAGATATAATAAGTCAGGCAGAATTTGACGCAATATTCTTGCGTTACAGTAAATTAATAGTAGAAGAGAAGGATATAGTAGAAATAGATATAAAAACAAAAGAAGTAGGTGAAATAGTAAGGATAGAAGAACCAGAAATAATTAAACAAGGCCCTAAAGCAATAACCATAGAGGAATATAGGCGTAGGACGAAACCAATAAAGGTAGAGGAACCTAAGATTCCCAAACCTATTAGCAGCAAAAGAAAGAGAGGAGGAAAAAGATTCAACTACAGAAGGGCAGTAGCAATATTGTACCAAAAAATTAATCTAACTACTAACACGGAGGAAAGAATCCGTTTAAAAAATTAAATAAAAAAGATCAAAAATATATAAAAAAAAAAAAAAGTATTTTCCCTATGGAGGGCGCTTTGCCTAATGGTCTTGATTACGAGACTATCGACAGTGTCGTTAATAATTTGGAAAGTGAAAGCGCAATTGAGGCCCGTATAGAAAGGGAAAGATTAAGACCTTACAGTGTGGAAGAAAGAAAAACACTAGTTTGGCTTAAAAGTCATTGGGAATATATAGGAATGACTAGGGAACCAACCCTTGAAGATGTTAGGTATAACACATCAATAGAAGAAGTAACAGTCCGAGCTCTAATAAAATTTGGCCTAAGAGAACTGTAAATAAGAAGGGAAAAATATATGTAAAAAGTAAAATTTTTTTTTTTAAATAAAGAAAATACCAAAAATAAAATAAATCAGTGCATTTATAGTTTTTCTTACAATGGGAGGCCAAGAAAGCCTAATGCTAATGTGATTAACTCAATCCAAATAGCCGACCACACTGAGGCACTAGAATTTATTAAAATCTTATTAATAATATTGGCAATCTGCACTTGCCTCAATTTGTTTCTCAAATTATACTCAGCTCACAACAAATTTTTAAAGAAAAAATACATGAGCCGAGCAGATGGTCTAGACAAGGTCTAAACCCAAGGAAAACTATATACCCCAATGGACAAATGGGAAACCATTCTGAATACATTGGCGGAAAAGTCATATAAGTGTATTAACAAAAATACACCCATACAAAGAGTAACGGTATTGAAACATCTCACGGCAATATTACAGTCATTGAATAATATAGGAAAAGCCACACAAAAGGTGTATAGCAAGTTGACAGCTAAGCATCAGCTAGAGGTACAACAAATATTTTCCAGTGTCAGGGATAAATTGGTATCCTTACTGGCTAGATATAGCCTTGAGGCATTGGTCCCAAAGTCATTTGAAAAAGAAATCGAACTAGATTTTGCCATCTTATTACCAGAGGCACAACCCAATCTGGAGGAAGCCGTAAAAATTGAAATTACTGAAAAAGAATCACAAACAGAAAACGCCAAAATGCCACTGACAAATGTAGATTTCATTAAAACTGCATCATCGCTCTTACCAGATTTTGATGGAAAATCAGAAAATCTGTCTAGTTTTCTCGATGCCCTTGATATACTGGAGCAAATCAAGGATAGTCACGAGGCTATCGCGGTATCCATGATAAAAACAAAACTCAAAGGGACAGCTAGAAACATAATAAGTACTGAATCCTCTATTCAGGAAATTAAACAAAGATTGAAGGCACAAGTTAAGGGTGAATCAGTAGAAGTTTTGTCGGTAAAACTCCTGAACATCCAACAACGCAGTAAAACGGCAAATCAATACACTGCTGAGATTGAAAAACTCACAAAATCGTTGGAAGTAGCATACATATCTGACGGACTAACACCGGAGTTAGCTACCAAGTACACAAGCTACACAGTCAGCTGTAAAAGCTATGTGTAAAAATTGCTCCAACGATAAAGTAAAAGCTATAATGCAGGCTGGAACGTTCACCACGATGAACGAAGCCATATCAAAATTCACTAACAGTTGCACAGAAGTAACTGGAAATCCAAATTCACTGTTACATATTCGCCAACAAAATCATTTCCGAGGTAACTTCCGCAGGAGTTACCAAAACAGTAACTATAGAAGAAATCAGAGCCGTACATTTAACAATTACGGCAATAACAATAATAATAATAATAACCGAGCAAATAATCAAAGATCTGGTCGACACTTTGGATCAAGAGGTTATAACCGGAATAATACCAGAAATGTAAGGAATGTTACCCAACAGGAAAACCAGCAAACTCCACCTCAATAAATAAGAAGTTATATGTTTTCAATTTACACCTAAATAGATACATAACTTCGAAAACAACTCTGAATGTTTCCATTTCAACCCTCCTAATCGATACAGGAGCGGATATATCAATTATAAAAAAGGGTCAAATTGACAGTCATGTCACTATTAATAATTCACAAAAAACAGATTTAAGAGGAATTGGTCAAGGCATAACAAGCACTATTGACACAGTTAAAACAGATTTAAAGGATGATTACCTATTGATTAGACACAAGTTTCATGTAGTAGAAGACAATTTTCCAATCCCATGTGATGGAATACTGGGTTTGGATTTTATTAAAAAATATAATTGCATTTAAGATTACCAAAAAGATGGGGATACCCTAATATTAAGACCATATGATTATCCAGAAAATATAATAATTCAAATGACTAATAAACCGACAGTAAGTAGTATATCAATTCCCGCAAGATCAGAAGTAATCCGACAAATCCACATTAAAAATAAAAATTCTGATTTATTAATTCCACAACAAGAATTGTCTGAAGGCATATTTGTTGCAAACACCCTACTAAATTCACAACAAACATTCGTCAGAATTATAAATACAACAGATGAAAATGTAACACTTCATGATTTTAATATGAAAACAGGAAATTTTGATAATTATTCAATAGTTAAATATAATAATCTAGAAAATGAGCAGAACAGTAAAGAAAAATTAGAAAGATTAAATAAACATTTTCCACACTTTGCCCATGAATCACTTAATGCATTATGTGCAAAATTCATTGACATTTTCTCATTAGAAACAGAACCAATTACCACTAATAATTTTTACAAACAAAAACTTCATATAAAGGACAATAACCCAGTTTACGTAAAAGCCCACAAGAGCGAAATAAATAAACAAGTAAATAAATTAATTAAAGACGACATAATAGAACCTTCAATGTCAGAATTTAATAGTCCAATTTTATTAGTACCCAAAAAATCACTCCCTAATCACCAAGAAAAAAGATGGAGAATGGTTGTCGACTACAGACAAGTAAATAAAAAATTAACCGCAGATAAATTCCCTCTGCCAAGAATTGATGACATACTAGATCAATTGGGAAGAGCTAAATATTTCTCGTGCTTGGATTTAGTGTCCGGTTTTCATCAAATAGAACTCAGTTCAGAGTCAAGGGATATCACATCCTTTACAGCAGATAATGGCACCTATCGATTTAAAAGACTACCTTATGGCCTTAAGGTTGCCCCAAATTCATTTCAGAGAATGATGACATTGGCATTCTCAGGCTTAAAACCTTCACAAGCATTTCTATACATGGACGATTCAGTCGTATTAGGATGCTCCGAAAAACATATGATTAAAAATTTACGGGATGTATTCGAAACTTGTAGGAAGTATAATTTAAAATTACATCCGGATAAATGCATATTTTTCAATCAAGAAGTAACATACCTTGGTCATAAGTGTATAAGCAAAGGAATTTTGCCAGATCCCAGTAAATTTGAAACTTTTAAAAATTATCCAACTCCTAAAAACGCGGATGAAGCGAAACGATTCGTCGCATTTTGCAATTATTACAGAAGATTTATTCCCAACTTTGCAGAATATTCTAGAATAATAACAAGGCTTTGCAAGAAAAATGTAGTTTTCGACTGGACAGAGGATTGTAAAAAATCCTTTGACTCTTTGAAGGCTGCGTTAATAAGCCCTAATATCTTACAATACCCCGATTTCAGTAAACAATTTTGTATAACAACTGACGCAAGTGGATATGCTTGCGGAGCAGTGCTAAGCCAAGAGTATGAAGGAAAACAATTGCCAATTGCCTATGCATCAAGATCATTCACAAAAGGAGAAATTAACAAAGCAACAATTGAAAAAGGACTAGCGGCCATTCATTGGGCCATAACATATTTTAGACCATATGTTTATGGTAGAAAATTTTTAGTCAAGACAGACCATAGACCTTTAACATTCCTATTTTCCATGAAAAACCCCTCATCAAAATTAACTAGAATCAGACTAGATTTGGAAGAATATGACTTCGAGGTGGAGTATATAGCAGAAAACCAAATTATGTAGCAGACGCATTATCACGCATAGATATCAAAGATCGTAAAGAAATTTCAGTAGAAGCGTGCAAAATATTAAAGGTTGCAACCAGATCTGAAATAAAACAAAAAACCGGTAATATATCCAGTAATAATACAAAAGAAAAACAAAGTCACAATGAGAACCCTATAATATATGAAGCGCTTAATAAATACGAAGTTAAAAGACATGTCAAGCTCGTTTTCAATCCTCCGAAATTATATTTCAAAAAAGGAAAGAAAATTTGTAGTAAAAAAATATAAAAAACCAAATTGTTGAGGCGAAGATTGACTTAGGACAATTCTTTGCCAGGCTAATGAAAGAAGCCGGCAATTTGAAAATTGTAAAAATACAATTGTCCTTAGGAGACAAATTGTTTAAAGATAACTATACTCGAGTAGATGAATTTAAAGAAATAGGTACCCAAGTTCTCAAAAATCTAACTATAGCATTAACTCCGGAGGTTATGCATGTGACGAATAACAAAGAAATTAAAGAAATTCTTTATAAATATCACGACGATCCTGTTTTTGGTGGCCACCCAGGAATAAATCGTACGTCAAATAAAATAAGACAAAAGTATTACTGGAATAATATGAAAAATTACATAAGAAAACATATCAAAAATTGCATTCACTGCAATAAAAGTAAAACCAATAAACACCTGAAAGAACGAATGACTATAACGGAGACGCCTCCAAAGGCTTTCGATATAGTACAAATCGATACAATAGGACCTTTTCCAAAATCGAATATGCAGTTACTATTGTATGTATGTGACCTAACCAAATACTTGGTTACAGTACCCGTCCAAAGCAAACATGCCGTAGCAGTTGCTAAGGCAGTGTTTGAACATTTCATTCTAATTTATGGTATATAATCATGAGGCTTACGACAAGGAAATAAAGTATAGGATACAGTTAGCACAAGAAAAAGCTAGAAAATTAGTACAGGAATCTAAGCAAAAACAAAAAGTTAGCTATGATAGGAAAATACAGTATAAGGAAATAAATATAGGAGATTTAGTATTAGTCAGAAATGAAGCAGGTCATAAGTTAGACAATAGGTATAAAGGGCCCTATAAGGTAGAAAATATTGATATAAATAATAATTTTACTCTAATTCCTTGTAAGGTAGAAAGCATAGATAGAAATGATAAGTATATTATAAGTAATGAGAATAAGAAAATCTTAATACACAAAAATAGGCTTAAATTGTTAGAATAAATACACTGCATTTTGACTCACATGTTTACTCATAAATTTTTATTGTACACTTACAAACAAACCCATAAATTAGGAAATTTATTGTATACAAATAAAAACTCAAAAGAAAAGTCGTAAAAACACACCAATGTACAAACAAACATATTACTGAAATAAATTATTTAGACCACTTGAAAATAAAGTAAACAAAGAACAAAAATTTTGTCACATAAACAAACCAAAACAAAAAAAAAAAAAAAAAAAAAAAAACAAACTGTATCAACTTACACTTAAGACGTAAAGTGAATAAACACAAAATCTAAGCAAGTTATAAAAATTAATCAAATTAGAGTTTTACATATTTATATATATATAAAACTTTTTGAAAGGGTAGATGTAGTGTAGCCAAAATAAATGCATACATAAATGCATGCATACTTACAAACAGTCGGCACGCAGCTATTAAAAACTGTCGAATACGCTTTGGCAGCAAAGTCACACGCTATGAGGCGATGCCGACAAATGCGTTGCAATCATACGAATATATGTATGAACATATGTGCGAATGCACAAGCCAATGTTTGTGTATGAATGTAGGTGTGAATGTACCAGCGAGCGTTTGTATACGCTGGCTTACATACTTTGGCTAAGCTTAGAATTTAGGTAAATATTATGGTAAATAAGTAGTTTATAGGAATTTATTGTATAAACAGAAGGAAAATATGTTGAATAAATTAATTCATGTTTGGTGCCGAATGATGGCACTACACGAACCTATTTCACTTTAAATAGTTTTATTACAACAGTGTCGAATAAAGATAAGATAACCTTTGGAGTATTCGAGAGAAATTTTCTTCGGAAAATTGATGGTCCTTCCCGTGATGCTAATGGCGAGCATCCAAGGAAATTTAACGCTGAGCTGTATGAGCTTTACGCAGACCATCTGCCCAAAGACTGCACTGGCTGGGTCATGTTATGCGAAGAGACAAAGCAACTCTAGCCAAGAAGGTTTTCTTATCGACACCCAAATTTGGCAGCAAACCACCACCTTTTGAACTAATTCTTGTTGAGCTGAACACCAACTTTGTAAAATTGCATTGTAATGTACATAAGTACATTCACATGTATGTACTAGAACATAATAATATTGTTTTTGAAGCTAACACAATAGCGGTTTACTATTTTACTTTTTAGCTTTTTATGCTTACAATAGTTAAACCTTTGAAAAAAAATATATTGGAAAGTAGGATGATTTTATGGTAATCTCACGCCACATGTTCCGACCCATGTTTAGTATAAATCAATGGTCGTCGTTACATACATATAATCATTGTTCATGCTGAACTCACAGATAGGTTACGTTCTTTTTCTGGTGATTGATTTAGTCGTCGCTGAGCATCATTGTAAATGTCTACAAGTAAGATGTGTCAACTGTTCGTCCACAGCTGTGCCTACCATGTAAAGAGATTGTCATACAGAGGCCATTAAACGCAGAGTCGTACTCATTGGAAGCAGACAAAAAGTAGGCGATGCTATATGTAGAAACTTATACAATAAATAAATAAATAAATAAGAGAAATAAGTTGCCGCAAATTATTCTTTAAAGCGCATAATTTCAAGTAGAATTATTTTTGCAATAGTTTTACTTATTTAAGTACCAATTTTTGATATCTTTGGAATCTTTATCAAAATTTCTGTGCTACCTATAAAAAACAACCATGTAGTTGATGTTGCCATGGCAATTAGCTTGTCCTTCTTTGTTCACAATAAAACTGCACGTGCTAATTTGATAATTATCTTTAAATATTTTAACTTAAGAAGGATTTTTCTTATTTATATCGTATCTTAATAAAGTTCCCTACTATTTAAAGTGTGTCTCCTAAAATGCGCGTGCTCATTTATTGTTTTTCTTTTGCGTGTGCATGGTGTATACCCAGGGTACGACCGCACGTAACTGGTAAAACACGTTCAAAAATATCCGGAAAGGTATCAAAATACGCGTTTTGACCTCGGTAGCAATAACCCGAAATCGGAAACTCGATTGTATATTTCATGTGGTTGTTGTAATCGCACATATTGGGCGTGTGATTGTTGGACCGGCTAATTTTTTTGAAGCGCGACCGAAGGCCCCCTACGCATAATGGTGTTCTGCACATAAATGCCATGGATCACAAACCCCCATTTGGGATCGTACCTGGATAATTTTTTGGTTTTTTGCAGAGACATAACAGTTATAACCTTTATCGCATAAACGTTGCTTCATAACAATTATTCCATGAAGAAAAAAATTTATTTTTCAAATAAGAGTTATACGTCAACGTTTATTTTATTTTTTGTGGATAAGAGTTATTTGTCAACGTTTATTATATTATTTGGAAATAATAGTTGCTTGTCAACTTTTATTTTTTACGTGGCTTGATAACTGTTATGGATGAGAAAGGCTTTTTTTCGTTGCCAAAAAAAATTTTTATTTCAAATAAATTTTCACCCTAGAAATGGGGTACCCTTAGCAGTAGCCAAAGTAATTATTGAAGGGTACTATCGGAATAAGGCACAACTGAATTGGAGGAATACCACTAGCTGTACAATATCAGGATCTACCTCTCCAGACTATAGTCAAAGCAGGACGAGTAGTTTACTAAGTATTTAAAGAGCGACACCCACAAACTTATAGCAATCTGCACAGGTCACTGGGCGATAGGCACGCATGCGGAGTAGATGGGAATTCTGCACCATGATCACTGCGGAAGTTGTAAGGATATAGCTATCGAAGCGACTGTTGAACATATTTTGTGTAAATACAGATATCCGTACTACATCAGTAGGTTTCGACGAGTTTTTATAGCATCAAAACAGCTTCTAAAAGCTACTTGAGGGAGCTGGGACGCGTACATACGTATGTACATATATATATATATTTATTATCTAAAAACTATTATGAAACAAATACAAATATTATTTCCTGATAAAGTTGAGATGAAATGTGGCACACTGATCTTTCACAAATCGACATAATTAAAATCTGACAAAAATCTTAATTTTCAACTTCAATTCATATTGGGAGTATTCAGTGACGGGGTAAACTTAAATTCAACCCGGCATATTTGCTCCAAATTTTTAATTTAATAACTTCCTAGGTACTTTGCTAGGCAACCAGCTTTGTATATTGGATAAAATTCTGACCCACCATACAGAAAGTCCCAGGTACAAGTACCGGGACAGGTAACATGAAGAAATTGAAAGTAAAACACCAGAAATATACATGCAATATGTTGATATTACTAAATATACCAATATATTGGAAATCTTTACAAAAATTTAAACAAAAAAATACAGATATTGACCAGTAATTGATATAAATCTATACTAAAACACTAAAAAGTTATTATTAAAAATTTTCTATATATTTTTCATATATTTCATACAAAACTGACATTTTTATTTTAAACGTGCCAAAGCACGCAGGATATGTCGTTTGTTAAATTTTTGAGCTTTGTGACGAGAACTCGTAAAAAAGTAGATCGCAGTAGCAGAGCCACTGATTTGCTCGACAATGTTGTACTAATATCAATTTTACCCTTTACGGCACCATTTATGAATGCCTTTTGCAAATTTTGATATTTTCGAGACTTCTATGCTATTGACATTTTTGAAATGTCAAAAAAAGCGTAGTCAACCGATTAGCTATAGTGTTGCCAAGTACAGACCATAATACATGAAAATGTTACGGATTTTGCGTTTTCACTTATAATTTATTTAGTCCCCCTTTTCTTGCATTTTACTAGAAGCTGAAACGGCAACATTGTTCTTCACTGTCGCACATGCATATGTATTTATGTGTGAATGTTCATATTGCATGGGTGAAGGTGTTATGTGGAATTTTTGCATTTTCGCTATGTCTATGAAAATTCAGAACATTCAACTGAGTTTTCGCGAAATGTAAATGTTTGCACATGCATTCAACGATGCCAGCATTCTTGGACATACACAAATATGTACATACATATATTAGATCGCATAATACGTATTGACGTTTATACGTACAAAATTATGTGATAATATTTTCTTATCTCATCTGATTATGAATGAATACTTTTATGGATAAAATTATTATATTAGTGTTATTCATTATAAAAAATAATAGGTTATGGCTAGGTATTTTTAATTAAAATTCGGAAAAAATATATAGAATTAGGTATGAATTTTTGTCAAAAATAGGTATGAAAAAATTGATTATTTAATTTAAATAAAAATCAACAATTGCCATTAGAGGTAGGTATGGCTTTTTTGAAAACTATGGATAGAATTTTTTTTGAAAATTTTATTCAAATTCGGTAAAAAATATAGAAGTATTGAATTAAATAAATGAAAAGTTATAATAATATTATTGAAATAGTCTGTATATTTCAGCTATTTAATATCTATTTCTACTTTGCATATTAAGGTTTTGTATAGCAGAACACTTTGCAATCAAACATTTCATACTTGTAAGCATGCCTTGCATATCTTGAAGCATGCCTTTCATATCCAGTTGAAAATTTTATTTTTTTGTTATTTTCAATCTAAAATGCGTTTCTAGTTAAAAAAAATATCAAATATTAATAAAAAAAAGGAAAAAAAATGTTTGATCCTTGTGATGGGACTTGAACCTGGGTCTGGTAAGCCAAACCACCATATCAAATGGAAGCTTGCATGCATATTTTATGGAAATAAAAATATCTTCAAATATCTATTGGAAAACATTTTCAATTAATATAATGAAAATATTCCAATATTTGTCATATTTAATATTTTATTTTCATTTAGTTGACCAATTTGCACAAACATAATAGGCAAATATCCTCAACTTGATGAAAACGCAATGCCGCGAATCACTCAACTTCATCAAAAACTCAGTGAAGTGAAAAAAAATTATTTGAGTTTCTTAATGTAGCAAAATGCATCAGCCACCCTGTATGCTACTCAAAATAAAAATTTATTACTCATTGGATCAGCTGATATTTGGCTATGTCACTCAAAATAAATTAAGAAAATGCACAAAAGGGAATGCTTAAAACCCTAATAGATATCGGGGAGCAAGTGTAGCGAGTAGCTTTGCTCGAACATACGTGTTTGGTGCCTCTTATTCATACATGCTCTTTGCTTTTTACATATGACTACGTGGCAAGTTGATAATTGCGATATGCTACGGGTGTCATTAGGGTGCTCGTCACAAGTAGCACTTGTTTGCGTGAGTGATTCTTCGTTGGATTTCTAGGCTGGCATTATTATTGGTGTTGATGCTGGTTCCCAGGTTGAAAACCCTAATATTTTCTTTGCGATTTTTGTATTTTGCTCAATACCTCTCGCAAGTGACGAAATTGAAGCTTTAAAAGACTTGGAAATTATTTTAAAAAATCTTTATGAGCTCCCTCGGAAGTTATTTAGCTCAACCAACGTAACATCGTCACTTGTAATTCCATTTATATGTACAGGGTGGCTGATGAATTTTGCTACATTAAGAAACTCAAATAATTTTTTTTTTCAGTGTATGGAATTCATTTTTCTTTTATTCATGTTAAAGCTCATTAAATTTTATTAAATATAGCTTAATTAGTTTTAAAAATAATGGAATATAAATGCCCCCCCTGCTCGTCGATGCATGTGCGGCATCTTACCAAAAAGTTGTTCATTACTGCTTGGAGAGTTGAGACAGGAATAGCCGCAATTGTTTCTCGAATGGATTGCCTTAGTTCATTCAAATTTGTTGGTTTTGCTTTGAAGACTTCCTGTTTGCAATAACCCCACAAGAAAAAGTCAGGTGCAGTAAGGTCAGGCGACCTGGGTGGCCAACGGAATGTGGAGTTTCTGGATATCAGCTTATTGGGAAATTTTCGTCGCAATTCTGTCATAACAGGTTGGGCTATATGAGGAGCTGCACCATCTTGCTGAAACCACACAGAGTTGAAAGAAATTCTCATTCGGCGTAATTCTGGATAGAAAAACTCTCTCAACATGCTCAAGTAACGGTCTCCAGTAACCGTAACGGTGTGACCGTTTTCTTCGAAGAAGTAGGGCCCGACAATGCAGCGTGATGAAACTGCACACCACACTGTGACACGAAGTTAATGCAATTCCGTCTCATGGAGTATCTGTGGGTTGGAAGCACTCCATATTCGACAATTTTGTTTGTTTATGTTGCCGTTTAAATCGAAATGGGCCTCGTCAGACATGAAAAGACAGTTCAACATGTTTCCATCCTCTTCCACCATTTGAAGCATCTTCTGGCAAAATTCTAAGCGAATCGGCAAGTCTGCAGCGTTCAGTTTGTTGGCCATTTGAATTTTATATGGGAATAAGTCCAAATCTTTGTGCATAATTGACTGTAATGACTGTCTGCTTACACCCATTTGAGCAGATAAGCTTCTTGTCGAAACACGTGGATTGTTTTGTATGGCAGCAGCTACAGCAGCGATTGTTTCCTCCGTTCGAACTAAAGGGTTTCGATGGTAAGGTCTTCTGTTGACTGTCCCATGCTCGGCAAAATTGTTTACAAGTCTTATTATGGTCCATCTGCTCGGAGGATTGCCGCCAAACTTGCGCCTATACTCTCTTTGAACCGAAACTACGGACTCCAGTGCGTGATAGCGGCGGACAATCCAAATTCTTGTTTCAGTGTCCCAGTTATCCATTTTTGTTAAATGTAAAAGTCAATCTGCAAAATAAAAAAAAAATTTACCAGATTCATTAAATAGAAAAAAAGTTATTTAATTTTTTTTTGGTAGCGGCTTTCATTAGCCACCCTGTATCTAGAATATTGAACTTCAGAATATTGATAAAAACATAGAAACTGGCGAAGGAAAACATTTTCTTGCCGCGATATACTGCGCGATAAAAAAAGACCGCCAGACCATGCTTCAACTTTCAACAATTTTAGATTCGCGATTCAAAAAAAGAGGGCTTTAGGCAAAAAGAATAATGCATGGAATGCGTCCAAAGCATTACAGGCTGAAATGCTTTCATTAGCTACAAAAAACACAAATCACAACTGCAATCCACAAACAGGGGATACGCAGGATGCAGAAAACGACTCCTAAACATTAAATAGCACTACCACTCTTTTCACTTTTTGCAACAAAGAACAAGTTATAAAATCAACAAGGCACCGGCAGTTGCTGCACTGGCCACAAAGCAGCGGTACTTGGAACAGGTCAACTGTCGTCCAGGCAGTTGTTGTTGTTGTTGTTGTTAACAGTGCTTCGCCCCGCCCAATGGGCTCGATCACACTAAATTCTCATCAGGCTCTTCTAACGGAAGTCCGAGAAAACGCGCAGTTCCCACAGGGTTGGACCAGAGTGATGTAAGTGTTAGAAGAGTGGGTTCAACTGAACAGGAGAAGAGATGCATGGTATCATGAGGGGTCATACCACATGCAGGGCATGTATTTGGTATGTTGGGGTTCAGTCTGGATAAGTAAGAGTTTAACCTATTACAATATCCAGAGCGAAGTTGTGCCAGTATGACTCTAGTCGCCCTCGGAAGTACACGCTCCTCCTCAGCCAATTCAGGTGGTTGAGTATTAATAACTGGATTCACAGGTCAAGATCTGAGAGATATGTCTACCGACTCGGTGTGGAGGTCATTTAGAGCCCGTCTATGGTTCCCCAGATCAAACGGCAAAGAGATATGATGCCGGATCTCATCGTAATGCTTACGGAGATGTCTCTGGGGGGCGGTGCTACATCCAAAAGATGTCGGTTTGGATGACTAGGTTTATGACAGTTCAGAAGGAACTGTCTACTCAAGAGTTCCGCGTGCTCTTGAACATTGAGCAATTTTGCCTCTTAATGGAGGTGAGACTCAGATGACATAAGCAGGCATCCCGTAGCAGTTCTGATGGCGGTGTTTTGGCAGACTTGCAATTTCCTCAAGTTTGTGTCAGAAAGATTGGGCGACCATATAGGCGCAGCATAGTCAATAAATTTTTGCGCAGAAATACCTCTGCATACCAGCATCATCTGTGGAGTCGGAGAAGGTGTTTAGTAAGGCGGGTTTAATTGTAAACGACCGGAGAACAAAGCTCAAGCCAAAAACGGTAGATAAACTCCTGTTTTGCAGAAAATTGTAACAGTAGTTCAATAGTAGTATTTGAAAAATGTTCTAACAAACTTTAGGCTATACATATAGCCCAGTCATTTCAGGTATTTCAACCCCCAATATCTTGTTTATTTATCGTCAGTGTGATTAGTCTTTTTTGTAGATAATGGAAGCATTTCTGGCTCCAAGGCTTTGGACGCATTCCAACCACTACCCCTTTCATTCATTATAATCCCACAAATGATAAAGTTTGATGGTCGAACACAAAACAAATCAATTACATTTTTACAAGATCAAACGAACTGTATTTTAATGCTTTAACTAAGTAAGCTATGGATATGTACAAAATATATGATATCAAGTGTAAATATATACAAATGATTTAATTCTTTAAGTAAGCTATGGATATGTAAAAAAATATAAATATATAAAAAATATTTCATTTAAATATGTAAAATTGTTTAACGCTATCCGCTGGATTTTGTAAATCACTGCAAATTGGTAAGATTGCTTGAAATTTACTTCACAGTATGTTCAAGCCAATTTTAAATAAAAGATCATTTGGTCTTCAACAAGGCGTCTACAGCAGGGCGTATCAGAAGTTGCAGAACGTCACCTTCTTTGTTAGATATTTCATTTAAATAGCTGTAAATATATTAAAATTCTGAAACGTTTCAAACGTCCAAGCCTACCATTATGGGGTTCTGACTTAAGAGTTTTAGCAACAGCCGAAACTTATTCATACACACATATAATACAGAGTGAAAGGGAGGAAGTTAATCACTATTTCATAAAATTTGCATTTGCTTTTAAAGTTATAACTATAGTTACATCAATATCAAGAAATTAAAAAAACCTTGTAATGACGCACTTTGAATGTAAAAAGCATACACAACAAGCATTTCATAGTCATACGTATTTTCACGACGTGAATTCATAAATTTGGCATAAGTTTCGTTGATCATATATTCTTTTATTAAAGTATAGGATTTCAAAATCCTACCAATTCTTTATCCATTTCATATTTTTCTGGTAATAAGTACTTCAACATTATGGAACGTTCGCACCGTGGCCACTGGCCAGATCATGTAGTCCAACATGTCAGGCTTTTAACCACCAAAAAAGGTGTGCCAAGAGTACTCAACTCTTTTTCAAAAGCATTTAAGCCTTTCGCTCCTTCTCTACCACCTAAAAATATCTTATACATTGCGGCAATTGCTAAGTTGAATCTTTCAACGAGTATTTTATCAAGTGATTTCTTTAATGGATCTTGAGGTAATAATGGTACATCCGGATATTTTTCATCAAGGTATTCGGCAATTATTATTGATTCGCTTAATTTTGGTACTTTTAGAAATTAGAATTTCTCGATAGTATCGATATATCGACAGCGCCCGTCAATACTATCGTCACATATCGATTGTCCAGACTATCTATAGTTTTCCACCTCTACGGCAAGGGAATTTTTTTAATAGATTCAAGAGGAAAAGTTGACATTGAGAGGCATTTACAATCAACCAAGCACAAAGATGCTATTAAATTTACAAAAAAATCATCCATTTCGGATTTTTTTAAAAAGCAAGATGCAACAAATGATGAACTTCAATGTATAGCTAAGGAAATGGCTTTTGCATATCATTGCGCAAAGCACCATTTAAGTTTTAATGCATCTGATCCAAATTTATAAAAAAGTTGTATGATAAAAAGTTAACTGCAGGGCAAACTAAATTAGAAGCATTGGCGGTTGGGGTTATTGGACCCCATATAAAGGGTGTTGTTTTTAGGGGTATAGAACTTCGAATTGAAATAAAACACAAGAAAATCGTTTTAAGGTCCATCAATTTGGCTTTATTGGAAGGATAATTTTATGCCATTAATGTTTAAATATGATTTCGGGCATGTGGCCGCCGCGGCTGGCTCGAATAAAGCCAATTCTACAGGTAAAATTTTCAACCACTTTTTCGAGCATATGGGGCCGTATGTCGGCAATAACGCCACGAATGTTGGCTTCCAATTCCCCTAACGTTTCTGGTTTGTTGGTGTAGACGAGCGACTTCACATATCCCCAAAGAAAATAATCCAATGGTGTCAAATCACACGACCTTGGTGGCCAATTGACAGGTCCATTCCGCGAAATTATGCGCTCATCGAATGTTTCCTTCAATAAATCGATTGTGACGTGCGCTGTGTGGCATGTAGCGCCGTCTTGTTGGAACCACAACTCATCCACATTCATGCCATCCAATTCGGGAACAAAATAGTCGGTTATCATGGCTCTATACCGGTCTCCATTAACGGTAGCTGCCTCTCCAGCATTATTGCGGAAGAAGTATGGCCCAATGACTCCACCAGCCCATAGAGCACACCAAACAGTCAGTTTTTGTGGATGTAATGGCGTTTCAAGGGCTCATGTGGATTCTCTTCACTCCAAATGCGGCAATTTTGCTTGTTGACGTAGCCATTCAACCAAAAATGAGCCTCATCACTGAACAAAATTTTGCGATGAAAATCAGCATCGAAATCAATCTCATTTTCGGCCCATACACCAAAATCACGACGCATTGCATGGTCTCGCGGCTTTAATTCTTGCACAAGCTGGATCTTGTAAGGTCGCAAGCCAAGATCTTTGCGCAAAATCTTCCATAAAGTTGATGGACAAAGCTCCAATTGCTGTGCACGGTGGCGAATCGATTCATTCGGGTCCTCTTCAACACTTTGCTCTACAGCGGCAATTGTTTCTTCGGTGCGCACTGTTCGACGTCTCTGCGGATGCGTATTATCACATAGAGTAAACGTAGTGCGAAAACGATCCATGGTTAACCGAATTAATTGCTCTGATGGACGATTATGTCGACCATAAAATGGACGGAGCTCACGGTAAACTTCGCGAACTGAACCATTATTTTCGAAATAAATTTGCACGATTTGCAAGCGTTGTTCTTTCGTCAACCTGTTCATGATGAAATGGCAAACCAAACTGAACATAAATGACATTAGAGTTGCCAGATTTGACCACAAAATGCTAGTTTTATCTCTATTCGAAAAACAAACCTGTAAAAAAAACACCCTGTACAAGGTGGCGCAAAAGTAAGCTTCCGATGTTCAGCATATCGGTTGTGGCACGTGCAGTGTGTGCTGTTGCACCGTCTTGTTGGAACCAAATGTTTTCCAATCCCAATTCATCAAGTTGCGGCAAAAAGAACTCGTTGATCATTGCTCTGTAGCGCTCACCATTCACAGTAACCGTTTGGCCCCGACCGATTATTGGTCAAATAAATAGTCAGCAATATTCCGCGTTCTGGAGCAGTGTAGCGTAACATTGTTTATTAACGTGTATTTCGCATGAGTTTACTACACAAATGTCAAAACAGAACTGACTTTAGGTGCCAATCGCAAAATTTATAGCATTTTCTAATAGGAGGATTACTTTTGCGCAGTAACCGTTTTTCACCGACCGATTATTGGTCAAATAAATAGTCAGCAATATTCCGCGTTCCGGAGCAGTGTAGCGTAACATTGTTTATTAACGTGTATTTCGCATGAGTTTACTACACAAATGTCAAAACAGAACTGACTTTAGGTGCCAATCCCAAAATTTATAGCATTTTCTGATAGGAGGATTACTTTTGCGCCACCTTTTATTTTCAGAATCATAAATGAACTCAAAATGGCGAATGTCTTAACAATTTTTATAGAGGCTTCGTATAGAAAAGATGTTAAGCTCCAATTTTTCTAATTTAATTTTAAATCTGGTTTACAAATGAAACTTCTTCAATTGAGTGATATAACAGGCGAAACAACTGACATTTTAATAGACTATGTTTCAATTGCGCTACAGAAATATAAACTTAGTAAAAACAAAGAAAATAGATGTATAAGAATGGAGAACACGCTATTTTGAGCGATTTTCAGCGAGTGAGCTCTAGAAGAACATATTTCAGGAGTTTACCACATGCCTCACACTATTTTTCTTACTTGCAAACTTCACCAAATATTATTGAATTCGCTTTGTGCATAAGATTTCCTGGCCAAAACGAATGCCGCCGATCTAATAAAAATATGTAAACAAACGTTCGTGGATGAAATGATCCTAGGTGAATGCCATGCTTTCTTGTTTGCACTTGTGCAGGTCAAAGGAATATCGATTAACAAATCTATGATTGTGCGTTCGACATCTCATTTGTTCGCACTTGCAATTTCTATAAAAAATTTAAATGCACTCCTCCCGCACGCCTCTTGCTGACGAAATATCAATCGTACAAACAATTTACAAACATATGTCACCTGCCAAAAAGTTCAGATGAAGATAAGAAGCTGTGTGCGCATATTTTATGGTCGCCTGGTGCGCAGGATTTATTTGTAGGAACATAATGCGACATCGGTCGTTGATATAATTTGCCAATTTGTCGGTCTTGTGATATTTCTTCTAAAATAAGTCAATTTATTGATTTTTGGCATTCTTCCGTCCTTCAGCGGATAAAGGTGCTATGTCGTAAAATTTAGTTTTCGAGACGATTGTGTCTAAAGCTTTACATTTTCATACAAATGTATGGCCATTTGAACCTTTATCGAATATATACTTCATTTATTTTCGAAACGACAGACATCTTATATGCAAACAAAATATCTACATATATTCCATGAATAAAACTATGAAAATTAACAAATACGAGATAGCACCTTCATCCCCGCAAGCATTCAATATTATGTATATGTATGTATGATTTTTCTTCCATTCTTCTTCTTCTTGAGTGAAATGGCTACAAGTTTGTCGAAAATGAAAATATTTTCCTAAGCCAAACGGGGCATTTCCAAAATCAGTATTTTTTTACCTGTATGGAAAAGATCACATTTTATAAAAGAAAGTGGTTTGTTTTATTAATTGAAGTGGGGCTTATTTGGTACTTATAAGAGAACTTAATTCTCAATAAATCAATCAATCGTAACATACCATTCTAAGCCAATTGGTTGAAGAACTATCCAACATTTAATTCAATTTATATTCAGATCGGTATCGCCCCAAACGAGCCGAACTTCGGTTCAATTTTTAGTATTTTATAATACAAATATTTATATTTAAAATAATTCGTTTTTTATTTTTAAATTTGAAAATTGAATAATAAAATTTTTAACATTTGTTGATATACAAACAAAAGTATCATAGAAATTTAATTATTTAAACAAAATAAAAAAGTAATTTAAAAACAAGTATATAAGTGCCACTACACAATTCACCCTTGAAAATCTAAATCCTATATTAATATTTTTCCTCATTTTTTGTGCATTCGATGGTTAACGGATTCTAGTATGTAATGATAGAAGGAATAATGTGAAACTTCCTAAAAGAAGTTGTTTTCGTGACTTGCCTCGGTGTTGGAATGCCCCTCATATTCCTCATGAACAAATTTACAAATACACTTAATGGATGCTGCTCATATATGTGCATATTAAGATTTCATATTTTTACTTTTTAAATGTGAACAGTTTTGCTTGTTTTTAAAAAAAGATTATTTAAAATAAGAGTTGTTGGTTTTAATCTAACAGCATCACTTTTTGAAATTGACGAAGAAATCTGTGGCATTAAGCGGAAAAATCCAAACTCAAGTTTGGTCGAAAATTAGATAGCCCCCATTGTGTTCACCGTGCTAAGATCTATAATCAGACAATTTCACGGCTTTGACTCAAATATTGTGGATTTTATGCACAAAAAACTATATCTTAATTCCATATATTTACATCGCAATTTCAACTATCAAAAAATTACTTTGGTAGTTTTCCCTTATACAGAAATATGTTTTCAGACAGCAATTGCATCAAGTTTCATGTTAGTTATTCTCTGCTAATGTAAATAACATATAAGAGCTTCACATTTCCCACACCCGTTATAAAATCTCTTCTTTTTTTCCAAAATGGTAAAGCTTGTCAAAGAAGCGGGCTATTCAAAGGGTCAGGTGCACTGTATCGGAAAGTAATTTTTAGTTTCTCAGAAAATTAATATATCATTCAAAGACATATATCATAAATCTTCAAAGACAAACATTTTTTATAAACGGTCTATTATGCGTGGCAAAGCATTATTCAAGCAAACCAAGAAATATCAAATTATGTGTCGAAAATTGAAATTCTTCCAAAAGGAAACTGCCCCTTCTTATACAGAAAATACTTAAATAAATTGTATTTAAATTATATATTTTAGGGTCTTTAAATACATTCTAGTTGTTGGAAAAGTTGTAATTTTGAATAAACCATTTTTATATGCATGCATTTTGTTAATTTACGTGTTTCCAATTGGCGCGCACTCAGTTCGCCGCACAATTTTTCTCATACGAATGCCGAGGCAAAAGGTAAGGTGAACTCCTGAAACTTGCGCTTTCAGATTTTTGTCGATTTCTCGCTGAAAACTGAACCGACGAGTTCTCCATTCTTATAGATTTATGTTTTTTGGTAAAAAGTGGTTGCTTTATTAGTCGATTTCGGTGGTTTAGCTAGACAGGGATAAAAAAGTTGTAATTAGAAACCAAACTAGAACGGTGCATCATTGGTATTGAATGTTCGGCGCACATCATACATAATACTGTACAAGTAGCAGTTGAGAGCATACCAGTGAACCTAAAACTGATTAGTGTGAAAATTTAGAAACTTGCAAATGTAAGAAATACCAGTGTAAAAAACGTATGTGAAGAGTCTGAAATTAAGTATAAAATGATATTGTCTCATTGGATAACTTGTTTTCTAAGCTTACGACCGGCCCATGAAGGAAATATATACTTTATTTTTACATGGGAGCTTATCACTTTTTCAGAATGAAATTTTGGTTGAAGAAGCTGACCAAATACGCATTTGAAATGTAATATGTTTACACAGACTTACTAAAAACAACTTCAAAACCGAAAAAAATTAATTTCTATTCCTTTTGCAGCAAAGCAAAGAGATTTGAATTATAGACTTGAATTTCCTAATATAGAAGAAGATGCCTTAAAAAATATTGAATTGAGCTTCTATGATAAAGCAATAAGTTATTTGACTACTTGGAAGAGCAATTTTGAAGAAGTATCAAAATTTAGGTCAGGAATGGGCGCTTTCAAAAATTTGAATGACGAGTGACGAAAAAATAACCAATAATATTGTATTTATTATTCAAATTTTTGGCTAGGTTGATTGGGTGTTTTCGGGATAGTTTAACGGATCATTTTGGAACTTTTTAAGAGTAATTTTAGGACATTTTGTGGGTTTTTCCGGGCCATTTCAATATCGTTTTCAGGACTATTTTGAAATTATTTCTGGACTTTTTCGGGGTAATTTCCCCGAAAAGGTCCTAAAATTACTCCTAAAACAATTCCAAAATGGTCCCATATAGTTTCAATTTAATCCCTAAAACAATTCCGGAATCACCCTGAAAAGATCCCAAAATTATCCCGAAATTACCCCGAAAAGCAAATAGTCTCTCCCGAAACCTTATTTTGTTCAGCAGTGATCCCGAACTTCAATGAAAACAACTCTGTGAATCTCAATCTATACAGAAATAACCAAAAAAAACCTCATACATACACATCATGTCTATATGCACACATGGGTATAATTTTGCTGTATCTCGATGTGCTTATTTTTTATTTTCAAAAGCTTGAATAAAAATTTAAATTTTATTCTTCATTCAAAATTTTTTGAATAACAAACAGCATTTACTCATCACTGAAGTTTCTTTGAACATTCAATAAAATTTTGTTTTTTATTTCAGTAGTTTTTATTCAAAGTGACCCAACCCTGATTTAAGCGGATTAAAGTTGATAAAAATATTAAATGGGAAGACGTTGAGATTAGTATTGACATTATTATTAAGCATAGCTCCGTTCAAGAATTTAACAGTGACGTAATTTTGGTGAAATTTCCCTAGGGAATGATATTATAAACACTGAAAAAGTAACAGAAAAATGGAAAGCACAAACCTGTGTAAACAGATGGTTACGAATAACTCTCATTAAAATAACAAATATATTGAAAATAGTGGAGTTTGCTTTGTGCATTTCAAGAATATTTACCGCAGTGGAACGGTCGTTTTCTTTTATGAAATATCAATGATCGGATGAACGTGGTCGATTGCGTATTTCTGTTCTGGCTGAGTGATTGAACATTCAAATAAATAGTGACAAAGAGACTGTCCATCGTTCTACGATGAAATAAAAACTAACACTCAGCTACCAAAAAGAGATACTTCATCAGAAAAGTATGAGTGGGATACTAAAAATCTATAACTGGATTGAGATAAACAACCAGATTTTATTCCTTAAACACGAAAAACGTTTGCTGTGTAGTACTTTTTTTTTATTTTGCCGTATTTTTAAAACGAAATACAATAATTGTAATATGAGCTTTAAGCTCCGCTTGTGAGAATCAAGCATTGGTGTTTTTTGCTGTGTTCATTTAGATAATTCCAACCAATTTCAACTTTGTAGAGTCCACTAGGCTGTTTTTCGGCAACGCCATTCGTTTATGGAACTGTATCCCAGCTGCTATAAGAAACAATGTAAACCAAAGCAACTAAAAGATAATTATATTTAATTATTCTTCCAAGCACTAGCCTGAAACTGATTACTCATTCTTTATTTCGAATTTTATGTTATTCTAATCTACCTTCAACAAATTGTGTATCTCTGCGTGTTTTTATGGCTTTTTTATCTTTTCTTTTTCTTACACATTTTGTACCTTGGCCTCAATAATTTAAATCATCGCATCTTAACTTACTTAATATTATTTTTTGAAAAATTAAGTTTGGGTTTCCCCAATTTTTGGGATGTCGTTTTAAATTTTTTCCTACAAATTGGCGAGACCTACAGATTTTTGTCGACTTACGACATCTTCAAAGGAGATAAATGTTTACTGAGAAGCCTTGCATGACGGAATACACTCGGACAGTTTGCCAAACCACTTCCGAGGGGCGACCCCGTTTTCAACAAACAGTTTTTAAACCACTTTTGATGTTACCTGTACCAGGGCTCGAAACTTGGACCTTCGGTGTGGTAGGAAACAATACCGCCACACCACGGCGGCCGCCTTATTATTTAGGTATATATCTATTAAAATTGTTCCTCGTACATTAAAAATAACTATAAGATCCTGTGCTATTTAATAGAAAGTCCTACTATAGTAATCAGTAAGTATCTATCTTTATTGTACTTATTTATTTGTAAATTGAAGTTTATATTAGATTTAAAAAAAAACTTTTGATTTTGTAACTTCCACCTTTTGATGTATTCTAAAACACTTAAAGTCTTAAATGTACACCCTCATATCTTTAATAATAATAATAATAATTGAATTGTTTTTCCTATGTGATAAATTTACATACAAATGATTATGTTAGACTGGTAAATATAGTTGTATCAATTTGAAAATCACTTAAGGCTTTTTTTATGTTGAATTTCCCTTCAGTCAGGCATTGAGTTGAAAAAATTATAGCGGGCTTAACACGTCATGACCTTTTCGTGCGTTTTTTATGAATAGCAGATAAACGGTTTGTAGGATTCAATAAACAAGAAACGAAATTGTCAAATTTGGTCCCAGAAGAAAGCTCTATCGCCTGGGTTATATGTCTATATTACCAGTTAAACTGAAAACCATTTAATCTTATGACTATAACTATAGGCCAATGCTTTATTTTATTTCCAGGCATCAACCTCCGAGTTATTAAAATGTTTAGGTATGTTCTTGCATTATCGGTGTCAAAAATTGAAAAACTTTGAAGCTGGGGATGCTGTTATGTGGTTAAGAGCTGTCGATAGGAGCCTTTTACTTCAAGGTTGGCAGGTAAGTGAAGTTTGACTAATTTAATCTTATCGAAGGTCCCAGGTCCAAGTACCGGGATATCCCGATCGACTTTAAAAGCAGTATACCTCATATTTGAAGAGAAGCTTGAATTTAATATCCTCGTTGGTATATTGCTCCAAATTGTTATCTGTTTTGTTAGTTTACTTCAGAATTATTTCAGTTCTATACATTTTCCAGTTTATGTTCGGAAAGCTGCAATTCATGTTCATAAAATTGCAATTTAAGTTCAGAACTTCCGTCTTAAGTTCAGAAAGCTAGAATTCGTAGTCGAAAAACTAAAATTCAAGTTCAAAACTTTCATTTCAAATTCATACAAACAAACAAACCTAATTTTTATTGAATATGTCAACTACAAAGGATGATAATAGCTCTGTTTTTCCACACGCATATGCATCTGCGTCTGCGACTAATAAAAACGGTCATCGGCAATTGCTCATAATCCATAACACTATTTGTCAACACCGCTTTCCTCTGTTGTCATTCCACTTATTACTAAGCGATGATAAAACAGTTTCTGAAAGTTGGTAAATCAGTTTGCAAAATGTAGAGAAAACTACTTGGAAGTGCTGATTTTATCCGCCACTATTTAATAGTAGCAGATAAAGTTGTGCGCTTAGCAGTCCATAAAACTATTAAGTGCAAACGCATATGCGTGTGAAAAAAAACACGGCTAATGATTGCAGTTCAAGTAACTTTTTTTTAGAGTTACTAGTTACTCCTACTTACTTATAATTGGTATTGTTTAAAGCAAGACGATTAACTTATATCCGGTGGGTTCGTTTTGAATTAGGTTTCGGTATTGTGTAAAGAAAGAAGTTCATTTTAAATAAATATATCTGGTTTTTTTTTTGTTGACCGAAAATTTAATACATATATTTTTATACCAAGGTATATTAACTTTAGTCGCCTAACGTTGGTATGTAACTTCATGAACGGATCGAGATATATATTGACTTACATATCTTAATAAAATTTTGTATACATGTTCCTTGGCACTCAACTCCGAGCGCTATTTAAAATGGGCGAAATCGGATGATAGTCAAAGGCTAAGCCCAGTTTTTTAACATAGTTCTGAAAAATTTGTTTGTAAACTGTAAGTATGCGTGGCGCCGCCCACTTTTCAGCACAAAAATACTGCTAATTTCAAAGGCGATTGCTTGTAGTTTCAACTAGATCTCTCTCTATGGCGCGATATACAACAGGTATATCATCATAAACCTCCTAAGAGATTTTTGCGCCAAGCTTCTCTTCCAATTTGTGGTGTGCCGATTTGAATTTTCCCTACAAATTGGTGGGACCTACAGTTTTTTGCCGACTCCGAACGGCATCTACAAAGGAGACGAATTTTTGCTGAGAAGCCTGTCATGGCAGAAATACACTCGGAGAGTTTGCCAAACAACTGCCGAGGGGCGACCACGTTTTGAAAAACTTTTTTCAACTCACTTTTGATGTTACCTGTACCAGGGCTCGAACCATGGACCTTCGGTGTGGTAGGCCGGCAACACTACCTTCACACCACGGCGGCCGCCAACTAGATATTTCAATGAAAATTGGTTAGCTGCTTTCGGATGACATAGAAGAAAGATATCCGGGAAAGTATTTAATACCCCACTGCAATAGGAAGCATATATATCTTTTTTGATTTTCATATTTTCATGAACATAAAATGTTTGTAAGTATAAGAAGAAGAAGAGATGAGCCCATCAATAAGTATACTTAAATGATTAGGACGATGAGCTGAGTCGATTCAGCCCTGTCCATCTCCCTGTCCGTCTGTTTATTTGAAGGCCATTTCAAACATAAAATGTGCAAGATTAGTATTTAGCAAAAATGTGGCTAGCAGTGTTTGGTAGGGAAGCTATTTATATACAAATAAATTATTGTAACCTTCTAAATCACAACAGAATTGTTTTTATTGAAAACAATCAGCTGGCTTTATAATACGAACTAAAAAGTATTAAAATAGAGCTGCGTAACTTGGTATGCCATAATACATCACTACTAGGTATATAATGTTCGGTTACACCCGAACTTAGACTTCGTTACTTGCTTTTATTTAAAACATTTTTGGTTTTAAAATTTAACCCCTTTTCATCACGCGCCTTCTTTCGAACCCCGGCATGGTTTTAATTCTAAGAAAAATTTGATTTGGACATACGAGTATATGTAGCCAAAAAAAAGGTAAAATTTAGGCTGACATTTTTAGCCGTGCCGCAAAACTCATCTAGCATTGCTTTTCGAATGACAAGTTTCTTTGAGTCGATTTAGGAAATTTATGTTTGTAAGGAAGAAACCATGAATTAGTGGTACTAAGTCCGCTCTTGTTAACATCATTATACTCTTAGATATAACACCAATGTAGTTTTTAGAAAAATTTAGGTTATCTTTGTCGAAGGCCGCGCTATTATCAGACAGCTAACCATCACAGGCATCAGGAACGGCGTCAGCTTGTGAAGTGCTTGGCATAAAAATACATAAGGAACAATTGGAACGGTTGAAACATTTTTCAATTGGCCCAGCAGACATAATGTATTTAAAGGTGAAATTTCTTAAATGGTAAAGAAGCTTGAGCGCAGGAAAGAAAACTTGATGTCCATTGGTTCAATGAGATTGGCTCAGTCACAGGAAGCAGTATCAATTTATGTAGAACTTCAACCGGCTGTATTAGATGCTTCGGAAATAATGAAAACATTGAAAGATAGAGTTACTTCACAAAACACTTCTTAACTGTTGACGGCAATCCCAACAATTGAATTTCAAGTGAGCTGTCGTATAATAAAGTCGATCATGACACAAGAATGGATGTAGTTTCACTGAATAAAATGATGACTTTTGCGGGCAATTTTCAAGCTGAACATTTGAACCAACCTTGCCATATTTACAATATTTATAGTGGAAATTCTTCGAGATTTTTGTGGGATACCTAGTCGTCAAAAAAGTAGGTACTGAAAGCCTCATTTAGAGATCTGGCTATGCCACAACACAGTTTTTTAAACCTAACTTACCGAAATGGTGGTTTTTCAACTGAAAGCTTTAGGTCAATATAAGAATGGGAGACTTAAAAATTGCAAGCTTCAATACTTTGTAGAGCGTTGTACTACTCAAATGTTTGAACAACAATGATGGCGAAAAAAGCCGCTGGAACATTGTTGAGGAGAATCATTGTGCGATAGATGAGTTGAGACCAAAGTGACAACAAACCGCTAAATAAAATAGTCTTTAAAGTGCATTGTTTTAAAGTAGATGTCATAATGCCAGCATAAGTCAAATTTGTAACATGACGACCGAAAATTATTGACTGAACCTACTGTATATCGCAGCCGAAAAAAAAATCGTTGCAATGTTGAAACACAGAAAGTTGAAGATTTCTACATTGCATTTTATATTCCATTCACCGCTACTTATATTTGTCATATTCAAAGCAGTTTCAAGCAACGCAAATCAATTTTCCAGTTTCGGACAATTATTTCGTTAGAATCAATTCGATGAAAAAATGCAAAGGCCTTTAACATTTTATGTTTCAAAAATTTGCGTTCAAATAGACAGACGGACGGAGAGACGGACATGGTTAAATCGACTCCATCATCGACCTAATCATTTCAGTATACTTATTAATGGGCTCATTTCTTCTTCCTCTCATACTAACAAACATTTCATGTTCATGAAAGGTATAAAAATCAAAAAAGCTATACAACTTACCTATTGCAGTGGGGTATTAAATACTTGCCCAGATATTTTGCTTGTGTGTTACCCGATTTGCCTAATTTTCAGCAGGAGTATAATATATACTATTAAGAAGCAGTTAACCAATTTTTATTGAAATATCTAGTTGAAATTACAAGTAATCCCCTTTGAAATTAGCAGAACTTTTATGCTGAAAATCGGGCGGCGCCATGCCTTCTTCTCCAAAATTCAAATTCATTTGTGCAAGACCTTATTAATATAGCTCGCGTGGTTAAAGAAATATCGCGTTTTACATTTTACAAACAAATTTTTCAGAACTTTATCTTTGTGTGTTCAACATTTTCGCAAATCAATTTTTTCCGAAGTTATGGCATAAAGAGTTTTGTGGAGTAATCCACTATAAAAGGGACGGGGCCACACCCATTTAGGAAAATTCATATTTTTCGAATTTCTTCGTTCACGAACACTTTGAAAGTGAAAAGGAATGATATAAAGTTATTTTACGCAAAGTTCTTGCTTATTAAATAGATTTATGATTCTTTTCAAAATCTTTCATATAAAAGTGGGCGGGGACCTTAACAGATTTCGCCCATTGCTTGGACCATTCCTTGTATTCAAGGAAATCTGTGTGCCGGATTTCGTTTCGATATCTTGAACGGTTTTTGATTTATGATTAATAATATATCTAAATTAGACTTAATTCCCAGTTTCAAAAATTTCTTGAAAAATTTGTTTTTTGCCTTAAAGTTAATGCACACACCAACTTTTATCCCTATAGGTGCATTTTCGCAAATATTTTCTATATAAAAAATGGGCGTGGCTATCATCCGATTTCGCCCATTTTAAAAAGCGCTCGGAGATGAATGGTAAGGTACCTGCGTACCAAATTTTTATTAAGATGTCTCAAAATTTAATAAAGTTATCGTGTTAACAGACGGACGGACGGACGGACATGGTGTAGTCTTCTTAATTAAAACACATCCGCTCGTGTTCGATCACAAATAGGAACTGATTTATTCTCTTCGTCTTTTCTTTTTTGGCTGTCTCATGCACCATGCATACATGGTAGAATATTTCCCATGCATTTGCATGGTCGAAAGAGATAAAACATAACTTAAAGTATTAGTTAGAATGAATGCTTAACATATACAATACATACATGATACAATATCCCCCCATGTATTTGTATGGTCGAAAGGGAGAGAACATAACTTAAGGTATTAGTTAGAATGAACAAGGGAGCGTAGTGCCATAGTGGTACCCACGTTAACCCTACGGCGCATCCTCACTTAACATATACAGTACATTATGATACATACATATATACATGGATTGGCTTGCTACATTTCGGCCATCCTGACAACAAGATCCCCTGATCTTAAGTGTTTTTCAAGTTTTTCCATTTATCTAGCCACGGGCGTATATTTGCAACAGCCCATACCCCTTTGTAGGGTATCCTAGACTGCTGGAAACCTTCCACATCCTCCAACACGTATCGGTCATTGCGTAGAACTTTTGAAACTCTGTAGAGCCCTTTAAATTTGGGAATCAGTTTTCTACTTACGCCTGCAGTTGAGTCGAAATTTTTTATTAAGACGTAATCCCCTTCTTTGTACTTATTCGCGACCCGGCGCTTACTATTAACGTACGCATTGTTATAGGATTTTAGGCGCTTTTCATTATCCGAGGCCTGTACCCTAACTTCTTTATGATTTTTCTGAACAGGTGTTTCTTCTCCTAACAGCTCTTCACTAAGGAAATCTACATTCGTGCCCCGTTGTTTAATGCCGAAAAGCATTACGCTCGGGTATTGTTTTATTGTCCTGTGGACGCTGTTATTCAAGGTATGTTCAACGGTTTCTACCACATTGTCCCAGTGAACATTTCGCTCAGTATCGCATAATTTGGCTATCATTGGACCTAAGCTTCTATTCACCCTCTCTACCTGACCATTTGCTTGAGGTGACCCTCTTGCTACTTTTATGTGCTGAATATTTTCTAATTCTAAAAACTGCGTAAAGTCGTTTGAGGTAAAACAGCTTCCTCTGTCCGATATAATTGTTTTTTGGCTTACTATACGCGCAAACCAGTAGTTTTTCGATATAAGGTCGACCGTTTTGTCAACCCCGATGTGACCCATTTCATCATGGTATTTGAAAAGAACGTGGATTTTCATTTCTTCCGGCACGCAGAACAGGATTTTTCCATTACTAACCTTCCTGTACAACACCACTTTCCGCATCTCGTAAAAGCTGTGCTCACTAACCTGTAACATATCTCGCAATTCTTTTAACTTTTTGTCTCTCGCCTGGCACACAATTAAATTTTCTTCAAAGGTGTTCGTATCCACAACCAGTACATTGTTGACACGACTCAAGGCGTCAACGTGCTGCATTCGGGTACCGGATCTGTGCTCCAACGTGTACTCGAAATTTTGGAGTTCTAGTGCCCATCTGGCTATTCTTGGGTTAAGCTGTTTTTTATTTAGTGTCAGGGTCAAGGAATTGCAGTCGGTGATTATCTTAAACTTGAGTCCTTGGAGATAAACTCAGAATCGCTTGAGTGCATAAATAATTGATAAAGTTTCTAATTCGAAGCTATGATACTTCGATTCTGCCTCACTAGAGCGCTTTGAAAAATAAAATGTTGGGTGCATTTTATTGTCAGCCTTCCGCTGCATCAATATTGACCCGAAACTCAACGAACTAGCATCGCAATGCAACTCCGTTTCGTCTTTTGGATCCTAAATTGCTAGTATTGGTGATTCCAACAACTTTTGCTTTATTAGCTCGAAACTCTTTACTTCCTGACTACTGAAATTAAATTTCCTGTCTTTTCGGGTTAAATCATACAAGGGTTTAGCTATTATGGAAAAATCTTTGACAAAACGCCTAAAATATGAACACAGGCCTAGAAAACTTTGCACTGCTTGAACCTTGGTTGGTATCGGAAAATCTTTGATTGCTTCCAACCCCTTGTCATCAGCTTTAATGCCGTGTTTCGATACTGTGTAGCCTAAATATTTTACCTCATTTTGTAGAAATTCGCACTTATCAACCCTCAACTCCAAATTGTTATCGGATAATCGTTGAAAAACTTCTTTCAATATTTCAAAATGCTGCTGTATATCCCTTGTAGCGATCATTATATCGTCTAAATAAATTATGACTTTATTATCCGAGAATATTTTATTTACAAAACGTTGGAATGTTGACGGCGCATTTTTAAGCCCAATGGCATGCGCAAAAACTCGTATTGACGTAAAGGTGTCACGAAGGAAGTATATCGAATCTGCGTGCATGGACACATGAAAAAAACCATTTTTTAAATCTAGTTTCGTAAAAATTTCTTTGCCTGACATCCTGTCTAACAAATCATCTATCAATGGGATAGGGTAGTTGTCTTTAGCAGTCACCTTATTAACTACCCTGTAATCTACGCACATTCTAAGATCGGCGGTTTTCTTACGAACCAGCACAATTGGTGAGACAAATTCCGACTCACTTGGCCTAATCATTTTTTTTTTTAAATAATCGTCTATCAACTTTTGCAACTCAATTTTTTCAGTGTATGCCAACCATCTTGGAGGACAACTGAAAGGCTTAACATTTTTAACAATTAATTTCATTTCGGTTTTTACTTGACGTTCATCAGAACGTTGATGATTATTGACATAGTATTTCGTAAAAACTTCGTACAGCTTTCCGTATGATAAAAACTTTTCTTTTCTTCATCTACACTACAAATTAACATAAACTATTTGGTAAAATCTTCCTCCTATTTCTCACTAGCTTTACAACTTGAATCATCAACAAAATCACACAATTTTTCAACATAACATTCATTTTGATTTGACCTTAGGGCCTCGGTATTATTATCTGAGCTTTCATCCACGTTATACTCATTAATTAGCGATACGTTTTCTACGCTATGGGTAAATATCTTATCTTTATTGATTTCGCTTGCTCTTATTAATTTAAAATTGCAAGTTTTCAAGAAATCTCTTCCCAACACAGCCTTATAACGCATGGTGTTATCGTCAACTATAACAAAATTTAATTCAATCAAGTTATTGTTTATTTGAACATAACATAAAAACTTTCCATAAGTTAACATTTTTTAATTATTCAGACCAAAATATGATTTATTTAAATTTATTATACGATCCTCGTCCAATTTTTCTCTGACACACGACCGCTTTATAAAGCTGATTGGGCTTCCAGTATCAATTAAACATTCTAAAGAAAACGAAATATTTATAGCATTTTTTATAATAAAATGAAACAATCTTACATATTCATCGACTACATGAACGGCCTTTTTTTTGTCGCAAACTGCTGCCCGATGGATTTTGCTGCCGCACACGTAATACGCTCCTAGCGGCTTCCAGCATTCACTAGAAAGGTGTCCACGAATGTTACAGTTGTAGCACCTTAAATCGCGTGCACTTGTTTCTGCTTTTGCTGTTGTTGATGGATTTGTCATAGCTTTGATTTCTATTTTAGCGAACGCTTTGATGAGCTGTGCTTTTGTGGTAAAGCACTGTAAATATGCTTGCGTACGCAACCGATAGTCGCTTATGCCTTCTATTGCATATTCGACGATTTCTTCTTCTTCAAGCTGAAGTGGATTTGCCAGCATCAGCTTATCGTTAAGGTTTATGGTTTATCGCCGGGTTTCCATTTTCTTGGCTCTAATTGGCGGCGCAATGTAATGCGATTTTCTTGTAAGTCGAATACTTCGCCCATATCATTGAATAGGGTGTCCACGTTTTCAGTGACGAAATTTATTTTGCTCTGCAACCAATTTTGTGCTTTGCCTTTTAACTTGCCTAACAATAGCACACGCTGCTATTTCTCGCTAACGTTATACGTTGAGACAATGCTTTTAAACTGGGCTACCCACACACTAAAGTTTGGTCCACCTTCGTATTCTTGTAGTAGATTTTTCAAAAGGTCTAGTGAGATTTTCGACTGTACTACCGGTGCACTGGTTGGTTTTCCGTTACTGCGCAATATGCGATTTTCCCTTTCTATTAGGCCTTTTTCGCGCCGTAGCAAATCTGCCTCTCGTTTAAGCATTTCCAATTCTAAACGTTGATCGGATCGCTGCTCTGCTTGCGTCGCGACTCCACTAGCAACCTGACGATAATCTGACGCATTTGTTTGTTGTTCCTGTTCCGAATCATCGGCATCGACCTGAGACGAGTAAGTGTCGTTGTGTGTGTTGTCATCTGTTGGGCATTTTCCTCGTTTTTCTGCAGGCAAATCGGTGAGGCGCACTACAAGCGTACTTTTGTTGCCGCTCGAAGGCAATTCGAGGGACCGTAACCAAGCACGTAACTGTACTATGCTGTAGCAGGACAAGTCTTCGTACGGCATTTTTTTGTTACGGTTTTGTACAGTTAGTTTTTAATATGTTTAATATGTTTTAGCATAAAATTTAAGGCAAATTATTTCCACTCTTGCTAATGTTTTTTCTTTTTTTTTTTTTTTTTGGAACAGTTCAATATTTTAGTTTTCGTTCTTTAGAATTAGTTCTTATTGTTTCACGCCACTTATTATTTCAAGTATTACTTTTATTACATACGAGTATAACGCCACTTATTATTTCAAATACTACTTTTGTCACATATAACTTCTTTCGATTTTAAATTTAACCACGTCAATTATTTTTTATACCGCTACTATTTCGATCATCATTTTTCGTTTTTTTGTCTTTAAACGACTTTGGTTTTAATTATAATAATTTTGTCAATAGAAAAAAAAATATTTGCCGGCGTGGGGACAGCCTCACTTCTGACGCATTGTAGCCCTCTTAATTAAAACACATCCGCTCGTGTTCGATCACAAATAAGAACTGATTTATTCTCTTCGTCTTTTCTTTTTTGACTGTCTAATGCACCATGCATACATGGTAGAATATCTCCCATGCATTTGCATGGTCGAAAGAGATAAAACATAACTTAAAGTATTAGTTAAAATGAATGCTTAACATATACAATACATACATGGTACAATATCCGCCCATGTATTTGCATGGCCGAAAGGTGTAGAACATAACTTAAGGTATTAGTTAGAATGAACAAGATAGCGTAGTGCCATAGTGGTACCCACGTTAACCCTATGGCGCATCCTCACTTAACATATACTGTACATTATGATACATACATATATACATGGATTGGTTTGCTACAATGGTTTAATCAATTTCTCTTTTCGTCCTGAACATTTTGTATATATAAGTCAATATCTATCTCGATCTGTTTATGCCGTTACATCCCACCGTTAAGCGACTGAAGTTAACATACCTTGTGTGCGTAGCAATACTAGGTATACAAATCGAGACTCTAATAGCGAAGATATTGACAGATTAGTTATGGTACTTTTTATATAAACAAATCACAATTTGTAAATATTTTGAACAAGCCGGTTGCATTTCTCTTTCGCTAAATAAAATTGTTATTAAACTTAAACTCTTTTTTTTGCGTTGTTTTTAAAGGTTTCCAACGGTGAGTGAGCTAAAGTATATACACGTTTTTTTTAACTCGGTGCAAAGATTTTTCAAGCGGTTCAGCTATTTGACGTGGAGTCATGCAGTGAAGAATTCTTCAATCAAAAATTTTGAAATAACACGAAAAATGTATAAAATAACTCTATTTCTCAATTTAAAACTAATGACGATGGGACAAACAAGCCGCATCAAAAAAAAAAGATTTGAACAACTGCTCTTTGCAGTTTTCCGGACCTGTTATGCCCACGTTGGGCGTCAAAATTATGTTACCTCCTATGTCTAGTACTAGATGTTCACCAGGATAGAGTTTGTTAACACTTAGGTTAGCTCGTTGGGGCTCATTAATATAGGCTAGGCTTCTAGGTTGTTCTTGCTTCCCTGAGGCTACCTACACGAAGGTACTATTTTATTATTATAGGACTCGATTTATTTATTTATTCAGTCTACAGGTTAACCTTATAGAGTATTGCTAACTTAGAATGGTAAATAATTTTAATTTAAAAGTAGATATAGTAGCATTGAAATCTAGTAAGTGCACATAATTTTTACATATGCGTACTAGACTGGGTCGATTTATTAACCGATATTGCGCCATCGGCTTTTCGATAGGTTTCGGGCTCAGGAAAAAAAGCTCCACTACGCATACCCAAAAAAATGATTTTCGAGCTTGTCAAATAACATTTTTTTTTTTTACTTTTTTCGGCTTTGATTTTTAAGGTTTTTTTCATGACCTACTAAAAGAATTTTCATTTGATTTTAAAATTTTCATGTAACCCTGTCCGACTCAAAAATGGCCGCTAAGAACGTTGGCGATAACGGTTTTTTGAAAAAAAATTTTATTTTTGGGTTTTGGGGCTTGTTTTGGTCGAAAAATCGACTTTTCCAAAACCCGAAAACAAATTTTTTTTCAAAAAACTGTTATCGAAATGGCGAAAGGGTAAATTTTTTGACCAAAACACTCCCCAAAACCCAAAAAATTATTTTTTTTTTTTCAAAAAACTGTTATCGCCAAAGTTTTTAGCGGTCATTTTTAGGTCGGACAGGGTATACATGAAAATTTTAAAATCAAATGAAAATTTTTTTAGTAGGTCATGAAAAAAACCTTAAAAATCAAAGTCGAAAAGTCAAAAAAATTAAATTTCGCAGGCTCGAAAATATTTTTTTGGGTATGCGTAGTGAGACTTTTTTTCCTGAACCCAAAACCTATCGAAAAATTGATGGCGCGATATCGGTTAACTTTCGTCCATACAAATCTACCCACCCTAATGCGCATACTTCTGGCAATTGGTTCATTATAACCATAATTAGTCCTGTGGAATGCTTCTACAAACAACCGATTAAGTCCTAAATTTCGCGACAAAGTGTTGAAAGCAATTTAACTATGTAACTCATCACAGTCGATCCTGTGGTTAACTAAGTTGTAAACTAACATTAACCCGAAGTACTTTCTTCGGTCTTCTAAGGATTGTAAGCCAAAAAGTTTCCGTCTGCTATCGTAGGCTGGAAGACCGCTGGATCAGTTTAACTTAGGTAGTGCCATCTTAGTAAAAGTTTTTTGAACTCTTTTAATTTTGCTAAAATTAGATGAATAGTAAAGATTCCAAGCAAGACAACAATACAAGGGTCCTTAAATTGTTGCGAACTCCTGCTAATAAATCCCAGAATGGAAAGTGATTTGGAAAGAATAACATCAATATGCTTACTAAAAGTTAATCTCATGTCGAAAATCACTACAAGATCTTTAATTTCCTACATGCGGTTTAAATTAACGTTATTTATTGAATAACCAAACATAATATGACTATGAGCTTTAGAGTACGAAACCACATTACATCTGCTGAAATATCTCTAGCTCAGATTGAAGAGTATGGCTGTCATTTAAGCTACGTATTGGTAAATACACTTTGTCATCATCCGCAAAAATCAGGCAGTTAGTAAATTCGATATACTGTGGTAAATCATAAATAAACATTATAAAAAGCAGTGGACTGCAGTGAGTGCCTTGTGATATTCCTGACCAAGCACTTATACCGTGGTCGGACTTGGTTGTGCCAATCTGAACTAAGAGCTTTCGATTCACCAAAAAACTTTCGAAAAATTTCAGAAGCTTTCCATTGATTCCTTATAAGGAGAGCTTGTGTACTAAGGCAGAATGATTGACTTTATCGAAAGCTTTAGAAAAGTCAGTGTATATGACATCCAACTGATATTTTTGCTCTAGCGCATTAACGATTTGATTCGTGAATATTAGAAGATTCGTACATGTGGATCTCCCTGGGAGAAACCTATGTTGGAATCGGCTGAATATGTCCTAAAAGCATTGCAAAAGTTTAATGTTCAAGACTTTGTCAAATAATTTGGCAGATTGTTTGACAATAGGTCTATAGTTCGTGACAATACTACGGTCACCTGACTTATATATTGGCGAGATTGTGCAAAGTTTCCAACGATCGAGGAATGTACCTCGTTCAAGGCTCATGTTGAATACCAGGGACAGGGGTAAGCAGATAGCATCACTAAACATTTTTAAGAACAAGGGAGAAAATCCCTACAAATCACAACTAGAACTGGATTTTATGTTTGAAAATGCCCATGAGTCAAAAAATGGCGAACTGATGTCAGGAAGTCAGCTACTTGCCAGATATGAAAAAACTTAGCAAATAGATTGCAAGCTTCAAGCGAGTTTTCTGACAAGACTTCATCGTACTCGAGACATGTTGGCAACCCGTTAGTCTTACGTTTATTATTGATAAAAACCCAAAATTTTTTTGGGTCGCACTCTAAATCCAACTCTACATTAAAAATGTACCGATTGAATAAAAACTTTTATTTATTTATTTAATACAGTCTACAGAATTAAATTCTTACAGACTAAACTAGAACTAGCATAGAATTTCTAATTAAACAACAAAAACAAATTCATTTTAAAACATTTATGTTTAGGTTAAAGTTTATGAAATTCGAATAAGTATTACATAATCTAACACACCTAGTAATCGGTTCATTATCACCATAGTTAGTAAAATGCATTGTACATTCAAATAAACGAGTGGTCCTCAAATTTCGAGGAGGAATGCATAATTTGAGCAAATCGGCTAGAGCCGTACAATTAATGTGACCATTAGTAATATTATATGCGAAGATGACACAGAAATATTTCCGTCGAGACGACTTCTGACTAGTGATACGTATAGCGCTTTCAGAGTAAGCGGATCTTTGAACTCTTTAGTGTTTCGTCTTATGAACCCCAGCATTGCACAGGCTTTAGATACCATAAAGTCGATATGCTTCGAAAATTTGAGCTTGGAATCAAATATAATACCCAAGTCTTTCATTTCCTCACTTCTAGTTATCATAAAACTGTTAAGCTCATAGTTAAAAAGAATGTTATTAAAAGGCTTTCTCGAAAAGGTTACTACGTAGCACTTGTTTATATTTAATTCCAGTCGATTACATGAACACCATTGCACCAGCGCGTCAATATCTTGCTGCATTTTACAACTATCAGAGTAGTTGCGCACAACTGAAAAAATTAACGTCATCAGCGAATATAAGACAATTTGAAAATTTAAAGCAATCGGGCAAGTCATTAATAAATAATAAAAATAGTAGCGGACCACAGTGTGTACCTTGCGGTATACTTGATACCGCGTCGATCAAAAGATTAGATGTTGTTTTACCTATTCTGACAATGAGTTTTCTACCTCTAAGAAAACTATCAAAAAATGCAAGTAGCTCACCAATTATGCTATTAGACAAAATGGTTAAATTCGTACAAGTTGAACTACCCGGAAAGAAACCATGCTGGTATTTCGATATGACGCTAATCACATGATCAAATAATTTAAGCTGAATGATATGATCGAACATCTTAGCTAAAGTGCTTTGCTTAACTATGGGCCTGTAGTTAAGGACATCATTGCGGTCACCAGACTTGAAAACTGGAACAATAGTGCATAGCTTCCATTCATCTAGAAATATTCCGTTATTGAGACAAGTTTGGAACAGTAAAGCAATAAGAATAGATATAGTCTTAGAGCATTTGTTTAAAAATAGTGGAGAGAATCCTTCGGAGTCTAAACATGGGCTTGAATCCAATGATGAAATTACCATTGTAACATCATCTTCTGACACAGAGAAACACGTGATTGTGGCCAGAGATGTAACTGTGAGCGTAGGGCATTGAATTGTCCTTTGGGTTTCATATACTTTTTGAAAGAATTTAGCAAACAAATCACAGGAGTCGACTGTGTTATCGGACGTGTCGTCATTTTAATGCAAGCTGGTAGGGAAACCATTTGTTTTCCTTCGCGTATCAATAAAGCGCCAGAAACCTGATGGGTTAGATTTAAGGTTATTTTCAATTTTATAAATGTAATTGCTAAATAGAAAGCCATGAAGGTAGTCAAATTCCTTTCGTAGCCGAAGAAAGTTAAGACGATCAGCTTCAGAACTATTTCTCTTAAATTTTTTCAGCGCCTCATTTTTCGCGTTCTTTAAATTACAAAGCCCAGCGGTAAACCAAGGTGGTTTGTTACGTGTAACTAGTCTTCTCAGAGAAACATAGTGAGATATGGCCAGTTCAAGATTTTCCCTTAAAGTTTTGTATGAGTCGGCAGGACTACTCGACCCATTAAGAAACGCCCAATCAAAATTATATAAAATCCCACATAATGCTTCATAGTCCGCTTTAGAGTAATCAAGCTCCTCTAAAATCCCCGACTCTTCCGATTCAAACTTATAAAACTCAGTCTTAATCAGAATCGCCTTGTGGTGTATGCTGTTTTTCAAAATCGGATCTAGACATTCCTCGCAAGATAGTTTTAGATTTCCAGAAGAAAATATCAAATCGAGTATTCTACCGTTATCATTTAAAATTGAATTGTGTTGATTAAAACCCTTTGAAAAAAGGGTACTAATTATATGATTATCCATTTCTTATCTAAAGTTGCAAGGTAGCAGAACGTTACTGTGAAATTACCAGGATATGTAGGGAAGGTTGAAGTCACCGAGAAAAATTATCTCATCGAACTCGTTAGCAAGATTAGTGATAACCAGATTATCTAAGTGTTTTTGATATGTTCCAATGTTACTACATGGAGGAATATACGATAATAATAAAATTATTGTTTTTTTGCAGGATAGCATAACCTTAGCACAAACTTGATCAATAAGTCCGTCCGCTAGATCAAGTGAAATTGAACTACTACATAAATCCGATTTTACAGCAATCATAACCCCGCCACCCTTGTCATGACCCGTAGCAATAGAGCTGCGATCTTTTCGATATGTGTTGTAGTTACTATCAAAAAATTCACTGGACAAAATATTATTGTTGAACCAAGCCTCAGTGATGGCTATACAGTTGAATTCAAGTAGAGATGTGCGCTGATAAAATTGTGACGATTTAGACCGCATTCCGCTAACATTTTGGTAATATATTTTTAAAAGCTGGCTATTACCTTGAGTTTGCCAGGGTTGTCTAAGATTTTCCCGGAGAAGATGGCTCTCTGGGATAAAAACAAATAGGGCGAATGATTACGCTCGCAGGCTTAGTTTAGTGAGTAGAAGATAATCCTCCATACAACTGGACTGCTTAAATTTTTCATGTGTCTTGCTATTAAAATTTTTTAAGTGACACAACCTACGATTGAACCACGGTGGCTTATTAAGCGTAACAGATTTTTTTAAAGGGACACAATTTTGGGATGCAATAAAATAACTCACTACATAGTAGTTCGTATGAATCACGTGGATTATGGAAGAACTTAAGAATGGACCAATCACCAGAATTTAGGACTTCAATTATGGAGTGAATATTCGATTTGGTATGGTCATGAACACCCTCTAATGTATTACTGTTCAAGGCAAAGTTAATGACTTTGAAGGTAATAACCAGGGCTTTATGGTGCATAGTATTGCCTGACAAGGGCGATAAGCATTCTAAACAAGATATATTTAGCTCATTAAAAGCGAAGACAAGGTCTAAAATTCGACGATTTTCATTTAAATTGCTGTTGAACTGATGAAATCCCATCGAAAATAATGAATTATACAGCAATATATCGACGGCCTATTTAACATTGGTTGGTACTAAATTATTATTATAATGTTGCCATGAAATGTTACCTAAATTAAAATCACCAAGAATTAAAATTTGGTCATCCGTATTCTTCATACTTTCGAATATAAACATAATATTATCAAGGTGCAATTGATAAATTTCAATACCACTCGTTGGTGGAATGTATGATAAAATAACAAATATTGATTTACGATTACAAAATTTCAATTGAACACAAATTTTTCAAGGAAGCTACTGTATGAATTAAGATTAATTTAAGAACTGCTAATATCCGCTCTAACTGCAAGCAAAACTCCACCTTCCCTTACTTGGCCTGAAGCTGCAGCACAACGGTCTTGTTTATATAGAACGTAGTGGTCATTAACAAATTCAGAAGATAGAAATCTAACATTAAGCAATGTTTCAGCATATATGTAACTTAAAGGACTCAAGGTCCTTTTCTTAAAAAAAATTAATTTTGTTGGGCCAACACGCCCAGATATCCTGACAAGGTTAGTTATTTAAACACTATTACTTTTGTGTTTCACAATTGAGGTTTATTCACTGAACTTAGTCTAAACTTAAAGCTACGTAACCGCGTCCCGAACTCGACTGACTGCTCCGTGGTAGCTGCTTCCCTTTATAGCCGGTGTCCAGCAGCGGCGTACCTGTTGCATAATTGTTTACAGCCCGTTGTCTGTGAATAAGTTCGCCCGTTAGTTCCCACAGTTGCGTTATGTGTAGGTTCTATTTCACAAGGATGTGAAATAGAATTATGCTGACGATGCGTCTGGACAAATGCAGTAGCATACGTATAAACCGCTGGTACTAACCATGGCCTTGAATTTGGGTGTTAGGTTGCCGTGCGCCGTGAGAATGTAATTGTGCTGACTTAGCGGCACGTGTATTGGTCAGCCGTGCGTCCCGCAGATCCGAGTGTGGACAGGTGTCTTCCGTTCTTCGTCCCTGAATATCCGTGTGTAGGATGGACAATCTTAGTTTAGTGCCGTCCCTTTTGTTAGCTTCCTCCAAACTATCCAAACTATCCAAATGAGAATTAATAGCAAAAACAAGCCTAGAGTTTCTGAAGCTGTAAACCAATTCGTCTTGTCCTTTAGGTATCTCAGGAGTTTAGCATTGCCAATAATCATCTCGTGGACAAGATTAAGGTTGACGGCGAGGCTTTTATTGGTTATAGTGGATAGCACCGGTGGGAGTATTTGAACGCCTGAGGTGCTAATGCTCCAGTAGGTTTTATCATCAATTCGTATAGTTTCGTTGTCTAATTGAAGAATATAGAACCGTTCAAACAGCTGGGGGTATCACCTGACCATACTCTGTTATTGAAGTTGTCCAATAGAATGGTGTCCTCTGTGATGACTTCGATCGTTGAGTCGTTGCAGCTTACGTAGCGGCAACTGGTCTCACCACCTTTGAGCAGTCGCGGCAGACAATCCTCTTCGCGTAGTAAGTCCAATGCATCCTTCTTGCATACCATTGCACTTGTTAGGTGAATGCACTTATCCTTGATGCCATATGTTTCCCTCTTGTTGATTAGAACTTGGCTGTACATTAAATCCAGCCGATGACCATTTTTGGTAATTGCTCGAGTGATAAGATTGTTGAATCTCGTTTGATCTACCTTTGGCATGGACAGAACATAGAGTAACAAGGTTCCATTTGTGTAGATTGATGGTTCGCTGATTAATTCGTTGATTTCTTCTTTGTTTAGCAGGTTGCTGTTAACCACTCCGGCCTTGGCCATTTGACAGGCTTGAACAAACTCACTGACATCTTCCTTCAGGATCATTACCTTGTGCAGGATTTCCTCCCCAGGATGCCGTTTGTGACGGTTACAATGCCGTTGACCACTTGCAATAACTCATGAGTTTTCTTAAATATTTCATTATTTACCTTGTACTGTTGGTTGTTGTTCAGTACTAGCGAATCCTGGGATCGAAGTACCTCATCCCAATCGGACGCGTCAGGAGAACCGGTAATCCATTTCCAGGCCGATCCTATCCAATTAATTGCACGCTTATTTCTTTTGTGTTTTGGACCTTTTAGCTCATTAAGTTGAATTTGAACCTTCTCTAAGTGATAGGCAAGGACATCCGTGATATCATTGGTTTAATTCAGCCGGGTGACTTGCGATTTCTTCACAGCGGGCTAGGTTGATCACATGAATTATCTTGAAGTATCCGTTGATTATCCAGCCATACCCATCTCGTACGGTTACCACAGGCGAGTGCAGATCGAATACGATGTATGCTTGTGCGGACGCACAGAGGCAGATTCTAGGAGTCAATGTACAAATATCCTTATAACTAATATACATAGTTAGTGAAAAATTTACATTTCAAAATTAATATTCCATGAACTTAATGCTATTTATCGAATTTTATATGAAGGAAAATGTTTGATCAGAAAATTTACATCTCATCTAAATGCTATCTTACGATCTTATCTTGAAGCTGAAGATTTAAGTATGTAAAATTTATGTAAGATTTCAAGTATTATGACTTGTACCTAATTTAATTGCCATCTCTTTCCTAAATGCTAGTGCTATAACTAGTGAGTGGAGTTCGGGTCGTCTGTGTTCGACGGGAATGTATGAGGACCCGGAGTGATGTTAAGTGGAATTTACTGACAGTTAGCTTTTCAGTTATTATTAGTTTATTAGAAAGCATTAGTAAGTTAGATTAAGTATGGCTTAACTTGTTAGTATTCGGTTTTTTGATTAACCGTTTTTTGTTGCGGATTAGTGAGTTAGTTTTTTAGTTCAGCTTGTTAGTATTAGTATTTTCTTCTTTTTTCGAGGAATGTTCCCCTTTTTTTTTCTTTTTTATTTATTTATTTTTTTTGTGAACGCCTTTATGTGTCTTATATATTGCCGCTTTATGCGGGTTTATTTACCAGCCCAATGGCTGTAAGATTGTTCTTATATTTTAAGCAGTGCATACACTGTATTTCACATAAAATTTTTAGTTTTGCATTGTAATATAAGCGATTTCTCAGCTGACGGAAGGGTCGTGGTGATCCCTTTTAGCCATAAGCGTTGATGGTTGCAAATGGCCTACTCATGGTACGAGCGCTTCACGTCAATTAAAGCAAAGACCTTATGGTGGAGTTGAACCACACCGATCGTCGTCGGCTTTCGAACCAACGAGCTATTTGGAATTGAACCAACATCTGACTGGATCGGCTACAAAATGATTTGCACCCCAAGCCCTGGGACCAAAGGATCTAAGCATAAGATTTGCCTTATGACCAATGTTATCTTAGACGTTTTTTACGTCAGTCTTGTGGAATTTTTTCCCACTTTCAGTAACAATAGTTACGTTTCTGTTTTCAGCAACAGTTTCTTCCTTGAATAGTGGCTTTTGTTTAGCCTTTATCTGTTTATTTGCAATAAATAATTTGTCTTCCGCACTGAAGGTACGTGGGGTAGAACGTTTATTGTTCAACCTTGCGTTCCTGACCTCCTGCTCCCCTTCCAATAAGGCTTTAAAGTCATCATACGTTTTCTCTCTGAAGTCCACCAAACCTTGGTAGTTGATCCTAGAAGTCCTGTTGAGGAATACGTCTGCTGGCTTTCGCTTAATAACAGAGTGAACGGTATTATTGTACCGGTCTACTGCTATCGAGACGCGTTCCTTAGGAGTTAATCCACCAAATTCTACAGAAATGCAGCGGTATATTTCAATCAATGTTGAGTGCAAGCGCTCAACCTTACCGTTGCTTTCACTTCGTTGTGTGGGGGTTTCTTAGACCTCAATATCTAGTGAACGGACATAGTTCAAGACAAGAGGGGTTAGAAATCCTCTTTCGTTGTCCATGACCAATATTTTTGGTACTGAAAAGTAGTGCAGGAGATCAGTAAGCTTCCTTCGAATGTGTATTGAAGACTTGTTCTTTATTGCAAACAGCTTAGCGAATTTTGAAAATTTATCTATCGCGCTAAGGTATTTTTGTCCTTCAATTTCAAATATGTCTATATGAAGGATCTCGCAGGGATAGCTCGGAATCGATGTGGCTGAAGGAAGGGTTTCGATGGATGTCTATCGTACTTATTAAGTTTGCAGATGTCGCATTGTTTGGAATATTTCCTTATTTGCCTGGCCATTGCTGGGAAGTAGTATTGCTCGAGAATCTGCACCCTATTCTCACGCTGGTTCCTATGGGCTCACTTGTGTTCCCTCTCCATTATCTCGTAAATCCTATCAGGTACCGTGACATCTTCTACAACTCTTTGTGTTATCCTGATCCGATACCTTTGAAAGTGATTAACATAAACGTCCTGTAAAGAGGCAAGGAATCTTTCGGGAATTTTTATTCCGTTTATCACATTAGGATTGAGACATTCCCTCAAAATATAAACCAATGAAGCATTGTCGGATTCGGGAAATGAGACGTAATGTCTATTATAACCTAGATGGGGATGTTCGAGGCATTGAGGGCGATTCCCATCCCTGAAAATTATTTGGTTTCTAAACACGTTAAGCGGGGCCTCTTCATGTGGAATTAGATCCGAATTATCCTGATCAGCAGAATGCATTGTTGCAGAGTCAACTTCGGGCTCTACATTATCTTCAGCATTTGCATGAGTGTCCTGTCCTGAGACAGAAGGAGGCTGAGCGATAACAGACTCAGTCAATATATTACACTCAGTTTTGAGTCTAGAAAGGGCGTCAGCGACTAAATTTGATTTACCTGGTTTGTAGACAATTTCGCAATTATATTCCTCAATGCGAGCTTTCCAGCGCTTCAACTTGGCGTTGTAGTTGCGACAACTCAGGGAAAAGGTTAATGGCTGGTGGTCTGTGTATATTTTGATTTTCTTCGCCCCATACAAATATGTTCTTAAATTATCAAGAGCCCACACGATCGCGAGCATCTCCTTTTCGTTGGTAGCGTAATTCTCCTCCGTCTTGTTTAACGAACGAGAAATAAATGCTATTGGTTTATCCTTACCTATGTCCCCCTGGGACAAAACAGCACCAATCGCATAGTTTGAGGCGTCGGTTGTCAAATTAAAAGGTTTCTCAAAGTCTGGAAAAGCGAGGACATCAGCAGAAGTGAGCATCCTTTTCAAATCCTTGAAGGCTCGCAAAGCTGCACTGTTTAGTGTTATAGGTACCTTTCTTGATGCATTAGCCTTAATTTGGGCATTTTCCCCACGCGTTAGATTCGTCAGTGGCTTGGCTATTTTTGCATAGTCGCAAATGAATTTTCGATAGTAGGATGTCATTCCTAGAAAACTTTTCAAATCTTTTAAATTACATGGTGGCAAAATTAAATTCATCGCCTCGACCTTTTTTATGTCAGGGCGAACACCTTCGGGTGTAATAATATACCCGAGGAATTCAACTTCAGTTTCTAGGAAACACGTCTTCTCCAAGTTAACCCTTAGGTTAACCTCGTGCAATCTTGAAAATACTTTTTCTATGTTTTGTAGATGGTCTTCCATGTCCTTTCCAAACACAATGATGTCGTCGATGTACACATAGCAAATTTTGCGAATATATTGCTTGAGGACATCGTCGATCATTCGTTGGAAGATTGCCGTCGCGTTTTTCAACCCAAAGGGAAGCCGCAAAAATTCGTATTTCCCGTTCATCGTCGAAAACGCAGTTTTGGGGATATCAGGTTCTTTCATGGGTATCTGGTGGAAACCAGATGTCAGGTCAATAGTGGTATAGTATTTGGATTGGCCTAAGCTGCACAAAGTTGCATTTATGTCCGAAATTGGGTAGGTATCAGAGATCGCGACGGCATTCAATCTCTTGTAATCGATGACCATGCGGTATTGTTTTTCGCCATCAGGTTTAGGTTTTTTTGGGACCACCCATATCGGGGAGTTGTAGGGGCTTTTTGATGGCCGGATAACACCTTCTTCAAGTAACTCGTTTACCTGTCTGTCGACTTCCCCTCTCATGCATGCAGGATAAGGATAACTTTTGCTGTAAATTGGGTCGGATGTCGATGTCCTTATCTCCGCACGCACACTTGTGTCTACCAATTCGTTTCCATTAATTGGTTGGAATAATTCGCCATATTTTTCAATTATTTCGCCTACCCTTCTTTTCGCTTCTAGGGGCAGGTCCTTACGCATTGTATAATTTACTTCGATATTCGTGCCTTAAGAGGTATTTTATACTCCTCAATTTTCAAAATATTGTTCTTCCTGTCTACTACTGCTCCGATATCCTTAAGGGTGTCGTCGCCAATAATACCATCAAATGTTTCAAGACCAGGAAGAATAAAGAACGTTATTTTGGAATTAATGCCTATATCTTTAAAAAAGTTCAATGTTATCTTTTCATTTATATCTACTAAACCCCCCGCTGATCGAACGCTAAATGATTTCCGCACAGGACAGCCCTGTTTGGCTACAGTTGACCTAATACAATTCTTATTCGCACCCGTATCGACCCGGAAGTCCAGAGTGCGGCCATCGGGAAGTTTGTACTCTATATATGGTACGCTAGATGGCCGTTCGGTAAAAAATCCTCCTCCTCTGCAGTTGGGAGTGGTTCAGCTTCTGATTCAGTTTCCTTTTCCACGTCGTTTGTGGTCACATGGTAAAGCCGCTGTTGCTTGCGTGGTAAGTTCTCAGAGCTGGCTCCACGTTTGAAGGGGGTTGGCCGGTTCATGTAATTTACGCGCCTACTTTGGATGGACTGATCCACGTCCATCTTTTCAACTGGTGGTTGCGAAGAAGTTGGTTGGTCTAGCTTTGGGGGTCTCTGTTGAGTTGAGCTTCGTTTTTCGAAAGGGAATCTACGCTCCTGGGGACGCCATGTTGTCCTTGATGGGATTGGTGGTGCCCTGGTGGCACCGAAACCATGCATGCGATCTGGTATCGCATTAATTGGCGCAACAACGCGATTGTAGGTAGGGTTTTAGGACGTTGTATGAGGAGCATTTTAGCCAGCTCCCCGTTCAGACCGCGGATGAAAACATCCAAGGCGCGGTTCCTGTAGGTATCTATGAAGACTTTTGTAGTCTCCGCAGAGTACGAGTATGTCTCCGTTTTGATTTTATTTATAATCAACGAGAATTGGTGATTCACAGCAGCGTGAAATTCATCAAGCCGTGAATCTTTCTGGGTTAGTTGATGGAGTTGGTACTCCAAGGTGCGGATATCGCGTTTATCAGCGTAATGGAGTGATAGGCACTCCTTAATTGCACACCAATTGGTGTCGAATATGTTGTACGATATCAGAGCAGCATCAGCTGCTCCTCGTACCTTTTGGCGAATGTGCTGTAGTATAGCACGGTATATTGGTTTGTTTTTTACAACTTTAAAGTCGGACAGGATGCTCTCAACAGAGTGCACCCATGAAATATATTGGAAGGGGTTGCCGTCAAAGGATTGCAGTTCCTTTACGCAATCAGGCAATCTTGAAATATCCTTAAGATCCGCCTCCGTTGCAGGAGCTCGCGGTTATGGTTCCGGTACTACCGGTACATATGGTTGGCTAGCTCCTTCTAAAAGGGCGAGCCGGGATCGCAGATTGTCTAAGGCAGATACTCGTCTATCGACGCTGTTCACCTGTTCTAGGAATGCGTTAACTGCACCCGTTAAATTCGTGACGGTGACCTGTAAAGCCTCCATTGTCCTGCAAGAAAATAATAAAGGTTATTTTATATATTCTACTTACGCCTCTATCACGTATAGGCTTAGCATTAGCTTCTTGTTTAATAGTTGTTTGGCTATCCGCCTCTTTTCACTGTTTATAATGCAGGATTTTTCCTTTTATAGTTATTTGTTGAACTTCTTTTCAGCTTGAAGAATTTTTATTGCCACTTGAGGCTCTTTTCCTTTATTTCACTGCAGCCTTTTTGCTGCTTTTATTTTAGTTTAGAAAATTTTAGAGTTTCTCACTTTTTGGCTTAAGGGCTCTTTTATATTTTTTCCACAATACACCGCTCCGGGTCCCTGCTCGGGCGCCACTTAAAGGACTCAAGGTCCTTTTCTTAAAAAAAATTAATTTTGTTGGGCCAACACGCCCAGATATCCTGACAAGGTTAGTTATTTAAACACTATTACTTTTGTGTTTCACAATTGAGGTTTATTCACTGAACTTAGTCTAAACTTAAAGCTACGTAACCGCGTCCCGAACTCGACTGACTGCTCCGTGGTAGCTGCTTCCCTTTATAGCCGGTGTCCAGCAGCGGCGTACCTGTTGCATAATTGTTTACAGCCCGTTGTCTGTGAATAAGTTCGCCCGTTAGTTCCCACAGTTGCGTTATGTGTAGGTTCTATTTCACAAGAATGTGAAATAGAATTATGCTGACGATGCGTCTGGACAAATGCAGTAGCATACGTATTAACCGCTGGTACTAACCATGGCCTTGAATTTGGCTGTTAGGTTGCCGTGCGCCGTGAGAATGTAATTGTGCTGACTTAGCGGCACTGATGCGTGTTAACTTGTATTACTTCTATATTACTACTATCCTATCTGTGCAATGTGTTTTAATTCCATCAAACATTATGGGCCGGTTTCACCAGCTCGACTTAACTTAGTTTTTCACTTTTTCAGTTTCACCATCTAACTTAACTAAGTCACAACTTAGTCAGCCTGCCAGCTGACTTATTCTCGACTAAGTCAGTGTTGCTGTCGTTCAAAACCTAAATGTCAGCAATGCTCCTAATTTGTTTTGTACAATGTCCCAGCCGGAAAATTCGCCAAGCATAACTTTGACGGCGTATGCGTAGATGCATGTGAACGCTTGTTTTTTAGCATGCAACCATTACGAAACTATCGTTTTTAATTAAGCGCTAAATTTAGTACCTTCCAAGTAAAGAGAAATGGGTGCAAGATCAATACATTCCTTCGTGTATGGCCATTCATGCCCATTTCGTACTGGGGTATTGGGATGCGCAGAGTTGTCTGGTATGAAAAAATACTCCTATGCATAAAACTGCTGTTCGGGTTGTTGTGTTCAAAATTATTTAAGTCGCTCAGTTGGTGAAACGAATCTGTGCTAACTTAAGTCACGACTTAGTTTTAGGCTTAGTCGCGTTGGTGAAACCGGCCCTATGAGTGCAAATGTAATTTCTGCGCATGCGCGGTATTTTTTGTGTTTGTATATGTGGATATATGTGAACACCCAATTATACAATTGTAGCAGCGTTTCGAAGCAAAAGTAGTAAAGGGCCATTCAAGGGGCATTCTCCCCTTTTTACAAAAGTTGCATGGTTGTATAAAACAGTTTAAGGGATTGAACAATGAAAGAAGAATAAATATAGTAAAAGGTTTGGCAAAGTATTTGTTATTTAAAAATGGTTAGCAGCCATATAGCTTATAATTTTCACATAAATGCTTCCAAAAAAAAAAAAACAATAAACAAATTAATGTATATTGCTTTACTTAGCGGAAACTAATTAAATTAGTTAATTATTACTTATTGGTTATGAAATAATATCAACTTCGTAAATTTTTTTCGCACGTACCCTTTTCGGTTTTTTTTTGCATCGTGTATCCAAGTATAACCCTATAACTTCATTACACACACTCATACATTTCGCAAATATTTTTATTTTTTGTCTCGCCATGAAAAACACATTTGACATAAGTAATGTTCATTAATTCTAAATTTAAAATGTTTATCTCTCCTTTACGGCCGATATTGAGATTTTATATCTCTTTCCCACTGTATCTCTGTACTGTAATGTTGGGCGAACTGCACTCATTATTACTAGCAATATAGAAGTATTACATATATGTGTTTCAGTTATAGCAATTATATCATACTCACGTATCGCTGTTTCGCGGTATATTTGCACTGATTTCGTACGCATACCGCTAACGTTGTGATAGTATACTCGTACCGAGATATTCAAATGTTCTTTGGTATCAGATCTGCGGGACGGTTTATTTGGATTGCAGTGAAACTGCTGCGTTGTGAAAAAACTTAAATGGTCCAACTCTCACATCTGTTGGCCAGATATCGGGGCATAGTACTCTTTCAAAATGTTGGTACGGCACTCCAAGTTTAAAATTCACACTCTACAAAGAGTCAATGGAAGAGCCTTTTTTTACAAGTTTTCCAGAGGAAAGTGTGTCAGCATTTATTTTAGCATAATTAGCAGTATAACTAATTATATTCTCTTCAGTTACCGTTGGCTCGAACGATGACAGGTGCAGCCACTTCAATCTTATACCAACGTCCAGTTCATTATTAACATTAGATCAACTGTATTGAAGTTATTAGCTCATAATCATAGTCCTGAATTAGAGTTATGCTAAAAAGATAGAGTGCATTTCATTTTTAAGTATGTCATAGTCAGTTTAGTGATGTGCTCTACCAGGAGTATACTTTAAGTAAACTTCTATTACTTTACAGTAAATCTGTTACTTAATTCTGACAACCATGCAACCATGTGTCTTGACGTTTATTCAGCTTATTGCTTATTTTCAATATTAACTTGTTGCCATTGGTTGCTAAAATGCAAAGAGTAAGTAAATTGATGATCAAACATTTGAAAATTGGTAAAATAAATTCATATATGAAAAGCTGGGGGTAAAAAGTAAACTTATTTTTAATGTAAGTAAAGGGCAACTTACAAATTTTTCAAAAAAAAGGAGAAAAAAATGGTTAAGTAAAAGGTAGACAAATCGCTTTTTCCATTAGAAGGTAGAAACGTCGTTTATTTTTTCCCAAGACATTTCTACCTTTTAATGGAAATAACGATTTGTCTACCTTTCACTGAACATTTTTTTTACCCCTTTTTATTAAACATTTTACAAGTTTCCCTTTCACATGAAAAATAATTACCCCACTCTTTCATATGTCTTCTTTCTTTAGATGGTCAACTAACCGCCTGGGTGATTTTGACCGTCCAACATAGCTCGCCAGTCGTTTCTTCGTTGCGACAACTGGCGCAAATTGGAAACACCGCGGGATCGGAAATCGGTCTCCACTTGGTTCTTCCATCGGAGTGGTGGTCTCCGTCTTCCTCTGCTTCCACCGGCGGGTGCCGATAAGAATACCTTCTGGGCTGGAGCAACTTCGCTCATTCGCACTACGTGGCCTAGCCAGCGAAGCCGCTGTGTTTTAATTCGCTGAACTATGTCAGCGTCTGTCTAAAGTTATTAGTTGTTATAGTTATACAGTTGTTAGTGTCCACGCTTCTACACCATATAGCAGGACGGCTTTGCATGATGACAGAAGGTATTTCGTTTTGCACTCGTTCACCACCAATCCCATTTTCTCCGCTTCTTTTTCTAATTTGGAGTAAGCAGAAGTTACGGCGCGGTTGTTAAAGCCAATGATATCAATATCGTGAGTATACGCCAACAGTTGCACGCTTTTATAAAATATTGTTCCAGTGCGGTTAAGTTCTGCAGCTTGTATTATTTTTTCCAGTATTAAATTAAAGACATCGCACCATAGGGGGTCACCCTGTATGAAACCTCGTTTAGTTTCGAACGGCTCGGAGAGGTCCTTCCCAATTCTGAGCCAGCTGGCGGTGTTGCTCAAGGTCAAGGCTCTTTCATATGTACTCTATATTTATATAGGAAATGAAACGTGAGAAAAATTGGAGTACCGGAGAAAAGGACTTGTTGCCACCAAAAGGCCTCTATTTTTTGGCGGTTGCTCTATAATTAAAATTTCGGTCAAAAAGTGAACAGTTGCTTTGTCTAATCGGAAGCAGCTATAAAATTCGTCTTCCTCTAAAACAAATAAGTCAAATCGCTCCTTATATATTTTTGGCATTCTAAGTAATAGGAATTCATTTATAGTGTCTAAATCTCTTCGAATTCCTTCAAAGTAAACCATATTCACTTCTTTTAAACCAAAGTCTCACTTAAATCCGTCAAAAAATGCAAGATTTAGCAGCAGCTTTAGTGACAGGTTTTTGCTATTTTAACTTTAGCAACAGCTTTTACTGAAGAAGTCAACTTCAGAGTCACTATGACTAGTATAAAGTATACGCTTAGTTGAAGTATACTCTAACTTACTTAGAGCACTTCTCTATCTTGACTATGATTATGCGCCATTTTTGTCATGATTTGCAGCAGAGGTTGGATTCATAGCCAAAACATTTGGATTGCTTCCACATAGCTGATCGACAGAATAGGCAGCGATGTTAGCATAAGAACTGGTTTGCAGAGAGCCGTCAGCGCATTAGTCAATACGAGTATATGCAACAAATTCAGCTTCTGAACATTTAGAATACGTTGGAGTTCTTTTTAAAGCTTCGGAATACATTATTGTTGGTAATCTTGCATTCTACGTTATCCACAACATTTAAAGAGCATGTAGAAGAGCATGTTGACTGAATGGCATTGTTAGTGCAGGTGTGCGGGTTGTTAGATGGTATAGGTTGACGATGAAAGTAAATTGAAGGCGAAGGCTGCATAAGTGTTCTTGAGTTTGACAACAAACTAGGTCTCCTAGCAGTAGATGCATGAGATTTGTTACTTTGCTCATTGACCCGTGCTTTAGAGCGCGGGCCATAACATTTTTTGCACCGGTACCAATATTATTATTGTTCTGGTGACTACTGTTATTGTCACCTATATTATTTGGATCAGATTTGGGGTCCTTGCAGAAATTCTCCATTCGGTTAAAGAACTTAGTTAACTCTTTTAAATTCGAAAGAGATTTGTCCATATTAGATTGACAAAGTAATTCACACTGGTTGACACATTGATCACATTTAAAAAATATGGGTTTGTTGTTTTTACCGAGTTTATGCAATTTTCGTTTAGATTAGAACCTTCAGATACATTTTTATCTGGCAATTATCCCAAACAATAAAATCATTTCCCAAACATTGAGAATTTCAGTTAACACAATTAGCATTAGACATTGTCACTTGATAACATGAAATAAATCTATTTGCCAAATATTGCGATGGCAAATCAAATTGACAAGAGCTAAAAAATACACGTCCGCAAACGACAAATAGACGTCCGAACTCGACAAACGCAAATCAAAGCAAACAACAAAATAAACCACGCACTGATCCCAGTCATAAAAACATAAAACAGTGCCGGTAATCTACACAAAAAATATTAACAGAACTCTCGATGATGGTCCTTGTTAACTCAGCCAAAGGCACATCTAATCAACTATGAAACTGATCAGTCGGCTCACTACCTACCCATCCAACGGCTTTCATTGTCTACAATTTCTTGAAACCCCCAGACCACGAGAAAACAACAAGAACTTTTCTATCAAATCATATTCACCATTTATTTTTACATTTCATGAATAGGAAGGTTTGTTTAATGCTTTTGTTATCAGACGGAAATGCTTCTATAATATAAAGGTAGCAGTTTTAGCTGACAAAGCAAAAAACGCTATTCTCACTCTGCTTAGATGTGTGTTCATAACCTTGAACAGCGAATAATGTAGATGAAATTAAAAACATGTATCCACAACTTATCAGGTGATTCGCTATGCACGCAAGCTCGAAATGGAGAGTGCACCTAAAGAGGCTGAGAGTGGATTTTTCTTTGCGTTGTTAAATTTTAGTTTTCTCGTTTGAAATTTTTTTCCTGGTGTTTGCTTGTTGTTGTGTGTATAGTGCCAGTCTTGTGGGTTTTCTACTGTTACATATATATATTTTACATACATATATCTTTACATGTATAGGTTTTCTTTTTTTCGATTCTTTTATAGCACTAAATTACCTTTTTCAAATGCTTTTTTTCAGTTTAATTTGAATTTATGGAAAAGCAATATCTGTGCCAATAATTCAAGTATTCATGAAACGAGCTCAAAGCCAAGAATAATAATTTTTCACTTTTTGAATTTATGAAAATTATTATTGTTTTTTATTTTTTTAATTATTTTTAAGGTGTAAATTGAGATTTCCTGACGGTTAAAAAAAATTAATCAATAATGTGTGCGATATATACCTCCGATGAGACTAATGCCGGCTTCTCAACCAATTTGTGGTGTGCTGCTTCTAATTTTTCCTACACATTGGCGGGACCTACAGTTTTTTGCCAATTCCAAACGGCATCTGCCAAAGCAGATGAATTTTTGCTGGGAAGCCTTCCATGGCAGAAATACACTCAGAGAGTTTGTCAAACCACTGAATTCGCCGTTTTGAAAAAACTTTTTCAAACCACTTTTGATGTTACCTGTTCCAGGGCTCGAACCTTCGCACACTGGTCGGCCTGCTATGGAGTTGGTGGCCAAGCATACTTCCAATACAGATATCAACATGAAACTTTGGTCATAGCTTTATGAAAATGAGATAAATATTTTGTGATAAAATTTGTGCGGGTGACACCTTCCTACCAACCCCCTACCACCTCCCATACAACCCACTTTCACCACATACATACAAATAACTAAGAAAAAATTAAAAAAAAATTGTTTAAAAAAAAGTTTTTAATAATATTTACTTCTCCAAAAACAATAAGATAACAGATTCATTACATAATAAAAGCCAAAATAATAGCAAAAAAAACTTAAATAAAAATGATAAAAATATGAAGTAGCGCTCGATTTCAAACTTAATCAAGCAAATCGAAAACAGGTTTCGATAAAATTTATTTTGATTTACATGGTGATTTCCTCTGTTCCATTATAAAAGGATCCGAACTTAGGAGCAACCGATTAAGCAAATCTGTATTTGTTAAAATGCGTGTGCCCACGTCTAAACTTTTTATGTCTTTATTTCTAGACTCAGCAGCTTCTTCAGAGAGCTCTCCAATCGATACCAGTGCATGTTCAATAACATCAGGACCGTGAATTAAAACTTTGTGAACTGAAGGTGGAAGGTAGTACCATGGGTACAGCCCTATCAGTTCTTTAGCAATATCCAGAGCATACTTCCTAAACTTCTCGACATTTATTTTATACCCTGAAGACAAAGCTTGCAAATATTGCTGCACATCTCTCAATTGCATCTTTGTCAAGACCTGTTATTTCAGGAGACAAGCCAGGATCTCTGAAGAACTCTCTTGCCGTGTTTCCATCATTAGATGACCCACTTCCTCCGGTTTTTGGCTTGTCGACTATTAATCCCATTTTTTTTTTTGGAATTTTGATTGAATATGCTGTTTTCGTTTGCGAAATTGTTTTTTTCCTTCTATCGTCCTAATTTGCCACTGCTTAAGATCAAGTCTATACGATACATTAAGAAAAAATTCGAAAAATCTAATATATGCGTGTAAGGGTGACAATCCAAATTCATAGTGATCCTTTTAAACTTCCTTTTGTACACATTTTTCAATATTGTTCATTTCTGTGGGTTTCGCATTACATATGTAACATTTTGCGGATAAAGTTTGGGTTAAGGCATTACATATGATTTAAATATTTTTAATTGTTTATTCAGTGTTGATAATTAATTATAATTCATGTAATGTTTAATGTTTGAAAAATTTACAATGCGAATGTTGGGAAAATAAAAGAAACGAAATTTAAAATAAATATCGACAAGTAGTTGTCAGCAAAACTCAAACGACGGCGAAGTCAAAACGGCACTTGTGTCTACGTCCACAGCTATACTCCAACTGCCTTGCTCAGTTCGGTATCCTCTCACTACAATCGCTAAGCAATGGGTTTGAGTTATGTACTTCCAGTATATGTGCTCATTCCCACACTCGGCCATTCTGTACTACTCATTTGTCCCAGATGAGCTAAAACTTCCGCTTTCCCCGTTGTCACCAAAGTCGGATAGTCCGTCTTCTTGCGCCCACGCTTTCACAATATCTGCACTTGTAGTAGTTGAGGCGGGTCCATCCCCATCTCCTACCTTTTCGACTTTATAGCCGTCAAAGCCCCTCTCCACTACTACTCTGTATGGGCCCAAAAACTTGGGCTTAATTTTGAGACCAACTCCAAACTGGGTGCGTTCTATAGCTACGAGGTCATTAATTTTATAAGTCGTTGCGGACTTGCGTTTTCGATTAAATTGCTTTCGGTTCTCTTCTTGAATTTTCATTATTGCCTTCTTTGCGCTTTCTCGCGCTTCTTCTCTTCCTTGGTTGAAACTATCAATCCAATCTGCTTCTACCAGCTGCATTATTTTCTCTTCGTTTTGAGTTCTCATCTTCACTCCTACTAACAACTCGAACGGCGTTGATTGAATGGATCGATGAAAAGTGTTATTTAATACCCTTTGTAACACAGGCACTTGTTGGAACCATTTATCTAATTTGTCCACGCATAGCTTCGTTAGTACGGATATGATCGTTGAGTTCAACCGCTCCACCTGACCATTGCCTCTGGGTACACCTGCGGTTACATGTACTAACTTAATCCCATGGTTCAGGCAATATTCTCTAAATACGTTTGAAATAAAGGCGCCGCTTCTATCAGCGATTACTCGGTTGGGATATCCAAACGTATCCGCCACTATTTCGAATTTTTTGGTGACCTCCTCAGTGTTAAGGGTTTTAGTGGGAAAAAGCCAACAGAACTTAGTAAAGCTATCTATCATTGCAAAAATATAACGATACCCTTTCGTTGTTGTAGATAAGGGCCCTAGATGGTCAATATGAAAGGTCTCTAGGGGTTTGTCACCCTTTGGTATAGGATTGAGAAGGGACTCCTTCTTACCTTGCTTCCTGTCTGCCAGGATGCATCTTATACAAGAAGCGATGCACGAGTCGATCCTTTTGGCTACGTCCGGTATAAAATACTCGTTTTTTTGCTCATAAAGCACACCGGATGCAACTGATCGTCATCGCTGCTTTTCTGCATCAGCACTGCACCATATCCGTGCTGACTAGCATCTGTGTGGAGTTCGGTGTGCCGACCGTACTCAAAGATTTTCAAAATCGGAGGATTAACTAATTTTAGTTTAAGTTCATTGAACGCGTTTAATTCGTCTTCCCCAAAATTAAATTTTACCCCGTTCCGTAAAAGTTGACTTAGATTCCTCGCTACTAACGCATAATCTGGGATAAACTTGCGGAAGTACCCCGTAAGTCCAAGAAAACTCTGCACTTGCTTCGTGGCTGTGGAAAATTCATAACGGCCTTGATTTTATGTGGCGAAGGCGAAATCTTACCTGCTTTAACTATATGCCCCAAATTCTCAACCTCAGGTCTTAAAAATTGACACTTCGACCATTTAATCCGCATACCATTTACTTCAGCACATTTTAAAACCATCTTCAACCTTTCCAATCCTTCTTCTACGGTTTTAGCGGGTATAATAAGATCGTCGATGTAAACGATGACAATATTTTCATTTATTAACTTTCTGAAAACATAGTTTATGTAGCGCTGAAATACGCTGGGTGAGTTACACAATCCAAAGGGGACGCGTTGGAATTCGTACTGACCCTTTTGTGTAACAAAGGCAGTGTATTTTCTGCTCGCCGGTTCTATTTCCACGTGGAAAAATCCATTCTCCAGGTCGATCGTACTGAATATAAATGCTCCTTGCAGTTTGTCCAATTGGTCTTCAATAATAGGAAGTGGGTAGTGGTCACGCCTGATTCTTTTATTAAGCTCGCGAAAATCTATGCACAAGCGATGTGACCCGTCGTTCTTTTTTACAAGAACCACTGGACTAGCGTAATCCGATGAACTCTCTGTTATAATTTCTTTTTGGAGCCACTCTGCTCATCGATGATCTTTTGTTCATAAGGGGGAAATCGTCGTGGTCTCTGAAAAATAGGTACTTCATCCAATGGGATGATTTTCATTCGAACTGGCAATTGCTTAGGCACTGCTGGTGAATATTCTTTAACTAAATTACAAATATCGTTTACCACAGTTTTGTCGCATATACAGGGTGGCTGATGAATTTTGCTACATTAAGAAACTCAAATAATTTTTTTTTCAGTGTATGGAATTCATTTTTCTTTTATTCATGTTAAAGCTCATTAAATTTTATTAAATATAGCTTAATTAGTTTTAAAAATAATGGAATTTAAATGCCCCTCCTGCTCGTCGATGCATGTGCGGCATCTTACCAAAAAGTTGTTCATTACTGCTTGGAGAGTTGAGACAGGAATAGCCGCAATTGTTTCTCGAATGGATTGCCTTAGTTCATTCAAATTTGTTGGTTTTGCTTTGAAGACTTCCTGTTTGCAATAACCCCACAAGAAAAAGTCAGGTGCAGTAAGGTCAGGCGACCTGGGTGGCCAACGGAATGTGGAGTTTCTGGATATCAGCTTATTGGGAAATTTTCGTCGCAATTCTGTCATAACAGGTAGGGCTATATGAGGAGCTGCACCATCTTGCTGAAGCCACACAGAGTTGAAAGAAATTCTCATTCGGCGTAATTCTGGATAGAAAAACTTTCTCAACATGCTCAAGTAACGGTCTCCAGTAACCGTAACGGTGTGACCGTTTTCTTCGAAGAAGTAGGGCCCGACAATGCAGCGTGATGAAACTGCACACCACACTGTGACACGAAGTGGATGCAATTCCGTCTCATGGAGTATCTGTGGGTTGGAAGCACTCCATATTCGGCAATTTTGTTTGTTTATGTTGCCGTTTAAATCGAAATGGGCCTCGTCAGACATGAAAAGACAGTTCAACATGTTTCCATCCTCCTCCACCATTTGAAGCATCTTCTGGCAAAATTCCAAGCGAATCGGCAAGTCTGCAGCGTTCAGTTTGTTGGCCATTTGAATTTTATATGGGAATAAGTCCAAATCTTTGTGCATAATTGACTGTAATGACTGTCTGCTTACACCCATTTGAGCAGATAAGCTTCTTGTCGAAACACGTGGATTGTTTTGTATGGCAGCAGCTACAGCAGCGATTGTTTCCTCCGTGCGAACTGAAGGGTTTCGATGGTAAGGTCTTCTGTTGACTGTCCCATGCTCGGCAAAATTGTTTACAAGTCTTATTATGGTCCATCTGCTCGGAGGATTGCCGCCAAACGTGCGCCTATACTCTCTTTGAACCGAAACTACGGACTCCAGTGCGTGATAGCGGCGGACAATCCAAATTCTTGTTTCAGTGTCCCAGTTATCCATTTTTGTTAAATGTAAAAGTCAATCTGCAAAATAAAAAAAAAATTTACCAGATTCATTAAATAGAAAAAAAGTTATTTAATTTTTTTTTGGTAGCGGCTTTCATCAGCCACCCTGTATTAGAGAAATCAAGTTCACCGTGTTCTACTTCAAGCTTTATGTCGGCTAAAAAACATGTACTATCTTCACTGCGAGTACACTTATCAGATTCACCTAACCTCTTTACCATCGTCAACTTGCCAGCATCTAAATTTACCACTGCTTGTCGAATTAAATTGGCTCCCAAAAGCATATTATATTTCATGCAGCTATCATTCACGATATGGGTTTCAACATCGCTATAAATCTCGCCGTTTATTTCCATATCGAGTTTGCAAACACCTTTAGTGCATACCATGGAACCCAAACCAGATACCGATATTGATTTGCTTTTATTATGGGACTTCGGGTTGAGTAGTCTCACTATCGTTTCCTTGACTATGCAAATGTCACTTCCAGTGTCCAGCAAACCGTCGATGACAACCTTATTGACCTTCACCGGCGAGCACATACGAGGTGTGTTCAAAAAGTATCGCGAATGTTGTGTTTTTTTCAAAAATTATTTATTTATTCATGAATATCTATTTTGTCCCCTTCAAAGTAATCCCCATGAGATATTATACACTTGTGCCAACGGTTTTTCCAATCTTCGAAGCACTTCAAAAAATCTTGTTCAGCTCCTCCTTCGATGCCGTCTTTATCTCGTCAAGAGAAGCGTAACGTCGTCCTTTCATGGGCCTCTTCAGTTCAGGGAACAAGAAAAAGTCACAGGGGGCCAGATCTGGGGAATACGGTGGCTGCGGCATCATTAGTGTGTTGTTTTTGGCCAAAAAGTCGCGCACAAGCAACGATGCGTGAGCAGGGGCGTTATCGTGGTGCAAAAGCCAATTTTTGTTCTTCCACAAATCCGGGCGTTTCTGGCGCATTGCTTCGCGCAAATTGCGCACAACTTGCAGGTAATATTCCTTATTGACCGTTCTTCCCTGTGGCAAGAACTCATGATGCACCACGCCCCTGCAATTGAAGAAAACTGTCAGCAAAACTTTCACATTCGACCGAACTTGGCGCGCTTTTTTCGGTCTTGGTTCGTGCGGCAGCTTCCATTGAGATGATTGACCTTTGGTTTCCACGTCATAACCATAAACCCACGATTCGTCACCAGTTATGACCCTCTGGAGCAAATTTGGGTCGTCGCGGACAGAGTTTAACATCTCATTAGCAATGTTCATGCGATGCTGTTTTTGGTCACAATTGAGCAATTTTGGTACGAATTTCGCGGCGACCCGTCTAATGCCCAAATCATTGATAAAAATCGAATGGCACAAGCCAATCGATATGTTAAGGTCCTCAGCAACTTCTCTAACGGTGATTCGACGATTGGCCAATACCATTTTCTCCACTTCATTAATTTTTTCGTCTGTTGTTGAAGTGCTCGGGCGTCCGGCACGCTCTTCGTCGTTCACATCTTCTCGGCCTTCTGAGAACATTTTGTACCACCGATAAACGTTGCTTCGGTCCAAGGTAGCTTCTCCGTATGCCACAGTCAACATTCGGAATGCATCCGCGCACTTAGTTTCGTTTTTCACACAAAATTTGATACAGGTTCTTTGATCCATTTTTTTGAATAGGTAAAAATCGAAGACGATCCAAAACACGTGCAAGCAAAGCAGCTGTCAACAATTATCTGAACATTCAAAATGGCCGAGCTTGTCGGCATAAGTGAGAGACTTGAGTACCAACATAACGCCACAAAAAATTCGAAATTCGAATATACGTAACTAGCGAAAATTCAAAAATCGCGATACTTTTTGAACACACCTCGTATTGTTTACCGAAGCGAAATTTGCAAGTGGTGACTTTGTTTCTTTTGGACAGTTGCTACGCTTATGTCCAAAGTCATTAGATCCGAAGCATTTTGGACCTTTGTCTTTTTGAGGGCACATATGACACTCATGCTCACTCGAACCGCAATTAAAACAATAACGCGCTCTTGGTTTTGACTGCATAACTTTGCTTTTGTCTAAACTTCTATCGTAGGTAGACCGCGTTTTCTCTTTTTGTTGGTTCTCACCTTTCTTTAGCTTCTCATATATGATGAGTTTCTCTTTGAAATCGGTTATGGAATTTGCTAAAACTACTTTACTGCTGCCTGTGTCGTGTATACCCTGTATAACATAACTTATTATAGAAGCAACATCCAGTTCTGCTTGCGAAGCTATATCAATCATTTTGTACAAGTATTCACGACAGCTTTCGTTGTGACTCTTTTTTGTTGTTGCCATTTTGCTATGTACATCCGCTGTGTTAATTCTTGGTTTAAACTCCGTATATAGTGAAGATTTCAACTCAGAGTATGTGCGAGGTTTAGCTTCACATTCAATGTACAGTTTCGCAGTACCGCTAAGAGATCTCTTACAAAATATGTATCGTTGTAAATCAGTCCAACGAAAAGCTTCGGCGAAGCTCTCAAAATCTTGTAGCCATACCTTCACACTCATGGTTTCGTCACCGGTAAATTTTTTTATAATACCTTCGATGTCATTAAAATTGATTTTTGTCGTACTCGCACCCCCACCTTCCCTCTGCTCCAATCGCGTAGAGTTCGGCATAGTGAAATCGAAATCTACTGTATGGTCGCTGCTTTGCTGGTTTCTCCTTCTGCGGCCGCTCATTTGAGTTTATTTAATACCAACAACACTTATGCTTCTTTCGCGATCCCGGTTGAGCCCCCACGTTATGGTTTTAAATATTTTTAATTGTTTATTCAGTGTTGATAATTAATTATAATTCATGTAATATTTAATGTTTGAAAAAATTTACAATGCGAATGTTGGGAAAATAAAAGAAACGAAATTTAAAATAAATATCGACAAGTAGTTGTCAGCAAAACTCAAACGACGGCGAAGTCAAAACGGCACTTGTGTCTATGTCCACAGCTATACTTCAACTGCCTTGCTCAGTTCGGTATCCTCTCACTACAATCGCTAAGCAATGGGTTTGACTTATGTACTTCCAGTATATGTGCTCATTCCCACATTACATACCTTGTCGTCCACCATTGTAAGTTGCAAAACATGTTCAATGTGTATAGTTTTCAGAGGTGTACGAAATTGGGTGGGAGGAGTTTTTTATTTTCTCCTTGAAGTACATCTCTTCATCGATGGACAATTGAGCAGACTCTTTTTATACCTAGTAGTGCTTCGCACACAAGGTATATTAACTTTAGTCGCGTAACGGCATTAACGGATCGAGATAGATATTGACTTATACGAGGTGTGTTCAAAAAGTATCGCAAATTTTGTGTTTTTTCAAAAATTATTTATTTATTCATGAATATCTATTTTGTCCCCTTCATAGTAATCCCCATGAGATATTATACACTTGTGCCAACGGTTTTTCCAATCTTCGAAGCACTTCAAAAAATCATTTTTTTGTATCTTGTTCAGCTCCTCCTTCGATGCCGTCTTTATCTCGTCGAGAAGCGTAATGTCGTCCTTTCATGGGCCTCTTCAGTTTAGGGAACAAGAAAAAGTCACAGGAGGCCAGATCTGGGGAATACGGTGGCTGCGGCATCATTAGTGTGTTGTTTTTGGCCAAAAAGTCGCGCACAAAGCCAATTTTTGTTCTTCTTTGCACATCTTCTCGGCCTTCTGAGAACATTTTGTACCACCGATAAACGTTGCTTCGGTCCAAGGTAGCTTCTCCGTATGCCGCAGTCAACATTCGGAATGCATCCTCGCACTTAATTTCGTTTTTCACACAAAATTTGATACAGGTTCTTTGATACATTTTTTTGAATAGGTAAAAATCGAAGACGATCCAAAACACGTGCAAGCAAAGCAGCTGTCAACAATTAACTGAACATTCAAAATGGCCGAGCTTGTCGGCATGAGTGAGAGACATGAGTACCAACATAATGCCACAAAAAATTCGAAACTCCAATAAACGTAACCAGCGAAAATTCAAAATTCGCGATACGTTTTGAACACACCTCGTATATATCAAAATGTTCAGGACGAAAAGAGAAATTGATTAAGCCATGTCCGTCCGTCCGTCCGTCCGTCCGTCTGTGAACACGATAACTTGAGTAAATTTTGAGATAGCTTAATGAAATTTGGTATGCGGGCGCTATTTAAAATGGGCGAAATCGGATGATAGCCACGCACACTTTTTATTTATATAATATTTTCGAAAACACAAAAAAAGTGATTACTCAGTACATAATACCCCTATAAGGATAAAATTTGGTGAATACATTGTGATTGAGGCATAAAATAAATTTCTCAAGAAATTTTTGAAAATGGGTGTGGCACCGCCCACTTTTGATTAAGTCAAATTTAGAAATAATATTAATCATAAATCAGAAACCGTTCAAGATATCGAAAGGAAGTTCAGCACGCAGGTTTCCCGGTATGCAAGGAATGTTCCAAGCAAAAATGGGCGGGATCGGTTAAGGTCTACTCCCACTTTTATATGAAAGATTTTGAATAGGATCGTAGATATATTAAATAGGCAATAACTTTGCGTAAAATAGCTTTACATCATTTATATTTCAGTTTTGAAGTTTCCGTAAACAAAGAAATCCAAAAACTGTAAATTTTCGAAAATGGGCGTGGCCCCGCCCTTTTTATAGTGAACTATTCCGCAAAAATTTTTATGCCATAACTCCGCCAAAAATTGATTTGTGGAAACGAAATTTGTTTTTTTTTGTTCTATATATAAAGGTAACTGCTTGCTGTAAAATTGGCCAAAATCGGTTAACGTCCACGCCCAGTTTTTTAACATAGTTCTGAAAATTTTTTTGTGAAATTTAAAGAGCGATATTTCTACAACCAAGCAAGTTATATCAATGGGATTTTGCACACATAATAAGCTTTTTAAGAGAAACTCGGCCGCAAAAAAGTTTTTTCAATTTCGAAGAAGTAGGCGGGGCGCCGCCCAGTTTTCAGCATAAAATTTCTGCTATTCTCAAAGGCAATCGCTTATAATTAGATTTCGATATTTCAATGAAAATTGGTCAGCTGCTTCTCAGTGGTACGTATTATACTCCTGCCAAATCTAATTAGCCAAATCGGGAAACACACAAGCGAAATATTCGGGCACGTACTTAATAGCCCACTGCAATAGAGAAGTTATATATCTTTTTTTATTTTCATACCTTTCATAAACATTAAATGTATGTAAGTATGAGAACAAGAAGAGAAAAGTTTACTTAAATGATCAGCACGATGAGCGGAGGCGATTTAGCCATGCCCGTCTCTCCGTCCGTCTGTCTGTTTGTCCGTCTGTCTATTTGAACGCAAACTAGTCTCTCAGTTTTACAAAAGAATGCTGAAATTCGTGGTTTGCTTTGGCCGTTTTATAATATACTAGCAACCCTGATATACGTTGTTTTGACGTTTTGATATATAGAACACATCTATATATAAAATTTCATTCACCAAATAAACTCCTAACTATACCGAACTGCAGCTTTATATGACCTGGGGGATTTTCCAAAAGCTATATACAGACTGTGTCGTGCCCAGCGAACTCCTGAAATTATCGTGAAAGTTCAAGAGCAGAACAAAATACAAAATATGTGGGCGTGGCACCGCCCACTTTTGAAAAATGATGTAGATATTGACTAAGTGACACATACTAGGTGTGTTCAAAACGTATCGCGAGTTTTGAATTTTCGCTGGTTACCTTTATTCGAATTTCGAATTTTTTGTGGCGTTATGTTGGTACTCATGTCTCTCACTTATGCCGACAAGCTCGGCCATTTTGAATGTTCAGTTAATTGTTGACAGCTGCTTTGCTTGCACGTGTTTTGGATCGTCTTCGATTTTTACCTATTCAAAAAAATGGATCAAAGAACCTGTATCAAATTTTGTGTGAAAAACGAAATTAAGTGCGCGGATGCATTCCGAATGTTGACTGTGGCATACGGAGAAGCTACCTTGGAACGAAGCAACGTTTATCGGTGGTACAAAATGTTCTCAGAAGGCCAAGAAGATGTGCAAAGAAGAACAAAAATTGGCTTTTGCACCACGATAACGCCCCTGCTCACGCATCGTTGCTGGTGCGCGACTTTTTGGCCAAAAACAACACACTAATGATGCCGCAGCCACCGTATTCCCCAGATCTGGCCCCGTGTGACTTTTTCTTGTTCCCTAAACTGAAGAGGCCCATGAAAGGACGACGTTACGCTTCTCTTGACGAGATAAAGACGGCATCGAAGGAGGAGCTGAACAAGATTTTTTGAAGTGCTTCGAAGATTGGAAAAATCGTTGGCACAAGTGTATAATATCTCATGGGGATTACTTTGAAGGGGACAAAATAGATATTCATGAATAAATAAATAATTTTTGAAAAAACACAAAATGCGCGATACTTTTTGAACACACCTCGTATATCCAAATTTCATTAATTTAGACCAAAAAACTTCGGAATTATGACAAATTGTAACTTTATATAGCCTGGGGGCGTGGCTCCGCCTTCTTTTCCAAGACTATATATTGTCTATGCTGTACCCAGTGAACCCAAGTATATATTGTGAAAATTTCATAAAGATCGGTTGAGTTCTTTGGCGCCTATAAAAGACACCCTTTTTATACCTAGTTTATATCTATTTTTGTTACGCACACAAGGTATATTACTTCATTCGGCATAAACGAATGGAGATATATATATTTATTAATGTATATCGAAACCTTCAGGATGAAAAGTAAAATATCCGTGCAAGTAGTTAATACCCCACTGCAAAAGCGAAGTTGTATACCTTTTTTGATATTCATTCCTTTCATGAACATGAAATATTTGTACGTATATTGAAATGATCAGGAGGATGAGCTGAGTCGATGTAGCTATCCTTCTTTCGATACGTCTATCTATCTGTCCGTCTGTCTATTTGAACGAAAATACGAACTGAAAGTAATAAAATAGACCTGCGTAAATTGGGATGTCATAATAAATCACTACTAGGTATATAATGTTCCCACACGAACTTAGACCTCCTTACTTGTTTAAATTGAAACCAAACAATATTTAATAGGATAAAATGAAAAAATAAGAATTAATAAAAGCCCATGAAAAATAAAAAAACAAACACATTTTGTTACATGCATAACAATAACTAGCACAGCAACACAAACCGTAGATAAACCAAACAACAACACGGCACAAATGTTCACATTTTCATATCAGAAAGCTGTGGCAAAACATTACTATTGGCGCAAAGTGGCAGCTGAAATTAACACTTTATCATCCTAAAACATTGACTAATATTAATATCAAAGTCGCTTAAGAGGAATCAGGGGGGAACACAACTAAAACTTCACCTGAAATCGGACTATTTGTGCTTACAAAAACCAAAAATGATACTGGAGACATATTAATTAAAACAAAAAAACTCAAAAAGCTAAACACACCAAAACTATTTTAAAATAAAGTAAATACCCTTAGTTTCAATATTCATTCTTTTTATTTTAATACAAATCAATTTTATGTAGTTTTAATTACTTTAAGATTGCACTTTATTTTGAACCTGCTGACACTGCAAAAACTAACTAATAACATAGTGTCTCTTTTGAAGCTGTTCTTGAAGAGTACAGTTGGAGTACAACAAAAACAAACATACATTTTAAAAGCCTGTTCTTATAGGAGATACTAACAACACATAAAGTGACAAAAGTTTGACTTTGACTTTTTTATTTTTGGCCTATGGCATCGACCACTGTGTTTCGGTGTGGTAGGCGAGCAACACTACCGCCACGCCACGGCAGCGAACGATTAGGGACTGTTCAATCGTCCATATTCAAAATGGGTTTGAAATATTCTTTCGAGTTTCAGGACCCGGGAAGGGCATCAAGCTTATCTAGCAAAGACTTAATTTTATAAATTAGTTTCTCTAGGCACCGAGGTTTTTAAACCTTTTATGTTTTTGGGATGGCTTTTTGTTTTAGATTTTTTTAATTTTTTTTACTGTAGATCCAGACTGCACATGGACTACGACCGACTCAACTGACCGGTCAATACAATTGTTTCCTTGATCTAGGAAAATGTGGAAAAACAGGAAATGAAAAGATACCTCTGGTTTGTCTGAATTTATTAAAAGCTTTCTAAAAAAACGAAAGTTGTATGCACTCTGAGTAATAAAGTCACTGAATATAACAAGGGTACAAATAGAGTAAGCTGTGACACTGGCTTACTGGTTAGGTGATAAAAATTGATCCGTCTTAGTCCAAGGTTGAAAGTGAAGGGAACTGACAAGCTCTTGAACCTTGTGCCTTACCTTTGCTTTTCATATAACCACACTGAAAGAAAAATTATTATTGAACTTTAAATTAATAAAGGTCTCTCACTAGAAGAATTTTTTAACTTCTTAATAGCTCTCTTACGAGATGTATGCAATTCAATTTGCATAGGTCTACTTTTTTTGAAAAGGGTTGTCACATCATCAAGAATTAGTTTTTCCCATAGTTCATTTCATTTTTAAGTTGAGTTGTCAAATGAAAGGTATTGGTCTGAAAGTGAGTAGTTTATTATAATTTTTATAAAAATGCTGCTCGGAAATTTAGTTTTAATTTATTTCATTCAATAAAATTTTGTTTTAGTTTTCAAACATGGCATGTAGCATAAAAAAAGGCTGGTTTAAAAATTTACAATAAACTCCCAAACGTATATTTCTTTACTTCGTTAAAGTAAATATTCAATCTATCTTTATACATATCATTATATATAACTGTGCAGACCATCAGATTTACACTGTTACACTGATTCTCGAAAATGAGGTGTCATATGAAACGGCTCAATCTGTGGATGTGCAGGAAGGTTAACTATTTCGCAAACACACAACACAACTTATTTTAAATTAGTTTTTTCTGTATAGTTTGCTTTATTTTTTAAAGTTGAGGTCTGAAATGAAAGGGATTATCTGAACGTGAAAAGAATTTGTTCAAGCCCAACTCTTAAAACTATTTATTACGATTTGGTTCACTCCAAACTCTAATATGGCATAAGCTGTTGGGGAGGTGCAGATCATAGTAAAATTCAGCAGCTCTTAACCACTCAAAAATGTTTCATAAGAATAATATGTAATGTAAATCGTCTTCATCACACCATCGACCTGTTTAGAGATCTGAAAATTCTTCCCGTAAGACATTTGCATTACTACAAAACGTTAAAGATATTTTTCCTTCGCTGCGGGTACTTGCATAGCCTGGTCTCAGATAGCTATAACTTGAGGCAAAACTCCCACGGACTTGTGTATATTCCCACATCTCGTAAAACTCACTTCAAACACTTCTTTACTGTTGTTTCTTGCAAAATATTCATTCGGAATTTACGAAAATTTTTAGTAAAGGTTAAATCATTTCTGTTGGAGAAATCACACAACGACATCAAAATTTTGCTGAATTCTACCACTTAAGAAATTTAAGCTATGTTTTTGAATCTGTTTTTTTTTTCTTCGTTTTATGATGTGTAAATATAATTTTCATAACTTAATTTAAAATTTATAAATTATACTGACGCAATCCCCACACTTTTGTAAAAATACTTTCAGCTGTTTAGAGATGTCATTCAATACTAAATATTAATACTTTTTACAGAATGAATTACTTTTTCTTTGATTTTATTTTATTTTTTTTTAACGGTCTTTATTTTAAGTTACCATTGTAATATACTCATGTATCTTGAAAGAAAAATGAGGAAAACTAAATCTAAAAACAAAAAAAAAATTTTTTATAACTTTTATCATTTAGGGTTTATAATTATGAATTGTTTATACTTTGTTTATTTTTACTTTGAGTTTATGTCCTTTTTTAATAACTTTAGTTCTCATTTCAAAGAGAAAATTTTTGAATGAAAACATATTGTTTTTAGATTATTGATTTAAAGAATTTTAAAAATGTAAGCACAGCTTATATTAGTACATATATATTATTTAGATACCATATATATTTAATTTAAATAATTCGTTTTAATCTGTGCTCCCCCTTCAGGAAAAAGCTTTGGGTTGATGAAATAGTTTAAATATATCGAGTTGAACAGTCGTGCATTTTGAAATAGAATTAAAGTGGTAGGAGTATACATTAATTATAATTATCGTTTTAATACCCAGCTGTGCTAGTACACAGGGTATTATAGTTTTGTCCATATAACGGTGGTTTGTAACGGTATAAAATAATCGAGATAGATATAGAGTTCCATATAGAAAAAAAATTTTAATTTATGGCGCGTTATATATAACAGGTACATATATCATCATAAACTTCGTAAGAGAATTTTGCGCCGAGCTTCTGTTCTAATTTAGCGGGACCTACAGTTTTTTGCCGACTCCGAACGGCATCTACAAAGGAGATGAATTTTTGCTGCCGTCCGTCCGTGGACACGATACCTTGAGTCAAAATTGAGATATTTCAACAAAATTTGGCACACTGGTTACCTTCCGGCCAAGATAGGTTGCTAATTAAAATGGGCGAAATAGAACCACAACCACGCCCCTTTTTTCGATATCGAAAATTTAAAAAACATACAAAATGAGATAATTCACTATACAATTAATTTAATAATAATTCAATTATACAAAAGCAGCTATAATAATTAAATTTCGTAGCTTTATTTAACTGATAATTCTATTGACGATTTTACCAAATTTTTTAAAAAGGTTTGTGGCACCGCCAACATATGATTAAACAAATTTCCAACTTCGACTGTTAATAGCTTTAGAACCGCATATCGTTGGTGACAATTCAAAACCGCGTAACGCATAAATGAAAACCGCGTAAAAGTTACCACTCAAATTTTACAGGAGAAGCAAACAACTGTTTTACTTTAGCACGAACCGCAAATTTTTTTTTGGCTCACTGCCTACAATGTGTACATATGCGCGGTTTTGCAAACATAAGTTCTTTTTTAATGTTGCTTTATAAGAATAAATATATTAAATTGCAGCTAAGCGGTCTGTGTGTTAAAGTGGGTAGAGGGCTGGTCTACTTTACCGAAAGTCCTAGGGTTGTTAAAATCGGAGTTCTTCTGACAAACTTTTCAATATACATATATATATATATGTAGATTTGCTTTCCCCCACTGTTTTACAGGCCCTCAAAGTGTCATTCCAGCGAATGTGGTTCAGAGCCCGGAACCTTCCTGGCTTCAAGCGAAAAATTTGATTAATTGGTTTGTTTATTAAGTCTACAAACTCAACATATATTACGGTATGAGCTTAAACGTAATTTATTTATTTATTCTTCGTCTACAGATAACTCTTACAGACTACTTGATTAATTAAATATTTTAAATAAGTTAAGTTTGACGGTATTCACACTTAAATTAAAATCAATAGCCTCAGAATATGTGTTGCATAATAGAATGCATCTCGATATCGGCTCATTATATGCATATGTATATCTGTGCGCAGGAACAGTAAAAGGTCTAACCTGTCTGAGTTCACGCGCTGGATGGTTAAAATTTATTGATTCATAGATTTGAGTACAATTTACTTTACCATTGATGCTGTTATATACGAACATTATTGAAAAATAGCTCCTTCTGTCTGACAAGCTTGTCAGCCCTAACAGTTTACGTCTACCCAGATAATTGAGCATGCCGTCAGGGCAATTTAATTTATAAATATAAAGCAAACTTAGTAAAAAATGTTTGCACCCTTTCAATTTTGTGCGAGTGAACTTGGAAGTAGGGATTCCAAATAATGCAACAATAGTCTAAAAGACTACGTACCAACGAGATATACAGCGATTTTAATGTCATTAGGTCAGAGAATTCAGTGGAGTTGCCACGTATGAAGCCAACCATTGAAAAAGCTTTAGACACAATGTGGTCAATATGATTAATAAAAGTAAACTTTGAATCAAAAATAAGACCTAAGTCCTTAAATAGCGTATTTTCCAATCTAATGAGTAGATGAATTTATAAGGGTTCCTTTTTCTTGTGTAGGAAACAACGCAACACTTTTGGACATTGAGTGTAGATTGTTGACAGAGCACCAACTGTGCAAATTATCTAGATCTGACTGAAGATCAAGGCAATCCGTCTGCCTTTGCAAAAAGATTTGGCAAATCCGTAATAAAGATAAGAAATAGGAGTGGACCGCAATGCGTTCCCTGAGGTATACCTGACCATGCGTTTACTGATATGGATGAGCTAGTGGTGCCCATTTTGACAAACAGTTTTCTCCCTGTTAAGAAACTATGGAAGAAATTTAAAATGTTTCCTTTGATACCGAATGCCCAGAGCTTTTTAACCAAAATTGCATGATCAACCTTATCAAAGCTGGGCTTGATCTTCGAGAGCATTTATGATTTTCTTTGTTATTAGCATTAGATTAATGCAAGTCGACTTTTGTGGCATGAAGCCGTGTTGGAATCTCAATATTACAGAATTTACTTGATCCATTAGTCTTTTTTGAAGTACGAAATCGAATAGCTTTGAAATGGTGCTTTGCTTTACAATAGGTCTGTAATTGCAAACGTTATTGCGATTACCTGACTTGTATATAGGGACAATTGAACCAATCCTCCAGCAATCAAGAAAGGTGGAATTATCTATACACATATTCAAAATATTTGATATGAGAGTTGCTACAAACGCTGAATGCAGCTTGAAAAATATTGGGGCAAAGCCTTCATGATCAACACAAGTGCTTTTGTCGAGGCTAGAAATCGCAAGCTCGACTTCATCCGGAAAAATCGTTAAACTATCGATATTGCCTAAAGGCAAATGTGCAATTGTATGATACTTATGCTACACTCTCTGAAAGTAATTTCCAAACAGATTGCAAGCATCGGCAGAACTTTCAGACACTGTATTTTCATAGAAGAAGCTAGTTGGATATCCATTAGTTTTTCATTTTGAATTCTTGTATTTAATATATTTAATAAATTTTTGTTGCCAAATATATGCGATTCCGAGCAGGGCAGTGTGAGATCAGCGACGTTGTAGATTGAGGGTTTCGAATGAGTAGCTATGACTGCAAGGCTTGAAAGGACAGGTTTCAAAGCCAACCTCATAAGATCAATTTATTAATTTAACTATGGTATGGAAACCTTTTAACTAAGAAAATTGAGGCAGATGTATCTGATAGGGAAGGTGGGGCCGTGTGGGGAAAGTTTCTGATGGCCATTCACCTGGGAATGGCTAGAGTGATTCTTTTGCATGCGCTTCAAGCAGCTCACTACTTCGGGGCGCTTGCCCCCAAATATCATCTGGGTAACCACCTAACATCCGTTTGGTGATGAGCTAAACGTGAGCAGGAGACAACCTGGTAAAGCCACTCCGTCTAGGGGGATTCAAGCAGTAGTGTCTGATCACCATGTGGTGCGACTGCAAGCTGGCGTCACGAACAAAACACCTTGCAACATCTACTGGAGTGGGCATGTAGACAAGCTCAGATATTGCGTGGGATTTCTGAGAGGGACTCCGACACCGAGTACCCGTGAACGAGCGTCTCGCCGCAATCCGTCATATCGTTTATCTGCGCTCATGCACCGCCGAAAGAGAAGGACGACGTGGAAAATGATGCATTCTACGAGCGCCTGGAAGAAGCATACGAGCATTGATCCCTCCATGATGTCAAAGTCGTGCTTGGCGTCTTCAACGCCAGGGTGGGTAAGGAGGTGGTATTCGGCCCCACTGTCGGGAAGTTCAGTTTTCACGATCAGACTGCGCTAAATGGATACAGGCTGAACGACTTCGCCGGTGCCCAAAACATGCTCATATCCAGCACTAGGTTTATGCACAAGAAGATCCATCAAGCTACATGGCTGTCCCCCCATCGAAAAATAGACGGACGGCATGCTTCCAACGTCTTAGATATTCGCACAATACGACGTCCTCACATCGACTCTGATCAGTAGTAGCCAATATTCGTACCCGCCTCTGTATGACTAAACAGGTGCAACAAAAACACAGGAAACACTGGACGTCGAAAGCTGCAATCGCAACAGACCGCCAATTATTTCGCAGATCGCCTCTAATTCCCGCTCTCCAAGAGCAGAATTCAACCTAGTGGAATGCATGAGCAGTCATCATATCTCAAGAGCACTCCGTACCGCAGTCGAAGAAGTAATTGGATTCCTGCGAAAGCGAAGAAACAACTGGTATGTTGATGAAAAGTGCCGCGCTGCAACGAAAAGAAAGGACGAAGCCTACAAGACAACGCTGAGATCGAATGCAACGAGGAGCGTGTGTGAACACTACCGCGAGCTGAAGAGGGAAGCGAGGTCGCTTTTCCGGGCGACAGAAAAGCGTGAATGACGGAAGGTTTTAAACCCGGGGCAAACTCCTGTAGGAATGAGAGAAACCAGAGAAAATGCACAACCCTGTAACGAGCTCCCCCTTCAGCAATAAACTACTAGTTTTTACTTTACTTACTTAATAACACAATACCAGTTTATACTTCTGATTTATAATTTTCTTATTTTAGACTAATGGCCAAGTATATTTTTATGAATATATGAAATTTTCAGTAAGTGGAATATGCGTTTGAATATTAGGCCTATATTTATCCTTTTCAGGCCTTTTACAAAAATCACTGGGCTTTCAAGACGATAAAACCTGTTTCGAAGTATGCGTGCACATTAGTTGTGTTAGTAATAAAATAACAGACCGCAGTAATACCGTAACCCAGCTGACCAAAGTCGGAGCGATCCGAAATAATGATCCAAAAAGAGTCCGTAATTTGAACTTTTTTGGAGTGTACGCATAAAGAGAACTGTGAGAAAATAAACGTCGTAGAGCGAATGACCGGCAACGTTCAATTATATAAATGTTTTAAAGCATTTTCTGAAGTTTTTTTCTCAATGTCTATCAATAGCTGAAAGTCAAGGGAACTGTAGTTAAAAACCAAATGAAATAATATATTTATTGATATTTATACTTTCAGATGCACGTGTACTAATATCTTTAATTAAACTTTTTTCTTCTTCAAAGTGAAGTAAAAAATTTTGTCTGAAAAGAGTCACACAAGACTCAAACTAAGTATCAGTAAAGCATCAATAAAAGGCTCCAAAAAGAGTGCAAAAAGGCTCCAAACCCCATCAGAATGGAGGAAAAAATGTGCCTAAAAACAGTCAAAAAAGGCTCCATCCAACCTTCAGAAAAGCATCAATAAAGAGCTCCGAAAAGAGTCCAGAAGGGATCCGAAGTTTATTAGAAAAGAGTCAGAAAACGGTCCTAATTCATCGGATTCGGACTCATTTCCCACTCTTTTTTATGACTCCTTTAGGTATGCTCCCGTAGAACGATTTTTAGCTCCATTTGGGCTCCAAAAAGAGCTCATTTCGGACGGTGAAGCTCCGAGAAATGTGCGTTTTATACCTCCGAAAGAAATCTTTTTTCGCACTTTTGGTTAGCTGGGAATTTTCCTGGTCGGAAATCCCTCTACTCCCTTATCTTTCACGTCTATAAAAATCCGAATAAAGAAGGTCGGAAAATGATAGTGTGTGCAGGCTCATCAATTTGATCAGAGCAAAGAGTGGAAAATAGATAGCGCCGACATTTTTTAAACGTTTTCTATAAAAGTATAGCCCATTATCTAATAAAAAGCATGCAAGAACAAATTTCAAACTTTGTACAAAACCTAAGAAAATGTCATCAAGTTTCATCGCAATTCCACACTTTTTGATCCTAATTTTTATAAAAAATTTGGATATGGAGTTTTATGACCTATTAAATTTAAGTATTTATATAAAAAAGTGAGGGTGTAGTTGGCAAAAAATAGCGCCAAACATGGGAATTTATTGATAAATTTTTAGTATTAGTTTTGTTATGGGAAAAAGGAAAAATTTATAAAATTCAACATTTTCTCTATTGATAAGTATTATAAAATTCTCAGGTCAAAATTAAAAACAATTTTTTTTTTTAATAAACGCAATCTTTTGGCAATTTAAGTTAACACAAAACTACAAATCCCTTACTAAAAAACGGTGCGTTCTGCCTTTGTGCAATAACCTCCAAGAAATAAAGATTGATTTAGCTCTTTCAGTGGATTTCGCAAAAGACTAAGTGGCGTTCCGACAAACATTACTTTGAAAAATTGTTTAGAACTTGTGAAAAAATGCAGACGAAATGGATGTTGAAATCAAAAAGAACCGATACAAATCTATTCAAAATCTGCAAGCATGTGACCCAGATGTTTATTTCAAGATTTCTGTTTTCTATCCGTTTATTGATTACTAGCAACCCGCCCCGGCTTCGAACGGAAATAATAAATTTAATTATGCGAGAGATTCGTACATATGTACTTACATGCATACGTACCGAGTTCTTTCACCATACGATCTAATTCAACATGAATGAGGTGGGGTGAGATTCCCGCATAGCTTCTAATGTTTCATTCGGTTGACAGCGAACAAACACACAAACAGCTTGTTTTGGAAAAAGTGCTGCTTTTGTTTAAAGAATCTTGGTTAAATAAGATATGAATCAACTATTTTTTTTGATGCAGAACGAAAGTAAATATTTCAAAGTTTAACTTCAAGTAAGTTTCATTTTAATCGGTGGATTCTTTTATGATTTATGGCTGTGTAAACAAAAAATTTATGGTTTTTTACCACATTTTGTCCGATTGCCACGCCCCCTTTATATATTTCTCCACATTATAATGACATAAACCTTCCTCTTCAACCAATCTATCAAGATTTAAGCATTCAAGGGGAAATACAGACAGAAAAAGTGACTTTGTTTTATAATATGTTAAGATATAATAATGGAAATAGATACTCGATTCACTAAATATAAAACGGTCTTCAGAGGTTTCGCTTCGAGTTTGCAACAAACCACAGTGAAGAAAATGCCACAAATTTATTTAAGCTTGCTGAATTTTATAAACCACGTTTTCAAAACCAAAGTATAACCCCGTTTCCACTTCAACAGCAGTACACACCTTTTCAACTCTTTTTCTGCTTTAAATAGCGCTTAACCCTCTGAACGATTTTGGCCGTCCAACATACCTCGCCAATCGCTTCTTCTTTCTGCAACTGGTGCCAAATGGCAACACCACATAATTGCAAAATGGGCTCCACTTGGTCCTTCCATGGAAATGTTAGTCTTTCTCTTATTCTGCGACCACCGGCGGGTGCCGAAAATAATACTTACTGGTCTGGAGCATCCTCATTGATTCACTTAACATGGCCTAGCCAATAAATCCGCTGGGCTTTAATTCGTTGGACTACGTAAGTGTCTGCACATAGCTCATACAGCTCGTCATTAAATCTTCTTCTGTACTCGCCGTCGCCAACGAGTAAGGGTCTGTAAATCTTTCCAACAACTTTCTCTCGAATACTGCCAGAGCCGCTTCTGCACCATAAAGCAGGACGAGTACAGGTAAACGTGAATTAAAGAGTGCTATTTTCATTCTTCGAGGGGGCTTTACTTCTCAATTGCCTACTCAGTAGCACTTGTTTGCAAAAGCGATTCTTCGTTGGACTTCTAGGCTGACATTATAGTTGGGGCTTATGCTGGTTCTTAGGTAAAAAACTCTGAAGAGGCTAAAAACTTATGTAAGTAACTCTACCGAGCAAGTAGTTAAAATATTGATTTGTACATTTGCTTTACAATTAAAATAAGCTGAATTTAGGTGTGAGCAAACGTCATTAAGATAATTGATTTTCAAGCAGTAGGAATACTAATCAAATTAATAGATAGATTCGAAAATTGTATTTCTTTCACATAGGGCTTGTCGTTGTGAGCAAACGTCATTAAGATAATTGATTTTCAAGCAGTAGGAATACTAATCAAATTAATAGATAGATTCGAAAATTGTATTTCTTTCACATAGGGCTTGTCGTTGTAGCGCTCAATATGTTAATACTATAAAACCTTTAAGCCGGTTGACACAAGAGTTTTTGTGTGAACAGATCCAGACCGCTGAGCAAATTTCAGCGAATGGCGTAATGCTATAACTTTTGCTGCCAGTAAAATAGAACCAACCGAAATTAGTAACTGCTGTAAGGAAATTAAATTATGTGTAGCAAGACGAAGAAATGTTCAGTGTAATTTAATTTTTTTGTTCAGCGATTTGAGTGTGTTCAAACCTGTGAAGCTGATACGAAATACCCAAAAATGAGGAATTACTTACTTTTCTTTTAGTTAAAGAAAATAAAAAATTATCAAGAAATATTCAAAACTAAAACTAATCAAAAAACTAACCATGTGTAATTTCATTTAATTGCAGGGATAACAATCTTTCTACGACAAAGTTCGTCGCAAAAAGTTATGCGTTGAATATCCTCTTCTTTATCCCTTCTTTTTATACAATTAAAAAGGGGTTAAATGGTTTAACGACGTTGGCGGTACATAAATATGTGCCCATTATAACAGAAGAACTAACTAAACAAATTTTTGCTAGGCAGTAAAGATTAAAAGCCGCTTCATAAATAATATTTTGTTGTCTTTTACATAAATATATGTACGCGTAAAAACTTGTAGATATGTTGAACGTGTAAAAACGGAAGTATACATACAAGGTGGCGCAAAAGTAAGCTTCCGATGTTCAGCATATCGGTTGTGGCACGTGCAGTGTGTGCTGTTGCACCGTCTTGTTGGAACCACATGTTTTCCAATCCCAATTCATCAAGTTGCGGCAAAAAGAACTCGTTGATCATTGCTCTGTAGCGCTCACCATTCACAGTAACCGTTTGGCCCCGACCGATTATTGGTCAAATAAATAGTCAGCAATATTCCGCGTTCTGGAGCAGTGTAGCGTAACATTGTTTATTAACGTGTATTTCGCATGTGTTTACTACACAAATGTCAAAACAGAACTGACTTTAGGGGCCAATCGCAAAATTTATAGCATTTTCTGATAGGAGGATTACTTTTGCGCCACCTCGTATAACAACGAATAGATTACACATTATAAACTTTCATAAAGAAACTGGATTACACACTAATTAATTAAAGTATATTTCTTAAATTTTAATAAATCATGAATACCGTATGAAATAAACGAGTAGAAAAGAAATATTTTACGGTAAGAAAAACATATGCACATATGAATAAATGGGCACAGTTGAAGCCGCTAGCCATTGTGTGTCTCAAATTTCAGTTATCGATGAAAATTTGTTCTCATCCCCACCCTTGCCAAAATCCTGGTTTACAACAATAATGCACATTGTTCTTAAACTTAACTTCTTGTTGCTTTTCGCTTACTTTCGTATATGTATAAGGCTTTTGTATCACAAATACTAAAAATTCAGGTAAGTATATATGTACGTACCATAAAATAAGGTAAGTATATATACGTTTATTTTTATATGTGTAAATATGTAAATCAAATTCAAGGTATATTTATATATATAAATTCATTGTATACAAGTACAAGGTGGCGCAAAAGTAAGCTTCCGATGTTCAGCATATCGGTTGTGGCACGTGCAGTGTGTGCTGTTGCACCGTCTTGTTGGAACCACATGTTTTCCAATCCCAATTCATCAAGTTGCGGCAAAAAGAACTCATTAATCATTGCTCTGTAGCGCTCACCATTCACAGTAACCGTTTGGCCCCGACCGATTATTGGTCAAATAAATAGTCAGCAATATTCCGCGTTCTGGAGCAGTGTAGCGTAACATTGTTTATTAACGTGTATTTCGCATGTGTTTACTACACAAATGTCAAAACAGAACTGACTTTAGGGGCCAATCGCAAAATTTATAGCATTTTCTGATAGGAGGATTACTTTTGCGCAGTAACCGTTTTTCACCGACCGATTATTGGTCAAATAAATAGTCAGCAATATTCCGCGTTCTGGAGCAGTGTAGCGTAACATTGTTTATTAACGTGTATTTCGCATGTGTTTACTACACAAATGTCAAAACAGAACTGACTTTAGGGGCCAATCGCAAAATTTAAAGCATTTTCTGATAGGAGGATTACTTTTGCGCCACCTTGTATATGTTTGTATCAGGGTTGGGCATAGTGCACTAAAAATTTAATGCACTACGCATTTCACTACCACTATTTCTTTAGTGATAGTTAAAACATGAGTTTAACTAACACTAAATATTAATGATAGTGAAAAAAAAAATGCACTATCAGTAAACATTTAGTGATAGTGAAAATCCAATACCACTACCACTATCCTTTTAGTGATAGCGAAAAAAAATTCATTATCACTAAATGTTTAGTGGTAGTGAAAATCCTATATAAAATACTAAGAATGTTAAGGGTTCATTTTGACCTTATATTTCTTTTTAGGTCATAGCTTCAAAATTTGGGGAGCCTTTGCAAAAAAGACAACTTAATAAATAAAGGGCACCCTAATGTACATAAATTGGTGCGATATTACTGTTAAATCATCCACAGGTACAGACAAAAAATAGCAAAACAACTTTGAGTATGTACATGCAAAACTATTATTTTTCAGTACATTGCATATATGTACGTATGTACTTAAATATTATTGATTTTATCTGAATCGTAGGTATGTATGTAGAATTGTATGTAAATATATACAAATAATTATTGGAGATCTTTAAACCTACGTACTAGGGCGACCTAATAAAATTTTTGTTTTGTCGGTAACAGTAGCACTATTACTAGCTTATAACTAATATCAGACATCATTAACACATTTAAATATTCTTAAATGATTCACTACAAAAGTTGTAGTCCCTTTAGTTATAATGCAATTTTTTTCGGTATCATAGTGATAGTGCTATTGCATTTCCACTATCACTACCACTATTTAGTGTTAATGGAATTTTTTTCACTATCACTAAAAGGATAGTGATAGTGGTATTAGATTTGCACTATCACTAAATATTTAGTGGTAATGATATTTTTTTTCACTATCACTGAAGCTTTACATCGTAGGTATGTATGTAGAATTGTATGTAAATATATACAAATAATTATTGGAGATCTTTAAACCTACGTACTAGGGCGACCTAATAACATTTTTGTTTTGTCGGTAACAGTAGCACTATTACTAGCTGATAACTAATATCAGACGTCATTTAACCCTGCGGGTTAGGGGTTTAGAATATGTCCGAGGTAGGCATACCGGTCGTAAGAGGCGACTAATATGCACAAATTTAATGACGTGCAACTCGATGGTTGATCCACGGATATGATGCCTTTCACCTCTCATTATCCATCGTATCCTTCCTTACGGAAGGAGGGGTGACATGACCTAGAAGGTTTCACTGGTCATAAATCGCTACCACGACAGTCGGGCAGTACCGCAAGGGAGTACCGGAGCGTACCGGGTTCAAATCCGGCCAAGGACTGTTAATTCGACAACACTCCCCAAAACCTTCGGGGAGTGGTTTTGTCATTAACACAACAACAACACCAACATCAGACATCATTAACACATTTAAATATTCTCAGATGATTCACTACAAAATTTGTAGTCCCTTTAGTTATAATGCAATTTTTTTCGCTATCGTAGTGATAGTGCTATTGCATTTCCACTATCATTACCACTATTTAGTGGTAATGGAATTTTTTTCACTATCACTAAAAGGATAGTGATAGTGGTATTAGATTTTCACTATCACTAAATATTTAGTTATAATGCAATTTTTTTCGCTATCATAGTGATAGTGCTATTGCATTTCCACTATCACTATCATCTAAGAATATTTAAATGTGTTAATGATGTCTGATATTAGTTATCAGCTAGTAATAGTGATATTAGTTATCAGCTAGTAATAGTGCCGACAAAACAAAAATTTTATTAGGTCGCCCTAGTACGTAGGTTTAAAGATCTCCAATAATTATTTGTATATATTTACATACAATTCTACATACATACCTACGATGTAAAGATTCAGTGATAGTGAAAAAAATATCATTATCACTAGATTTTCATTGATAGTGGTTTTTGAATTTAACTACCACTGAATATTTAGTGGTAGTGCAAAAATGCCCAACCCTGGTTTGTATATATATATGTGTGTAAAAATTCAATATTTCACGTATGCATAAAGTTATAATAAATATATAAATTCAATTCTAGGAACTATATAAAAATGTGTAGAGGTCCCTGCGACCTAGGATTTGGGGTCTTCACAACCCGACTATAATGAGATGCGAATAGCAATATCCCGATTGAAAAACAATAAAGCAGCTGGCGCTGATGGTTTGCCTGCTGAGCTATTCAAACACGGCGGCGAGCAGCTGGTAAGGCGCATGCATCAGCATCTATGCAGAATATGGTCGGATGAATGCATGCCTGAAGATTGGAATCTAAATGTTCTCTGCCAATCCACAGGAAAGGCGATCCTGCAAATCTGCGCCATCCATCGCGGAATCCGCCTTTTGAATATCGCATATAAGGTCCTATCAAGCGAATTGAGCGAAAGACTACAGCCTGACGTGAACAGACTGGTTGGACCTTATCAGTGTGGCTTCAGACCTGGTAAATCTACCATCGACCAGAATTTTACAATACGCCAAATTTAAGAAAAAGCCAGTGAGAAAAGGAGCCACACACACCATCTCTTTGTTGGTTTTAAAGCCACCTTCCATAGCCCGAAAAGGAGCTGCCTATGTATATGCCGCTTTGTGTGAATTTGGTTTCCTCGCAAAACTTATACGGCTATGCAAAATGACCTTGAGCAACACCGCCAGCTCGGTCAGAATTGGGAAGTATCTCTCCGAGCATTTCGAAACTAAACGAGGTTTCAGACAGGGTGACCCTATCGTGTGATTTCTTTAATTTAATGCTGGAGAAAATAATACAAGCTGCAGAACTTAACCGCGCTGGAACAATATTTTATAAAAGCGTGCAACTGTTGGCATATGCTGACGATATTGATATCATTGGCCTTAACAACCGCGCCGTAACTTCTGCTTACTCCAAATTAGAAAAAGAAGCGGAGAAAATGGGATTGGTGGTGAACGAGGGCAAAACGAAGTACCTTCTGTCATCATGCAAAGAGTCAGCGCATTCGCGCCTTGGCAACCAAGCCACTGTTGGCAGCAATAATTTCGAAATAGTAAAGGACTTCGTTTACCTGGGAACCAGCATTAACACCAACAATAATGTTAGCCTAGAAATCCGACGAAGAATTACTCTTGCAAACAAATGCTACTTCGGACTGAGTAGGCAATTGAAAAGTAAAGTCCTCGCTCGACGAACGAAAATAACACTCTATAAGTCACTCATCGCACCCGTCCTGCTATATGGTGCAGAAGTGTGGACACTAACAACATCTGATGAGGCGGCTCTGGGAGTATTCGAGAGAAAGGTTCTTCGAAAGATTTGTGGACCTCTACGCGTTGGCGACGGCGAGTACCGAAGAAGATTTAGTGATGAGCTGTACGAGCTTTACGCAGACGACGACATAGTTCAGCGAATTAAAACACAATGGCTTCGCTGGCTAGGCCACGTTGTGTGAATGAGCAAAGATGCTCGAGCCCAGAAGGTATTCTTAACGGGACCCGCCGCTGGAAGCAGAGAAAGAGGGAGACCACCACTCCGATGGAAGGACCAAGTGGAGACCGATTTGCGATCCCGCGGTGTTTCCAATTGGGGGCAGTTGGCGCAACGAAGAAATGACTGGCAAGGTGGACGGTCAAAATCGCCCAGGCGGTTAGATGACCATTTAAAGAAGAAGAAGTGTCTGATTGGGGCAATAGACATAATCGCGCCAAGTTAGAATGGACTACTCAGCATGCCCCTCAAAAGTTTTACCATCACTGAACACTAAGAATTCCTCGGCGACTGTAATGTGGGCCGCTCTAAAAGGTTCAGACTGTTGCAATAGGGAGGAAGATTTCGTAAGTCTCTCAATTGTTTTTTCGCCGATTCCTTTTTTTCAGCATGAATATGAAACGCAGTATTCCAAAATCGGTCTTACTTAAGAGGTATACCGCGTTTTTGTTTGTATATGGGTTATTGAATTCCTTAGACGAACGTTAAATAATAGCCAACACTTTTGTTTATATTTAAAAAAGAAAATAAATCTGACAAACTAACTTATAAGTAATAACGGCCGATTTTAACTTCTGTTAATATAATTACTCCTTGTACAAGGCTCATATCAGGAAAATCCTTGAAAATGAGAACGAAAAAGGCATTGAAAATGGCACATCAAATATACATCAGGTTTGCGATGTATTCATCTTAGCTTCCTGAGTTTCGAAAACATATTAAAAGCTTCTATTTTTCGATCTTTTGCCCGAAGCATTTAAATGTTTTACATCAACTTATTGGGAATAGGGGCACTTGGTAAGGAGCCCTACCGCTTACCCCATGATTAGTGAGTTTACAGACCCGTCAATTAAATAAAAATGCCTTTAAACGTATATAGGAAGCTGAGTCGGTATAGGTCCATGGTGCCTTGTTATGCATTAGGCTGGTTTAAAGTTGTTTATCGATTAGAGAATGTTTTGAGTTCACCCCAATGCAATTATTACAGCAATTTTTAAAATTAAATAAATTTTTAGGGTTCCAACGTTATTTACTTGAGAAAGTACATTTATTTCAACTGAATAAATTTTTTAAAAACTTCTGATTGCTTTCCGATTAAATAGTACAGAAAAAACAAATACCAAAAAATTCGTGTTTCTTGTAAATCGATCTTACTCCAAAGGCTTTGCTTTTTGAGTCCTGTCATGCATGCATGTTTTGAATGTGGGAAATGCACTTGAGCCAGGGCCAAAGCAACAAAAATTTCCCCACAGTATCCGCACTTCAACCAGTGAACTATCTTGTCACCCGAAAGTTACTCATGGCATATTCTCCCCACGTTAATATATTTTCAAGAAATCCCTAAATTTTAATGAAAGTTATTTCAAGTACTGATCGCCAGAGTTATGTCAAGTGTCACACATGGATAGTCTTGGTACTGCATCAGGACATAGGCATTTCCACCTCACGCTTGAGAAAGAAAAATCATTTGAATAAAATCTTTCTCACAATATGTGATATTGGGTGGTAATGATGCTCCTCCTGCCGTTCAGTGCAGACAATGACTAACTCCATCTGACTAAAGTTGAGAAATCCAATGATGTAATGTACATTATATTTGAAAATTCCCTTTATAAATTAAATTGAAATATAAATCGTAGAATGCCTAAATATGGATACAGCTTTCGTTAAACGGTATATAAAATTAAAAAAAAGCAATAGAAAAAAAATAACAGTTAGTTGCATTACACCTTTCATGTGACTGGTGGAGTAAATCAATTTGGCAACAAATTAACTTCAGGTTTTAAATTTTTTATTTCAGAAATAGAAAGTTATTACATATTTTAAGTACAGATTATTAATAAATAATAATGTTTACAGCTCTGTTATTTATTGGATGTATAAACAATGTCCTGTTCATCAGTCGAATATGAACGATCTTCATTTGGATTTGCTTTCAAACTTGTATAGTATTCATGTTTACTCGGAGGAATGTATTTTAGCAGGTCTCTAATTTTCTCTCCTGTTACGACTCTACCTTCGGGATATAATAAAGGCTAATGCGCATTTGTTAAACTTTGCGGTCTACCTGCTATAGATTTCCTTATATTAATTTCTTTAAATTCGGAATCTTCATTATGGTCATATTTGAGTTGGATTGTATAGGGTTTGCACCTTTCTAGCTTTATCCAGCGTATTTTATGCCAATTTACTGGAAATCCTGTGATGGTAACTTTTCTGTTAACGATTGATTCTTCTAAAGGTTTTGTTGAAAAGAAATCTTCGTGGGTCATTTGGATTAGATTGAATGGCGCTTTCTTTTTACATGTTCTAAATATATTGTACCAATCATCTGGCGAAAAAATGTTTTGGCTTTTTTTTCGCTAGTGTCTCAATAATGGCAAAATCTGAGTCATTAGGCAAATAGCTATGTTCACTTACCAAAAATTTCATTTCAATGGACTCAGCTCTTATATCCGTACTTTGCACAGGTTTCAATAAACTTAAGTCAGTTTTAATATTTCTATTTTGCCCGGTACAAGAATCTGAATATGTTATAATTTTTTCGAAATTTGCAGCCCTGGTTTTTATGTGCTTTATTAGACAAGATGAAATTTCTTGTGACCCACGTGATCCTTCGGCTTCTGGCCAAACAAACATCTGACTTTTATTTTTATAGAATTCATGACATCCAAAATTGTAAACATATAAATTTCGCTTATAATAAGCTACGGATGTTGTAAGTTTTGGGAAAGGCTAAAGCTTTTTCTAAGTCAAAAGAAACTACGAAAATTTTATCTGATGCTGCCCTACGTTCAGCAGACATTTGACCACGAGCCCGTTCTGCCTCTTCTAAGTGAGTTTTCTTTTAAATTTCTGCCGAAACCATTGCTTCACCATCTGAACAATCAATTTTTATTTTTAAAGCATCACATGTTTGACAATAATCCTTCGATGGATGTTTAAAATGTAAATTAAATATTGTAGAGAATACGTCATAATAATATTTTTCCTTCACTGGTTCACATTTTCCTTCCACATTGGGTGACGTATAGCTCATACATACATTTTTTTAATACTTAAGTCAGAATTCAAGTATTGTCGCCTTGGATTATAATCCAACAACATTTTTGTAAATGGGTCGTGCGTATATTTTTTTCATTGCTTTTGCACCCAGAAATAAGAATATGAAAATAAAAAAGTTTTTGATTTGGTTTTGTTCGAAAAAAATGAGAAAAACGAAAAACATGAAAATTCATCAAAATTTGACATAGATATAAGATTTATTCTTATAAGTTTAGTTTTAGAATACAGTTTAAATGTTCGGTAACATTTTCTCTTATTAACGTCCAAATATAGTCCCCAATCATGCTTTCCGTATGCTGGCCTTGGTAGCGTTTCTCAAACTCCATTATATCTTGATGGAATCGCTCCCCGCGTTCTTCTGAATAAGCTCTCATATTATCTTTGAATTTATCCAGATGTGAATGTTACATGTGCATCTTTAGCGACATTCTACATCCGATGGCGGAAAAATTCGTAATCATGCCAGTTATCAGCTCTTCATAATTTTCATCCCTATGATTTCCAAGAAAGCCATGAACTACTGCCTTAAAACTGTTCCACGCTAGTTTCTCCTCATTGCTAAGTAGGTCCGGTAAAATATCGCAGTTCATAATTTCTTTTATTTGAGGGCCAACAAAGACTCCAGCTTTAATTTACGCCTCTGACAACTTTGGAAAAAAGTCTGCAAATATTTGAAAGCTTTAGACTCAATATTAAGAGCCTTCACAAATTGTTTAATAAGGCCCAATTTCATATGCAATGGCGGCATCAATATGTTTTTAGAATCGGCAATTGCTTCATGTTTAATATTAAATCTTCCCACTCCATACTCAGTACGTTCAGGCCAATGTCTTTGGCGATAGTGGGCGGCATCATTTCTGCTATCCCATTGGCAAAGATAACAGGAGTGTTTGGTATATCCACCTTGCATTCCAGTAAAAAAACAAACCATCTTGAATTCTCCAATAACTTCCCACTTGTATTCCGTATATTTGATTACAGTTAATAGCATTTTAATACTGTCATAATTTTCTTTGAGATGTATGGAATGTGCCAGTGGAATAGATGGAAATTTGTTCCCATTGTGTAGTAGAACTGCTTTTAGACTTTTTGTTGAGCTGTCGATAAAGAGGCGCCATTCATATGTATTACAAGGAATACCAATTGCTTCAAATAAACCTTTCACGTCATAGCAAGAACAGAGTCCATCTTCCTTACTGTAGAAACAAGAAAATTCTTCATGACGCTTTCTTTGCCGAGATATTCGAACATCAGAAGTAAGACAATTTCGTTGTTTAAGCCACGATGCTAATAACTCTGCTTTGTCTTTTGATAGATTTAAGTCTCTTATTAAGTCATTGAGATCTTCAGAGTTGATGAGATGTGGTATTCCTTGGTCAAATTAAGGAACAAATTCGGAATGTACGGATGCAGATGAACTCGGTGTTTGAAAGCTGCCTTGAGGGGATAGTTGCTTTTCCAACACAGGTGGATCAGGTACAGGATTTTATTCCGAATGTGGTACTGAAGCGGATGTCGATGGTAGTTCCGGATATATTGTTTTCCTTAAACGTTTCCCTTTCAGTGGTTTCACTACCCAAAAATTGCAATCAGTGTCATGATTACTCGGTTCCCTCCAAATCCTCGGCACTGCGAACTTCATGGCTCTTTTCTCACCCTGGTACCAAACTATAATAAAACGTAAAGCGTTTCATAACAATTTCATTTATTGTGCAATTATATATAGATATATGTATATATATATGAAACAGTTAGTACAATAAAAAAGAGAAAATAAACTTACGCTCCAGAATGCTTCTGCAAGAGTTACATGAAACATGTGGAGCCCATTTTTTGTCCTGGTTTTTAACAGATAGACCGAAGTAGGCTAGGTAGGTCTCGCAAATCCTTGTGTTTTTAGTCAAATCAAACTTTTTTTGTCTTCTTTTAATACATTCGCCACATATATAGCAAAACGAATTAGCCGCTCGTTTACAACTTCTCGAAGAAATCATTCCTCTGTGATATGCAAAAACATAGTGTCGCCCACAACGAGTGACCCAAGAAACTACAGCTTCTTAAAAAAAATTCTACTTACAAAAACGCTATCAGGTAGCTGGCATGCTCTATTGCTAGGCCTGCCAATCCGTCAGTGAAAGTTTCGATGAGTTTCTTAATATGTACGGGTGGCTGATGAATTTTGCTACATTAAGAAACTCAAATAATTTTTTTTTCAGTGTATGGAATTCATTTTTCTTTTATTCATGTTAAAGCTCATTAAATTTTATTAAATATAGCTTAATTAGTTTTAAAAATAATGGAATTTAAATGCCCCCCTGCTCGTCGATGCATGTGCGGCATCTTACCAAAAAGTTGTTCATTACTGCTTGGAGAGTTGAGACAGGAATAGCCGCAATTGTTTCTCGAATGGATTGCCTTAGTTCATTCAAATTTGTTGGTTTTGCTTTGAAGACTTCCTATTTGCAATAACCCCACAAGAAAAAGTCAGGTGCAGTAAGGTCAGGCGACCTGGGTGGCCAACGGAATGTGGAGTTTCTGGATATCAGCTTATTGGGAAATTTTCGTCGCAATTCTGTCATAACAGTTTGGGCTATATGAGGAGCTCACCATCTTGCTGAAACCACACAGAGTTGAAAGAAATTCTCATTCGGCGTGATTCTGGATAGAAAAACTCTCTCAACATGCTCAAGTGACGGTCTCCAGTAACCGTAACGGTGTGACCGTTTTCTTCGAAGAAGTAGGGCCCGACAATGCAGCGTGATGAAACTGCACACCACACTGTGACACGAAGTGGATGCAATTCCGTCTCATGGAGTATCTGTGGGTTGGAAGCACTCCATATTCGACAATTTTGTTTGTTTATGTTGCCGTTTAAATCGAAATGGGCCTCGTCAGACATGAAAAGACAGTTCAACATGTTTCCATCCTCTTCCACCATTTGAAGCATCTTCTGGCAAAATTCTAAGCGAATCGGCAAGTCTGCAGCGTTCAGTTTGTTGGCCATTTGAATTTTATATGGGAATAAGTCCAAATCTTTGTGCATAATTGACTGTAATGACTGTCTGCTTACACCCATTTGAGCAGATAAGCTTCTTGTCGAAACACGTGGATTGTTTTGTATGGCAGCAGCTACAGCAGCGATTGTTTCCTCCGTTCGAACTGAAGGGTTTCGATGGTAAGGTCTTCTGTTGACTGTCCCATGCTCGGCAAAATTGTTTACAAGTCTTATTATGGTCCATCTGCTCGGAGGATTGCCGCCAAACGTGCGCCTATACTCTCTTTGAACCGAAACTACGGACTCCAGTGCGTGATAGCGGCGGACAATCCAAATTCTTGTTTCAGTGTCCCAGTTATCCATTTTTGTTAAATGTAAAAGTCAATCTGCAAAATAAAAAAAAAATTAACCAGATTCATTAAATAGAAAAAAAGTTATTTAATTTTTTTTTGGTAGCGGCTTTCATCAGCCACTCTGTACTTAACGAATTGCCAAATCTACCTTAAATCATGTGTACCTGGGAGCTTTTATCTCCTTTTTACTGTTTCTCAGCCACATTTTTTTGTTTTTTTTTTTTTTTAAGATGAGTATGTTGTGCTTTAGGTAGATCTTTTTTGATACATCGCTTCATCAGGTAGCTACCCGCCGCCCTCTATCGACCGAAATACCGCGAAAGGACCTACATTAGTCTGGTGCAAAAGTGCAAAATTTTCAAATCGCTATAACTTCTACAAAACCAAATATTTTTGATTCGTAATTGCATTTTTTTTTAATAGAATTGAACATAGAATCCGAGTATATGGGGCAAAACCCATGTACAGAAAAAACCTGTGTACATGAATGACCTGTGTTATGAGCTCTGGTGTAGTGGCTACTGTAGGCTGGAAATGATTTTATATGATTTATAACACTTGTATCGTCTTTTTTATTCTTTGGAACAAGGCCTTTGCGCTGGTCAAGCAAAGATGTAACTTCTTTTTTAGAGCAACACTTGTATATCCGCCTATCACTGATCTGAAAGGTGTCCCTAAAATATTTTTTGCAAACCGGAATATCAAGTCCGTCCTTTCGAAGCTAATATGAAAAGGAATGGGACCTCTGTTTTTTAGTTTTATTCTTCGGGCGCCTTCTTTTTATTTTTTTTAACTTTAATCCAACCTCTTAAAAAATATTTTGGTCGGATGTGCTTTGCAAACTATAAAATGCCTTCATACCAACCTCTCTTTCATCCGAACTAATTTTCTGATTGCAATTTTGACTGCACCTGCAGTTTATGTTTGTAAATATTTTTGCAGGTATTAATTCCCTCCTCTATTCGTGTATTTTATACCTTTTGTTCGTTTAAACTTTTGTATATTTCTCGCCACACTTATCAGGATTACGACTTTTTTTTCTCCCAGCCAATGTGTTTGTTGGTAAATTTGTATTATTGGAATCACTTCAGTCCGAAGAAACCCATAAACGTCTTTTGGAACCAGATTTTCGGTTCACAGTTTGTAATGCAGAACCATCACTCGTTCCATATTTACATTTTGATATGTCTCACTCATCTTGATTACAACAAAAAAATTATCTTTCTTGCGTTAAAGCCACTGACAAAATTTGGTTTTTTTAATTATTATACTTCACAAGTACTTGGTCCCGCGGCAATTTGACTGTAACTGACTTGCTTGTTTGTTTTACTTTAAGACATATTTTGGTCATGAAAAATTTACCGTTATCATTCTTCGCTTTCCAATGCATTTGACCTGTGTTGAGACGCAGACAAGGGAACTTATGCATAAAAAGAGAGCAGTTTTTGAAAAATAGGTTGACTTTTTGTTGTTGTAACCATAACAAATAAGCCATATTCTACTTAAGAAATTATGTCCGAGTATAGCTTTCTTTTTACGCTCAATAATATAACACCAATACTACAGCACAACAACAAAAAGTGACCATCATTGCATTAGAGTATGGAGTTAGTCAGAATGGCTTCTGAAAAAAATTAAAAATTTTTCAGTCGCCAAAAAAATTTTAAGTTAAATGCTGTTAATACTTGTTGGTCGGTATACTCGTACTCGTAGTTACTAAAATCACGAGAAGATATGACATAGCAAGTGCTGTGACACTTAAATCTTAGATTTTGAAGAAAGTGGAGTTAGTCACTGTGTGCACTGAACAGCTCATATATAAGGCAGGGTTGAGCATCCAAATACGAATGTCCGGTTAATGTAACATCATAATTTATTTGCGTAACCGGTGAATAATATCGAAAAACATTTCACAGTAACTTCTTATATATTTGGTTTTGTTGCATTTCCCTATACTCGTATATGTATGTGGGAATGGACTTTCCCTTAATAAAAATGGCTCTGATTTAAGATATGCTGATTTAACAAACTTTATTTAAAACATTAAGGCTTTGCTTAGTGGCGGTCGTCAGCCCAGTTCGGTGGTAGCAAATTGAATGTCCGCCTCAAACGTTTCGTTCTCGTTCGTCTCTGTAGTTTCACTGTCAATCAGGGTTCCAAGGACTGGAGTTGCCATCCTGTCCTTTTCCCACAATCGGCCATCCTGCGTTCTCATTCGTCCCGAATGAGGGGTTCCACTTTTTCAAATACTCGGAAATAGTGGTGGTGCGGGCTGGCCCTTCATGGTCGCCAACCTTCTGAACTTCGTATCGACAATGATTTAACTTCTCGGTCACTTTGTACGGTCCTAGGAACTTTGGCTGCAGTCGTAAGCCGGAACCAAACTGGGTGCGCTTAATGGCGACAAGCTCGCCGACTTCGTATTGCTCTTCTTGTTTACGCTTACTGTCAAAGGATTTGCGATTTTCACTTTGGATGTGAGCTATGTTCTGTTGAGCCTCTTTCCGTACAGCTTCGCGCTCTTCTTCAAGTTCTTCAACAGCTACAGTTTGTAAGATTTATTGCAGCTCTCGCATGGTTGGGATTCGCATCTCAACGCCAGTCAAGATTCGAAACGGAGCAAACTTGGTGCTCCTCGGAGGCGAATTATTCACGTACTGCTGAACTTTTTCCACGTGACGATACCACTGACTCGGGTTCTCCTGACACATCTTCGAAATCATGGGCACGATAATCTTGTGCATCCGCTCGACCTGGCCATTCCCGCGCGGGACACCAGTCGCTATGCACAAATGCGTTATATTTTCTTTACCGCAATAATCTGCATAAGATGCGAAGTAAAAGCAGAACCTCTATCCGTGATGATCCTTGCCGGGTTTCCAAATACCGCCGCTTGCTTCTTAAGACGATCCACAACCACTTCTGCTCCGTTACTCTTGGTCGGGTGAAGCCAAACGAACTTAGAAAATGCGTCCACGACAACTAAGATATAATTATAAGCCTTCTTAGTCATCTCCATAGGTCCCACATGATCGATGTGGTACGTCCGCAATGGACGGTCCTCCTTGTTAATGGGATTCAGATATCCTTCTTGCTTTCCACGTTTACTCTCAGTGACGATGCAACTAATGCAGCTCTTAACTACCTTCGCCGCCTAAGTGCTTAATTGTGGTATAAAAAAGTTCTTCTCTACAGCGTCTTGGGTCTTCTTAGCGCGAAAAATGCCCTTGGTTATGCGCGATCTTGATGATTTCACCTTCCATAAGGGACGGAACGACAATAAGTTCCTTGACGGGATCTTTATGTAATGTACCATGCTTTACGTAAAAGTCCTCATACTCCTCTTTCTCCAAAATCTTGCGCACCGCCTTTATTCACTCGTCACTCTCCTGTGCTTGTCGCAGCCGATGGATCAATCCATCTTCCAGGATGAGGCAGGATACTCTGCTTAGGGCGTCAACGTGTCTCATCTTAGTACCTGATCGATTTTCTATTGCATAGTCGAAGTCTTGGAGGAACACCGCCCACCGAGAAACTCTCACAGGCACGTCTTGCTTCTGCATTGTCATTGCAAAAGCGTTACAATCGGTCACAATCTTGAAATGGATTCCCATAAGATATACTCTTCACTTTTTCAACGCTTCGACGATCGCTAACACCTCCAGTTCATATGAACTTTTCTTCCACAGGCTTCGTCTTGCGGCTCATGTACTGCACTGGATGGAACTCCTGGTCGTCGACGTCTTTTTGAAGAAGGACCGCACCGTATCCCATCATACTTGCATCCGCATGAACTTCCGTCACCGCTTTGGGATTATACAGTTTTAGTACCGGCGCATGGGTCAGAGCGTGTTTCAACTGTTGGAATGCTGCCAGCTGATCGTCCCCCAGCACGAATTTTGCCTCTTTTTTGAGCAGGTCGGATAGCGGTTTAGCTATTACCGCGTAGCCATCCACAAAATTTCGAAAATATGACGTAAGTCCAAGGAATCGTTGTAAGGCCTTGCGATCGTGAGGAATTGGGAAGCTCTTGATGGCGCTAGTTTTGACCTTTGATGGCTTTATGGAACCATTCTCAATAACATAGCCTAGAAAGTCTACCCTTTTAGTTAAAAACTGACACTTATTCCATTTAACTCTCAGACCTTTCACCGATGCTACCGATAAAACCCGTTCCAATTTATCTAAACCTTCTTTCTCATCCTTAGCGGGAATAATGAGGTCATCCATGTAGACTACTACGGTTCCATCTTGTATAATCTCTTTTAGTACCGCCGAGATATGCCTTGTGAATACGGCCGGAGAATTGGATATACCGAACGGAACGTACAAAAATTCGTATTGGCCACTTGGCGTGACAAACGAAGTAAACTTACGAGAGCCAGCTTCAGCTAGAACATGGAAGAATCCGTTCGTCAAATCCAACGGAGTGAATACTCTTGCTGCCTGTAGTCGCTCGATAACGTCATCGATTAGTGGCATCGGAAAATGATCTCGGCCAATATTCTGGTTCAACCGCCAGTAGTCGCAGCATAACCGCTTTTCGCCGTTCTTCTTTGCCACCTACGATCGGTGATGCATACTCAGAGCAACTAGGTTGGACGATACCCTCCGTGAGTCACTGAGCCACTTGATCATCCACTACACATTTATCGGCATAGGATAGTCTCCTCGGTTGCTGGTACACTGGCATATCGTCAGTTAGTAAGATTTTCATTTCTACTGGTGATTCGGTGTTCCTCTGAGGTTCATATGAGGTGACTAAACTATTTATTCTCTCAGCATCCGCACTTTTCAAATGGGACAGGTCCATCTCACCCTCGGTGACATTAGAAATAAGACACATTTTCGCAAACTCATCCTCAACTTTGTTACAAATGTTACCTGGTGGGTCGTTAACGTCTTCTAGTGGATTACGGGCGCTACTCACCTCCACTCTACGTTCTACCGCGTTCCCTGCTGTAACACCTTGTACACACCTCGACGGATTACAGGACTTATTTGCCTCCGCCGAATTACTAACGTTGCTAACCGTTTGGTGTACCGCGTCTTTACTAATACCGACGCTTCTACAATCACCCTGGAGTTGAACACCCGCCGGAATCTCGTTGTCTGTCTTTGTCTTCTTCAGCCCTAAGTTAAAGCCAAATTGACCCTTCACCTCCACACCTTTCTTCCTAAAGTGCGCCTCATCGTTTGAGATTACCAAATCGACTTGTTGCAATATGTCGTTGCCTAATACTGCTGCGTACTGTAAATCGCATTCCCTAGTGAAGTGAAATGTTAATGCAAGAGTCACGTCGTCTACGGTTACCTCCGCACTGAAACTACCTATGGTGGTTAATTGACTTGTGCCTATACCAAATAACCTATTTTTATTATGATTACGCTCGACCTCAAACTGCAACATCATCAATGTGTCGTAACGAGTTAAGCTTAGGTCGGAGCCAGTGTCTACTAACGCTGAAACCTTTAACCCGTTCAGCAACAAGTCTTTGAAGATTAAGCCGCTTTTCTTCTTTACGGCGCTCGGTTCGTTTCGCATCGCGTTGACGTTACTTCCTTCCGGCTTCACGTTCTTCGTTTTGTTTTTACATTCCTCGGCCTTGTGGCCGCCCTGACCACAGCTGGAATATTTTGAGCGCTTTGAGCAATTTCTAGCGAAGTGATCTGGATCACCACACACATAACATTTCTTTGATTCTTGCCCCTGCCGTTTGACTGAACCTTGGCTTGATGGTCTGGTTTGCGTCGGATTTTGGGAAGTTGGCCTATTTGCGCGAATTTTGTCGTAAACCCTTATCTGTTCCTTTAGGTCACTTACCGTTCTGGCTTGATAGAGATTTGCCTTGTTGGCCCTAGAGTCAGGGATACCCTCTATAAAGTACTCCACTAAACTGGAATCGTCTAATTTAATCGACTTTCCGATTTCCATTAAACTGCAGAGGTATTCCAGGTAATCCTCGTTCTGTCGCTTGTGACGGTTCTTTAATAATTGGTGGACCTCAATCGATGATTGGGCTGCGCCAAACTCCTTACGCAGTAGTCGCTTGAGGGCTTCCCAACTGCTCACCCCGGTTTGGCTGAGAACGAACATTTTTGCGGCCCCATTCAACAACTGTTTACCATAAATGAATTTTTGTAAGGGGTTCCAGTAGACGGCTGTAGCGTTCTGCTCAAAATCTTCGAGCCATTGCTCCACACTGGGTTGCCCCGAACCAGACAATTTAGTCATCGAGTCTTCGATATCGCGAAGAGTGAAAATCGATCTCTCTAGTTGAACCTCAACCACACTTTGCCTACTTGCCGCCTCATCATAGTCAGACTCAATGTCGCTCGCAATCAAGCCGAAGTGTTCGATGAGTCTATCCTGCAGGGTTACTTTTCGCCCTACAGTCGCCAACCCCAAACCTACTAACGTTTCTTTTAATTCTGCAACCGTCATTGACAGTATTTCGTCACGTTCCATTGTGCCGTCCGATAACAAAAGAATTACAAAAAACAAATACCTTGTGATTCACAACAAAAATTAAATAAATTTATGACAGATTATGGATACATATGTACGTTAATAGTTAAAATGACAAAAATTACAACAAAACTACAAAATTTCATTTCTATTTAGCAGCGTCACTATATTTCTGCCCGTTGCTGTATCATCGCCAACGTGATTTGTAACCTTAAGCTGTTAATTCCGCAGTAAGTTCTGCCCAGTAACACCGTTAGCCGTACCGTTTGATTTTCTGAAGTTTCCCTTCGTTGTTTTAGATTTGCGCCTCCCTGCTTTGACTAAGCGCTTCGCTGCTTTGATTTAGCGCTTCGCTGTTTTGGATTGGCGCCTCGCTGATTTGATTTACCGTTATTTTCAAGTGATGCCAACGTCGTAAATTGCAAGCGAATTCGATTTTATGGTAGCACGCACGTTTGACTTTAATACTCTACTTACGTGCGTACCGCTGTTTGTGACATTCGTTGCTTGCCTCAAACTGCTGTTGTCCACACTTGCAAATGTTGAAATTCCTCTAATAATTATGCGAGTTGTTGCCTGCTGATACTAGCAATGATTCCGCTGGTACGATGCGCTTTTCAATTTTGCTGATGCTTTTCTTTTAGCCAAAATTCTGCTACTGCGCCTTTGCCGGTTCTTGTTACGCTGCTACTAGTTGGTTGACGCTAACTGTTGCACAGCGTTTGCGACAGCGCTGTTTTACTTAAACCGTTTTTGCTGACGCCGCCTCGTTGTATAAAAATTTAATAAAACGCGATTTTTGGCTGGATTTTTATTGCACTCTGACACCACTTTGTGGGAATGGACTTTTCCTTAAAAAAAATTACTCTGATTTAAGATATGCTGATTTAAGAAACTTTATTTAAAACACTAAGACTTTGCTTAGTGGCGGTCGTCAGCCCAGTTCGGTGGTAGCAAATTGAATGTCCGCCTCAAACGTTTCGTTCTCGTTCGTCTCTGTAGTTTCACTGTCAATCAGGGTTGCAAGGACTGGAGTTGCCATCCTGTCCTTTTCCCACATGTATGTATGCGAATAAAATATATATAATATAATGGATACACATTTTTTATTTATTAATTTTCAAATAAGCATAGACGTCAGTATCTGGTCTACTGTATACTGTGGTTTGTTTAAGACTTCAATTAAAAGAAATATTTTCCGATTGTATGAGTTAGGTTTTCGAGCATTCTTTGATTCAGCTTTTTTTATTTTTCGAACATTTGGTCGGTGGCTGAATGACTGATTGATGTTTTTTTGGTGTATTCCAATTTTTTTAGAATGAATCGACTACAATTTAGAGAAAAATATAGGTACGTTCATTGATGCTTGATTTTCAGGATCGTATTGTAGGATCGATATTATAGAATCCGATTGCAGTATCGAATGCACCTATTATATGGAGATAGTCCATATATATTTAATTTAAATAATTTATAATTCGATTTAACTTAATTTATCTTCACCATTTGAATGGCTTTTTTTTACTATTTTTTACTTTCAAAAAATTTCATTAACAAAATTGAACACGATTCAAATATTTTATAGTTGCCACCAAAAAAATTGTATTTTATTTTATTTAATTAAGTTCTCATATTTTGTAATGCAAACATGGGATGTAATATATAATGGAGTTGCTTAAACATGTACAATAAACTCCCAAATGTATTGTTCTTTTTCATATACTTCGGTCATATAGCAATTTCAGATCAAATGAAACTTTTTTCAAATGAAGTGAAACCTTTTCAAATCAAATAAAAACTTTTTCAATTGAAATTAAATTTTTTTTAAATGGAGTGAAACCTTTTTCAAATCAAATGAGCCTTTTTCAAATGAAATGAAACTTTTTGAAGTCTAATGAAAACGGCCGCCGTGGTGTGAAGGTAGTGTTGCCGGCCTACCACACCGAAGGTCCATGGTTCGAGCCCTGGTACAGGTAACATCAAAAGTGATTTGAAAAAAGTTTTTCAAAACGGGGTCGCCCCTCGGCAGTGGTTTGGCAAACTCTCCGAGTGTATTTCTGCCATGACAAGCTTCTCAGCAAAAAGTTCGTCTCCTTTGTAGATGCCGTTCGGAGTCGGCAAAAAACTGTAGGTCCCACCAATTTGTAGGGAAAATTCAAATCGGCACACCACAAATTGGAAGAGAAGCTTGGCGCAAAAATCTCTTAGGAGGTTTATGATGATATACCTGTTGTATATCGCGCCATAGAGAGAGAGAAAACATTTTTAAATCGTAATATATCGCCTTTTCGAATGTTTTAGTACCCTATTAAGATAATTTCCACTTTATTTATTATATGGGTTAATACTATTATACTTCTTTTTTATACTTATATATTTTGCAATATATTAGTAATTTGGCGGAACCAACGAGATCGGACCAATACAACGCATATCTCCCATACAATCGGTTGTTCCGAAAAACTGGTTTTGACCTATAAATCTTGCAATTAAAGAGCTAGAAACTTACATTTTTTGCAGGTTTCATACATTTTAAATACGTAATGTGACTAGCGAAAACCAGCCAGATCGGATCAACATAACATATAGCTTCCATACAATCGATCGTTCCGATAAATGTGGCTTGGGCCATAACTACTGCAATTTAAGAGCGAGGAATTATATATAATAATGTTCTGTGCTTCCGTTGTCACTTAACTCCATCTAAACGCCTGACAGATATTGACAATTTTTTGTCTAAACATACTTAAGTGAGCTCGAAAATAGTTTAGATTCACAATCCGGACCACTGGATAACGTGGGCGTGGTACCTCCCATACAAATGAGATTTTTTGTATTCATGGCAGAATATAGAAAATTGGTACGGTGGTAAATGCAGCCAAAACCTTACACCTCAAGAGAAAAGGAGGGAAGTGAGAAGTGAGCGTGGCACCTCCGTCGTGCTGTTCAGACGTGTTTTCCAAGTGCTCGCAAGTTTTATATTCACTTTATTATTTTTCCCTTAATGTATCAAAAATGCCGTGTAGCTGTGGGCAAAGGGTTGATCGTAATCAACAGTCAATACAGTGTGCTAGCTGCAGTGAACTCTTTCATCTGATATGGATTATTTAATTAAATCAAAATTCTTTTTATTGCAAAGCTTGTGAGAGAGCGCGTCGCAGCTCTTTTCGCTCGCCACCCCCCGTGCCTAACGAAGTATCGGGAAACCATGGTGACTCTTTTGTGCATAATAACACTAATTTCCAGTATCATGCAAATGCCAATAACAAAAACAACGATCAATGTATTTGCAGTGGGCAAGAACATGATTTAAAATCAATGTTGAGTGAAATTACTAAAGAAAAGAAATCTTTGCGTTCTGAGGTGAAAGACCTGCGTACTGAATTGCGCTCTTTGCTGAAATATAAATAACATTGTTGTTGCTAAAGACATCAAAGACATGAAAGCTGACTTCGTTTTTATTAAATCATACCTGCCGTTGCCAGGCTCCCGCTTTCAATCGTGTGATGATTTGGACAATGCTGTTGCTGAGAGTGTGTTTACCAATGCTGCAGAGAAAATCTCGGTCGAAAACAGTAGTAAGACCAATGACGCAAGCAGTATTCTGATAAATTTTTCTGATGTTGCTGATTCTGCGCCTGATGCTGCTGACGATGTCGCTGTTGACGCTTTTACGTCTCAAGGCGACTCTCAGTGGAAAACAGCGGATAAGTGCAAGAAGAGGAAAAAGAAAAATAGACAAATGTAGTTAAACAAAGAAAATAATGTAAGCAATCAAGATAAACCGATGCAAGCTGTTGTTGGTACAAGCTCGAACGCTGATTTGGCTGTTGTGCGACGTGATATTGTGAGACGCATCATATGGTTGCATATCTCTTCATTTTTGAATACTGTTACTGAAGAACATATTCTGAATTACCTTGCTGAACACGCTTCTATTGATAAAAGCCAACTGATATGCTTTAAATTAATAAAAAAGGGTGTGGAGCCACTTACCTTAAAATGGGTAAATTTTAAACTTGGCGTGCCTGAAGAGATTTGTGACACTATTTTCAAATCAGAAATCTGGCCGGCGAGCGTCAAAGTCCAGCCTTTTCGTTTCTTGCGTGCAAAACGGGATTCCTGATGCAGCTGATTCTAATTTTAAATATAATTTTAATAGACCAAAAATATATTTTCAAAATGTTTCTGGTCTTCGGACTAAGTGTTCGGCAGTGTTTATGTACAGCTCTGCATTAGATTAAGATATTTTCGTTTTTGTTGAATCTTGGCTGAACGAGAAATTTTTTAGTAGTGAAATTTTTGATCCAAATCTCTTTGACGTTTTCCGTAAGGACCGTGATCTTGTTAAAACAGGTTGCTCGAGAGGAGCGTGTGTTTTTATTGCTGTTCGGAGGAAATTCCAGGCGACCGTGGTAGCACTCGCTAACCCTGATACACTCATTGATCAGCTCTGCGTACGTGTTCATGGTTCTTCTGGAATCTTGTATTTGTGCGCCTCGTATATTCCACCGAACAGTACAGATACCTTATATATTGCACATGCTGACAATGTTCTTTCACTGGCATCAAATGTTGTGGGTGACAATCATCTTTGTATCCTTGGGGATTTTAACTTGTGTAACTTAAGTTGGTCTCATATTGAAAACACGGCTTCTTTTATGGCCTCTAACGTTAACTCTTCAGCCGAAATTCATCTAATTGATAGCTTCTTAAGTATTGACTTGGTACAAATTAATGGGCTTTATAATAGGCTAAAGAGAATTTTAGATTTAGTGTTTATCTCAAACAATGTTCACTACACATTGTCTGATTGCTTTACACCAATCTTGCAGACTGATAAACATCACGTTTCTATTTTTCTTGAATTGGAGTTTTATGAATTTGCTGAAATGAGCTATAAACCTGAAACGCATTTCAACTATAGTGCTCGCGATATGTCGCATTTTAATGAATTATTACTAAGCATTGATTGGTGTGATTCATTCCGTGATAATGATGTCACATCTTGTTTTCATATTTTTAAAAACCAGGTTTTGGCTGGAAGCATATCCCAATTTATAAAAAAAAAAACATATAAGACGCCCTGGCATACTAAGAGGCTAAAACATCAGAGGAATGTTTAAAACAAATCTTTAAAACAGTATAAAAGAACTGGACATTCGGCGCACTACTCTAAATTTCAAAACGATTTAAAGGCATTCAAGTGTTTGAATAAGTTCTTATACAGAAATTATATTCTGAGCTTTGATAATATAATTTCGAAAAGCGTTTCATAAAATCAAAAAAGGCCTCCTCTTCTGTCCCTAATAATGTGTTTTTCAACGACACATCTGCAAACAATGCAGTTGATACTGCGAATTTCTTTGCCGATTTTTTTGTTCTAATTTTGAACCAGACACTCGTGTACACACTGGTCTGCCTTCCACGAGCAACTCAGCGATCAATTTTTGTTCTCTGCGTGTTTCCGTTGCGGATGTCGAGAATAGTACAGGAAAGCTTAAGCCTTCATCCAAGACGGACACAGATGGTCTTTCGGTCATACTGCTAAAAAACTGTTTGTCTTTGGCTGAGCCTCTTACAGATATATTCAAGAACTCACTGGCCACTGGGACATTTGTGGATGACTGGAACCTGACTTCAATTTCTCCGACATTCAGGAGTGGTAACAAAAATGATGTTGGTAATTATAGACCGATTTCGAAGCTCTCATCTGTATCCAAACATTTCGAGATTATAGTCAATGACAAATTATACTTTGCAGTAAAGGGCCTAATTTCGAAGAATCAGCACGGATTCGTCCCAAAACGGTCTACTGTCAGTAACTTATCTATTTTTTCCGATTACTGCATTTCCGCTTTTCAGAAAAGACTGCAAGTTGACTCAATTTATACAGATTTCTCGAAAGCCTTCGACAAGGTGTCCCATCAGATACTCCTGGCAAAGCTGGCGGCGTTGGGTTTTGATTCCACATTTCTGTTGTGGATCGAGTCCTATCTATCAAACAGACATTGCGTTGTTGACGTAGACAACGCCACATCCCGGTCCTTTATTGCATCCTCTGGTGTTCCGCAAGGAAGTATTTTTGGGCCTCTATTTTTTATATTATTTATCAACGATACTGGATCATGTTTCTCTTTTGCGGAATATTTGTTGTATGCTGATGATTTGAAAATATTCGCTGTCATAAAAAGTTCACATGACCCTGAACGGCTGCAATCAGACCTTCTCAGCCTCGAAAACTGGTGTAGTTTAAATCGACTAAGGCTGAACATGAAAAATTGTTTCCATGTGACTTTTCGAAGTCTGCTAATACCCTACGTACTTCGTATAGTATTGCCGGCTGTGCCTTGGAATCCGTTGAAGAAATCAAAGGCTTGGGTGTATTTTTCGACTCTAAATTTAGTTTTTCCAACCAAGCCAACTACGTGATAGCTCGGTCTTATGCGATGCTAGCGTTCATACGCAGAAATTGTTGTGCATTCACTAACCCTCACACCCTCAAGTCTCTATATTGTTCTTTTGTCAGATCGAGATTGGAGATGCTGCTCCCATTTGGAGACCCTACCAAATTGGGCCCTCTAAACGAATTGAGAGAGTCCAGAAAGTTTTCCTACGTTTTGCTCTCCGATCTTTGAATTTTTCTGATCCTTTACCATCATATGAATCTCGATGTCTTTTAATTGAACTAAGTACGCTTGAAAATAGACGAACCATTTTATCGTGCTCGTTTGATATTGGCTTACTTTCTGGAGCTGTTGATTGTCCATCACTTCTGGCCAAAATTCTGTTCAATGTCCCTTGCAGAAATTTTCGGCATTTTGAAACCTTTAAAATTGGGTTTGCAAGGACCAACTATGCTGCAAATTCTCCTATCTCTAGGGCATGTGCGGATCTTAATTTGTTTTTCAGTTCTTCAGGTGTTGACTTCACTTCTTCGTATGCAACCCTAATTAGTCATTGAAGATCTTTCTCTTTTTAATTAGTATGATAGTCTGTAAGAATTTGTGAATTTAAAGACTGAAATAAATAAATATATAAATAAATAAATAAATACCAATGAAGTATTTCGACTTGCATATCTCTGGAACAACCAGGAGCGAGTTCGACTCAGTTGACTCACCATAACGACAAGGACGGAGCAAGGAGGGCAGAACGGACGGATAAGCACACTTGGCTACAGACAGCCACTGGAAGAGAGCCTGCCCATAAGGGGAAAAAACTTCGAACAGCAGAGGGACGTCGGATATGACTCCCAAAGGTTGCTCTAACGTCGGACGCGCTTCGTTAGCTAGTGAAGTCGGGGGTGCTAAAGTTCGGCAAACTCTAACCACCTTGGTACCTCCACATGTGTAGGACGTAATTGTGATGCGGGGTTAATCTATATTTCTTTCGCATTTGGAAAAAATATTATGTAATTTGACAGTTTTCAAATAGCATTTAATTTCGCATCGCGATACAGAGCAACCACCCTGATAGCAGTAGGGGGGCCTGTGCACAGCAGCTGAGAGCTCGAGCTGATGGTCTAGGAATGCGGTAGCGAGCACAAGGAAGGGACTGTCTTCCAGTGTAGGCCCTTGAAAACAAAAGAGCTGGATAAACCGGCTGGCGACCCCAAAGAGGAAAGCGCTTTGTGATCGGGGCTTGGCGACGAAGATCGCTATGGCAACGAGGGTGCTTCTCAGTTCAACGAGAAGCACGCTCGCACGCTGGAGTGAGATGGAGTGTCTTGAGCAGCGCTGACACAGTTCCGGAACCGAAGGGCTCCTCGGGTCTGCCGAAATTCGAATACGCTGGATGGTATCATGGCTTCAGGCTGGTTGCGTGTGCAGACCAGTAGTCGGCTGTTCCGTAGGATGATGCCCCTGATTGGGGAGGTTTGGAGTGGTGCCAGAAAGAATCCTCCAGATGATTATTTATTGCAACCGCAACCTTTCGGCTCATAACCGGCAAGCGCTGGTACTGCTTAATGCAGACTTCCGTGGCTCTCTTTCTGCCTCAAGGGGTGTTATCTCCTATGGTCACGAGCTTGTGGTCTTCAGGATCTGCTGGAATCAGATTCCAGAGGTAATGTTACTCGCCCTCAGTGCTAGAGCCAGAGCTGAGGGAGCTCGTGGCGGTGAGACCACTGCAGGCTTACTGTCGACTGCGGCGTCTGTCTGCAGCGATGGTCACATGCTCGATAGGACTGAGGAGGAGGATCTCTTAGCCACTGACCAATCTGTCATCGGTAGGGCGCTAAAGAAGCCTGATGCTGACTCTAAGGCTGCCTCAGCTTATCTCTTGCATTGCCATGCATTGCAAGGGGGGTCGATGCAGTTCTGATACTGGAGCCATGGCTAAGCAGAAACCTAATAAGATTTCTGGGTTAAGGACGGCCAAATACAACCTTAGGTGTATGGGACGCAGGTAGGCCAAGATCCTGTATATTTGTCTAATTTCAGTAACGGCGATGTGATATACCTAGTAGTGCTACGCACACAGGTATATACTTCATTCGCCTAAAGAGATAGATATTGACTTATATATATCAAAATGTTCAGGACGAAAAGTGAAATTGATAATACAAAAAAAGTGATTAGTCAGTACATACTACACCTATAAGAATACAATTAGGTGTGTGCATTAACACTAAGGAAGAAAATACATTTTTCAAGAGTTTTATTAAGTCGACTTGATCAAGTTTAGAAATAATATTAATTATAAATCAAAAACCGTTCAAGATATCGAAACGAAATTTGTCAGATGCTTCTCAATAGAATGTAGTATACTCCTGCCAAAAATTTGGCAAATCGGATAACACCCCACTGCAACAGGGAAGTTATATATCTTTTTTGATTTTCATACCTTTCACGAACATGAAATGTTTGTATGAGAAGAAGAAGAGATGGGCCAATCAATAAGTATACTGACATGATCAGGACGATGAGCTCCGTCTCTCCGTCTGTCTGTCTGTTGAACGCAAATGTTTCGGACATAAAATGTACATGTATTGGTATTTTGAAAAAATTTGGTTAACAGAGGTTGATACGAAAGCTATTTATATATGAATTAATTTAATTAACTCTCCAAACTCATAACAGAAGTGTTTTTATTGAAAACAATCAGCTGCCTAAAATAGTATGCCATAATAGATCACTACTAGGTATATAATGTTCGGTTGGAGTTGTAAGTAGTGCGAAATAACAGAAGAATTCAATGGAACTCTAAACAGCAAGGCCAGAGGAAAGATCAAGTTAAATTTTTATAATTTGCATGTAAGAGTACACAAATAGTTTTATAGTTTTGAGTTTGATTTTAAAAGACACAGCATATAACTATTTGAATATGGTTAGTAGCTTAAAATTGTTTTTTTTTTGTAACGGTTAGGAAAGCTAAGTATTGTTTTAGTAGTGTATCATTACATACTTGAATATGGACCTTCAAACCATACGAGCAACGACTGTAGTAGTGTTAAGGGTAAATCTTAGGAAATTAGGATTGCCAACAGAAGGATAAAAATCAGATTTGCAGACGCGCTCGATGCAACATTGTCAGCCATTATGAAGATCAAGAAGTAGCGACTCATAGTATTAGAAAGAATGGGCCATATTTTTCCTTAAGAGATAGTGAGGATAGTGTTTCATCCTTTACTGGTATAGACTCGCTTGAAATCAATCAGTGGGTAAGGAAGTATGAGGATAATGCAGCTACTGTCGGGTGGAATAGTTTTCAGATGTTTATTTATTTTAAGGAATCGTCGTAAGAAAACTTCTGAATCTTTTCTTAAATACTCTCTTCTTGAACTCTCTTATTGAGATTGGCAAACCTATAAATGTAGAAAATAAAAGTATTTTAGAATATTTTGTGAATGGTATAACAGACTTTAAAATGAATAAGGCAGTTCTATATCAGTCTAGGAACATTAGTGAACTTAAAGGTCAAATAAAAGTTTATGGAAAGATAAGACCAAATTATCACGATCAGAATAAAACTACACAACAACAGTCTGAAGTTAAACGTATTGACTCAAAATCAAATGCGAATTGTGGTGAAGCATCCCACATAGCGAAATGTTTTCCAGGCAAACAATATCGTTGTTATAGGTGTAATAAGGTTGGTCATAGGTCATTCGAATGCAATGAGGAAGCTCCAAAACGTAATGTAGTTAATTCCGAGAAGAATATGAATGCGTTATGTGAAGTAGGTGGACTTATATTTAAAAATATGAATATAAACGGTTTGCAATTTTCTGCGCTGATTGATACGTGAAGTGATCTTTGCATTATGCGTTATAATACCTGATACTCAGGGACCGCAAATAATGATTATTTTTATTTTTTACTTATTCTTGAGTACTATTTTATTTTTCATATTAAAATTTCACCTTAAACATATGAACGAACATCCCTCATGGTCTGAAGTGGGTGACGCCAAAGTTTACTTATTGAAAATTCTTCTATAAATGGGTGAAAATGGGTATGAAAATATTCGTGCCTTCATTTCCATCTTATAAAGACCCATTTTCATTACTAAATACTCCTTTTTTTCATTTAAGGTAGAGTTTTCAAAAATGTATCTTTAGGATCAAGAACTTTGAGTAAGAAGTTTGTTAGTTCACATTTTTAAGCCGAGATTCCGGATAGTTGAGTATACGAGTATATGATGCTTTGAGTTTTATTATGAAAAATAATATATAATTCTCATTACGAGTAAAAAATAAAAATAATCATTATTTGCGGCCCTTGCTGATAATGTTGAACTAAAAAATGACAAGCGGCGTTTGATAGGATTAAAAGAGAGTGCTATTGTTACGGCAGGAAGCTTGAGATGGATATAGATGGCGTTAAACTTCATGTTACTTTTCATGCAGTGAGAGAATCAGATTTGCGCTATTCTGCTATAATAGGAAATAGCGTGTTGAAGAATGTAGATTTATTAGTAAGAGAGGGAGAGGCAATCTTCGTTAAAAGATCTAATAAGTCTGAAAAGCAAAACGATTTGTTCAGTGAGTTCGAGAGTATTTGTATGTAGCAAAGAATGTGCTGTGGCTACCGCAGGTTAAAGCAAAAGATAGTGAAGGATAATTTCCCTATGGTATTTATTGACGATGTTCTTGCGCGTCTACAAGGCTTGAGAGTGTTTTCAACGTTAGATTTACACAAGTTCGGGTGGAACCGAACATTAAATACTTAGCTGTGTAAAAGCTATGAGCTTTGCTGTACAGAGGTTTTAAACTTTTTCTACTACCATGTGGGCAATCTTATGTGTGTCTGGCGTCCAAAGTACTCAACCGATCTTTATGAAATTTTCACAGTAGATTTTTGGGTTCACTCAAAGCTATATATAATTTTGTAAAAGTGCACGATGTGACGCCTCCATGCTGTATAAAATTACAATTCGTCGTAATTCTGAACGTATTTGGTAAAAATTAATGATTTTTGGATATATGTATGTGTCCTTTAATCAATATTTACATAATTTTAGAAAAGTGGAAGGTGGATATTTATGATACTTTCACAGTGGATTCAGGGGCCTCTACGTGCGAAGCTCTGCATCAGTGAGGGAGATATGGCATGTCCCGGTTTCCTACCTCTCTTTTAGAAAGCCTTAGTACAGAGTGGGCGTGGTCGTCCACCGAGTTTGCTTATTTTCAGTGGGTGTACTCTGCATATCCATATTAAACCTCGTACCAAGTTTCGTAATTCTACCTAACATGGTTATGAAGTTATTAACATTCGGATTTGAAAATTGTTTGACCCATAAGTGGCCATTTTGCAAAATCGTAAAAGGAATAAGAAAATTGATGTAACTGCCAAATTATATCAATCTACCTGTTCAGTCAATGAGATACGGTTCAGATATGGCAGTTCCTTTCCAGATAACCTTTATGAATTCGCTTATTTTCTGTGGGTGTAGATACCACAATCATGGTGTACCTCCTCCCAAATTCTAGCAGAAAAGTTTCTGTAGTTATTAACAGTCGAAGTTTGAAAATTTGTTCACTCATATGTCGGCGGTACCACTCCGATTTTCCAAAAATTTAGTAAAATTGTCAATAAGACGACCAACTCAATAAACCCACTAAATTTCATTATTGTAGCTGCTTTAAATACTAAATTATCTTATTTTAAACGTTTTTCGAAATTTTCGATATCGGAAAAAGGAGCCTGGTTATTGTTCGATTTCGCCCATTTTAAATAGCAATCTACCTTGGCCAGAAAGCAACCTGTGTGCGAAATTTCAATCAAATATCTCAATTTTTACTCAACTTATCGTGTTCACCGACGGACGGACATGTCATAATGGATTCTTCTGTTCATTCTAAGAACTTTGATATATGGAACTCTATATCTATCTCCATTATTTTTTATCTTTACAAGCCACCGTTATATGACTAAAACTAGCACACGCTGAATATAAAAATGGATTCTTCAATGTTGCAATGGCTGAAAGCTCTAGAAAGTACACGTCATTTGCTACTCATAACAGTCAATTTGAATTGTTGCACGTTCCGTTTGGTATATCAAATTCTCCAGCAGTATTCTGCAGGTTTATTAGAGCAGTATTTAGAGATTTAACACAATATGGTACAATCATTGTATATATGGATGACATTATTGTGCCTGCAGAAGATAGAGATAGTGGTATTCAGAAGCTTAGGACTGTATTGAGTCGCGCGTCGAAAAGTGGTTTAGGTTAGTGGAGAAGGTTTCGTTTTTAGGGTATTTTGTAGAAAATGGTACTATAAAGCCTTCTGAGGAGAAAATAGGAGCTGTTTCAGATTTTCCGATACCAAATAACGTCAAAACAGTGCAGCGTTCCTACTTTCTAAGGTTCGTAGCTGATTATGCAGTGAAGGATAGGCCTCTTTCGGATTTATTTAGAAAGAGTATTAAGTTTAAGATGGGAGATGAACAACTTTTAGCAGTTGAGCAATTAAAGTCTTCTCTGATAAACGCACCTGCTATTAGGTTGTATGATCCCCATGCGGAAACTAAGGTACATTCAGAAGCATGCATGTATGGGTACGGAGAGGCATTGATGCAGATCAGCAGCATCATCCAGTACAGTACATGAGTCGTCGAACAACACAACAACAAGAAAAATATCATTCGTACGAGTTGGAGGTGCTTGCTATTGTAGAAGCCCTGAAAAAGTGACGTATATATTTAATGGGATTAAAGCTTAGGATTGTAACAGATGGCAATGCGTTTGCTCAAACAATGACAAGATTTTGATTACACCACTGAGCATAGATCGGGGACAAAGATCAAACATGTGGATGATTTAAGTCGTATGTCTTTTTTGATAATAGAGGATTCGGTGAAACACCGTTTGAAGGAAGCTCAGATGATCGATGATATTTTATACAAAGACCCAATATTGGAACTCATAGTAATACCAGAAGAAGTAATAAAAATAGCTCACAGAAAAGAACACTATGGGACAAAGAAAGCTCATGGTTGTTTGGAGAAGGAATTTTATATTCCACATTTGCGTTTTAAGGTAGAAAAAGTAATTAGAAATGCATCATGACTGAGAACAAGGCAGGGAAGAGGAGGGGTTCCTTAAGCCCATTGACAAGGAAAATATGCCGCTATAAACTTTTCATATCGAACATGTAGAGCCAATGGAATTAACTTCAAAAAGATATAAGCATATACTGGTAATAGTTGGTGCATTTTCGAAGTTTGTGTGGTTGTACCCGGTAAGGTCAACTGACACTGTATCAGTAGTCGACAGCCTAGGGAAGTTAGCAATGGTTTTTCGTAGTCCCAAAAGAATAGTATCCGACAGAGGAATGGCATTCATGTCTTAAGTATTCGAAAGGTATTGCGCATCAAATGGTATTCAGCGGAATGTATTCATAAAGTTGTTGTTCGAATGTTGTCAAAACTATGCCAAGACAATCCGGCACAGTGGTACAAACACATAGGTCATGTACGACAAATAAAAAAAATTGCACCCCCTAGGAGTACTAAATTTTCCCCATTCAGAATTTTACCTGGTTTCGAAATGCGTACTGCGGATAAGTTAGAATTAAGTGAGTAAATAACACAAGAATGAGGAGCGAAATACTTTGCCAACGGAAGCTCAAAGTAATATTTAAAAAAATCAGTATAAAACCCGTAAAAACTATAATTCGAAAAGAAAGCCTTAAACACTTTATCACATTAAAGATTTAGTTGCAGTAAAACGGACAAAGTTTGGTACAGGTTTAAAGTTAAACCCTAAGTTTTTGGAACCTTATAAGATTACTGCTGTGCTTACACATCGCAGGTCAAAAAAGTTGGGAATCACGAGGGCCAGGCGAAACCATAACAGTGGCAGAATATATAAAAAAGTGGCACGACTCATTCGGGACGAATGACTCCTCAGGAAGGCCGAATATGGGATTCAGGCAACACAAAGTAACCAGTTGAGGAACTGTTTATTGAATTGTCACTTATAAAAAAAAAACTTATCTATGTAAGGAGGATAAAATTATTTTACTTTTAAACTAAAATTTGCTTTTAAACTAAAATATTATAATACATATATTATTTTAATATTGTAATTTAACTTAAATAATGAACTATTGGTAAAAAAATTGATAAAAACTATATTCTACATTTGAATTGATCCTACATACATATTGTGGCAAAGCGCTCATGTATGTTAAATCCCTTACTCAATAACACCTCCACCACCACACAACAGAGATACCCTCCAAAAATTAGTATAAGGAGTTTTCTGGAATAAGGAATACGCCAGCGTCGCTGCTTGCGTTGTTTTTTGACATGAGCTACAAACCGTACATTTATAGATAATGTATTCCTTATTTTAAGTGGGCTATCAACCTTAGGAATAAGTGTATCTCTCAAAGAGTAAGAGAGGAAATTAGTTTCACGAAAGATGATTTGCATGGGAACAGCGGGTAAAGAGTGTATGCAATTGTTTAAGCGACAAAAGCTGTAGTCATTTCTTTCGTTAATTTCTATTGCATTGCATGCAATTCGCAATCAGCTAATAAAATATTCGAAATATATAGTTTATGATTTGCAATCCCAAATCGGGGTTTGTTACAATGAGAATGAGGAAGCCAATCCCACGCAATGCCTCAGAGCCAACAGTGCTCGCCCCCAATTAATACAAACAAGGTGTAAAGGTGCCTCGCACTCCCCGTTCTATATAGAACAAATAATTATAATAAAAACCAATAATATTACTCAAAGGTTGTCCCCTATGCAACATGTGCTCCGCACGCCCCGTTCTACTCTCTGAACAAATAATAAAATAATATACAAACATTAACCCAAAAAAAATACTCGCCCTCCATAAAGCTTAGACAGCAATTGTTACCAGATTTACGATTAATTCATAGCACTAGTAAAATTATTGGCGGCCGCCGTGGTGTGAAGGTAGTGTTGCCGGCCTACCACACCGAAGGTCCATGGTTCGAGCCCTGGTACAGGTAACATCAAAAGTGATTTGAAAAAAGTTTTTCAAAACGGGGTCGCCCCTCGGCAGTGGTTTGGCAAACTCTCCGAGTGTATTTCTGCCATGACAGGCTTCTCAGCAAAAATTCGTCTCCTTTGTAGATGCCGTTCGGAGTCGGCAAAAAACTGTAGGTCCCACCAATTTGTAGGGAAAATTCAAATCGGCACACCACAAATTGGAAGAGAAGCTTGGCGCAAAAATCTCTTAGGAGGTTTATGATGATATACCTGTTGTATATCGCGCCATAGAGAGAGAGAGAGTAAAATTATAAAATGATAGGCAGATACGAATTAAACTATTTTTTATTAGTTTGTAAGTTGTTACTGTTATTGGAGCAGTGCTCATTTCTATTTTTAACTTTCAATTAAATAAACATTGTTTTGGTTTGTTGCCAATGTCGCCAACTACTTCAAAGGTCTTGCTCACAAGCACGGTTGTTGAACTAAAACATATTCCCGAATAGTGCCAAATGTTTAAAAAATATTTCAGTTCTTACACTCTTCATTTAATATAATTTCATAACTCACAATTACGTAACTGGAAATTATCATTAAACAATCATATCGGCAAAATGCCAAAAGGATCCGATTTACACGATTCAATTCTGCGCGGCATAGTCGACGGTGAGAAGAGAGCTGGAGAGTACAACTATCTCCGTACCGTCAAGACGGTACGGACGGACGGAAAGATGTGCGATGCATTTTTTATATTTTTTTTATATTGTTGTCCAATAAGCTGACTTTTTTTTAGAAAAGAAAACACTATAGATAAAACTTTATTTGTTCCCCTTTTCATACTAAAGAACGTGCCATACTAAAAAAAGCGTTGGTGAAACCGGCCCTAATTAAAAAAAGGTCGAGGTGGCAGCACAAGACCGACGCGCTTTCATAGTTCGATTTCTCAGTAACCCATTGTGTATCTATAGCATTGTGAAAAAGTAGAAACTAAATATAATATTTATTTATTGTACAAAAAAGGTAGAACTAAAAGAATTTAATAAGTGAAAGTCTGGGAAAAAGTTGGAGTTATATCAAATCATATCTATCGAAGTTAGTTTACAATCAATTTGTGGTCGTTTTTAATAATTCCGTGTATTGCGTAGCTGGGGGCAAATTTTGCTCAGTTTTGTGGCACTTTTATATTCTGTTTTTGGTGGTTTTAGTTTCTATTCGTTGTGCATTTTTAGTTTCCATTTCAAGCGCCTAACTAGGAGTTCACAACCTGTTAGCAAGGGCGACGAAGAAGTTGACTCGATAAGTATATAGAAATATGTCAAAGTCCAAATGAAAGGTCTGTTCTCCCCTTCCCTTTAACACCCATTATGTACTCCAATATAAAGGGCTTATGGGAACCACATTTTGACCGATAACTCATTTATCGATAAATATATCCAAATATGGCGAAATGAAAACGAAACCTGTGTTCGTCCCTTTCGTTGACACCCATTTGTACACCAATTTCAAGGGGCTATGGTATCCACATTTTGACCGATAACTCATTTATCGATAAATATATTGAAATATGGCGAAACGAAAACGAAACTCGTGTTCTTCCCCTTCCCTTTGACACCCATATTGTGCACCAATTTTAAGGGTTTATGGGAAAGTCATTTTGAGCGATAACTCATTGAATTCTTATGACTTCATTCTTGATGATGAATTTACAAACAAATGATAACCATTGGCATGCTTCCTCTGAACAAAATATTCCAATAAAAGAGAAGATAGCTATATGGGCTTTGGAAGAGGATATATCTCACAATGCAATGACTAAATTGTTATTAATTCTAAAAAATTATGGACTAGGTGTTCCTCTGTCTGTACAAACATTAACAGGCTTAGGCAATATTGAAACAAATAGAATAACTGAGGTAGAACCAGGTAGTTATATGCATTTTGGTATATCTAAAATGATTAATAAATACAGTGACCTAAATAAAATTTGTGCAAATCAAGTGCAGATAGACATAAGTAAGTATAGATGGGCTTCCATTCTTCAAAAGCTCCAAATACTTCCCTAGGGCGTTTGTTAAAAGACAAGATCTTAGGCCTTTTGTGATAGATTGCTTTGCTGGGCAAAAGAAACCATTAAGTGTTGATGATTACCTAGCTGAATTTGTAGAAGAATTAAAAGACTTAGATGTCAATGGTCTAGGAATTGGAAATTTGACTACCAAACTTGGTATTAGAGCATTCGTGTGCGATGCCCCAGCGTGCACCCATGCGGTTAGGGGCTTAGAATATGCCCGAGGTAGGCATACCGGTCGTAAGAGGCGACTAATATGCGTAATGACGTGCAACTCGATGGTTGATCTACGGATATGATGCCTCTCAACTCTCATAACCCATCTTATCCTTCCTTACGGAAGGAGGGGTGACATGACCTAGAAGGTTTCACTGGTCATAAATCGCTACCACGACAGTCGGGCAGTACCGCAAGGGAGTACCGGAGCGTACCGGGTTCAAATCCGGCCAAGGACTGTTAAGTCGACAGCACTCCCCAAAACCTTCGGGGAGTGTTTATGTCGTTACCATAACAACAACAACATGCTCCAGCGCGGGCATTTGTCGCTACAACTGTTTCCCACAACTCCTTCCATGGCTGTCCCTTTTGTCAACAAATTGGCACTCGTATGAACAAGAGAACCGTATATTCTTGTACAGTAGGGATTCCAAGAACAAATGATAGTTTTAAAGCTCGAAGCGATGTAAACTACCACAAAGTGTAATATAGGTTTAGACCAATTTCCTTTAGATCTATTGCAACTCATTGATCTTGGGGTAAGCAAAAAAATGATGACTAAATTTGCACGTGGTCAATTAGAGCGAGGCTTCAATGTTTCTCAGCAAACAAAAATTGAATTATCCACCAAGCTAATAAGCCTTAGAAAATTTGTTCCGAAAGCCAAGGCACTTAGATGAGCTTTTGAGATGGAAGCGAACCGAATTCCGACAGTTAATTTTATATACAGGAATAGTAACATTCACAGATATCCTGTGTCAAGAAATGTATGATCATTACTTGCTTTTATGTTGCAGTTATCGCATATGTCTTTCCGAAAAAATATTTGAAGCTAATATCGATATATTAAAAAGTATGTTGAAAGAGTTTGTCACGGACTTTAGCAAATTTTACGGTCAATACAGTATTTCTTACAAGGTTCACAGACTTCTACGTTTAGCAGACTTGATTAAAGAAATAGGTCAAGTGACAGTTATAATTTTGAAAAATATTTTCAAATTTTAAAAAAGAAGCTTTCTGAAGAAGAAGAAGTGGCTTCAATAGATAAAGATATAACAAAATATTTTCCAATAACTATCACAGACACACATTCGCTTTGATTCCGATTATCCACCAAATCACAAACTAAACATTAATTTGCCTATTCAAACTTTTATGCGCCAATAACAATCTTTATAGTATGGCTCGACAGATTGGTAAGATTTCTAATCCAAACATATTTAATAAAATATTAATCTATATGTGTAACATTTTTTTATTTCATCTGACAAAGAACCATTCCATTTAAATCAACCTATCGACCTAATAAATAATTCACCACCTATTTCTCTGCCTTCAACTATTGCTAGTTTCTCGCCAGATCATAGAATGATAACCGAAATCAAAGGTAAAAATTAAAAAAGCCAATTTAAGTTTTTAATCAAAATAGATTTTAGTATGAATAAGGATGCCTCTCAGAGAGAGAGAGCATTCCTTATGAACTGATGACATCAAGAGAGCAAAATCAGACGTAATATAAGGAATGCTTCATGCAACTGACATTCCCTACAATTTGTCAACGATAAATTAACTTAACAAGAATTTTAACAGTTTTGCGATTCACTAACTTTTTTAACACAATTTGTCAACGATAAATTAACTTAACAACAATTTTAACAAACTATGCTATTCACTAACTTTTTGTCTACTTTAAATTCGATAATTTATCGTTGTCAATTGGTAAATTGTTATTTTATCAGAGATTCTTTTTGTGCTGTTAAAGTTTTGTTGTATCAGAAGACGCGTCTTGACCTCGGTAACAATAATCCGGAAGCGCATTTTTTAGTTTTGGTTTCAGTGAGGAGATATTTGCAACCAAAGTTGAGAATTTTTTTGTCATTTGCATGTAGTTGTTGTAATCACAATAAATGGTAATTGTTTCCTTTAGGAGACAACTGCTAAAACACGTCCGAAATTATCGGGAAAAGTATCAAACGACGGGTTTAACCTTCGTATCAATAATCCGGACCGCGCAGCCGGTATTCGGCCGCGCTTCAAAACAATAACCCTTAGTCGGTCCAACACCGGCTACGCGGTCCACAGTATTTCTGCTCAGAACACACTTTTTGCACTTTTCGATCCACCCTAATCTGTGATTACAACAACCACATGAAAATGACAGAAAATTTTCAATTTTGATGGCAAATATCTCTTCACTGAAACAAAAACTCGAAAATTCGCTTCCGGGATATTGTTACCGAGGTCAAAACGCGTCTTTTGATACCTTTCCCGATAATTTCGGACGTGTTTTAGCAGTTGTTTCCTAAAGGAAACAATTACCGGGTTTTTTGCTAATAACTTTTCACTGAAACAAATTATTTAATTTCCGCTTTCGGATTATTGATACAGAGATCAAAACGCGTCGCTTGATACTTTTCCCGAGATTTTTGGACGTATATTAGCAGTTACGTGCTGTCGTATAGAATTACCATACCTTGGATCAAGCCCCTTATTTGGGATCGGACCTGGGTAATTTTTGGGTTTTTTGCGAATAACTTTTCACTGAAACAAAAAATTGAAAATCCGCTTTCGGATTGTTGATAGCGAAGTGAAAACGCGTTGATCGATACCTCTTCCGATATTTTTGGGCATGTTTTAGCAGTTGTCCTACTTCCCTTTGCTGAAATATCTGCACAAAAAATCGGTGCGAACAATTATTTTTAAGTTTTCGTAAATTTTGACATTTAAGTATCAGTGATGCCACTTTTTCTCAAATTGAAAACATTGATAACAAGTGTTGTTAAATCTGAGATAGTGAATCGCACAATCGTTAATGAAAGCAATATACGTTTACGGTAAAAGTCTCGATTGCCGAAACGTTAAAAGTTAGTGAATCACGCTACAGGCATTAAATTATAAACCTTATGATTATATGAAATAGGCATCATATAAGGCTCAAATTTTTTGGAGGGTAACGATGGCTATACTCATGCATGCAAGCAAGAAATAGAGATAAAGCATGAGTGTTACGAATACGAGGAAAAGAGTAAGGGCTGATAACTAACCAGTGTTCTAGTGAATGTATGTGTGCCTGCGTGTCCTTTATAGGCGCCCAAAGTGCGCAACCGATTTCTATGAAATTTTCACAGTATATCCTTGGGATCACAGGTTAAAGCATAGGCTATATATAGTTTCGGAAAAGTGGGCTACGCTATGTCCCCCCGGCTATATAAAATTACAATTCGTCATAACTATGAACTTATTTGGTCTAAATAAAGGATATTTGAATATAAATGTCCTTTAGTAAAGATTTACATAATTTTGAAACAGTGGGCGGTGCCACGCTCACTATTTTTGTGTTTTGTTCGTTCTTCATTAATGTCCAAAGTTTATAGTGGATATCTATGAAACTGTCACGATGGGTTCAGAAGTTGGTTGAGTACGGCATAGGCTATATATAGTTTTGGAAAACTGGGCGGTGCCACGCCCCAGGCTTTATAAAATTTCAATTCGTTATAACTCTGAACGTATTTGGTCAAAAATAATGATACTTATGTATACAGGGTGGCTGATGAATTTTGCTACATTAAGAAACTCAAATAATTTTTTTTTCAGTGTATGGAATTCATTTTTCTTTTATTCATGTTAAAGCTCATTAAATTTTATTAAATATAGCTTAATTAGTTTTAAAAATAATGGAATTTAAATGCCCCCCCTGTTCGTCGATGCATGTGCGGCATCTTACCAAAAAGTTGTTCATTACTGCTTGGAGAGTTGAGACAGGAATAGCCGCAATTGTTTCTCGAATGGATTGCCTTAGTTCATTCATATTTGTTGGTTTTGCTTTGAAGACTTCCTGTTTGCAATAACCCCACAAGAAAAAGTCAGGTGCAGTAAGGTCAGGCGACCTGGGTGGCCAACGGAATGTGGAGTTTCTGGATATCAGCTTATTGGGAAATTTTCGTCGCAATTCTGTCATAACAGGTTGGGATATATGAGGAGCTGCACCATCTTGCTGAAACCACACAGAGTTGAAAGAAATTCTCATTTGGCGTAATTCTGGATAGAAAAACTCTCTCAACATGCTCAAGTAACGGTCTCCGGTAACCGTAACGATGTAACCGTTTTCTTCGAAGAAGTAGGGCCCGACCATGCAGCGTGATGAAACTGCACACCACACTGTGACACGAAGTGGATGCAATTCCGTCTCATGGAGTATCTGTGGGTTGGAAGCACTCCATATTCGACAATTTTGTTTGTTTATGTTGCCGTTTAAATCGAAATGGGCCTCGTCAGACATGAAAAGACAGTTCAACATGTTTCCATCCTCTTCCACCATTTGAAGCATCTTCTGGCAAAATTCCAAGCGAGTCGGCAAGTCTGCAGCGTTCAGTTTGTTGGCCATTTGAATTTTATATGGGAATAAGTCCAAATCTTTGTGCATAATTGACTGTAATGACTGTCTGCTTACACCCATTTGAGCAGCTAAGCTTCTTGTCGAAAGACGTGGATTGTTTTGTATGGCAACAGCTACAGCAGCGATTGTTTCCTCCGTTCGAACTGAAGAGTTTCGATGGTAAGGTCTTCTGTTGACTGTCCCATGCTCGGCAAAATTGTTTACAAGTCTTATTATGGTCCATCTGCTCGGAGGATTGCCGCCAAACGTGCGCCTATACTCTCTTTGAACCGAAACTACGGGCTCCAGTGCGTGATAGCGGCGGACAATCCAAATTCTTGTTTCAGTGTCCCAGTTATCCATTTTTGTTAAACGTAAAAGTCAATATGCAAAATAAAAAAAAAATTTACCAGATTCATTAAATAGAAAAAAAGTTATTTAATTTTTTTTTGGTAGCGGCTTTCATTAGCCACCCTGTATGTGTCCTTTAGTCAAGTTTTACATTATTTTAGAAAAGTGGGCTGTGCCACGCCCACATATTTTGTGTTTAGCTTGTGCTTCATTAATGTGCCCAAATTTAGTGTTGTTCTATGAAACTTTCACAAGAGGCTCAGAAGTTTGGTGGGTACGTGAAATTTAGTCAAGATTTACAAAGTTTTGGAAAAGTGGGAGGTGCCACGCCCATAATTTTGTCGTTTTGTTTGTTCTTCATTAATGTCCAAAGTTTATAGTCCATCGCTATTCAACTTTCGCGATAGGCTTAGAAGTTCGGTGGGTACGACATAGGCTATATATAGTTTTGAAAAGGGGGCGGTACCACGCGCCAAGGCTATATAAAATTTTAATTCGTCATAACTCTGAACGTTTTTGGTCTAAGCTAATTTGAATATATTTGCCCTTTAGTCAAGATTTACATAATTTTGGAAAAGTGGGTGATTTCACGTCCACACATTTTTGTGTGTTGTTTGTCCTTCATTCATGCACGCATTTTATTGTTGATCTCAATGAAACTTTCACAGTGGGCTTAGGAGTTTTTGGAAAAGCCCCCATTTATATAACGCTGCAATTCGGTAAAGCTAGTAACTTGTTTGGTTGAAGTTAATGATATTTTATATATGGATATGTGTTCTATATATCAAAAAACCTTGGAAACAGATAGCAGTACCAGGATCGAATAAAAGTTAACTCGATATATCTCCGAAAGTATGTACATATCAGTACCCGCAGAGGAAATGGGAGAAGAAGGGGAAATTTCGAATGCTGCGGTTTATAGCGGCTGAACAGAAATTGCCTGGAGAATTTTTGCCTCACTGTGAAGGTGATGCTGGGGAGACATAAGGAGACACCCCGTGGCAGTTCGGGCACGGTGTTTTGACAGGCCTGCAACCTCCTCCAGTGTGTGTCTGCTAGCCCCGGCGACTATATAGGTGTCGCGTAGCTCAGAACCTGCTGGCCGACTGCCTTGTACGTTGGCAGAAACGTTTCTTTATCTTTCCCCCAAGTACTGCCAGCTAGTGACTTGAAGATTTTGTTGCGGCTTTGTACTTTGGTGGCAATCGCGAATACATGAGCACCGTAGTTGAACATGTTATCAAACGTGACCCCTAATATTTTGGGGTGTGTGAAAGTCGGAAGCTTAATGCCGTCGACGTAGACGCCTAATTCCATGTTCACCTGCGCTGTCGTAAATAAAGCGGGCGAGGACTTGGTCGGTGACAGGGTCAGATTTCGTCCAGCAAAAAAAACCGGACAGGTATGGGAGGTATGAGTTAACTCTTGAGCAGAGCTCGTCTACAGAGGGATAGGACACCATCCTGTGGCACCCCTTGTTTAAGTATACGTGGATTTGATCTTTCGCCTCTAAGTTCAACCGATGACTGCTGGCCACTCAGATAGTTGGCGGTCCAACTCTTTCCACAGAGGGGAAGAGTTGAATCCTCCAGGTCGTTAATAAGTTGCGAATGATTGACCGTGTCCAAAGCTTTCGACAGGACAAGCGTAATTAGCACGGTCCTGTCATTTGGACGATGTTGGTTGAGACCGACACCTATCTGAGTGGTGATGGCGGTCAGCGCGGTGGTAGTGCTATGCACGGAATCCATGTTGATGTTCGGCTAGTCGCAAGTTAGCTGTGTAGTAAGAGAGCAAAATCATCTCCAAAGTCTTCACTACTGGCGAGAGGAGTGATATCGGTCGATAAGGCTCCCCTCGTTGGCCGGCTTGCCGGGCTTTAGTAGTGGCACCACTTTTGCCTGTTTCCATTTTTCTGGAATGACAAAGGTGGTAATAGACAGATTGAAGACATTTGTTAGATACCTTACTCCCTCTTCTCCGAGATGTTTTAGTATCAGCGTGGATATATCGTCTGGGCCGATCGATTTGGAGCTTTTGGATCCCCGCATGGCCTCCGGAACCTCCGTGATGGTGATGGCAATGGGCGCTTGGCTATTTCTTCGTTTATGCTCTTCCGTGATGGCTCGTCTAATTTCCTTGTCGACTGGACGATGCAGTACAAATTGCCGGCAGAAAGCGCTCGCGCATCTCTTCGGCCTAGGCTGTACCTTATCACCAAAGGTGATAAGGTTAGTCGGATTTGACCAGGACTTTACAGTGCATCATAGTTTGCCAACACCAGCAGAGAGGCTGCGTTTGTGTTGATCAACCAGTTGTCTGATTTCCGCATTGAGATCTTGAATTTGGGGATCCGTAGGTTCCAAGCGTCGCACATGGTCACGTTCATTTGCCAGGGCCGCTGCCTCTGCAGGGAAATACGGACGTATCTGCTTAATTCTACCTGACGGAATGTATTGATTGGAGGATGAAAATATGACCATACGAAACGCTTTTTCCACTTCTCGTACGTCAGACGGGATGGGAAGAGCAACTAAGGTGCTCGCAGTGAAGTTAAGAAAACCAACCCAATCAGCTTTACTAAAATTGGTGAAAGTGCGATTCTCAGAAGTAACAAAGTCGTTGGGGCGATCGATTGAGAGAACTATCTGTAAATGATTCGATGCAAGAGTTAGCATCGGTCGCCAGTCAGGCCAGTTTTTGAGACCAGCGCTGACGATAGTAAGGTCTGGCGAACTAGAATAATTTACCGCGACTCTCGGTGGGCATCCTCGTTCACAGTGAAAAACGTCGAGTTATTTATTTGTTCAGCCAGTTCCTGCCCCATTACATCGACCTGTAGGCTCGAGTGCCATTGGTCGTGGTGTGCGTTGAAGTCTCCGAGGATTACACGATTATCGCCTCTGGTGGATGTTGTGCGTAACTTTGTTTCTTGAATAGCAGCAATCTTTATATTTTGCAGCTTCATGATGTTCCCTATCTCAGTAACCTTGCCGGTTAAGCCGTTGCAGTTCAACTGTAGGACACGAAAGTGCGAAGGGGGAGAAATAATCACACTTAGAGTCAAGGAGAAGACGAGGGATCCGGACCATCGAAAGGAGGCGAATCGGTCGACGTTGTAGGTTGCGTAGCTCGACAACATGGCGCAAAGTACGTATCAGTCCATAAGTTCCTGTTACCAAGTTGACAACATATAAGCAGGTGACATAGGCCAAGGCAGGAGTTGCATTTGACTGATGTCGCAAGTGTATATAGTCTCACCCGACAGACAGTGCACATGGTGTAAGGGACCAGGAGCTGGTGGCTTTGGCTTACATTTGTACTAGTGCTGGAAGAAGAAGGGGAGGTGGTAATTGGGGAAGGGGAGGTTGCGCTGGGTATTAGTGTCGTTAGTCTTGGGGACTGTGTCTGGAACTTGTGGCGGTGCGACACTGCATCCACTGTGGCCACGGGACGCCCTAGGGCGTGAACAGCATGAGGCCACAAAAGTTTTGTAGAAACTAGGGGACCTATGTGTGGAGGGATTTAGCCCGGAGCACCTAGTTTTGTGCAACCATCTTTTACATGTATTACATTGGACGAAGTGTGAACGTTTGACGTAAATCTTCTTCCAACAAACGCAGCAGATCCATACTCTTAGTGAATTCAACACCAGCCCTGCTGCAAGGGGCTGCTCGAAGGATGACAATGTTAAGGTGACAAGTTAGACAGGGTAATGTCGAAATAACAGCCCTAGGTCGGATATAAAAACCCAATACAATAGAACCGGCTGTTGTGGGAGTGAATGAAATGAGGTGTTGTTGTTTTTGTTGTTGTTGTGACGACAAAAACACTCCCCGAAGGTTTTGGGGGTTGCTGTCGAACTGACAGTCCTTGGCCGGATATGAATCCGGTACGCTCCGGTACTCCCTTGCGGTACTGCCCCACTGTCGTGGTAGCGATTTGGTATGACCAGAGGAACCTTCTAGGACATGTCACCCCAGATGGGTAATGAGAGGTGAGAGGCATCATATCCGTAGATCAACCATCGAGTTGCACGTCATTACCTTTGTGCATATTAGTCGCCTCTTACGACCGGTATACCTACCTCGGGCATATTCTAAACCCCTAACCCGGAGGGATGAGGTGTCATATGAAAGAGCTCAAGTTGTAGACGTGCCAAAGATTTACCTTTTTCAAACGGGTTGCCGCCTTATTAAAATTTAGGTTTTCCTCTAAAGTTTGCTAAATTTTTATAGTTGCTGGGTCAAATGAAACGTTTTGGCCTGGAAAGGAGTTATTAGTTGGAATGAAAAAAAGTTATTGCCACCAGTTCAAAAAATGTGTTTAATTTATTTGATTAGATTATTTTTTTCTTAATTTTTAAACAGGAGATTTAATATAAAAATATGTATAAAGACAGAAATTTTTTAAGCAGGCGCAAGCCTTTTTATAATGATTTTTGTTGGAACGATTTTTTGTCATCCCTTGTCAAGTTTGGTTTTGTGACAAACCGGTTTCGGCGTTCTGCCATTTTCAATGCCTAGTTTCGTTCTGGTCTGTGTCTCTCCGTTGCGTGGTTTTTATAGTCCATGGGTGCCGTGGCAGGTAATGTCAATCTATGTGTCCATGGTAGGTAACGTTAATATGCGTTTGTGTGTACGCGGTATTGATACGTCCGAATTCCTTTTTATAATCTTACTAGCAACCCGCCCCGGCTTCGAACGGAAATAAAATATAATTGAATTGAAAACATACATACATACATACGTCCGAAATTTAATTATGCGAGAGATTCGTACATATGTACTTACATACATACGTACCAAGTTCTTTCACCATACGATCTAATTCAACATGACTGAGGTGGGATGAGATTCCCGCATAATCGGTTGACAGCGAACGAACACACAAACAGCGTTCTTTCACCATACGATGTCGCCCCACCTCATTCATGTTGAATTAGATCGTATGGTGAAAGAACGCTGTTTGTGTGTTTATTCGCTGTCAAGTTCTAATGGCTCATTCGTTTAACAACGAACAAACACACAAACAGCTTTTTTGGAAAAAGTGCTGCTTTTGTTTAAACAATTTTGGTTAAATAAGATATGAAACAACTATTTTTTTTGATGCAGAACGAAAGTAAATATTTCAAAGTTTAACTTCAAGTAAGTTTCATTTTAATCGGTGGATTCGTTTAGGATTTATGGCTGTATAAAAGAAAAATTTATGGTTTTTTACCACATTTTGTCCGATTGCCACGCCCCCTTTATATATTTCTTCACGTTATAATGACATAAACCTTCCTCTTCAACCAATCTATGTATTAAAAAAAACCGCATCAAAATCCGTTGCTTAGTTTTCAAGATTTAAGCATTCAAGGGGAAATACAGACAGAAAAAGTGACTTTGTTTTATAATATGTTAAGACTAGCAACCCGCCCCGGCTTCGAACGGAAATAAAATATAATTGAATTGAAAACATACATACATACATACGTACGAAATTTAATTATGCGAGAGATTCGTACATATGTACTTACATACATACGTAACAAGTTCTTTCACCATACGATCTAATTCAACATGACTGAGGTGGGATGAGATTCCCGCATAATCGGTTGACAGCGAACGAACACACAAACAGCGTTCTTTCACCATACGATGTCGCCCCACCTCATTCATGTTGAATTAGATCGTATGGTGAAAGAACGCTGTTTGTGTGTTTATTCGCTGTCAAGTTCTAATGGCTCATTCGTTTAACAGCGAACAAACACACAAACAGCTTTTTTGGAAAAAGTGCTGCTTTTGTTTAAACAATTTTGGTTAAATAAGATATGAAACAACTATTTTTTTTGATGCAGAACGAAAGTAAATATTTCAAAGTTTAACTTCAAGTAAGTTTCATTTTAATCGGTGGATTCGTTTAGGATTTAGGGCTGTATAAAAGAAAAATTTATGGTTTTTTACCACATTTTGTCCGATTGCCACGCCCCCTTTATATATTTCTTCACGTTATAATGACATAAACCTTCCTCTTCAACCAATCTATGTATTAAAAAAAACCGCATCAAAATCCGTTGCTTAGTTTTCAAGATTTAAGCATTCAAGGGGAAATACAGACAGAAAAAGTGACTTTGTTTTATAATATGTTAAGACGATAAATAAAATGAATGTTTGTCTGTGTGCCCTTTATTGGCGTCCAGAGTACTCAACCGTTCTTTATGAAATTTTCACAGTATATTCTTGGGTTCACTGGTTACAGCATAGAATATATAGGCCTGGTTTCACCAACTCGACTTAACTTAGTTAAGTAGCGATTTTCACTTTTTCAGTTTCACCACCTAACTTAGCTAAGTCACAACTTAGTCAACTTGCCAGCTGACTTATTCTCGACTAAGCAGTGTTGCTGTGGTTCAAAACCTAAATGTCAGTAATGTTGCTAATTTGTTTTGTGCAACGCCCCCGTCGGAAACTTCACCATGCTTGACTTTAACAGGGTAAGCGTAGATGCATGTGAACGCTTGTTTTCTAGCATGCAACCATTACGAAACTATCGTTTTCAATTAAGCTTTAAATTTAGTACCTTCCAACTAAAGCGAAATGGGTGTAAGATCAATACATTCCTTCTTGTATGGCCATACATGCCCTTTTCGCACTGGGATATTGGGATGCGCAGAGTTGTCTGGTATGAAAAAATACTACTATGCATAAAACAGCTGATCGGGTTGTTGTGCTCAAAATTATTTAAGTCGCTCAGTTGGTGAAACCCAAAATTAAGTTAGTCTCGAATCTGTGCTAACTTAAGTCACGACTTAGGCCCGGTTTCACCAACTCGACTTAACTTAGCTAAGTAGCGATTTTCACTTTTTCAGTTTCACCACCTAACTTAGCCAAGTCACAACTTAGTCAACTTGCCTTCTGACTTATTCTCGACTAAGCAGTGTTGCTGTGGTTTAAAACCTAAATGTCAGTAATGTTGCTAATTTGTTTTGTGCAACGCCCCAGTCGGAAACTTCACCATGCTTGACTTTAACAGGGTAAGCGTAGATGCATGTGATCGCTTGTTTTCTAGCATGCAACCATTACGAAACTATCGTTTTCAATTAAGCGCTAATTTTAGTACCTTCCAACTAAAGAGAATGGGTGTAAAATCAATACATTTCTTCTTGTATGGCCATACATGCCCTTTTCGCACTGGGTTATTGGATGCGCAGAGTTGTCTGGTATGAAAAAATACTACTATGCATAAAACAGCTGATCGGTTTGTTGTGCTCAAAATTATTTAAGTCGCTCAGTTGGTGAAACCCAAAATTAAGTTAGTCTCGAATCTGTGCTAACTTAAGTCACGACTTAGTTTTAGTCTTAGTCGCGTTGGTGAAACCGGCCCTTAGTTTTAGTCTTAGTCGCGTTGGTGAAACCGGCCCATAGTTTTGGAAAAGTATGCGGTACCACGCCCCTAGGCCATAGGAAATTTCAATTCGTCATAGATCTGAACGTATTTGGTCTAAATTAATGATATTTGGATTTATGTGTAGCCTGGTCAACTTTTAAATAATTTTGGAAATATTCATTAATATCCACAGTTTATTGTCGATGTCTCTGAAAATCTCACGGTAGGTTCAGGAGTTCGTTGGGCACGACACAGGCTGTATATAGTTTTTTGAAAACACTCAAGGTTATATAAAGATGAATTCGGTATAGTTAGGAATTTATTTGGTTAAAGTTTTATGATATTATATATATAGATATCTGCTCTATATATTAAAAAAAATTTGGATATTTAAGCGGTATAGGATCAAATAAAAGTGAATTCGCTATATCTTCGAGACTATATGCAATTTGTTAAATGTAGGTAACTCAAATTTTATGCAGGACAGCGTCTGCCGGGTCGGCTAGTCTTATAAAAAAATGAACGTGTGGCAGTGTCTGTGGATCTCTGTGTCTGTGTTATAGGCGTCCGAAGTACTCAACCAATCTTTATGAAATTTTCATAGTATATTTTTGGGTTCACTTGTTACAGCATAGGCTATATATAATTTTGGAAAAGTGGGCGGTGCCATGCCCAGGTCATATAAAATTTCAATTCGTCATAAATCGGAACGTATTTCGTCTAAATTAATGAAATTTGGATATAAATATAACTTAGTGAAGATTTACATAGTTTTGTAAAAGTTGGCGATGTCACGCCCACATATTTGAATTTTGTTTGTGCTTCATTAATATCCACAATTTATTGTTGACGTCTATGAAACTTTCAGGATAAGTTCAGGAGTTCATATGCTAAATGCTGAATTCTGGGGTAAAAGGAAAAAAACGAGGAAAATGCAAAATGCAGGCTCAGCATAAACAGCACATTAGGTTGTGGGCCCTTATTACTTATCAAATGTTTTCTTTCATCAGCAATCCGAATACAGTACTAGGCTTCATGTTAACTTTTAAAGAAGAAGGGCAAGTGTACCATATGGCAGGTAGTCTTTTTCCTCTTCAAACAAAGAACCCGAAATTATTTTATTGCAAATCCAGTCCTCTACGCGATGTTCTATTGCTGGAAAATCTTTGGACGGGTCATTAATCAAACATGTGGATATATATTACGTACATATGTGCCATCTTTTAAAGCGGCAGATGATTGTGCACCCCAAAACGTCCCAGATTTATTTATTTATTTATTTTTTATTTATTTATTTATTTTTTTATTTAATAGTCTATGAACATATTAATTATTCTTACAGACTAAGAGAAAAACACAAAATAAAAGTTGACAAACTTACATCTATACAATTAAATTAGGGAATAGAGTTTATAATATTAACAAAATATGATTTCGATACAGAAAAATCAAGATCGATAGAATTTGAGATCGCGTTGAATTCATTCATGACCCGTAACAGAGGAGCATTTCGCGCATAATTTGTCCTAAGATTTTCGAAGTAGAAAATATTTGAATATCGAAGTGCTCTTTGCGGTATATTAAAATAAATCCGCTCCAAGAGGTAAGAACAATCAACAATTCCTTGGATAATACAAAAGATTAATAAGCAGTAATCTGGAGTTAAAAGATGGAACTGGGTCCGAAAAACGAAGGCAGTGTAAAGCATATTTTAGAAAAATTTTTTGAACACGTTCTATCCTGTCTATTCTAAATTGATGGAATGGACGCCAGATGAAGGCAGCGTACTCTAGATGGCAGCGGACAAAGGAAACGTAGAGTAACTTTAGAGTGTAGGGATTTGAAAAGTCTGCACTGTTTCTCCTAATGAAGCCTAGCATTGCATAAGACTTTGAGATTATAAAATCAATGTGGCTGTTGAAAGAAAGTTTGGCATCAAAAATAACGCCAAGATCCTTGATTTCATTAATTGTTTGCAATGCATGTGTCAAAATACAGTAAGACGTTGTGAGCATATTATTATTAGACCTCTTATAAGACACATGGAAACATTTACTGATATTGAGCGGAAGGTGAGACTTTAGGCACCATGAGTGCAAATTATCAAGGTCAAGTTGTACCATAGCCACGTCAGCAGCACTCGCGACACTCGAGAACAACTTCAAGTCATCGGCATATAACAGAAAGTGGCAGAACTGAAAACACGATCTGATATCATTAATAAATAATACAAAGAGCAGTGGACCAAGTAAGCTACCCTGCGGGACACCTGATGTGGCAATGTACAATTCAGATGAGATCTTTCAGCATTTCAGCGGGGTTATCCATGATGATGGGGTGCCAGCTGGCGAACATCGTAATGCTTAAATGTTTGCTTTGTAATGACCACAAACAAGGCACAATAGCAAATATTCAATGAAACCGCAGTGGTTTGAGTAAATTGAGTTTTTCACATGTACAACGTATCCTTGTCGCATGTTACATCGAGCATGAACATTAGTATTGTATACACAGAAATTATTTTAGTTTTGTTCAATAAAAAGTTTTTATAGCCATTGTATGCAACATTAATTTTCCTGGATATGAGTAAGTACATAATCGTAAGCTATTTCTATATTGATTAATATGTAAGTTATCACCAGCTAAACTGCAGTAATTACGCCAAGCTAGCAATAAAGCTAACAAAGTCAGAATGCCAGTAAACCATAAGAATTAGGAGATGGCCCAGACGCTGATTCAGCAAAATATACTAATATTGCAAATAACATCCGGTATGCGCGGATCCAATACTGCACCGGCCCAGACGTCGAATCAGCAAAACAAACTAATATTGTGGACAACATCCGGCATGCGTAGAACCAATGGAAATATCCGATTCTGCTGACACAGGTAGAATTAAGTTATATTAAGAAGTAAACAAGTAGATTAAGTTGAGTTGTAATAGTGGTTTCATAAAATAAAGGTCTATTGACCAATAAAATATATATATATATAAATATATATATATATTTTTCGGCTCGAAACTATTTCATCCGATAATTGGCGCCCGAGCAAACTAATCAGCTCCGCGAAGTCGTGTCTAAAGAAAGTACCACTCGAAATATAAAAAAGTGCTACATAAATTTGAAAAAAAGTGCCACAATTAATAAAAGTGATAAACAAAAAAACTGTAGAAGACTCACACACTGCACAAAAAGGCGTTTAAAAACAAGTATAAAAAGTTCTAAAGCAAACTAAAGTTGTGACACAAAACAAAAATTGTGTGACGTGCACCAAAAAAAGTGGCACAGAAAAATAAGAGTAAAGTAGCGTGAAAAGGAACGTGGAACTTCCTAGAGGCCACAACGGCATCACGACATCAGCAAGCCCAGACTTAGTAAGGAGTGAGATCAGTGTGCCGAAGTACAAAGGGAAAGGTATACCGCACACTCACCAGCAGATAGACAAATGCAGCTAAGAATACTCCAGCAGTGTGACCAGGTGATAGAAAAAAAGAGCCTAAGTCGGCAAAAAAAAAGGTTAGAAAAGGCTAAAATTAAGAAACTAAGAAGCTAAAAAAAGGTCAGAAATTTTTTTACGAAATCGATTTCAAACTTTTTATTTTAGTTTAAACTGTTTGGAATCTGTAGACATACCTTAAAGGAACTATTCTTGTTTCAACAAATATCAGGCACATTTCCTTGACTAAAAATTCTTTCAAAAGAATATATACTATAGAAAAATCACTGCAAACTAATTCATTGTATAATATTTTCTTCGTCTGATGAATCAGAAGAGCTCAAAAATTCCAATTTTAAGCAAAATATGACATTATTTGCAAACACATTACGCTGAAAGCTTCGGATGAACTAAAAATTAACGATTTTTCAACGCGCTTTCTTAACGTCAATCCAACATATCCTCCCTTTAAAATACTAGTCTTTTTGAAACAAATTCTACATTGAAGTGTTCTTCAACCGTATTCTAAGAAAAAAAATTCTGAAACGAGCTCTGAGGTTGCGTTTTTGAAAAAATATCTTTTTTAGGATCAGGCCTTCCGAACTTGCAGATGAGTTTAGAATGAAAATCAGTTCTTCGTCTGATTAATCAGAAGAGCACGAGTCTGCGTACAAAGTGTCAGGATTTCCAAGAATTAAATTTTGACAATACACTCAGTATTTATTTGATATCTTTCTTTGTCAAAAACTTATGCACACTGACTTCAAAATTCAAATTCTGCCGAGGTTACATTAAAAGCAAAAGTATAATTAGACATAAAAAGGCAAATGTCAGAGATTCAGTGATGCCAGAAAATAATAAAATAAGATATTATATAAGTATACGCAGTCGATATGATTTGACGACAGCTCGGCCCTTCCTGACGGAAACTCGTCCCGAGTTTATGTATCACTTATAGAGTCATCATTGTCATCCTCTGGTAGATCGTCTATTTCGGGGAACAGTGTGCACCAAAGTTTCAATTTATCACTGCTGACCACTGTGCTGAATTTTCGTTGTTTGCGCTGAGCACCCTCAACATCTTTAATAGCGTAGCGATCAAACCTGAGAACTTTGTCAATAACATAAGGTCCTCGATACTTATGCTCTAGTTTGCGTGATTCACCGGTACTTGGAAGAGAGCTTTCGACCAGGACAAGATCACCTTCTTCATATATGGGTGGCGGTTTATGCTTAGCGTTAAATCTATGTTGCCAAAAAACACGTGCTGCCTCAATATTTGCAATAGCTTGTGAACGTCGTTGATTCATTTTTAAGTGTTCGAGATTAATATGGCCATCATGCAATGTAGTAAGGATTTTATTTCCACTAATATCACACAGCGGAAAATCATAAATTAAAACCATTGCTGAAAACTGCGTAGTTCTATTTATGTGTGTATTGATAGTCCATTGGAGACGTCGCACCTCCGTAACATTCGTGGGTGTAGGATATTGTTGTATTGCCGCAGTTTTTATTCGACCTGGGGTTAGGCCATTCTCATTTAACTCATGGCCTAAGAACGTTGACGTTGTTCTGCATAAAAGCGCACTTCGACAACCGAAGCGTTAATCCTTCTCGTTGGATAATACGTAAAAACTCTTCAAGGTTATGCGCGCCTTTATCAAAATTGTTGGATGCATCAATAACCTCATCAACATAACTTACCACCTTTGATTTTATGGGCTCAATGAGATGGATCATCATTTTCTGGAATGTACTCGGCGCATTTGCGTAGCCCAAATGGCAGTCGGTTAAACTCGTAATGCCCATTTTGAGTTATGAAAGCTGTTAACCCCTTTGACTCTTCTTCAATCTCTATCTGATAGTATCCCGACATCATGTCTAGTGTGGTAAAATATTTCTTACCTGCCAATATCGACAATGTCCCATCTACTATTGGCATTGGCCATGGCTGCTTTTGTGTAATTGCATTCAACTCCCTGTAATCAACGCATGATCGATGTTCCCCATTTGTTTTAGGAACCAGCACTATGGGAGATGCATACATCGAATTCGACCGCCGAATAATGTCTAGATCTAACAACTCATTAATTATATCGTCCACAATTTTCTGTTTCGGGACAGGTATCGGCTACGGGTTTCGCACTACCGGTTTTGTTGATGTTACCGATATTTGCATCTTAGATGAACTACATTTACCTATTTCGCGTAATTCGTCACCAAAGCAATTTGCATATTTATTCAACATTTCTTTTAGCTCTTTTTGCTCGTTGCTTGTAACTTGATTACCAACATTCACTTTATTTTCATCAATAACACCAATATGACATTGCCCATTTTCAATTACAACACGACTTTTTGACAAAACATCAGTCCCGATTATGGCATCGTACGCCATTAGTTCATTATCAACAGCTAAAAGTTCGCACTCAAAATCTTTGTTATCAATCTTAACCAGTGTACTTATGAACTCACGGCATTGAAACATACCGCCAGCAAAGCCCTGCAACTTCTTTTCACACGACACTAGCTTACATTCAGTATTTACGACAATATTACGTTTCTCAAGCGACTTGCAACTGCCAGAATCTGTTAATGCTTCACATTCAACCCGATTCATTAAAATAGTTTTGGTCAAATTTCGGATTACTTGAACACAATCTTCAATGGCGTTAATGATTGATTCATTGTTATTCACCTTTTGGTCCACTTGCTCACTGTCTCCAATTGCATGGATACGTGAGTTATTTACTGTGGGGCAAGCCTTTGTTTCATGAGTAAATGCAGCACAATGATCATACCACTTTTTCTTTTGGGGCTTCTGGCAACTTAGAGAAATATGCCCCCGTTCCCCACAATTGTAACCCACTGGCCTATTTGCAACATTACTTGTGACGTCAACTATTGTTATTCTTATACATATTTGTTGTCTCACCGCTTCCCTGGTTTTTTCTCATATTCACTATTGTGTTATTCAGTGCTTGCAACACATCAGAGCACTTCACAAAATGCATGACTGTTAAAATTTTCCGTAAGCCATCATCACTCAAACCATTGATAATAAACCGAATTATTGCACTGTCTTCTAGGTTTCCGCGACGTCCTAGAGCTAATATTTCAAAATAATATTCAGTCACCGATTCTGTTTTATTTATGCGCGTATTCATCATTTGTATGTGAATGTCCGCACTATTTACTATGCACGGAAAATCTTTTAAAAACAAAGCTACAAATTGTTGCCATTGTTTAAATATGGGTTGCGAATCGACCCACATTTTTGCAACACCTTTAAACTTACATTGTATAGCAAAGGGTAACACGCTGTCATTCCATTTATATGCATCTCTTATTTGTTCAACACGCTCTACAAATTGTACCGATGTCATTTCATCATTACACGGGTAAAAGTCTGGTAAAATGTCAATTATCTCACGTGCCACACTTCTCCCATATTCGTATGTGTTATTGACGTTTATGCCTACACTATCATTCGCAATTTCAGCATGAATATTTTCACCATATGTTGGTCTAACGACATATTCAAAACGATTTGCGCTTGGCGTTAGCACTGCTGTTGAAAACACATTATTTGTTGTTGCACCTTTCGTGAAATTCGCTTCGTTAATGCTGCTCGTTGCACATATTGGCATGCTACATGCTATCGACGTTCCACTCATATACACTAAGGGTGGATTATTATATTGCGCAATATCATGAATCTGCTTACATGCTTGCGTTGGCGTAACAGAATTATGTGTGTATACAAAAGAATTTTCTGGACTCAACTGCTGAACTGCTGTCGTGTGGCTTACCAGCGTCGACGCGTCTAACGTTTTCTGAAATTGACAAGATAACGTCTCCATTTTTTACGTTGCAGCTCGCTTACCTCGTTGCGCAATTTCGTCACCTCAGTGTCCTCATGCGTTGCTGGCCTGTCCACTGCCTCCTTGTTCTCCATATCGATGATTATGCTATCGTCCATCTGCTGCACGTTTGTCGCTGAACTTATTATGCCTTCGAATTGAAGCTGCTGTACTCGTGCAACAACCTGCGCGTCGTTTTACTGCCCGCTTGACGCAATACTTCTTTCAACTGAACAATTGTGAGTTGTTCTATATTCATACCCGCGTGGCGCTATTACCGATTCATTATTTTTTTTTCACAGTGTGTGTGGGTTTTATTACCCCCTTCTGAATTCTGTCAGGATTTCCAAGAATTAAATTTAGACAGGACTTCAAAATTCAAATTCTGTCAAGGTTGAATTAAAAGCAAAAGTATAAGGATATATAAAAAGGCAAATGTCAGAAATTCAGTGACGCCAGAAATTAATAAAATAAGATATTACATGAGTATACGCAGTCGATATGATTTGATGACAAAAGTTTGTGTATTTATCATAGAGATGAGATCATCGGTAATTTCAAAATCAGTGCAACATTTGGATATGCTTTTTAACGAATATCTAATATTAAGCAGCGAGTTAAGCATTTTAATTTTTTCCTTAACTAAGTTTTTAAAATGTTCATAGCACTAAAAATTCTTTCGATCTCCCCATTACTGCAAGGTAATACCAAAAAGCTAGATACGAATTCGACCAGTTCTAAAAAAGGGGTTCCTTTAAAGAATTTTATGGGTAGAGTTCACACTTGTCCACTGTACAGTTATTAGCTTTCGCCACGGCAGCTCAATCAATGCTACTTGACTTGAAGAATATTTAGACTTTTTTTCTTGAAAGGAAGAAAATACATCCGCCTCTGTAACTTTCAAATAATTATCAACTGAAAAAAAGTTTTTCCTTTTGTAAAGAGTTCATATTATCAGTTGGGTTATCAACTCCATTAAAAATAGTTGACAATAGTTACGAATAATTTTCTGCATTTCGTCATCAATACTACCTTCATTTAACTTTAATTTTATATGAAAAATATGGTGTTGGGCCCAGAAAAGGTTTGCAGTAAAAAAAATGTTAAAAAAAAGTCATGAAGCTAAAACCAAAATTATGAGGCTAACGAACAAAAAAAAGGGCGAAATCTAGCCTTGAAAAGGCTAACCTGTTCACACTGTACTCGAGATAAACTACGAAAAGATAAACCTTACTCTAATTTGCAAGTAACATCTATACATATTAACTCAGTGCAAATTCTTTTGATTTAATTGGAGTTCATATTAAACAACCTAACCTTTAATTCTTAATAAATATTTAAATACAATAAAATTAAAATAAAAAATGGCTAACCCAAACAACTTAGTTAAGCCAGAAATGCTAGCAGCACCTTCTACAGCTGCAGCATCCCACTGTAGCTCCCCAAATTTCTCCAGAGTTAGCTTTAGAACTGTGATCAACCAGACCATAGAATCTAATAGCCCCAGCCTTATGCAAAACGTCCTTAAAAGTAGTTCCCCAATAATACCCGATCAAGTAATAGACGAGCAATTTAGAAACAACATGACGGAAATGGACAAGATTCCAGACGTCGTAAGAGCTTTAAGAGAGTTTTCAGGAAATTCCCTTGAAGTCAGCTCATGGAAGAAAAGTGTCGAGCGGATCTTAAGGATATACGAACCGTCAAAAGGTAAACCTAAGTATTTCGGCATTTTGAATGTCATAACAAACAAAATAATAGGTAAAGCAGACATAGGCCTTGAGTTATATAACACCCCTTTAGAATGGACAGCAACCTCCCGTTGTCTCACCACCCACTAAGCCGATGAATGAGACATAGGCACTCTACAATACCAGATGACTTGTCTCATACAGGGAAGAAATGCGGTAAACGAGTTTTATCAAAAAGTTTACAGCCATTTATCCCTTATCCTCAACAAAATAGGTTGCATGGAAATTGGCGAGGAAGCAGTCCATTTATTAACGGACAATAACCATGCTAAAGCCCTCGATACCTTTGTTAGAGGACTTTCCGGTGAAAATCCTATGCTTCTAGGTATAAAAGAACCCAAGAGCTTACCAGAAGCTCTACACATTTGCCTAAAGTTAGAGAACCAAAGCTTTAGAGGGCACCATGCTAACAACCAAATGTCAGCCTCCCACCAACAAAACTTCAGTCCTCCAAACCCTGGACAACAACTCTACAAGTCAAGATATACCCAACCAGCGTACCCACCATTCCATCAATCAAAATTCTTTCCCGAATTGGCTCATATACCGCAACCTCCGCGAAACTATCGCCAACCAAATTTTAATTGCCACGCTTTCCAGCAAAACCAAAATCCAAATCCAAACCAACCGAGCCCATTTAATGGATATCAACCACAAAATCCCTATAGCCAACCTAGATATTCATTTAACCAACAACAAAGCTATCCTCCTCCAAGGCCACCTAAAACTCCTCAACCAATGGAAGTAGACGAAAGTATTGGGACGAAGCAGTAAATTATGTGAATTGTCCCAAGCCCCAAGAAAGCGGAAAACGACCACAAAACGCATCCATGATAAACCACCCCCCCACCGAAAGTTCAAAGAAACTTTCATATAAACTCTGACGAAGTGACAGACGACCAACTCTACGAAGACGAATATTACGACCAATATAACAACAGTCAGGACACAGCTTAGAATAACGTAGACGAAGAACCGCACGATCTAACGGGCGTACACTTTTTAGATTGAAAAACGAAGAGCGGCGAAATACTAAATATACTGATAGATACAGGATCTAACAAAAATTATATTCAATCCAGACTAGTTAGAAAATAAATAGAAAACGATAACCCATTTTTCGCCAACTCAGTTGGAGGAAAAATAAAAATTCCGCACCACACATTGAAAGTAAAATAGTTCTCTGGAAGATTAACACTTACCTGATTGAAAACAGACAACAATTGACTAATACAGACGAAAACTTGCGATAAACGACGTTTTTACGTGGTCACAAAATAAACAAAACGCAGGTGCACTTCACTAGCTCGTCCAGCGGCCAAAACATGACGTGGCAAAACAGGTTTTTCAATAAACAACGGATTATACGAGTTCACGAGACTACCATTTAGCTTAAAGAACGCCCCATCTATTTTTCAACGGGCATTAGATGTCATATTGAGAAAACACATAGGACGAATATGCTTCGTCTATATAGACGACATAATTATATTTAACAAAAACGAGAAAGAACATTCCGAGCACATAGATAAAATTAAAATTTTTGAAACCCTTAGTAAAGCAAATATGAAAGTACAGATCGATAAATGCGAATTCTTTAAAAAGCAAGTTGAATTCCTGGGATTTGCAGTATCTTCCCATGGAATTTCAACAAATCCATCCAAAGTAGACTCAATAGCAAAATTTTCCATATCTTTAGACGATCAAGGACTTCTTAGGCTTATCTGGTTACTATAGACGATTTTTCAAAGATTATGCTAAGTTACCATAGCCATTAACATCCTTACTTCGAAGAGAAGAAGGGAGAATGTCCAAAAGTAGTTTAAAAACAATCCAAATACATTTAACTGTAGCAGCAAAGGCAGCATTCAATAAAATTAAATCCACTTTGACATACAAAAACGTAATTTTGCAATATCCCGATTACAGCAAAGAATTCAACCTGAGTACAGGTGCCTCAAAATATGCCATAGGCGCAGTCCTTGAACAAAATAGCAAACCAATAACCTTTATATTACGAACATTGAACAAAGCAGAGGAAAATTACTCAGTAACCGAAAAGCAAATGCTTGCCATAATTTGGGCACTGAACTCCTTTAGGAACTACCTATACGGTACAGCAAAAGTGGTAATACACACAGACCATCAGCTACTCACATATGCCTTAAGCAACAAGAATAACAATTCAAATTAAAACGTTAGAAAGCCATGCTCGAAGAGTATAGTTATGAATTAAGATACAAGCCCGGAAAATCGAATGTAGTTGCACACACATTATCTAGACCATACAAAATTCGTTATACCCAAACAAAAGTAGAAGACTTGGTAAACGAGGATGTACAAAATGAAACAATACTAAAGGAACATAAACGAGCACACAGAAATAGGGACGAAAATAAAAAAAAACTAATACAAAAATATTACTTTCCCAACATGAAAACAAAAATAGAGAACATAATTAAACAATGTAAAGTTTGCAAGGAAAATAAATACGATCGTAACCCCAATAAACCACAACTGTTAGAAACCCCAACACCTCAATATCCCGGAGAAATAATGCATATAGACATCTACAATACAGAAAAAAGGCTAGTTTTAAGGCTGTAGATAAGTTTTCGAAATAGGCACAAGTAAGAATAATAGAATCCAAAGCAATAGAAGATATCAAAGAACCCTTACGACAAATACTTTTTGCTTTCGGTGTACCAAAAATAATAGTTATCGACAATGAGAAATCTTTAAATTCAACTTCTATACAATTTATGGTCGAAGATCAACTAGGAATTAAAATTTTTAAAACTCCCCTTTACGCGAGTACAGTTAACGGACAAGCAGAAAGATTTCATTCTAACCTATCCGAAATTATGAGTTGTCTTTAAACGGAACGCACACACCGCGGTGCACCGCTCCTTCCAAGAACTCTTAGATCGAAGTACAAACGAGTACAATTACTCCATACACTCCACAACAGCCAAAATACCCTTAGAGACATTTTTTGGCAGACGCGTTTCAATAAACCTAGAACAATACGAAAATTCACGACAAGAAAATATAGAAATTCTTCGAAAAAACAAGAAAAGGACTTAGATATTCATAACAAAACACGGGAGCCTATAAAAACATACGCCCCTGAGACATAATTTACGTTAGGATAAACAAACGAATAGGGTCAAAACTTACAGCAAGATATAGAAAAGAAATTGTTAAGGAAGACAAATCCAGTATAGTAATGAGTGAAAAAGGACGAACAGGAAACAAAAGTAACATTAGACGATAGTAAACAAATTTTTTAGTTCTCCTCCTCTTTTACAGACTTCTTCTACACTCAGTGTACGCAAACTTCAAAATAATAGATTATACGAACTCACAACTAGCAACATTCGACACAGGACTGACAAAAGTTTCAACTGGAACTTACAGGATAATACACAAAGTAGACCTATATGCATGTCAGAGGACGTTAAACGATATAAGCAGTACCATAAAATCCAAAATAACCTCTGAAAATCCCCTTCTACCCATCCTTATTAATGAATTAAACCTAACCCAAACAGATTTAAATAGGCTAAAACCCCAAATATTTAGGAAACCAATAGATGAAATAGGAAAAGTATGGAAATGGATCGCAGGAAACCCCGATCATGACGGCCTAGTTATTCTAGAAAGCCAAATAAATAATATTATACACATTAATAATAACCAAGTAACAATAAATAAAATAATTTTTGATAGAATAAGTAAAATAACAGCAGTTTCAAATAAAATTTTAAAAGCTGTTCAAAGTAGTGACGATATACAGCATAATTTTGCCATAGAATTAAATTACAAACTTAGAATTTTAAAAAAATAAATAATTAATATAGATTATGCAATTGATTGACTACGGCCGGAATAGTAAACTCATTGATTTTGTCAAACGAAGAGGTAGAATTAGTTAAATCGGCATTTGTTACTAACACTGCGTTAGTTCTGTTCTATGAACCAAATATACTTTTTCGGAAAGGGGAGAAAAAATAAAAATACCCGTGTATCGGCGATTTTCATGTACACGTCAGAATTTTTTTTTTTATGTATAAAGTATAAAGCTCGTGTCCGTCTGTCGGCCTGTGTGAAAGACTTTGGATCGATTTGAATTTTCGAGCTGAATTTTCGCAGGCACACTCGTAGAAATGTCTGTATCAAATTTAAAAAAAAAAAATTTTTATCAATTCTCAGATTTTCCAGATTTTTTTTTTAAATAAAATTTTTTTTCACTTTTTTCGGCATAACTTGAAAGGCATTTAAATTTTTAAACTACTAAATCGCTCCGAAAAAAAATTGTTTTTCGACCTATCCTACTCCATATATTTGTAGTTTATCGATAGTAACTTTCTAACACTAAACTGTTTATGACTTTTACAACACTTACAACTGGTATGACAGATGAAACATTGAATTGCACAATTAATATTCTTCTTCTTCTTTAAATGGTCATCTAACAGCCTGGGCGATTTTGACCGTCCAACATAGCTCGCCAGTCGTTTCTTCGTTGCGCCAACTGGCGCCAATTGGAAACACCGCGGGATCGCAAATCGGTCTCCACTTGGTCCTTCCATCGGAGTGGTGGTCTCCCTCTTCCTCTGCTTCCACCGGCGGGTGCCGATAAGAATACCTTCTGGGCTGGAGCATCTTCGCTCATTCGCACTACGTGGCCTAGCCAGCGAAGCCGCTGTGTTTTAATTCGCTGAACTATGTCGGCGTCTGCGTAAAGTTCATACAGCTCATCATTAAATCTTCTTCGGTACTCGCCGTCGCCAACGCGTAGAGGTCCACAAATCTTTCGAAGAACCTTTCTCTCGAATACTCTTGGAGCCGCCTCATCAGATGTTGTTAGTGTCCACGCTTCTGCACCATATAGCAGGACGGGTGCGATGAGTGACTTGTAGAGTGTTATTTTCGATCGTCGAGAGAGGACTTTACTTTTCAATTGCCTACTCAGTCCGAAGTAGCATTTGTTTGCAAGAGTGATTCTTCGTCGGATTTCTAGGCTAACATTAATATTGCATCATTTAAATTCGTTTAATTTATTTACGGTATTTTTATTTTTTATTTTTATTTCGGTCCATAAGACAGAATGTGTGTAACGCGGTGTATCAACCTTACGTTAAATAATGAAGACAACAAAATATTTGCTATTAAATCAAAATGTAGAGAAAGTAATAATATAAGAATTTGTAATCATAAGAATAGCATAGACATTAGCAACACTACCTGTGTCCTAAAATTACTTAAAAGCAAACCAGCAGAATGCATATTAGTTAACAACCAGCCATCCATTCGGTAGAAAACATCTCACCAGGAATAATTCTATTAAACCAGTACAACGGTACAATTGAAATCGACAGTCAAAATATCACTCCTGACGGGTCATACGCAGTACAATATCACAATTTCACGGTTTTCATTGGTAACCAAAAATACTCGTTTAACGAGATACTAACTAATAACCCCTGCCGGCAATATTGCAATCAAATATCCCCTTAAATAAGGAAGAAGGAATCCTAAGTTTGGAGATGATGAAAGAACTCCACATCAACAACCCACGCAGCAGCCCTAATAACAAATTTCTCGATAACAATCGTTAGCATTATCTTCCTAGCAGTGTTGGTTATCAAATTAATCATAGAGAAGAATTTTAAAACAAACCCAATAGAGCTTTCCAGCTACAGAGTAAACGTCAACGTGACCGACACTAAAGAATTCACAAACCCCGAAAAGCCCATGTTCACAGAGCCTTTCACCCTAGTCAGTTAATTTGAACAAACGGGGACGTTCGTTTTTGACGGGGGAAGACTTAGCACCAGCTAAACTGCAGTAATTACGCCAAGTTAGCAATAAAGCTAACAAAGTCAGAATGCCAGTAAACCGTAAGAAATTAGGGAATGACCCAGACGCTGATTCAGCAAAATATACCAATATTGCAAATAACATCCGGTATGCGCCGATCCAATACTGCACCGGCCCAAACGTCGAATCAGCAAAACAAATGAACATTGTGGGCAACATCCGGCATGCGTAGAACCAATGGAAATAGCCGATTCTGCTGACATAGGTAGAATTAGGTTATATCAAGAAGTAAACAAATAGATTAAGTTGAGTTGTAATAGTGATTTCATAAATCAAAAAGGTACAGGGTGGCTAATGAAAGCCGCTACCAAAAAAAAATAAATAACTTTTTTTCTATTTAATGAATCTGGTTAATTTTTTTTTTATTTTGCAGATTGACTTTTACATTTAACAAAAATGGATAACTGGGACACTGAAACAAGAATTTGGATTGTCCGCCGCTATCACGCACTGGAGTCCGTAGTTTCGGTTCAAAGAGAGTATAGGCGCACGTTTGGCGACAATCCTCCGAGCAGATGGACCATAATAAGACTTGTAAACAATTTTGCCGAGCATGGGACAGTCAACAGAAGACCTTACCATCGAAACCCTTCAGTTCGAACGGAGGAAACAATCGCTGCTGTAGCTGCTGCCATACAAAACAATCCACGTGTTTCGACAAGAAGCTTATCTGCTCAAATGGGTGTAAGCAGACAGTCATTACAGTCAATTATGCACAAAGATTTGGACTTATTCCCATATAAAATTCAAATGGCCAACAAACTGAACGCTGCAGACTTGCCGATTCGCTTGGAATTTTGCCAGAAGATGCTTCAAATGGTGGAAGAGGATGGAAACATGTTGAACTGTCTTTTCATGTCGGACGAGGCCCATTTCGATTTAAACGGCAACATAAACAAACAAAATTGTCGAATATGGAGTGCTTCCAACCCACAGATACTCCATGAGACGGAATTGCATCCACTTCGTGTCACAGTGTGGTGTGCAGTTTCATCACGCTGCATTGTCGGGCCCTACTTCTTCGAAGAAAACGGTCACACCGTTACGGTTACTGGAGACCGTTACTTGAGCATGTTGAGAGAGTTTTTCTATCCAGAATTACGCCGAATGAGAATTTCTTTCAACTCTGTGTGGTTTCAGCAAGATGGTGCAGCTCCTCATATAGCCCAACCTGTTATGACAGAATTGCGACGAAAATTTCCCAATAAGCTGATATCCAGAAACTCTACATTCCGTTGGCCACCCAGGTCGCCTGACCTTACTGCAACTGACTTTTTCTTGTGGGGTTACTGCAAACAGGAAGTCTTCAAAGCAAAACCAACAAATTTGAATGAACTAAGGCAATCCATTCGAGAAACAATTGCGGCTATTCCTGTCTCAACTCTCCAAGCAGTAATGAACAACTTTTTGGTAAGATGCCGCATATGCATCGACGAGCAGGGGGGCATTTAAATTCCATTATTTTTAAAACTAATTAAGCTATATTTAATAAAATTTAATGAGCTTTAACATGAATAAAAGAAAAATGAATTCCATACACTGAAAAAAAAATTATTTGAGTTTCTTAATGTAGCAAAATTCATCAGCCACCCTGTATATGGACCAAAAAAATATATTTTTTTCGGCTCGAAATGATTTCAGCCGATAATTTGTACACTGAAAGTATATTAAACTCATTCGGTAACACATCTATATAAATATATTTGTATATGCTTCGGAAATGCATTGAAGTTATTTGGCTGCTAATGTAGACAAATCGCGCTCAAATACAGTACAAAGTAATCCTCCTATCAGAAAATGCTATAAATTTTGCGATTGGCCCCTAAAGTCAGTTCTGTTTTGACATTTGTGTAGTAAACACATTCGAAATACACGTTAATAAACAATGTTACGCTACACTGCCCCAGAACGCGGAATATTGCTGACTATTTATTTGACCAATAATCGGTCGGTGAAAAACGGTTACTGCGCAAAAGTAATCCTCCTATCAGAAAATGCTATAAATTTTGCGATTGGCCCCTAAAGTCAGTTCTGTTTTGACATTTGTGTAGTAAACACATGCGAAATACACGTTAATAAACAATGTTACGCTACACTGCTCCAGAACGCGGAATATTGCTGACTATTTATTTGACCAATAATCGGTCGGGGCCAAACGGTTACTGTGAATGGTGAGCGCTACAGAGCAATGATCAACGAGTTCTTTTTGCCGCAACTTGATGAATTGGGATTGGAAAACATGTGGTTCCAACAAGACGGTGCAACAGCACACACTGCACGTGCCACAACCGATATGCTGAACATCGGAAGCTTACTTTTGCGCCACCTTGTAATATGCTGACGCTGAGTATTTCAATTATATTGCACTTTCTGTTATGCTAAGCCCAACACATACATATACTTGTTTGTATGTTTATGCATACACTGTGGGGAAGTCAGTAGCTAGTGAGCAAAATTTCTGGTTCAGAACTAGAAATAAAGTCGCTAATAAGAACTAGTGAGATAGTAAGATTTTCACTAGCTTGAAACCGCCAGTTGTGTAATCATTAAAATTCAATAAAATTTAGATTCGTATTTGGTAAAACGTTTTGTTCTTGTAACGTTTTTTAAAGAAAGGTTGAAATTTGAATTTATAAATAAAAAAATTTAAAATTAAAATGTATCAGTTGGTAGGATTTGAACCGACGCGTCCCGCATCAGAGTCGACTGCCCACTTAGCTATGACGCACGCATGAATAGTGTGAGAAAATTCTACGCGTTGGCAATGTCCAAGAAGATTTAGTGATGAGGGGTACGCAAACATCGACAGTGTTCAACGAATTTAAGTACTGTGGCTTCGCTGGCTGGGCGATGAATGAAGATGTTTCGGCCCTGAGGGAGACCACCACTCCGAATATAGCACCAAATGAAGACCGATTTACGATCATGTGATCTTTCCAAAATGACTGGAGCGCTATGTTAGGCGTCCAAAACCATTAAAACGGTTACGCTCTATTTCAGTTAGTAAGTAAGTTCTTCTTTCATGTGTTTTTTGAAATGTCCGATATCGGTTCACAAAAACACGTTATTTTAAAGTGGAAATATTTATTATTCGAATTTCCTGAGTTTTCGCACAAATATGCAGTGTGGTATAGGAAGTATAATGCAAAGTATTTATATAATATTATTTTAACAATATCAATTTGGAAATAATATATCTATCTATCTATGGCGCGATATACAACAGGTATATCATCATAAACCTCCTAAGAGATTTTTGCGCCAAGCTTCTCTTCCAATTTGTGGTGTGCCGATTTGAATTTTCCCTACAAATTGGTGGGACCTACAGTTTTTTGCCGACTCCGAACGGCATCTACAATGGAGACGAATTTTTGCTGAGAAGCCTGTCATGGCAGAAATACACTCGGAGAGTTTGCCAAACCACTGCCGAGGGGCGACCCCGTTTTGAAAAACTTTTTTTTCAAATCACTTTTGATGTTACCTGTACCAGGGCTCGAACCATGGACCTTCGGTGTGGTAGGCTGGCAACACTACCTTCACACCACGGCGGCCGCCAATAATAATGAATAATGAAATAATATATCAATAGAGAAAAATTACAACGATATGCTCAGCGATGGTATGGGATGATGTGTTTCAAAGTCCCCAAATTCTCATGATACCCGTTCTCGGACACCGGCGTCTTCAGACAACATTTTAGAAACAGAATATTAACACTCTGCATCAATTATATTTGTGGTAATTTTTGTTGGAGCAGTGAATATCTGAACGGTTCTATGAACACACCTATAAAAATATTCGACTTTCCTTGAGTAAACACAGATAATGGGTATAGTCTCCGTAACAATGATATGTTTGGTACCAAGCTCTATCATTCAATTGATTGTGAAGTTATTATTTGTTCATTAATATGTGGGTCTCACGCCCATTTTCCAAATATTTGCAGAAAGCAGCACATTCTAATTTTTTTTTTTTTTTTAATCCCTAATAGAATGATATAGTTAGTATATATGTGGCAACCCTTCCTACTATGGGAAATATCTATGTACATAAGTAACCACTCTCCCGCTCAATAGAAATCATATGTATGTAAATATGTTAAATGCAAACAATGGTAGAAATCATACGATGTTTGTTACCGCTATGTCTCTCAGTGGTAGTTTTCCTATTTATTGAATTATATTGGAATACCTGATAAAAATGTAAATAAAGTTAGCTTAGGCTTCTCATCATTCGCTACATATATACCGAATCTTACCATTTTAACTGATTTTATCATTACTTTGAAAAGGAAAAAAAGACGTAACAGCAACTTTGCGTTCACTAAAAATGTGGATAAAAAAAACACATGTACTTACGTCTAAATTGCTTTTCCTCTAAGTTCATAACGGTACGCTTCACAGCTACGAAACTTTGAGCGGTTACGTGTGTGTTAATAAGTGATCGATTTTCATCAAAAAGTTAAAATCGAAAATCATGGCCTTATCTTTTTTGCGCATAGGGATCGATATGTATACATTATGATATAATGGTTTAAAATATAGGCTCAAATTATTAGCCATGCATAAACTAACCGCAATGGTGTGGCGGTAGTATTGCTGGACTATCACACCGAAGGTCCAAAATTCGAGTCCTGGTAAAGGTAACATCAAAAGTGCTCTGAAAAAGTTTTTCGGGGGTCGCGACCGTAGGCAGTCATTTCCCAAAAAGTCTCCGAGTGTAGTTCTACCATGAAAGGCTTCTCGAACTATTTTTCTTTTAATTCTAAACTAACTGCATCCGAACTGCAGAATTTGGAAATAGTTCAGAACTGGAGCAATATTAGCAATAAAGGAGCTACATCCCAACTGTCGAGTTTTTAACTAGTTTGGAACTGCCGAAAATATAATGCAGCGAGGGACAATTTCCACCGCCTAGGACATCGCCATGTTAAATTCGCCAGTTGATTACATGTGGAAAAGATTGAAGGCGAACTACTTGTGGTTGGAAACGCACTAAATGCGCACAAGTTCAGAACTAGAGACAGGGTACTGAATGCACATGCATATGTACGTACACCTAGTATGTAAGAATTAGAGTAAATATTTGTAGTAGTAAATAAGAAATACATAAGAATATTATAAGATAAATAGCTGAAAAAATATCAATAAAGACACAATCGATAGTTGACTTCATTTCATGGCGATCCTGACTTGACTCCAGCTGCAAAATACTTTTGCCTTTTGTCAAAGCGGCAGGAAAACCCCATCCTGCCTTACCCATTCCAGTGGCAAACTGCCTTCTATAGCGGCAGTCTGTCTTAATTCAAAGCTGCAGGAAAGCATTAAGTATTCTACCTTGCGAATGTTAGCAGCAAACTGTTTTTCTTAGCGGCAGTCTGCTTTTGCCAAAGATGGCAGTGAAACGAGCGCGAATTAAAAAGGACTATGTATAATGAAAAAATCATCATATTTGAAATATTTGGTTTCAATTAATCGGTGAAAAATACCAATAGAAAGACTTCCACACAAGAATTGCGGAACAAGGAATCCTTGCTGAATTAGAGCAGAAAATCGACTACCATTACAGGAACAACTGCCTGCAGAATATTAATTAAGTATCAATAAAATCTTCTGCCAACCTAACGGCTGTCTATAAAGTGGCAAAAACTTTAAGTTTTTGCCGGCAACTTACATACTAATTTTAAATTTTTAAATAGTAAGTAAATTTGTTTCTATGGTATCTCAGGAGGAAGTAGATGTCATTTTCATTAAATGGGAACAGCTTTTTATAGAAGAAAAAGTCCCTCCTCCAGAGAATAATAGACGGGAACCCCTTGCCGATAACTATAGAAGAATATCGGCGTAGGCAAAAAAAGAATTTTAAGGTGGAGAACCAAAAGTTGCGAAACCAATAAAATTTAAAAGAAAAAGGAGCTGCAAAAAATATAATAAACCAAAAGAAATTGCCAAAATCTATAAAAAATTGTTTTCAACTAAATGTAAAGGAACATTTTTTAACAAAATAAACAAAAAAAAAGTTTTCCATTTTTTTATAACTTATACGCAAAATGCCCAAATCAAATAATCCAATAATTTGGACTTAGAATTTAGTAGAAGAAAGGAATTTAGAAGAACTAAAATTTTTGAGAAAGTTTTGGAAATCAATAGGAATGAATAGGGAACCAAACCAGAGGACGTAATAAATCCTTAAACAAGATTAGAAGAAACCAATGATGTCAAACTTCTAACAGTAGGTAGATAATTTTACATTTGAAACAATATGGGTGGACAAACATCCAAAATTGAGAAGCCAAATGCTAACGTTGTTAATACCATTAATGTAATTGGCCATACCGAAGCCCTAAACTTCATTAAGGTAATGCTTCTAATTATGACAATCCGCACTTGTTTAAGTTTATTTTCAAAAATATATTCATAACAGAAGAGATACCGAGCCATGCTGACGGTCTGGATAAAATTTAAATATATATTTTTTTATGTCTTTACCAGATAGAAAATTAGTTGCAGAAAAATCTTATAAATTTATTGATAAGGGCATTTATATAAGAAAGGAAACAATAAAAAAACTTTTTATATATACGCAATTATTTGAGTAACCGAAGTAAAAGCCCGTGCGCTGCTTTTGTTGGTCGAAAGATGAATGGTTTTATTGTATATTAAAGATGAAATTTACACTTGCAACATTTGGTGCACATTTTAAATAAATATATTTGTGTAAAAAAATTCGTTGAAATAACAAAAATTATCAAACAACAATGCGTAAAATTAACCCAACCTCAAATCTAAACGTCACGCAAAATGAATTTCGAATTTTGAGTTAGCTTTTAGCGCACGCAATTCTATTTCGGTGCTCTCATACAAGTTTTTTTTTTTTTTTTTTTTAATAATAATTCCCAATGGATTACCCACCATATCCCGCCCGACCGGCGCGAGGGGCGCATCCGCATAACGCGCGGATTATTCGTTCGTGCCGAGTTGTTGAAAGGCTTTGGTTTGTTAATCGTCGAGATCTAAAACTGCTCAGCTACAGAGAAAACCTCATCAGCTAAGTAAAGTAGATATAGGATAGATTATACATTAAGAAATAATTAGTTAACAGAATAAAATTATTGTTAAAAGTTAAAATAGAAGTCAAAGAATAAAAAACAATAAGTAGCTATGAATTTAGGACAGAAAGAATTGATTTTTTTATGCTGAAAAGCGAGTCTGAAATATCAAATCTACCAGAAAGAGAGTTATAATCTTGACACAAACAGCGAAAAGGCTCATTTAACTGAAAATTGGTTCGGCACTGTTTTAAGACTAGAGGTTTAAAATGCCTTGAAGGACGAGACGGTACATTGAAGTCCACTTCACTTAGAAGAAATGGGCTGGATAGTGAACCATTTAGCAATTTAATCATAAAAATAATTCCAAGCATTTCCCTCCGACTAGAAAGTGTGTGTAGATTAATGAGTTTTAAACGATTCGTATAGGGTGGCAGATTGTACGAGGGATCCCAATGAAAATCTCTTAAGGCAAATAGTAAAAATTGTTTTTGAACTGATTCAAGGCGATCTACATGAACCTGGTAACGCGGGTTCCAAATTATAGAACCATATTCAAGTATCGGTCTGACTAATGTAGTGAAGAGGGCTTTAGTTACATAAGGGTCGCTAAATTCTTTAGACCATCGTTTAACGAATGCTAGGACACCTCTAGCCTTATTGACTGTTGTATTAATATGGCGGTTGAAACTGAGTTTATAGTCCATAGTAACCCCCAGGTCAACAAAATCATACACTTGCTCAAGACTATAATTTTTAATTGTATAGGAAGCCGGCTGAGAAATTCCACGCGAAAAACCCATGTGTTTACATTTTTTAAGGTTAAGTGGCATATAATTTAAATCGCACCAAGTAACTAGTGCATCTAGATCTGATTGTAGCTTATTTCTATCTTCAAATGACACGAATGACATGAAAAGCTTTACGTCGTCGGCATACATTAACATTTTTGAAAATTTTATTATTGTAGAAATATCATTTATAAACAACAAAAACAGAATCGGGCCAAGATGGCTTCCTTGAGGAACCCCCGAAGAGACATAAATTACATCGGATACTAAATTTTTAAACATTACTCTTTGTGTCCTGTCACTAAGGTAAGAATAGATCCAGCGATTGAGACCCGGCTGGAAGCCCAACTGATCGAGTTTATGAATAAGTAATGAGTGACACACTTTGTCAAAAGCTTTGCTGAAATCCGTATAAATAACGTCGGTGTGCAGATTTTTCCTAAAGCCATTTGAGACATGACGGGTAAACTTAAGTAAATTCGTAACTGTGGACTTTCCCTTACTGAACCCGTGTTGGCAGTCAGCTATCAAAGTAGAGATCGGACCCGTAAGTTGCTTTGTAACAATAGCTTCAAACAATTTTGGGATGGCAGAAAGGTTTGCGATGCCACGATAGTTCTCTATAGAAGACCTACTCCCGCTTTTATGCAGCGGTAGAAGAAACGATTCTTTCCACGCAGTTGGAAAAACACCACACTTTAGTGATAGATTGAACAAATTAGTAAGGGGTTGGTAAATATGGTTAGCACACTTTTTCAAGAAACATGTAGGAATCCTATCAGGACCATATTTAAAAGATTCTTTTAAGGTTTTAAGGTAAATTAGAACATCTTTGGCGCATATAATTGGTGAATTAATTGAATTTGTCCCGTGTAGCTTATAGGGATAGTTTTGAAAGTTTGAATTGGTGACAGCAGAATAGTTAGAAGTGAAAAATTGAGCAAAACAATTTGCGATACATTGATTATCGCTAGATATAATGTCTTGATATTTCATGGCTGAGGGAAACCCTGATACTTTACGTTTAGAATTTACGAAACCATAAAATAACTTAGGATTGAGAATAATGTCTCTTTTCGTTTTAGAGATATAAGCTTTATAGCACTTTTTATTTAAATCTATGTACTTCTGACGTAGAATGGAATACAGTAGGTAATGTTTATTTAATCCGGATTTCTTATATAAATTAAATGATCGCGTTTTCCTATTTTTAAGAGCCTTAAGCTCTTTAGTAAACCAAGCTTGCGTAGGATGATCATAAGTTACTTTACGTTTAGGAATAAACTTCTCAAATAGGCAGTAAATAGTGTGATTGAAATGTGAGACGTTTAGATCGATATCACAACCAAATTCAGGCCAAGTTAATTTAGACAGTTCTTTATTTAATTTCTTGTAGTTTGCTTTGGAAAAGTTATAATCAAAGCTACTACATGAGTAGCATTGAGTGCCTTGGCCATTACTTATGGTTTTGTAGACTATTTCCATAGAAGGGTGGTAAAGGTCTTCTGGTAAAACCAACGGATCACAACGATTTACAGAAAATTGGTTTATATCATTAACATACACTAAATCTAAGACTTTCCCAAACTTGTTAGCGGTAACATTTATTTGATTAAGGCAAAGATCGGAAATTCCATCTAAAAAGTCATTGAACCCCAGTTTGGACGGATTTGGAATAATGTTACCATCAGATATCTTCCACGATATATGAGGTAAGTTAAAATCACCCAAAACAATAATTGAATCTGAAGCTTTAGTCATAAGGTTAACAGTTTTGAGCAGAGAGACATGTTGCATGTAGACTGAAAAATCTGATGCTGGAGGGATGTAGCAAACATATAAGTACATAGAGACGTTGTCTAGTTGAAGGCGGATGCATTTGAACTCAATGAAATCGATGTTAGGAATATTAACCTCTTCTGAAGGGATGGAGGAATGAACGGCAAGTAGAACACCACCCCCGACTCTGTTCAAGCGATCATTTCTATATACTTCATATTCATTACATAAAAACTCTGAATTGAAAACATGAGGTTTTAGCCAAGTTTCGGTAAAAGCAATTACGTTATAATTACAATGAAAAGATTTCAAAAAGAGATCAGTTACTTTGGTATTTAGACCTCTGACATTTTGATAAAAGATATTCACGGATTTAGTGCTCAGTTTTTTGACTCAACGTTATTACGAGAAATTTTCGCTACATTTTGAACATTCCTATTCGGTCTGTATTCAAACTCCCGCACAAGAGCCCCGGGAGGCCAAAAAGAGCTGTCCAAAAGAGTATCGAAATCTTTCCCAGATACATCAATCTTAAACGAAGACATATTTCTTTGATATGTGAAATTAAATTTTCTAACAGTTACGCTTTGATCTTTAACTTTAGAAGAAATATGGTACAACAAATCATCCTCGGTAGTGTCTGGATGGAACCTAGACACAAAAATAGATTTTTTGCGAGGAACCACAACCAGCTTACCAACGATTGGTTCAGACTCCATTGCAATAGTTGGAATTTCCTGGTTTTTCCTAGTGGACATTTTTGAAGGGGCGTTCTTCGACGTTGCTCGGACAACCGTACTAAGAACTGGAGAAGCCAAATCTATAAGTTCAAGGGGTTGAGGCAAGTTCGGGAATGTTGAGGTAGTAGGCCGATCATCCGTACGCCTGCGCTTGTTTTCGCGATGATCAGGGCATTCCAAATGAGGCGAATTCTCCAAAGTTTCCAAGGTTTTGAAAATATTTTCATATTTTTGGAACTTTTCAGTCAGCAATGAAAAATCTTTGCTTATTTCAGAAAAACCGTTTCTGATATGCCTAAAGATTTTACACAGATCAACTTCCGTCGACCGGCATTTGGAACAAGACCAGCGCAGGCCTTTTCCTTCGTTAAGCAGGTCAGCTATTCTACCGGTTAACCCAGTGCACTTGGCGTGGACAAGGCCATCACACAGCCAGCAAGCTACAAAGCGTTCGGACTCGCTTTTTAACTGGCAGTTTGCTATCATGCACGACATTTTCATATAAATACTTATATAAATTTATAATAAAAATTATAAGTTAAGAAAAAAAATTTAGCGGATTAAAGAAAAGCAACCCTGACAGTTTAAATGACACAGTACTGAGCGAACAGTTTTAAACACACTGTATCTGACATTCAACAAACCACGCAAAACAGCTGTAACGAAAAAGAAATAAGAAAAGCAAGTCAGAGCACAACAACAATTGCAATATGAAATAAAGCCTTTCAATAGCAACAAATAAAATATGCAAAGAACTCGGCACACACAAATTCAACAAAATGAATTTATAATAATGAATCACTATCAAAACTTTTTAACACTATTCACACCAAGTAGTGAAGCACAATTAGATATTTATCTCTATTAACTTTAATTTTAACTTTAGAATATAAAAGATATTATTAATTTATTAAATATAATCACAGAGAAAAATATAAACAGAGCTACACAGCTTGACGTTTGCGTTATTAAGTTGTATGGGTATGAGACAATTTTGACAGAAAATTCACGCTGTGCATTTATGTTAGGTTGAGCTGTGCGCGACTGTAACGTTTCCGGTATCATAAGCAGCACCAACCCTCTAAAATTGTCGATACATGCATACACGCGCGAAAAAGAGAATAATTCAGTATTCGGGCCGCGGCCGTTCAGTAATTTTCTATTCAACTAATATTATGAGTTATTAAATATTCATTTAATTTAATTAAATTTAAAAAATAGTCTTACAAAATCGATCGGAAGAATATACGATATTAAAACTTTCTTGTAAATAATAGTTCCGATAGTAAAATCATAATCCTTTTGAGAATTTCGTGGTTTAAATAGTACATTTGGGTTGATGATCATGTACCTACGTGGATGTCAAAAAATCATCCTTATTTTCACCAAGTCGCTACTGCAATAACGGCGCTGCAGCGAAGCAACAACGAATAAGAAATGTTCAAACTAAACCACGAAGAAATGTGAAAACGAAACGACCTTTTGTCAAACCAGTTGTGCAAGTAAATAACATTTCTTTTTGGAATAATTTAAGTAACCTTTGTCTAGTAAAAAAGTTTTCAAAAAATTCACAAAACCAATATCGAATTGTTATTTTATTGTGACTGTGAAATGCAGTTTTTATAAATTAAATAACAATGAATCTCCAACGGAATCGTTTAAAAGCTGCAACAACGAAATTGGCGAGCAGAGGCATATACAACAACAAGATGGTTAAAATAACACTTCTTAAAAGATTTAGTTACTAAGAACTTGCGCATTATGTACTAGAATTTCATAAGCGAGTTATCTGCATGTTTACTTGCAAAGAACTCCGAAAAGCTAATCTTCGTTGAATTTCCTTAGTTTTATGTAAAGCTATTTTTACAAGTGCGGATTTGATTCTATCTGAGATTAATATTTAAACATGAAAATTTTCCATAAAATGTTTCGAGAAATCAATGTTTTGTAAAATCAATTATAAAATTCAATCAAAAAAGGAATATTATACAAAAGAAGAAGATTACTTTTTAGAAATGTTTTCCAAGAGGAAAATTGCTATGAATAGCGACTGTATTTTTATTTCATTTGTTGATTATAGTGATAGATAGATAGATTATACTGATAACATATATTTTATATCTGACGACATATATTTTATATCTGATGACTGAATTTTCAATAAAGTGGTTTGTAATGTAATTTTTCAATTTCGTGTATTTTTCACCCAAAAATGAACTAACCTAATATGAAGTGGTACAGTAACTGGTATGATACTGATGCATAGGCTGACTAGTATGTAAAATGATATGATCGTGATGTATATAATGACTAGTATTGCAACTGGTATATTGCTGATGCAGAGACTAGCTAGTATACCAGTTGGTATGGTGTTGATGCAGAAGCAGACCATTGCCATCTCGTAGGACATCGCCGTGTTAAAAATACCAGTTGCTAATATGGAAAAATTAACTAGTTGAGACGGTTTGGCAAACTAGTATTTAATTTGTATAAAACTAGTAGAATTTACTGCAGGGTAAATATCCTACACAAGCAGCTGTAAAAGCTATGAATAAAGACTGCTCCAATGAAAAGGTAAAAACGATAATGCAAGCTGCAACGTTCCCTTTAATGGACGAGGCTGTTTCTAAATTCACGAAGAGCTGTACTGAAGTAACATGTAACCCCAATTCATTGTATTCATATGATCGTGGTAACTTTAGAAGAGGTTAGCAAAATAACCTCTATATATAGCACTTTCCCCACTCGTTAAAACAATAACAATAGACAAAGTAATAATTTTCAGGGGCAAATTAGAAATTTCGGGAACCGATAGTAAGGGACTAATCGCAATAATACCCGCAATGTTCGTAATTCTCCACTTCAATAGTAACTATTGAAAAGAAAAAAGTATGCATATTTAATTACATCTAAACGGCTACATATCTTTCAGAACAACTCTGAATAACTCAATTTCAGCCCTCCTGATAGATATAGTAGCGCATATTTCTATTAATAAAAGGGGTAAAATTGACAATTAATAATTAAGAAATAATAGATTTAAAAGGCATTGGTCAAGGTTTAACAAGCACGCTTTGAACAGTAAAAACAGATTTAACAGACGGTAGTCTCTTAATCCAACATAAATTTCTAATGACAATTTCCCAACCCTTGCCACGGAATTTTAGGACTTGAGTTCATTAAAAAATACAATTGCATTTTAGATTATCAAAAAGACGAAGATAGGCTAATACTGTGACCATATGATTGCCCAGATAGTATACTAATATAAATGACAAATAAACCAACAAAATACCCGCTAGGAGTAACTTAACTTAACAAAATACCCGCTAGGAGTAACTTAACAAATTATTCAAAAAAAGTAATAACAAAAAATATTTCATACCTCATCAAAATTAGCTGAGGGAATTTTTATTGGTAGCACAATAGTAAATCCATATCAAACATTTGTTAGAGTTATTAATACAACAGACAAAAACGCAACTATTCAGGATTACAAAATAAATACAGAAAATCTAGTGACTACATATTAATTAAAAACGAACCTGAAACCGAAGTTAATAGTAAGCACAAATTGGAAAGATTAAATAAAACTTTCCCACCACTTGCAATCCAACAGCTTAATACCTTATGTGCACAATACATTGACATATTTGAACTAGAAACAGAACCAATAACCACTAACAATTTTTACAAACAAAAACTTTATACGAAAGATCGCAATCCAGTTTATGTAAAAAATTACAGAACACCAGAAGCGCACAAAAATGAAATAAGTAAAAAAGTAAATAAATGAATCCAAGATGATATTATAGAACCATCTACGAGTATGTCAGAATACAATAGCCCTATTCTATTTGTTTAAGCGACATCAGCTGTAATTATTTCTGTCGTTTATTCCATTTGCACTGCATGCTATTGTTATTCGCAACCAGCTTGGCAAATATTCTAGAGATTGTAAAGTATATTATTTGTGGCAGTGTATTTACTGTGCTGATGGCAGCCACCTACATTCCTTGACACCTATGTTCTATATTTTTGCCAATGGCAACCATATAATACACATGTATACATAATTTTGCGAAACAACGAAAGGAGAAAAAGAAGGCAAATGATTCGTTAAGTCTTTATAACTGTTGGCCTTTGAATAAAAGGGGAAACTCTCCAATTGCTTATTATTCGATGGCCGCGTATGTATTTACAAATATATGTATGCATGTATAGGTAGGCTGAAAAAAAGCCTTTCGTTGTGTCGCTGAAGTGGTTAGGAATTAATTGTTGATTGCTATTGAAACGGTACGGTGGTACAAATCTAGGCGCGCTTGAAATAATCAGCTATCATTGTGAGACTGTATTAATGTGCTAATAAAAAGATTGAAAAAAGTTTATTTTTACGCTTCGTTTTTTTATTTGAATTCCCGTGGATTTACATCAGGTGTGGGGTCTGAACATGACCCGTTTAACGAAATTAGAGTTACAAAACGCCCCGGAAAAGGCGGGTATTGAATATCCTCTGGTGTTGCTGCTGCTGGTGAATCTCATGATGCTGACGGTAACGTAGAAGAAACCGATGATGCAGAAAACTTGGATGAACAAATAGCAGTGCTAGAGAAACGCAAGAAAATGCTGTTGTTACAAAAAGAATTGCAAGCGTTAGAGTTACTACTAGTGCACGTCAGCGTATCACCGTTATGGATATCGATGGGATGGTGCCAAAATTTTCTGGGGATAACGCATATCCAGTGGAAAAGTGGATCAACGATTTTGAAAATGCAGTAAAAGTCGGACATAAAGATTTGTCGGGTACAGCGGCGATTTTTCTACGTACATCGATTGCATCGAATTATTGTGAGTTAAAAGCTGCACTTGTAAAGGAATTTCATGGAAATGTCTCGACTAATGACGTATATAAGGAGCTGTACCGACGCCGACGTTTACCTAATGGAAGCATTATTGCTTATATGCTGTCGATAAAGCAGATTGCAGCCCAGGCAAATCTAAATGAAGATGTAGTAATCAATGCAGTGATTGAGGGTCTGCGTGATAACACCGCTTATACCTCAATATTGTACCTAGGGCGGGTCGATTTGTATGGATGAAAGTTAACTGATATCGCGCCATCGATTTTTGGATAGGTTTTGGGTTCGGGAAAAAAAAGTTCCATTACGCATACCCAAAAAAAATAATTTTTTATTTATAATAATTGATTTTTAAGGGTTTTTTCATGACCTACTAAAAAATTTTTCGTTTGATTTTAAAATTTTCATGTATACCCTGTCCGACCCAAAAATGTCCGCTAAAAACTTTGGCGATAACAGTTTTTGAAAAAAAAAAAACAAAATATTTTCTGGGTTTTGGGGTGTTTTGGTCAAAAAATTTACCCTTTCTCCATTTTTTTAATGGTTTCTTAAGCATACATACACTCCCCAAAACCCAAAAAAATTTTTTTTTTTTTTCAAAAAACTGTTATCGCCAACGTTTTTAGCGGACATTTTTGGGTCGGGCAGGGTATATATAAAAATTTTAAAATCAAACGAACATTTTTTTAGTAGGTCATGAAAAAACCTTAAAAATCAAAAAAAAATTAAATTTCGCTGGCTCGAAAATTATTTTTTTGGGTATGCGTAGTGGAACTTTTTTTTCCTGAGCACAAAACCTATCGAAAATCGATGACGCGATATCGGTTAATTAAGCGACCCAGTGTATTGTACACAGCGAAAAACTTGGATGAGCTCCAGCAGCTTTTTTTAAATATGACAAAAAGAAAACAAATGACAATATAACAAAAAAATTGCAGGCTTCAGATGGTGGCAGTAAGACAGTATCGTCCACAAGGTGCTTCTATTGCTCGCAATATGGACGCCTCTCACAACAGTGCAAAGAACCAAAGCGTGTCAAAGGTTCCTGCTTCCCTTGCGGCAGCAAAGATCACGTGCTTAATTAGTACAGCCACCAATGAAAACCGTGAACGCTGTAGATGAGGAACCAACCCATGAGGATATGATGTCGAATGTTGAACCATATCAAACTGTAAGTATTGCTTTTTGTAATCTGAACATGAGCCATAAAAGGTTTACGAAGTGTGTTTCTTTGATTGACAGCGGTAAACCGGCCAGCTTTATAAGCAAGACGCTTTTGCCCTTTGATACAAGTGCTGATGAATTAATTGTATCCAATTTTTACAGCCTGGGTGGCAATTAACTAAAAACTTTTGGAAAAAATTTACTGTGAGATTTTGCTCAACGGAAAATCTAAAATAATTTCATTATTACTACATTACTTCTCGGAAGGGATTTTTTCAAATTATTTAATATTAAACTTTATATGTTAAATTGTAACGAGCTCAAGTTGGAATTAAATAAGTCGAATTCAAGTGCGTCTTTAATCGATAATATTGTTTAGGTTCCAGATAGTTTGCAACATTTTTATATTGATTGTTCTGTTCATCATTCCATAACTCCTGTTTTTGATGTCAATACATGTAGAGGCATTCCCGCAGATATATTGTTTAGAGGTTCTCTTTTAAGGAATGCAAATTGCGCCATTGGGGCCAGCATTGTTGAAGAAGTGCATAGTGAAATTTTAAGTGAAAAATGGAACGAAGATTGTTTTTCCTTCATTGAAGGGAATATTACATGCGCGATTGAATTGATTGAAGCCTTTTGTTGTAGCAGTGCTAGTGATTATAATATTGATTCCGCTTTGCATAGTGACGCACGCTTAGAAATAAGTCGTATTATTCGTAATTGTTATTTAGAATATCCAAAACAGTCAAGCGAGCACCCCTATGAAATGTCCATTAAGTTGACCTCTGAACAACCAGTTTATTCACATTCTCGAAGACTATCTTATAAAGATAAATTTGAAGTTCAGAGGATCGTGCAAGAGATTTTAGATAAAGGTATTATTCGTGTTAGTAAAAAAGAAAAGTGGTGAAACTCGTATGTGTATTGACTGCAGGGACTTAAACAAAATAACTGTTAGAGATAATTATCCTCTTCCTCTCATCGAGGATTGTCTGAAGTATTTAGGCGAGATAAAATATTCTACATTATTAAACTTAAAAAGTGGGTTTCACCAACTAAAAGTAACTGAGGAATCAATAAAATATACAGCATTTGTTACACCAAGTGGCCAGTTTGAATATGTGATGATGCCATTCGGTCTTATAAACGCCCCTTCTGTATTTCAAAAATGTATTTCTTTTATTTTGAAAAATTTCATTTCAAAAGGCCTTCTAATCCTTTATATGGATGACATATTGCTAGCCACAGTGGATTTAGATGAGCACTTAGCTTTATTGGAATCGGTACTGAAGCAGATAGCCAAGCATGGTCTTGAACTTAAATTATCAAAATGTAAGTTTTGTCATAGCAGCATTCAGTACTTAGGTTATGATGTTGGTTATGAGGGTATTAATCCAAGTAAGGAACACAAACAAACTGTTTTTAAAAGTTGCCAAACCGTTGTATGATTTGTTGAAGGAAAATTCTAAATTTGAGCTTGACAAAGCCTGTTTGAATGCGATTGCTGAATTAAAAGCGAGGCTCACCGATCCTCCAGTTTTGTCAATATATAATCCCAAAAATGATAACGAATTGCATTGCGACGCAAGTGCTCAAGGTTATGGTGCTATTTTGTTACAGCGTCTATCAGATGGAAAGTTCCATCCAATTTTTTACTTCTCACAGCGAACTACTTATACCGAGAGCAAATATAACAGCTTCGAACTAAAAACGTTAGCTATCATTTACGCTTTGCGACGTTTTAGAGTCTATCTCGAGGGAGTCCCTTTTAAGATTATCACGGATTGTAATTCACTTACGCTAACTTTAAGCAAAAAGACGCTTAACCCACGTATTGCGAATTGCCTTGAATTACAGAATTATGATTATTCTGTGCAACATAGAGGGGCCGCTAACATGGGGCACGTTGACGCTCCCAGTCGAAGCGAGGTAGTTTTTGCTGTAAACGAAGACGATTTAGAATTCCAGTTGCAGGCAACTTAAAGTCGAGACCCTGATATAGTTAAAGTACGGGATAGATTGGAAAAAGAGCCATCGAAACTTTTCGACCTCAAAAATGGGGTAGTTTATAGAAAAGATATAAGAAGTCAGCTATATTTTTATGATCCCCGAGAGATGGAAGATAATATTATTCGTTGTATACATGAGAAGATTGCCCACTTTGGGGTAGATACAACTTTTAATGCAATAAAACTACACTATTGGTTTCCGGAAATGAGGTCCAAAATTCATAAATTTATACAAAATTGTTTAAAATGCATTCTATATTCAGCACCTGCCCGAGTAAACGAAAGGAATATTCATAGTATTCCTAAGAAGCCAATACCTTTCGATACTATTCACATTGACCAACTAGGACCTCTTCCCGCTTTAAAGTCAAACCGAAACATTTTGCTAGTGGTAATTGATGCTTTCACCAAGTATGTAAAACTATACCCAGTTAACTCAACTAGTAGTAAATAAGTCTTCGAGTCTTTAAAGAAATATTTTCAGTATTATATTCGACCATCTAGGATAATACCGGATAGGTGAACTTGTTTTACATCGCTTGAGTTTACTGAGTTTCTAGTGAAAAGTAATGTTAAAGTTGCCACTGGGTAGCCAGGAGCAAACAGTCAGGTTGAAAGAGTAAACAGAGTTTTAACTCCTATGCTTAGTAAACTGAGTGGGCCAATTCAACATGCCGATTGGGTTTCAAAATTAAGTACGATTGAATTTGCCATTTATAACACAGTACACAGCTCAACTGGTAAAACTCACTTTTTGGGACCACCCAAAAGGGACCCAATGTTGATGAATTTCCTGAATTTCTATGCGACCAGCAGCTAACTGTAGACAGGAAGCGAATGAGGCATCCCACCGGCGCAATGAGAAATATTTTTTGAGAAATAACAGACCTGCTAGAGATTTTGAAGCTGGTGAATACGTCATGATAAAGAATGTAGATAGCACAGTTCGTGTTAACAAAAAACTTATACCGAGGTTCAAAAGTCCCTTTATTAGATATGTTATTAGAGACATTGAAAACTGTCAGGTCACGCAACTGCCCTATAACGGCATTATTGAGTCCCGATTTATACGACAATGGAGGAGGAATGATCAGCTTGAAGATGTTGTAATAGATGAATAACAAAACGCAATATATCCAGGTTATTAATTAATGATTATCTTAATTTTGCAATCACAAATCGGGGGTTTTCACAGCGAAAATGAGAAGGCCAATCCCGCGATTATACCTCAGAGCCACAAGTGCTTGCTAAAAAATACAAAATTTACAAAATACAAAACGTGCAAAATTTATAGCCCAAAGCCCATTTATCGGAGCTATCGATTATATGAAAGCTACATGTTATGTTGGTCCGACCTGGCTGATTTTCATTAGCCACATTGCGTATATAATATGAACTAAACCCGCCAAATTAAAAGTTCCTAGCTCTTGAATTTCAATATTTATAGGTCAAACTCCGTTAGTCGGAACAATTGATTGTATCGGAGCTATGAGTTGTATTGCTCCGATCTTGCTGATTCCGACAACTGATTCATCGTATACAAAATGGCGGCTCCATACCAAATTTCATCAAGATATCTCAAAAACTGAGGGACTAGTTTGCGTACAAACAGGCAGACGTACAGACGGACATTGCTAAATTGACTCAGCTCATCTCCCTGATCATTTCGGTATAGTTATTGGTGGGTATATCTCTTCTTCTTCTTATACTTACAAACATCGGACCCAAGTTGTAATACCATTTCATATTCATGAAACGTATAAAAATATAATAATAATAAACTTGATTTCGTTTTCTGTTTTTCCGAAAGGGTGGATATCAGATGTATATTGGAACGATTTTTTGTCATCCGTTGTCAATTTTTGTTTTGTTACAAACCGGTTTCGGCAATCCGCCATCTTCGAGAGCGAAAACATACACGGTTTTTATCTACGGGGATGGGTATCAAGGCGGAGAAGCGAATAAAGAACTGGGGGTAAGGAGATGGTATAGGAGGAAGTATTTCGGAAAAGGCAGATCGCTGATCGTGAACGTCACGCGGGTCTCGCGAGTTAGGGACGTCCCCTGAGAGAGAAATGCAGCAAGTTCAAACGTATTTAAATCGTTTCTTTGAAAACAGAGAGAAACGACATACAAGAAGAGTTACCCGTTTAAATGCTCAGCATATCCACTCAGCAACCTTAAGGTTGCGCGGAACAAGTGATCAAAGGGCCGATAGGCTGAACGCTGATCGTGGACGCCACTCATAATATAGGGCATCTGAAACGTTTTCGCAATGTGAGGAGCGTTTCATAAATGATCGACATCGTCATACTATTACTGAAATGTTGGAAAGTATCAACCAGCAACGTCATCGCTTAGTAATGTCTGCAGAAAATTACGAACGCGAACGTGAAGATCGCGAGAGCTTCAGCGCTAGCGAAAGAGAGAGAATACGCGAAATATGGCACTCAGAGACATAGGAAAAACAGCAAGTTCGCCTGAATGTTAACCGAATGCGACATACGCTAAATAGGGCACAAAGTTATTCTGAAGAGCACTCTCCAAATCTAATAAATAAAAATGAATGTGTGTCTGCGTGTCCTTTATAGGCGTCCAAAGTATTTAACCGGTTTTTATAAAATTTTCACAAAGTATTCTTCGGATCACTGGTTAAAGCATAGGCTATATATAGTTTTGGGAAAACGGCGAAAAGTGGGCAATGCCACGCCCACATATTTTGTGTTTGCTTTCTGCTTCATTAATGTCCACGGTTCTGAAGCTCTCACGGTAGGTTCAGAAGTTCGTTGGGCACGACACAGGCTGTATATAGTTTTTGGAGAAGCCTCCCATTTATTTAAAGTAGCAATTCAGCATAGCTAGGAATTTATTTGGTTCAAGCTAATGATATTTTATTTATATATATGTGTTCTATATATCAAAAAACCTTGGAAAAGTTAAGCATTACCAAGACCAAAAAAAAAATTGTACCGCTATATCTTCGAAACTATGTACATATCACTACCCGCAGAGGAAAAGAGGGTAGCAGAGGAGTAGGAATAGAGAATTTGATAATAGAAGATAGATAAGGTGTTAGAGAAGCAAATGAAGAGGGTAAAATAAGCGAAAGGAATATAGGGGGGGAAAGGCAAAAGTAGGAAGAAAAATTAAGATATAGGAATAAACTACGAGGAAGCCTCAGTGGGGGGGAAGAGAGTACAATTTGTTAAATATAAGCAAACAAAATTTTAGGCAGGACGACGTCTGCTAAAATTAAATATTAATGCAGACAATGCCGTACTTCCCTGGATAACAAAGACAAAAAGTGCTTTGGCATATAATCCTTTAGCAGATTATGCTAAATACTCATTCATTGGAGAAATGAATTTGAAAAGCAAGTTTTGTGAAGCCTTTACCTGGCAAAAAGAAACGGTTGGAATGTGTTGCTCCAATGGAAAGGTGCTCAGCGGTGATCACTCACAGTCAAAGCACTTTTTAGAAAACATCCGTGCGTTAAACAGAGCGTTTCAGATGATATCATTTGGTGCAAAACAAATAACGGAAGGACCTTTTATGGCTACTTTCAAAGTCCAAGGCCAGGTTTATCACCTTATTGGCTCATTGTCACCCGAGAATGAGCTAAAGTTTCTGCAGATATATTTCTTAGAGAATTATGAAAATCAGGCATTAAAACTTCCCGCAACTTAATCGTAGTCTGATTTCTATCCTGCAAAATATGATACATAAAGTAAATCCGTAAGTTCGCGATTTTAAAAATGCCCTTGATTCCGTTCCCGGAGAGCAACATGATATGGGCTGATAAAAGACCGGCAGGAGAACACCCCAGAAGGCACAATCGCCCAACTTCAAACGAAGCGTCTGCTGTTTTAGTTGATCAAGATTGTGGACGGCGCGATATTATTTTCCGTACTCATGACGACTCCCTTCATCGCATACTCGTATATGAAACACATCGATCATATGACGCACTTCAATACGCTTTAATTAATTGCCATGGAGATGCTGGGTATAATTTTGAAATATATCAAGTTGACCCTACGACCAGATTACCAAACCCACACAAGCAAATCAAAGGATGTTGCGTTAGAGCGTATCACCAAAAAAAAGTCGGCCGTACCTCCCCTCGTATGAATTGTTTTTGAAAAACGTTTAAAAAAATTTTTTTTTTTTCTGGCAACCCTAGATGGCGCCCAATTACATTTTTCTTCATATCTTTGGCATTTGTTGTAGGATTTTAAAGTGTGACACATCAATTTTTTTGTCTCAAAGAGGAGGTTTTTCTCAAGAAAGTTCATCGAGGGCATGCGTTTCGATGTGGTACTTACCCACCATATCTCAGTTTCTACCACCCTAATGTAACAACCTCATGTCAGTTAATTGAAGACCGTAAAAAATCATAAAACTTTTGCGAAAAAGGTAGTTCGATTCAATCAGTAGAACTAGAAATACAACACCATTTAGTTTTAGTCTAAAGCCATACAAGAAAAAGTGAATTTTATTTATTTTCCTGGTAATTCAATTATTTCATTGAAATATTGTAATGCTTCGAGGTGATCTTTCGCGAAGAACTGCAAGCATGGTGGTGCAGCCGGTTCGAATCTATCCCAATCTATTACATTAAAATATTTGTCACTCTCCAAATTTATAAAGTTATCCTCTTTCCCAAACATTTGACGAACACATCCATTAGCTTCTCTGCGGGCTGCTAAGATCCTCGTGTATCCATCTGAACGTACGAATGGATCTGTATCGGTTATCATCGATACCAAAATATTTTCTGGGTGCAGAAAGTACGAGTTATTTTTTATGAACGGACGGACAATATTTTGAATGTCTTGTGGCAATTGTCTAATCCATGTGATGTATTTGAAAACGTGACGACATCCGTGAATTGCAAGTGGTTTGTTTTTAACCAGAAACCAGAAAGGAGCATAAACTTTTACAATAAAGTCAGCAAGTGTTTTTAATGTTATTGAGGGTTGCTCGCAAGTTATATACTAGCGAAGAATTCGAGACGCTATTGTCAGCCAACGGGCTGTACTCATAGCACCGGGCTTCTCGCTTGCTAAACTCTCGTCACACTCTCCTGTATGAACAGCCCGGACCATGCGATATAAATATAATTGGTCGCCCCGAATATTGAAAATTGATTATGATGTCAAGGGCAAAGCATAAAACAGAAAAAAGTAGATAAACAATAGTCCAGTTAATTTATAAAACACGGTCTTCATTAAGAAAAATATATAAAGAAAATAAGGCATCTAGTGTATAGCTTTCAACTAAAAACAAAATTTGTTTTATTTCGAGTTCTAATGAATTAATTGAAGTACTTTTTTCGCAAAAGATTTACGATTTTTTACGGGCTTTAAGTTGCTGTTATTAGATCGGTACATTAGGGTGGTAGCAACTGAGATATGAGATCAATGAGCTTTTTTTAGGAAAACCCCACTCTTTGAGACAAAAAAATTGGTGTATCACACTTTAAAATCCGAGAATAAATGCCGAAGATATGAAGAAAAATGCAATTGGGCGACATCTAGGGTTGCAGAAAAAAAAAAAAAAATTTGTTTAAATGTTTTTCTAAAACACTTCATATGATATGCCTGTAAGGCGAGACTCTTTAATCTAAAGAGTATGTGTACTTATGTGATGCTATGCAACAAGATAGCAGTACGGAAAATTTAGGTAGATTAGTAATCAAATTTAGGTAGATTTTTACTGGTGCTCTACGATACATGCAAGGAAGTACCCAGGCTGCGTTTTGCTACTTAAGAAAATTTCGAAGGCCTGCTCGCTTTTGACAACAAATCTGGAATGGCCTGAAATGACACAGCTACTTTTGTCTGGGCAAATTTCGTACAATCGGCACGACATAACAGCAAGAGTCTTCGATTTGAAATTAAAATCTATACTATAATAAAACTGTGGAAAAGTCGTGTCTATACATTGAATATTTCTTTGAAAAAATGGCTCAAGGGCCGTAGGGAATGTTGTAGTGTTCATCTAAGCCACTTTTAAAAACTTGTGTCTGGCTGTTTGTCTGTTCGAACTCAAGGAACTTCGCAAACTAAGAAATTAATTTTTATGAGCCTTTCACTGTTGGACAGCCTGCACCTTAGGACGTGTGCAAAACTTTTTTTCAAAATCGAATGATAAACAACAAAAATACACTAATTTAATCAATTTACCTATAGGAAAAGTTTTCTCGCAAATTACTTTATAGGAAGCAAAATGTACTTTGTTTCTCAAAAAAATATCAAAGCGTACCTCTGTCAAATTTTCACAAATTTTTTCTCACATACTCGTATGTCTGTGTGTAGGGGTCCAAAGTACTTAACCGCTTTTTACACCTTTCATGAATATGAAATGGTATTATAACTTTGGTTCGATGTTTGTAAGTATGAGAAGAAGAAGATATAGACCCACCAATAAGTATACCGAAATAATCAGGGCGATGAGCTGAGTCGATTTAGCAATGTCCGTCTGTCTGTTTGTACGCAAACTAGTCCTTCAGTTTTTGAGATATCTTGATGAAATTTGGCATGGAGCCGCCATTTTGTATAAGATGAATCATTTGTCGGAATCAGCAAGATCGGAGCAATATAACGCATAGCTCCCATGTATCTGATAGTTCCGATTAACGGGGTTTGACCTATAAATATTGAAATTTAAGAGCTAGGAACTTTTAATTTGGTGGGTTTAGTTCATATTACATACGTAACGTGACTAGAGAAAATCACCAAGATCGGACCAACATAACATATAGCTCCTATATAACCGATAGTTCCGATAAATGGGTTTTGGGCTATAAATTTTGCAATGAAAAAGCTAGGAACGCAAAATTTTGCAGGTTTAGATTTGCAATGTGTGTAGTGAAAATTACCCAGATCGGCCCAACATAACATATAGTTCCCATACAATCGATTGTTCCGATAAATGGGGTTTGGGATATGTATCTTCGAATTAACAGTTTTGCATTGTTTGAACTAATTGTTAGTAAGGATCGGACACTTAGAACCGTGATGCGTATTCCTGATATGTATAAAGTCTTCGGAACAATTGAAGACAGCCCTTTCCTTACTGTATATTACCACCCTTATATTAAGTCACTTTCTTTCCCCTCATTTCCATACAAATTTTCGGAATCTTGCAAAGTCTTTCTAAGAAATGTCCCGTTGAGCTAGACACTTCAAACTTGTAACATAGTTCCGAACTCCGTGACAATGCAATGTGGATGAAAAAAATATCCGATGGGTGAAGCACGGATCGAGATATACGCAAAATTGATTTAAAATTTGGTATTTTGAGAGCACGCAATTGCAGACCAAATAGATAACTCAGCATTCTGTACAGTCAATGGAGATGCCCCCACCAGGGTGGCAGGTAACTGCCACAGTTCGCCCGACATCTCCATAACGAGCGCGGGTCTTATTAACTTTGTCATCTGGCGACCGATGCTTACATTAGCTTCAGAGCACCTACCCATCTTACTCTCTGTGGAACGACCGACCGACTTCATAGCGACTGATAAAATAACATACATCAACTTCACCAAAGCGGACTGGGACCGCTTTACTGAATATACAGAGCGCTCCTTTGCTGCCTTACCCACTCCTACGGACGTACGCAAAGGCGAAAGAGAGTTTCGCAAGATCACTGATTCAGCCCCATGCCGCTTTATTCCTGCTGGCAGAATACCAGAAATTCGTCCGATTTTCCCGGAAGAAGCTGCGTCGATGGCAAGAGAACGTGACCAAGTGAGATTCATCAATCCCTCAGATCCCAGAATAAAAGATCTCAATGCGGAAATTCGTAGGCCTGTCAATGAACACAAGCTGACCAAGTGGAAACAACACCTTGAGACATGCAACCTCTCCCGCGGAGTCGGCAAATTATGGTCGACTGTCAAGGCCCTATCCAATCCGACCAAACACAAAGACAACGTCGCCATTGCTTTCGGCGACAGCGTCAAATCGGACGCCAGGAAATGCGAAAGCTCCTTTTGCCGGCTGTTTATAATGCATCCACCTGCGGATAGGACTAAGAGAAGAGCTTTCCGACGTGCGCGCAAACACAAACACTCTACTGCGCCCATTGCCGTCTCAGTCGCAGAGGTTAAGGAAGCCATAATGAAGGCCAAACCCTCAAAACCCATCGGACCCGACGGAATTGCCATGAAGATGATCAAACACCTTGGCCATGAAGGACAGAATTATTTAGCGGCTCTCTTCAATCTCTCTCTAACTACCTTCGTTATACCTGAGATATGGAAACAAGCGATTGTAGTTCCCCTATTAAAACCAGGGAAGCCGGCGAACCTAGGAGAGTCTTATCGTCCGATATCCCTCCTTTCGCCGGTAGCGAAATTGCTAGAGTCCATTCTGCTTCCTTACTTCGTTACAAATCTAAAATTGGCCGATGATCAACATGGTTTTCGCAAAAATCACAGCACGACATCCGCTTTGAACGCCATTACAACGCAGATTAACAACGGTTTGAATCAAAATCCACCAAACCATAGGACGGTTCTCGTGGCACTTGATCTGTCAAATGCATTTGACACGGTCAATCACGCCACTCTCCTCCGAGATCTGGACGAGACACCGCTCCCTGCCGGCCTTAAGAGGTGGACCGCTAATTACCTCAATGGTCGACAGGCAACAGTCAAATTTAGGAACAAGAAATCTAGACCACGAAGAATAAAACAAGGGGTGCCGCAAGGTGGTGTTCTCCTCCCCTCTTGTTTAATTTCTATATTTCGAGACTTCCCCCCCCCCACCAGAGGGAGTCTCCATTGTTTCCTACGCTGACGACTGCACGATAATGGCCTCGGGCAAGGGTCCCTCCATTGATGAACTCTGTATTAGAATCAACAGTTACCTCCATGACCTTTCCAGCTTCTTCACCGAGCGTAATCTGACCCTATCTCCGACTAAATCGACGGCGGCCCTATTTACAACATGGAATGCGCAGATGGGGCAAGAGTTAAATGTCCACAAGAAAATCGTGGGTGTGATATTTGACAACGGCCTCACCTTCGCTGGTCATGCCACCGCAATAGCCTCAAAGGTACAGAGCCGCAATAAGATCCTCAAGTCACTGGCCGGCAGTACTTGGGGAAAAGACAAAGAAACATTGCTTGCTACATATAAGGCTATTGGCCGGCCGGTTATTGACTATGCTGCGCCTATATGGTCGCCCAATCTTTCTGACACCAACTGGAGGAAATTGCAAGTCTGCCAAAACACCGCCATCAGAACTGCTACGGGATGCCCACTTATGTCATCTGAGTCTCACCTCCATCAAGAGGCAAAATTGCTCAATGTTCAAGAGCACGCGTTCCTTCTGAACTGTCATAAACCTAGTCATCCAAAGCGACATCTTTTGGATGTAGCACCGCCCCCCAGAGACATAAGGAGACATCTCCGTAAGCATTACGATGAGATCCGGCATCATATCTCTTTGCCGTTTGATCTGCGAAACCAAAGACGGGCTTAAATGACCTCCACACCGAGTCGGTGGACAGATCTCTCAAATCTCGGCCTGTGAATACCGTTATTAATACTCAACCACCTGAATTGGCTGAAGAGGAGCGTGTACTTCCGAGCGAGACTAGAGTCATACTAGCACAACTTCGCTCTGGATATTGTAATAGGTTAAACTCTTACTTATCCAGACTGAACCCCAACATACCAAACACATGCCCTGCATGTGGTATGCCCCCTCATGCTACCATACATCTCTTCTCCTGGTCAGTTGAACCCACTCTTCTAACACCTACATCACTCTGGTCCAACCCTGTGGAAACTGCGCATTTCCTCGGACTTCCGTTAGAAGAGCCTAGTGACAATTTAGTGTGGTCGAGCCCATTGGGCAGGGCGAAGCACTCTCTCTCCGTCCGTCTGTCTGTCTTTCCGCCTGTCTATTTGAACGCAAACTAGTTTCTCAGTTTTACAAAAGAATGCTGAAATTCGTGGTTTGCTTTCGCCAATTTATAATATACTAGCAAACCCGCTAGACGTTGTTTTGACGTTTTGATAGATAGAACACATCTATATATAAAATGTCATTAACTTGAACCAAATAAACTCCTAACTACACCGAACTGCAGCTTTATATAACCTGGGGGCTTTTCCAAAACCTATATACGGACTGTGTCGTTCCCAGAGAACTCCTGAACCTATCGTGGGGGTTCGAGAGCAAAACAAAACACAAAATATGTGGGCATGGCACCGCCCACTTTTGAAAAATTATGTAGATATTGACTAAGTGACACATATATCCAAATTTCATTAATTTCAATTTCAATTTCAATTTATTTAAACATAAAATGTGGCTGTACATATAAGACTTCTAGGGCTTTTATAGTACATCAACAGGTGGATAATTACAATAATACAGAGATTAAATTCACTTACAATATTTAACTTATAAATTATTTATATATATATATAGATTAATAATAGAAGGAAGGAGACAGAGCCATTAAAGACAGAATAGTTGTGTTACAGTCATCTAGGAGAATTAAAGTAGTTATGTATCACCACTTTGCAATTGTTCCCATTAATTGACGCCTTGATAGATTCTGGAATGGAATTCCAAGTTCGGAGTTATGACGAATTGCAACTTTATACAGCCTGGGGGCGTGGCTCCGCCTACTATTCCAAAACTATATACTGCCTGTGCTGTACCCAGTGAACCCAAGTATATATATATTGTGAAAATTTCATAAAGATCGGTTGAGTTCTTTGGCGCCTATGAAAGAAACCCTTTTTATACCTAGTAGTGCTACACACACAAGGTATATTAACTTTAGTCGCCTAACGGCAGTACGTAACGGCATAAACGGATCGAGATAGATGTAGACTTCTATATATAAAAATGTTCAGGACCAAAAGAGAAATTGAATAAGCCATGTCCGTCCGTCCGTCCTTCTGTGAACACGATAGCATGAGTAAATTTTGAGATATCTTAATGAAATTTGGTATGCAGGTTAACTGTACTCGTCTCCGAGCCCTATTTAAAATGGCCGAAATCGGAAGATAGCCACGCCCACTCTTTATGTATAGAATATTTTCGAAAACACAAAAAAAGTGAATACTCAGAACTTTGCCTCAAATAGCTTTACATCATTTATATTTTACTTCTAAAGTTTCCGTAAACAAAGAAATCCAAAAACTTAAAATTTTCGAAAATGGGCGTGGCACCGCCCTATTTATAGTGGCCTATTCCACAAAACTTTTTATGCCATAACTCCGCCAAAAACTGATTTGTCGAAACGAAATTTGATGATAATGTTCTATATATAAAGGTAACTGTTTGCTGTAAAAATGGGCGAAATCGGTTACTGTCCACGCCCAGTTTTTTAACATAGTTCTGAAAACTTTTTTTGTAAAATTTAAAAAGCGATATTTTTACAACTAAGCAAGTTATATCAATTAGATTTTGCACACATAATAGGCTTTTTAAGAAAAACTCGGCCGCAAAAAAATTTTGTCAATTTCGAAAAAGTAGGCGTGGCGCCGCCGACTTTTCAGCATCAAATTTCTGCTATTTTCAAAGGCAATCGCTTATAATTCAATCTTGATATTTTAATGAAAATTGGTCAGCTGCTTCCCAGTAGTATGTATTATACTCCTGCCAAAAATTAGCCAAATCGGAAATCACACAAACGAAATATTCGGGCACGTAGTTAATAGCTCACTCCAATAGCGAAGTTATATATCTTTTTTGCATTTCATACCTTTCATAAACATTAAATGTATGTAAGTATAAGAAGAAGAAGAGAAAAGGTCACTTAAATGATCAGCACGATGAGGGGAGTCGATTTAGCCATGCCCGTCTCTCCGTCCGTCTGTCTGTCTGTCCGCCTGTCTATTTGAACGCAAACTAGTCTCTCAGTTTTACAAAATGCTGAAATTCGTTGTTTGCTTTCGCCATTTTATAATATACTAGCAATTTACGTTTTGACGTTTTGATAGATAGAACACATCTACGAGTATATATAAAATGTCATTCACTTGAACCAAATAAACTCCTAACTACACCGAACTGCAGCTTGATATAACCTGGGGGCTTTTCCAAAAGCTATATACGGACTGTGTCGTTCCCAGCGAACTCCTGAACCTATCGTGGGGGTTCGAGAGCAAAACAAAACACAAAATATGTGGGCGTGGCACCGCCCACTTTTGAAAAATTATGTAGATATTGACTAAGTGACACATATATCCAAATTTCATTAATTTAGACCAAAAACGAAATGAAAGACACCCTCTTTATACCTAGTAGTGCTACACACACAAGGTATATTAACTTTAGTCGCCTAACGGCAGTACGTAACGGCATAAACGGATCGAGATAGATATAGACTTCTATATATAAAAATGTTCAGGACGAAAAGAGAAATTGAATAGGCCATGTCCGTCTGTGAACACGATAACATGAGTAAATTTTGAGATATCTTAATGAAATTGGGTATGTAGGTTAATTCGCACTCATCTTCGAGCGCTATTTAAAATGGGCGAAATCGGATGATAGCCACGCCCATTTTTTATATTTATAATATTTTTGAAAACACAAAAAAAGTGATTACTCAGTACATAATACACCTATAAGGATAAAATTTAGTGAATACATTGAGATTAAGGCACAAAATAAATTTTTCGAAAAATTTTTGAAAATGGGCGTGTCACCGCCCACTTTTGATTAAGTCAAATTTAGAAATAATATTAATCATAAATCAGAAACCGTTCAAGATATCGAAAGGAAGTTCAGCACGCAGGTTTCCCGGTATGCAAGGAATGTTCCAAGCAAAAATGGGCGGGATCGGTTAAGGTCTACTCCCACTTTTATATGAAAGATTTTGAAGAGGATCGTAGATATATTAAATAGGCAATAACTTTGCCTAAAATAGCTTTACATCTCTTATATTTCACTTTTGAAGTTCCCGTAAACAAAGAAATCCAAAAACATTGAATTTTCGGAAATGGGGGTGGCCCCGCCCCTTTTATAGTGGATTATTCCACAAAACTTTTTATGCCATAACTCCGCCAAAAACTGATTTGTCGAAACGAAATTTGATGATAATGTTCTATATATAAAAGTAACTGTTTGCTGTAAAAATGGGCGAAATCGGTTACTGTCCACGCCCAGTTTTTTAACATAGTTCTGAAAACTTTTTTTGTAAAATTTAAAAAGCGATATTTTTACAACTAAGCAAGTTATATCAATCAGATTTTGCACACAAAATAAGCTTTTTAAGAAAAACTCGGCCGCAAAAAAATTTTGTCAATTTCGAAAAAGTAGGCGTGGCGCCGCCGACTTTTCAGCATCAAATTTCTGCTATTTTCAAAGGCAATCGCTTATAATTCAATCTTGATATTTCAATGAAAATTGGTCAGCTGCTTCCCAGTAGTATGTATTATACTCCTGCCAAAAATTAGCCAAATCGGAAATCACACAAACGAAATATTCGGGCACGTAGTTAATAGCTCACTTTAATAGCGAAGTTATATATCTTTTTTGAATTTCATACCTTTCATAAACATTAAATGTATGTAAGTATAAGAAGAAGAAGAGAAAAGGTCACTTAAATGATTAGCACGATGAGCGGAGTCGATTTAGCCATGCCCGTCTCTCCATACGTCTGTCTGTGTGTTCGCCTGTCTATTTGAACGCAAACTAGTCTCTCAGTTTTACAAAAGAATGCTGAAATTCGTTGTTTGCTTTCGCCATTTTATAATATACTAGCAAACCCGGTAGACGTTGTTTTGACGTTTTGATAGATAGAACACATCTATATATAAAATGTCAATAACTTGAACCAAATAAACTCCTAGCTACACCGAACTGCAGCTTTATATAATCTGGGGGCTTTTCCAAAAGCTATATACGGACTGTGTCGTGCCCAGCGAACTCCTGAACCTATCGTGAAGGTTCGAGAGCAGAACAAAACACAAAATATGTGGGCGTGGCACCGCCCACTTTTGAAAAATTATGTAGATATTGACTAAGTGACACATATATCCAAATTTCGTTAATTTAGACCAAAAAAGTTCGGAGTTATGACGAATTGAAACTTTATTTAGCCTGGGGGTGTGGCTCCGCCTACTTTTCCAAACCTATATACTGTCTTTGCTGTACCCAGTTAACCCAAGTATATATTGTGAAAATTTCATAAAGATCGGTTGAGTTCTTTGGCGCCTATAAAAGACACCATTTTTTATATCTATTCTTGTTACGCACGCAAGGTATATTACTTTATTCGGCATAAACGAATCGAGATATATATTTATTAATGTATATCAAAACGTTCAGGATGAAAAGTAAAATATGCGAGCAAGTAGTTAATATCACACTACAAAAGCGAAGTTGTATATCTTATTTGATTTTCATACCTTTCATGAACATAAAATGTTTGCACGTGGGTGATGAAAGCCGCTACCAAAAAAAAATTAAATAACTTTTTTTCTATTTAATGAATCTGGTAAATTTTTTTTTTATTTTGCAGATTGACTTTTACATTTAACAAAAATGGATAACTGGGACACTCAACCAAGAATTTGGATTGTCCGCCGCTATCACGCACTGGAGTCCGTAGTTTCGGTTCAAAGAGAGTATAGGCGCACGTTTGGCGGCAATCCTCCGAGCAGATGGACCATAATAAGACTTGTAAACAATTTTGCCGAGCATGGGACAGTCAACAGAAGACCTTACCATCGAAACCCTTCAGTTCGAACGGAGGAAACAATCGCTGCTGTAGCTGCTGCCATACAAAACAATCCACGTGTTTCGACAAGAAGCTTATCTGCTCAAATGGGTGTAAGCAGACAGTCATTACAGTCAATTATGCACAAAGATTTGGACTTATTCCCATATAAAATTCAAATGGCCAACAAACTGAACGCTGCAGACTTGCCGATTCGCTTAGAAGATGCCAGAAGATGCTTCAAATGGTGGAAGAGGATGGAAACATGTTGAACTGTCTTTTCATGTCTGACGAGGCCCATTTCGATTTAAACGGCAACATAAACAAACAAAATTGTCGAATATGGAGTGCTTCCAACCCACAGATACTCCATGAGACGGAATTGCATCCACTTCGTGTCACAGTGTGGTGTGCAGTTTCATCACGCTGCATTGTCGGGCCCTACTTCTTCGAAGAAAACGGTCACACCGTTACGGTTACTGGAGACCGTTACTTGAGCATGTTGAGAGAGTTTTTCTATCCAGAATTACGCCGAATGAGAATTTCTTTCAACTCTGTGTGGTTTCAGCAAGATGGTGCAGCTCCTCATATAGCCCAACCTGTTATGACAGAATTGCGACGAAAATTTCCCAATAAGCTGATATCCAGAAACTCCACATTCCGTTGGCCACCCAGGTCGCCTGACCTTACTGCACCTGACTTTTTCTTGTGGGGTTATTGCAAACAGGAAGTCTTCAAAGCAAAACCAACAAATTTGAATGAACTAAGGCAATCCATTCGAGAAACAATTGCGGCTATTCCTGTCTCAACTCTCCAAGCAGTAATGAACAACTTTTTGGTAAGATGCCGCACATGCATCGACGAGCAGGGGGGGCATTTATATTCCATTATTTTTAAAACTAATTAAGCTATATTTAATAAAATTTAATGAGCTTTAACATGAATAAAAGAAAAATGAATTCCATACACTGAAAAAAAAAATTATTTGAGTTTCTTAATGTAGCAAAATTCATCAGCCACCCTGTACATATAAATGGAATTACAAGTGACGATGTTACGTTGGTTGAGCTAAATAACTTCCGAGTGAGCTCATAAAGATTTTTTAAAATAATTTCCAAGTCTTTTAAAGCTTCAATTTCGTCACTTGCGAGAGGTTTGGGGGCGTTTTTTATTACAATTAATAGGATCTTTTACATAGCCTTGTATTGAGCAAAATACAAAAATCGCAAAGAAAATATTAGGGTTTTCAACCTGGGAACCAGCATCAACACCAACAATAATGCCAGCCTAGAAATCCAACGAAGAATCACTCACGCAAACAAGTGCTACTTGTGACGAGCACCCTAATGACACCCGTAGCATATCGCAATTATCAACTTGCCACGTAGTCATATGTAAAAAGCAAAGAGCATGTATGAATAAGAGGCACCAAACACGTATGTTCGAGCAAAGCTACTCGCTACACTTGCTCCGCGATATCTATTAGGGTTTTAAGCATTCCCTTTTGTGCATTTTCTTAATTTATTTTGAGTGACATAGCCAAATATCAGCTGATCCAATGAGTAATAAATTTTTATTTTGAGTAGCATACAGGGTGGCTGATGAATTTTGCTACATTAAGAAACTCAAATAATTTTTTTTCACTTCACTGAGTTTTTGATGAAGTTGAGTGATTCGCGGCATTGCGTTTTCATCAAGTTGAGGATATTTGCCTATTATGTTTGTGCAAATTGGTCAACTAAATGAAAATAAAATATTAAATATGACAAATATTGGAATATTTTCATTATATTAATTGAAAATGTTTTCCAATAGATATTTGAAGATATTTTTATTTCCATAAAATATGCATGCAAGCTTCCATTTGATATGGTGGTTTGGCTTACCAGACCCAGGTTCAAGTCCCATCACAAGGATCAAACATTTTTTTTTCCTTTTTTTTATTAATATTTGATATTTTTTTTAACTAGAAAACGCATTTTAGATTGAAAATAACAAAAAAATAAAATTTTCAACTGGATATGAAAAGCATGCTTCAAGATATGCAAGGCATGCTTACAAGTATGAAATGTTTGATTGCAAAGTGTTCTGCTATACAAAACCTTAATATGCAAAGTAGAAATAGATATTAAATAGCTGAAATATACAGACTATTTCAATAATATTATTATAACTTTTCATTTATTTAATTCAATACTTCTATATTTTTTACCGAATTTGAATAAAATTTTCAAAAAAAATTCTATCCATAGTTTTCAAAAAAGCCATACCTACCTCTAATGGCAATTGTTGATTTTTATTTAAATTAAATAATCTATTTTTTCATACCTATTTTTGAAAAAATTCATACCTAATTCTATATATTTTTTCCGAATTTTAATTAAAAATACCTAGCCATAACCTATTATTTTTTATAATGAATAACACTAATATAATAATTTTATCCATAAAAGTATTCATTCATAATCAGATGAGATAAGAAAATATTATCACATAATTTTGTATGTACATATTTGTGTATGTCCAAGGCTGTTGGCATCGTTGAATGCATGAAGGATATATGTGCAAACATTTACATTTCGCGAAAACTCAGTTGAATGTTCTGAATTTTCATAGACATAGCGAAAATGCGAAAATTCCACATAACACCTTCACCCATGCAATATGAACATTCACACATAAATACATATGCATGTGCGACAGTGAAGAACAATGTTGCCGTTTCAGCTTCTAGTAAAATGCAAGAAAAGGGGTACTAAATAAATTATAAGTGAAAACGCAAAATCCGTAACATTTTCATGTATTATGGTCTGTACTTGGCAACACTATAGCTAATCGGTTGACTACGCTTTTTTTGACATTTCAAAAATGTCAATAGCATAGAAGTCTCGAAAATATCAAAATTTGCAAAAGGCATTCATAAATGGTGCCGTAAAGGGTAAAATTGATATTAGTACAACATTGTCGAGCAAATCAGTGGCTCTGCTACTGCGATCTACTTTTTTACGAGTTCTCGTCACAAAGCTCAAAAATTTAACAAACGACATATCCTGCGTGCTTTGGCACGTTTAAAATAAAAATGTCAGTTTTGTATGAAATATATGAAAAATATATAGAAAATTTTTAATAATAACTTTTTGGTGTTTTAGTATAGATTTATATCAATTACTGGTCAATATCTGTATTTTTTTGTTTAAATTTTTGTAAAGATTTCCAATATATTGGTATATTTAGTAATATCAACATATTGCATGTATATTTCTGGTGTTTTACTTTCAATTTCTTCATGTTACCTGTCCCGGTACTTGTACCTGGGACTTTCTGTATGGTGGGTCAGAATTTTATCCAATATACAAAGCTGGTTGCCTAGCAAAGTACCTAGGAAGTTATTAAATTAAAAATTTGGAGCAAATATGCCGGGTTGAATTTAAGTTTACCCCGTCACTGAATACTCCCAATATGAATTGAAGTTGAAAATTAAGATTTTTGTCAGATTTTAATTATGTCGATTTGTGAAAGATCAGTCTGCCACATTTCATCTCAACTTTATCAGGAAATAATATTTGTATTTGTTTCATAATAGTTTTTAGATAATAAAAATATATATATATGTACATACGTATGTACGCGTCCCAGCTCCCTCAAGTAGCTTTTAGAAGCTGTTTTGATGCTATAAAAACTCGTCGAAACCTACTGATGTAGTACGGATATCTGTATTTACACAAAATATGTTCAACAGTCGCTTCGATAGCTATATCCTTACAACTTCCGCAGTGATCATGGTGCAGAATTCCCATCTACTCCGCATGCGTGCCTATCGCCCAGTGACCTGTGCAGATTGCTATAAGTTTGTGGGTGTCGCTCTTTAAATACTTAGTAAACTACTCGTCCTGCTTTGACTATAGTCTGGAGAGGTAGATCCTGATATTGTACAGCTAGTGGTATTCCTCCAATTCAGTTGTGCCTTATTCCGATAGTACCCTTCAATAATTACTTTGGCTACTGCTAAGGGTACCCCATTTCTAGGGTGAAAATTGATTTCAAATAAAAATTTTTTTTGGCAACGAAAAAAAGCCTTTCTCATCCATAACAGTTATCAAGCCACGTAAAAAATAAAAGTGGACAAGCAACTATTATTTCCAAAAAATATAATAAACGTTGACAAATAACTCTTATCCCCAAAAAATAAAATAAACGTTGACGTATAACTCTTATTTGAAAAATAAATTTTTTTCTTCATGGAATAATTGTTATGAAGCAACGTTTATGCGATAAAAGTTATAACTGTTATGTCTCTGCAAAAAACCAAAAAATTATCCAGGTACGATCCCAAATGGGGGTTTGTGATCCATGGCATTTATGTGCAAAACACCATTATGCGTAGGGGGCCTTCGGTCGCGCTTCAAAAAAATTAGCCGGTCCAACAATCACACGCCCAATATGTGCGATTACAACAACCACATGAAATATACAATCGAGTTTCCGATTTCGGGTTATTGCTACCGAGGTCAAAACGCGTATTTTGATACCTTTCCGGATATTTTTGAACGTGTTTTACCAGTTACGTGCGGTCGTACCCTGGGTATACACCATGCACACGCAAAAGAAAAACAATAAATGAGCACGCGCATTTTAGGAGACACACTTTAAATAGTAGGGAACTTTATTAAGATACGATATAAATAAGAAAAATCCTTCTTAAGTTAAAATATTTAAAGATAATTATCAAATTAGCACGTGCAGTTTTATTGTGAACAAAGAAGGACAAGCTAATTGCCATGGCAACATCAACTACATGGTTGTTTTTTATAGGTAGCACAGAAATTTTGATAAAGATTCCAAAGATATCAAAAATTGGTACTTAAATAAGTAAAACTATTGCAAAAATAGTTCTACTTGAAATTATGCGCTTTAAAGAATAATTTGCGGCAACTTATTTCTCTTATTTATTTATTTATTTATTGTATAAGTTTCTACATATAGCATCGCCTACTTTTTGTCTGCTTCCAATGAGTACGACTCTGCGTTTAATGGCCTCTGTATGACAATCTCTTTACATGGTAGGCACAGCTGTGGACGAACAGTTGACACATCTTACTTGTAGACATTTACAATGATGCTCAGCGACGACTAAATCAATCACCAGAAAAAGAACGTAACCTATCTGTGAGTTCAGCATGAACAATGATTATATGTAACGACGACCATTGATTTATACTAAACATGGGTCGGAACATGTGGCGTGAGATTACCATAAAATCCTGAACCTATCGTGAAGGTTCGAGAGCAGAACAAAACACAAAATATGTGGGCGTGGCACCGCCCACTTTTGAAAAATTATGTAGATATTGACTAAGTGACACATATATCCAAATTTCGTTAATTTAGACCAAAAAAGTTCGGAGTTATGACGAATTGAAACTTTATTTAGCCTGGGGGTGTGGCTCCGCCTACTTTTCCAAACCTTTATACTGTCTTTGCTGTACCCAGTTAACCCAAGTATATATTGTGAAAATTTCATAAAGATCGGTTGAGTTCTTTGGCGCCTATAAAAGACACCATTTTTTATATCTATTTTTGTTACGCACACAAGGTATATTACTTTATTCGGCATAAACGAATCGAGATATATATTTATTAATGTATATCAAAACGTTCAGGATGAAAAGTAAAATATGCGAGCAAGTAGTTAATATCCCACTGCAAAAGCGAAGTTGTATATCTTATTTGATTTTCATACCTTTCATGAACATGAAATGTTTGCACGTACAGGGTGGCTGATGAAAGCCGCTACCAAAAAAAAATTAAATAACTTTTTTTTTATTTAATGAATCTGGTTAATTTTTTTTTTGTTTTGCAGATTGACTTTTACATTTAACAAAAATGGATAACTGGGACACTGAAACAAGAATTTGGATTGTCCGCCGCTATCGCGCACTGGAGTCCGTAGTTTCGGTTCAAAGAGAGTATAGGCGCACGTTTGGCGGCAATCCTCCGAGCAGATGGACCATAATAAGACTTGTAAACAATTTTGCCGAGCATGGGACAGTCAACAGAAGACCTTACCATCGAAACCCTTCAGTTCGAACGGAGGACACAATCGCTGCTGTAGCTGCTGCCAAACAAAACAATCCACGTGTTTCGACAAGAAGCTTATCTGCTCAAATGGGTGTAAGCAGACAGTCATTACAGTCAATTATGCACAAAGATTTGGACTTATTCCCAGCATAGTCAATAACCGGCCGGCCAATAGCCTTATATGTAGCAAGCAATGTTTCTTTGTCTTTTCCCCAAGTACTGCCGGCCAGTGACTTGAGGATCTTATTGCGGCTCTGTACCTTTGAGGCTATGGCGGTGGCATGACCAGCGAAGGTGAGGCCGTTGTCAAATGTCACACCCAAGATTTTTGGGTGGTTGACAGTAGGTAGAGGTACTCCATCTACGTGGACATTTAACTCTTGCCCCATCTGCGCATTCCATGTAGTAAACAGGGTCGCCGTAGATTTAGTCGGAGACAGGGTCAGATTACGCTCGGTGAAGAAGCTGGAAAGGTCATGGAGGTAACTGTTGATTCTAATACAGAGTTCATCAATGGAGGGACCCTTGCCCGAGGCCATTATCGTGCAGTCGTCAGCGTAGGAAACAATGGAGACTCCCTCTGGTGGGGGGGGGAAGTCTCGAAATATAGAAATTAAACAAGAGGGGAGGAGAACACCACCTTGCGGCACCCCTTGTTTTATTCTTCGTGGTCTAGATTTCTTGTTCCTAAATTTGACTGTTGCCTGTCGACCATTGAGGTAATTAGCGGTCCACCTCTTAAGGCCGGCAGCGAGCGGTGTCTCGTCCAGAGCTCGGAGGAGAGTGGCGTGATTGACCGTGTCAAATGCATTTGACAGATCAAGTGCCACGAGAACCGTCCTATGGTTTGGTGGATTTTGATTCAAACCGTTGTTAATCTGCGTTGTAATGGCATTCAAAGCGGATGTCGTGCTGTGATTTTTGCGAAAACCATGTTAATGATCGGCCAATTTTAGATTTGTAACGAAGTAAGGAAGCAGAATGGACTCTAGCAATTTCGCTACCGGCGAAAGGAGGGATATCGGACGATAAGACTCTCCTAGGTTCGCCGGCTTCCCTGATTTTAATAGGGAAACTACAATCGCTTGTTTCCATATCTCAGGTATAACGAAGGTAGTTAGAGAGAGATTGAAGAGAGCCGCTAAATAATTCTGTCCTTCATGGCCAAGGTGTTTGATCATCTTCATGGCAATTCCGTCGGGTCCGATGGATTTTGAGGGTTTGGCCTTCATTATGGCTTACTTAACCTCTGCGACTGAGACGGCAATGGGCGCAGTAGAGTGTTTGTGTTTGCGCGCACGTCGGAAGGCTCTTCTCTTAGTCCTATCCGCAGGTGGATGCATTATAAACAGCCGGCAAAAGCAGCTTTCGCATTTCCTGGCGTCCGATTTGACACTGTCGCCGAAAGCAATGGCGACCTTGTCTTTGTGTTTGGTCGGATTGGATAGGGCCTTTACAGTCGACCATAATTTGCCGACTCCGCGGGAGAGGTTGCATGTCTCAAGGTGTTGTTTCCACTTCTTCAGCTTGTGTTCATTGCAGTCCTACGAATTTCCGCATTGAGATCTTTTATTCTGGGATCTGCGGGATTGATAAGTCTCACTTTGTCACGTTCTCTTGCCATCGCCGCAGCATCTGCCGGGAAATTCGGACGAATTTCTGGTATTCTGCCAGCAGGAATAAAGCGGCAAGAGGCTGAATCGATGATCTTGCGAAACTCTCTTTCGCCTTTGCGTGCGTCCGTTGGAGTGGGTAAGGCAGCGAAGGAGCGCTCTGTATATTCAGTAAAGCGGTCCCAGTCCGCTTTGGTGAAGTTGATGTATGTTATTTTATCAGTCGTTATGAAGTCGGTCGGTCGTTCAACAGAGAGTAAGATGGGTAGGTGGTCTGAAGCTAATGTAAGCATCGGTCGCCAGATGACAAAGTTAATGAGGCCCGCGCTCGTTATGGAGATGTCTGGCGAACTGTGACAGTTACCTGCCACCCTGGTGGGGGCATCTCCATTGACTGTACAGAATGCTGAGTTATCTATTTGGTCTGCAATTGCGTGCCCTCTGCTGTCTGCTGGCAAGTTGGAGTGCCAGAGATCGTGATGTGCGTTGAAGTCGCCTAGGATTAGACGGTTATCGCCCCTTAGCAACGAACTAATGTCGGGATGATAATCTCTAGGACAACACGTGGCAGGAGGAATATAGATGTTTATGATTTGCAGGTCGGCGTCTCCTGACCGGACTGCTATGCCTTGGCTTTCTAAGGTAGAGTCCCTGGGGTCGACGTCAGGGGAAAATAGATTGTATTGTACAGAGTGATGTGTAATGAACGCAAGGCCACCCCCAAGACCGCTGGGACGGTCTTTACGATGTACATTATACCCATCACAAGTTCGTAAGTCCGATCTCGTGTTCAGTTTTGTCTCTTGTATCGCGGCGATTTTGATGTTGTGCGTCTTCATAAAGTCAGTTATCTCCGCGATCTTTCCAGCTAATCCGTTACAGTTCAGCTGCAGAATTTTGAAGTGTGTAAGAGGGGAGACGGGGGACACACTAGGCGTGAGGGACGGATGCGTTTGCCTAGGTGGAGGTAGGCTAAGGCCTAAACTATGTCGCAGTCTAGAGTTGACAGCGCCATGGCCAATGTTGTCTGGCGTGGAGGGCGGCTGTGTACTGCAACAGGGGGCTATGAACGAATCCGTCCAAAGGTTGCCGTTTGCGAGCCCAGAGCACATAAGGATATGACACAGGCCAAGGCAATTGTTGCACTTGACCGATGTCGCAGGCGTATATAATCTTTGCCGACAAACGGTGCACGTAGTGAAAGGTGCCAGGAGGTGGTGTACCTGACCCACGTGCAGGCTGGAAGCAGGGGGGGCATTAGGCACAGAGACAGAGGGGACTGACGCTCGGCGATGCTCATATCTGACCTATTCCGGGGGGGATAGGAGTGTTGAGCGGCCGTGTGAGATGGAGACGCTGGTGTGCGTGAGCCACAGTCGGGAGTGGGTGAGGCAGGGATGGCAGCGGTGCTGCCAGTCGTATAGACTGAGCCACTATTGTGACTATTGGAAGTAGTTAGAGGCGGTAAGGGAGTGCCGGAGCGGCGGCTACCGCGGGACGTCCTAGAACGTGTACAGCAAGGTGCCTCAAAAGTACTAAAGCAAGTACGGGGTCTGTGGATGGCCGGGTTAAGCCCTGCACATCCAGATTTATGTAACCATCTCTTACACTTGGCGCATTGTACCGAATACGACCGTTTAATATAAATTTTCTTCCAGCAAACGCAGCAGAACCAGTCTCTTGGTCCAGGGTTGGGTTCGACCCCAGCCCGTAACAAGAGACAATGAAGCAACCCAGCTGCAAGGGTTTGCTCCGAGGGTGACAATTTAAGGGTGGGTCGGGACAGATTCGACAGGGTTACACTGAAATAACAGCCCTTGGCCGGGTGAGAAAACCCGGGTCATTCCGGTGCGATAGAACCGGCTGTTGTGGGAATGTTGCACCCGAACTTAGACTTCCTTACTTGTTTTCAATTCAATTTAGATCAAATTAAGTCACTAAATGGTAAATTCTGTGCGTAACCGGTAATTCTTTACGTGGAAGATTATCTAATCGAAAATCGTAACCGTTAGCAATGCAGTTCATGTAACCGCATTTCTAGCGTACATGGCAACGCTGTCAAAAACAAACAATGCGCAATAAAGAATAAAATACAAAGGTGAAAGGAACTTCGTGTAAAAAAGTGCTTATATTGTTTATTAATTCTTGTGAACTAGTATATATATACTATTTTGGTGGCTACGAAATTAAACTACAACTTAAGCCGGCAGAATACTAAAATGGGAGTAAAAGTTTGAAAACTATTTATTTGCCGGTAAAACGAATGTTGTTACCACACTACAATGAGGCCATAAGAGTCACTTTCTCATAATATGACCTGCTGTCAAATTAAGAAATTTTAAAAAAGTTTTATTTGCGAGAAAACTCGAAAAAATGTATAGCGGGAAAAACACGTCCGAACTTCACATATGTTTGTATATTAATTTATTATAAATACTAAAATTTAATAGGTCATAAAACTGGATTAAAAATTGCAGAATTTTGGTGAAATTTGGTTACATATTCTTAGGTTTTGAACAAAGTTTGAAATTTGTTATTAAATGTTTTTTATTAGATAATGTTATATATCTTTATAAAAAAGGTGTAAAAAATTCTCGTCGCTATCTAAATTAATAACCTTGCCCACTCTAGCATTTTCAGACCGCCTGAATTCGGATTTTTATAGACTTTAAAGATAAGGGAGTCGAGTTTTATCTGAGCAATTTCAGACCGCGGCAGTTGCGGTGTTATTTCGGTCTGTTATTTTATTTCTACCAGAACCAATGTGTACGCATACCTCGGAAACGGGTTTGTCGTCTTGAAAGCCAAATGAATTTTGTAGAAGGTCTGGAAAGACTAGTACACCTAAGTTTGTTTTTACACGGTCTTTTTTTACACGGTTTTGATGTAACACGGTTTGAAAATTGAATATTTTTAATTTTTTTACACGATTTTATTCCATTTAGCACGATTTGAAATTTTATGTACTTAAATTTTTTTTGTCAAATTTAATTTGTGCGAAGTATGTTCATATCACAAAAAAGTATTTATGAAAGAAAAAAGTCTGAAACCATCGATAGTATCGATAGTGCTATTTTATTTTATTTTATTTTTTACCTTAAAAATTGAATAACCTATTCTTTTCGTTCACAACATAGTTTTTTAGTTCCTGAACTTGCCATACATTTAATTTATATTACTTTTAAGATTAGAGTGCATATCTTTTTTATCATTAATTACTATGCTTGTGAAAATAAGCATTATATATTTGATTTAATAAAATAAACATGAATTCTTGTTCTTAAAAATTCTTGTTTTTCACTAATTTTAATAGGTTTTGGAGATTAGGAACAAATCACCCATTTTTGTATACGATCAATGTCTTTTTTTACACGGTTTTTTTTTTACATGGCTGCTTCTGGAACCAATCTACCGTGTAAAAACAGACTTAGGTGTATATGTATTTAGGCTTAATATTAAGGGGATTCATTTAAGCATATACATTTATAAAGTGTTAATTTGTATCTGTTTACACACACTGTTATATGAACGGACCTGGCAATCTTGTTTGATAAATTTATCGATCAGCTGATTATTTGTCAACAAATTACAACCGCAACCGCTTCTAGCAGATGAGTTGCCTCTGCCTCTGTCCATCTATGTGATGGATCGATCCTCCTACGCTTGCACTTCTTTTCAGCTATCTAAAACACAAAAAATTATACATAAAATTGCATGAACTTCGAACATTGTGTTGGTAACTTACCTCTTCCATTAATTTTCTCAAAATTTTCGCCAAGTAATAAAAATATAAATCACAAACGGTGAACAGCTCTCGTGCGCACAAGGTTGCATTTTTTGATTTTACAGGGTTTACACACTGAAAAGCGCGTGTAAATGTATCAAATTTGTGTAAACTATTTTTCATACAAAAAATGACAGTTAATTTACACACTTGATAAAATTATACGTTTACACGCTTTATAAGGGATTTATAAGGTTAAAAGAATCTCCCAATTGAAGCGCATAATCCACTTACCGATAATTTCATATATTCAGAAAAATGCACTTTGTCATTACTCTAAAATAAGAAAATTATAAATCAGAAGCATAAAATGGTATTGCGTTATTCAATCGAAAGTAAAAAAATTGTATTTCATTGAGGAAGGGGATGGATCTATTTCCCCAAATCCCCCCTGCCTACGCCACTGCTTCGCGTATTATACATGAAGATATATATGAAGATAGATTGTGAATTTGGAAGTTTATCTTACATGGTATAGCCATATCATTCGCTTTTTTAGCAAGATTAGTGAGCCCACAAGAAGGGCGATCCTGCAAACTGCGCCAACTATCGCGGAATCAGCCTTTTGAATATCGCATATAAGGTCCTATCAAGCGTATTGTGCGAAAGACTGAAGCCTGATGTGAACAGACTGATTGGACCTTATCAGTGTGGCTTCAGACCTGGTAAATCAACCATCAACCAGATTTTTACAATACGCCAAATCTTGGAAAAAAGGCGTGAAAAAAGAATCGACACGCATCATCTCTTTGTTGATTTTAAAGCCGCTTTCGATAGCACGAAAAGGAGCTGCCTATATGCCGCTATGTCTGAATTTGGTTTCACCGCAAAACTTATACGGCTATGCAAAATGACCTTGAGCAACACCGCCAGCTCGGTCAGAATTGGGAAGTACCTCTCCGAGCCGTTCGAAACTAAACGAGGTTTCAGACAGGGTGACCCCCTATCGTGCGATTTCTTTAATTTAATGCTGGAGAAAATAATACAAGCTGCAGAACTTAACCGCGCTGGAACAATATTTTATAAAAGCGTGCAACTGTTGGCATATGCTGACGATATTGATATCATTGGCCTTAACAACCGCGCCGTAACTTCTGCTTACTCCAAATTAGAAAAAGAAGCGGAGAAAATGGGATTGGTGGTGAACGAGGGCAAAACGAAGTACCTTCTGTCATCATGCAAAGAGTCAGCGCATTCGCGCCTTGGCAACCAAACCACTGTTGGCAGCAATAATTTCTAAATAGTAAAGGACTTCGTTTACCTAGGAACCAGCATTAATACCAACAATAATGTTAGCCTAGAAATCCGACGAAGAATCACTCTTGCAAACAAATGCTACTTCGGACTGAGTAGGCAATTGAAAAGTAAAGTCCTCTCTCGACGAACGAAAATAACACTCTACAAGTCACTCATCGCACCCGTCCTGCTATATGGTGCAGAAGCGTGGACACTAACAACATCTGATGAGGCGGCTCCAAGAGTATTCGAGAGAAAGGTTCTTCGAAAGATTTGTGGACCTCTACGCGTTGGCGACGGCGAGTACCGAAGAAGATTTAATGATGAGCTGTATGAACTTTACGCAGACGCCGACATAGTTCAGCGAATTAAAACACAGCGGCTTCGCTGGCTAGGCCACGTAGTGCGAATGAGCGAAGATGCTCCAGCCCAGAAGGTATTCTTATCGGCACCCGCCGGTGGAAGCAGAGGAAGAGGGAGACCACCACTCCGATGGAAGGACCAAGTGGAGACCGATTTGCGATCCCGCGGTGTTTCCAATTGGCGACGAAGAAACGACTGGCGAGCTATGTTGGACGGTCAAAATCGCCCAGGCGGTTAGATGACCATTTAAAGAAGAAGTGATTCAGATTATCTAAGTGTGATTGATAAATTTCATGAAGGTATGTAAGATAGCAATAATATTAATGATTATTGTTTGACAGAAATTTAATCAATCAGGTCATGATCCAGATCCAGTACAACTGAATTACTACATAAACCATTTCTTATAGCAATCATTACCCCACCACCTTTATTGTGACCCGTATCAGTAGGGCTGCGATCCCTTCGATGCAAATAATATCTGCTACAAAATATTTCACTAGCCGAGATGTCAGGGTTAAACAGTCTCTCGGTGATGGATATGCAATCGAATCAAGCCAGAGATGTGTGCGGATATTTTGACGGTTTGATTTGCTTTTCGCTAACATTTTGATAATATATTTTTAGTTGCCTAGGAACACTTTTACTTTGTTCCAGCTTAGTTAGGGCTCGTTCGAAGAAGCTCGGTGGGTGGGGAAAAATAGGAGCAGGACAGATGTCTTCCTCTCGCAGTTTATTATAGCAGCAATCCAGTATTCTTAATTTGTCAAACAAAATTTGTTGGTACAAAAAAGCAATAACAAAAACCGAGAGCACGCGGTAAGACAATTCTGCGGATGATAAAACAGACCTGTCAAAAAATCCATCATGATTACACTTCTGTGATGCTGTTCATGTATATGGTAAAGAAGAATAGAATTAGGAGTTTAGATGACATCAAAACCAGCGTATTGTTAGCTTAAAGGCGTGGCAAAATTTCTATGATGAAGAAACCTAGCAGCTTCCGAAATGGATCTATAAGAAAAGCTATGGCGGTTGTCTCTAAATATTTGTCTTACTCTATTCAATTAAAAAACTTTTAATAATTAATTAAAAATGATTATTAAAAAAATAAAAACAATAATAATTTTCATACAAATTAATACAATTTAAAACAATTGTATTATGTTTTTTTAGTAAAAACCAAGGCAAAAAAGCGAAAATATGCTGCTATAATAGATAACTTGAAATAGTATATCATAATTTCAAACAAAAGCTTTGGGAAAAGTCTATTTTGTTCCATATCTCCTTAAAATATTAATTTTACTTTAAATCAAATAATAAATTATTTACTTACATAGACTGTGAAATTATTTACTTTATCTCGAATTCCTGATTTCAAGTAACATCTTGAACATTCAAAACCATCTCCTGAAAACCTATGAAAAAGTGCTTTGGCCAAAGAACGTACGAGTATAACCATGTAACCGTGTAACCATGGTGGTTGCTTTGGCTGTTTGTGCTTAAATATTGCCTCATATGTAAAAAACAACCCGGCGACATCTTATTAAAAGCTATTAGTTAGATAGTTAATTTGAAAAAAATTAGTACACATCACTTCTTTTGTATCTCCGTACACAACTCTTTTAGTACACAACTTTTGAAGGCTTTTGTTCAAAAATTATTTAATACACTTAACATCTTCCTTTTTAGGAGAAACAAATAGCGGGCTATAATCTTAAAACATATCAAAAGTATTTGAATTAATAAATGTCCCAAAATTTTATTGAATAAGAATTACTGGATTGAATTGTATTTCAGTTGAAAGTTCACATTACAACCCAATTAAAATGTAAAGTAAGAAGTCCATTAGATATCTAACCTTGTTATTGAGAACTAATAAGCCTCTCTTTGTAGAGAATCTTTGTAGAGAATCAATATGTATATCACAGCATCAATTAAAATATATATACATAAATAATACAAAAAATTGTTTTTTTTAATCGAGTTTATTTTTGAGGTTTCCTTCAAGTGATTTAATTTAAGTGTTGTAATATATTTATGTATGTGAGGTTAATCAAACAATGAAATCTATCTATCTAAATGCACCAGTAACTTTTATTTTCTATGTACATATCAACGTATATATGTATATTCGATCCCTGTAAAAAATCCTGTGAGTAATCTCTAAAGAGAGCGATCCGTGATTAGCCTACAGTTATTATAAATAACAAGTAAGGAAGTTTAAGTGCGGGTGGAACCGAATATTTAATACACAGTGTGTAAAAGTGGCGTGGAAAATTGGTAATTTGCAGTGGGTTTATGACCTGTAGCGGTTTTAAACTTTTTTTCTACTACCATGTGGGCAAACCAGGCTCATTCTTTTTCAATCTCATAAATAAAAATGAATGTGTGTCTGTGTTTCTGCCGTCCAAAGTACTCAACCGATCTGTATGAAGTTTTCACAGTCGTTTTTCGGCTTCACTGGTTACAGTATAGGCTATATATTAGACTGGGTCGATTTATTAACCGATATCGCGCCATCCATTTTTCGATAGGTTTTGGCTTCAGGAAAAAAAATTGCACTGCGCATACCCAAAAAAAAATTTTCGAGCCTGCGAAATTTTATTTTTTTGACTTTTTTCGACTTTGATTTTTAAGGTTTTTTTCATGACCTACTAAACAAATTTTCGTTCGATATTAAATCTTTCATGTATACCCTGTCCAACCCAAAAATGTCCGCTAAAAACGTTGGCGATAACAGTTTTCTGAAAAAAAAATATTTTTGGGGTTTTGGGGAGTGTTTTGGTCAAAAAATTTACCCTTTCTTCATTTTTTTTAAAGGTTTTTTTCAGCATACATGCAAAAAGGTTTCCGATGAAAACGAATTTGTCTCATATTTCCTGCCCCACTTAAAATTATGCTCTAAAAACGTTGGCGATAACGGTTTTTTGAAAAAAGTTGTATTTTCGGGCTTTGGGACTTGTTTTCGTCGAAAAATCGACTTTTCCAAAACCCGAAAATAAATTTTTTTTTCAAAAAACAGGAAATATGAGACAAATTCGTTTTCATCGAAACCATTTTTGCATGTATGCTGAAAAACCCCTTTATAAAAAATGGCGAAAGGGTAAATTTTTTGACCAAAACACTCCCCAAAAAATATATTTTTTTTTTTCAGAAAACTGTTATCGCCAACGTTTTTAGCGGACATTTTTGGGTTGGACAGGGTATACTCGTACATGAAAGATTTAAAATCAAACGAAAATTTGTTTAGTAGGTCATGAAAAAAACCTTAAAAATCAAAGTCGAAAAAAGTCAAAAAAATTAAATTTCGCATGCTCGAAAATTATTTTTTTGGGTATACGTAGTGGAACTTTTTTTCCTGGGCCCAAAACCTATCGAAAAATGGATGGCGCGATATCGGTTAACTTTTGTCCATACAAATCGACCCACCCTACTATATATAATTAAAAGTAGGGGTTGTCACGCCCCCAGGCCATATAAAATGTCAATTCGCTATAAATCTGAACTTATTTGGTCTAAAGTAATGATATTTGGATATATAGGTCACTTGGTCAAGATAAACATAACTTTGGAAAAGAGGGCGGTGCCATTCCCACATATTTTGAATTTTATTTGTGCTTCATTATTATCCACAGTTTATTGTCGATGTCTATGAAACTTTCAAGATAGGGTCAGGAGTTCGTTGGGTACCACACGCGCTGTATATAGCTTTGGAAAAGTGGGGCCCCGGCCATATAAAATTTCAATTTATCATAAATCGGAACGTATTTGGTTTACATTAATGATATTTGGATATATGTTTCCTTTAGTCAAGTGTCACGCCCACATATTTTGTGTTTTCTTTGTGCTTCATTATTGTCCACAGTTTATTGTGGATCTCTCTGAGACTCTCACGGTAGGTTCAGGAGTTCGTTGGGCACGATACAGGGTGTATATAATTTGGAAAAGCCTCAGGTTATATAAAACTGCAATTCGGTACGGCTAGGAATTAATTTGGTTCAAGTTAATGATATTTTTTATATAGATATGTTATCTACTCGTATATATCAAAGAAACCTAAAAAAAAGAATAAGTGGTAACAAGACAAAAAAAGTTAAGCTGCTATATATTCGAAACTATGTACATATCAGTACCGGCAGAAGAAAAGGGAAAAGAAGTGGAGTAGGAATAGAAGCTTAACTTTGAGAATTAGAGGAGGTGTTAGAGAAAAATGAAGAGGGTAAAATAAACTAACGGAGTATGAGGGGGGGGGGAAAAGCAAAAGTGGAAAGAAGAATTAAGATATAGGAATAAATTACGAGAAATATTTAAAGAGAAAGATTTAAATATCTCTCTGCTTTGTCTCAGATTTAAAACATCCCAACGGCGATAATTCACATTACAAATTGCAATACTTCTCCAACATTTCGCTGACAGTTTCCCTTCAAGAATCAGTTACAACCAATATTACTTTCCCATAAGCATGGCTGTTTTGTAGACAAAGCCGATTACATACCTCTTTACTAGGAATGGAATAATTTTGTGAATGTACCGCAATAGAGCAAAGACGAACTTTCTCGAAGTTTAAACACTTTACGAAGCAGAAATCATAGAAATTCTTTTATTACATGTCAGCATACAATGTAATAGATGGTAATAAAGCACTCGTAACGGTTTTGTAATGCATTATGTAGAAGGAGCTCAAACTCATTTCGCCGCTGGGTAGTGTTACTTGCTGCTATTCCTCTGATCAGTATTTTCTTTCTGGTTACCTGGAACGGGTTTATTTATAAAAATAAACTATTGGAAACTCACAAAAACCCAATTTGTAGTGCGGCATTATTGTAACCATTTGGCTTGCCAAACTATCCAAAATTAAAACTGTCGCAACACATCCCGTTTTATTTTTATAACTAATAATCAATTGCAGAAAGGTTTGATATAAGTACGGCTAAGTTAAGGTGATGGTATGGGAGGAGCTTAAGGCCAAGCTTCCTTACCATTTTTTGGTGTACCGCTTCTAATTTTTCCTACAAATGAACGGTACATACTACGTATGCAAAGGCAGATTAATTTTTGTTGAGAAGCTTTTTCATGATGACCACGGCCGAAAAATGTTTTTCCAATATTTTCAGTTACTATCTCGTCACTTTAACCTGAGACCTTTGATGTGGTAGGCTACCTACCACCAAAAATTTTTGGTTGAATTTAACTAAATTAAATAACTACATTAATTAATTTTGTAACTAATAACAATAATTATTTATTCGCTTAAAATTGCAAAAACCAACAGTAAAAAATAATTACCTAAAACAAAGCGGCTTTAATTAATGGCTAGGGATTGCCCATTGGTTGAAATTCAACCGCAAAAGTTGATTTTATTTTAATTATTTCCTGGTTTGTTTCCTGTTGTTTTTGTTGTCTGCAACGACAAAAACACTAAAGGAAGGTTTTTGGAGTGTTGTCGAAAGTGACAGTCCTTTGTCGGACACCCGGTACTCCCTTGCGGTACTTCCCAACTGTCGTAGTAGCGATTTGGTATGAGAAACGTAAGGAACGTGAAGATGAGTATTAATAGGTGAAAGGCATCATATCCCTTTCTTTGCTGGTCCTTTCTTTCAGTATATTGTCCTTTCCGTCACTTTCATCTTCTTTCGGCTCATATTTCTCTTCTTTTCCTTGCTGTTCTTTTCTTTTAATACATTTCTTCTACTTTCCTCATCATTTTTTAACTTCATCTCTACAATATTTAATTCTTTCTTCAGGTTCTATTTTTATTTTACCTTCTACCTTATTTCGTTTTTTTTCATTTGTGTCCAAAAAAGCAACTGTTCGTGTTCGCAGTGAGAGCCACCCAGATGGTCCCATTATCGATTAATAAAACAATTTCAACATCCAATCAGCCATTATAAGTCTTTTCATATTACAACTATTTTTTGTTGACGGATACCAACCCACTTTGAGGAGACCTATCGATACATATGTAATTGGTTGTACCTTAGACTTATTGTTTAGCTGTTTAAGAGGCGGAGTCAGTGCAGTTGTGTTACAGAGAGCATTTTTCATTTTTTAAGTGGTCTAGCTAATGTTGCATTTGTCTCTTACTACAATTCACGATTTTAGAAGACTGCAAAAATGATAAAAAAACATATCTTACATAGCTTAACATAAGCTATCTTGATAATGAATGTCTGTACTTCCCTAAAAAAAGCTTGTAGTGGAGTGCTGGAATTCAAGTTGTTCATTGAGGATCTTAATCAGAGATAAAATTGTCGATTTCCATCAAAATGGAGTTTTAAAACACCAAAGGAAGGTAGTTTCTTGTAACTATTTTTTATGTTCGATGGAAAATTGTAATCCCTATTGTATTGTTTTGACAGTTAGACGGACTTATGAACTTTAGTTGTGATCCCGTACAAGTCAGAAACAGTCAGACATAGTTAGAGTTATAGAACATCAATCCAGTACTCGGTTCTCTGACTACTGAGAGCAAAAATATAAGGTTCTCTCCTATTCGGAAGTTGTACATTTGGAAGAAAAACTGTAAGCAAAAAAGGTTAAATTACCAATCTTCCCAAATCTAGTTTACAAATTCGGACTAATTTTTCTTCTCTACTCTAATTTTATGTGATTTAATTTTATATCATTTGTTAATAAACTTTGATATTTATATTGAAATTGGCAGAAGTTACGCTTTGGTACTAGAAATCAATCCTGTATGAACACTAGCATTGTTCAACAGTCCTTCGTCTTTCGCAGTTGCGGCTAAAATCCAACTGTTGCTTCTTTCAGCTATTGCATTTGCTTCCTTCCTACGGTACGGTACAAAACATCAACTAAATGCAATTATTATTCCTTATTTCAGGACGTGGCGTTTATAAATCCGGCTAATGTGGTATTTGTGTACATGCTAATAAGAGAACTTGTAGATGGCGAAGAAACAAAAGAATCAGAGCTACAGGCGTCCGTACTTACGTGTCTATATTTATCTTACTCTTATATGGGCAATGAAATAAGCTATCCACTTAAACCATTCCTCGTTGAAGATTCAAAGGATAAGTTTTGGGAAAGGTGAGTAAATGGACGGGATAACAGAGTGAAAAAGGTTCTTTCTAATTTCAGTAAAATTTGCTATGTAGCTTTGAGTTGAGGGCTGAACCACCAGGTATGCTCACTGGCTTCAGCTAAGGCTGCCAGACGCTCTAATTTTGAGAGCACTTTGCTGCTTTTCCATCCTGAATATTGAAATGTACTGATTTTTAAGAAATTCGTATTAATTTCCTAGGCATTCACTATTCAACAAATTATCTTTCCTATGCCCTATATTGTTGCCATGAAATTGTATTCTAAGGATATTGGCAAGAGGCAGCTTTGTGTTATGAATTAATGGTTAAAGGGTTCCTCCTACATTGAGGTAAAAGTAAATTAGTTTTGTCTGTACTGAATTTTGGTCCTGAGTAACAAAAGAAAGAAACAAAATGTATAGAAAAGCGGAAGAGGCCCACCCTGCCGAGTGCAGTTGCCCACCCTATTTGGCTCCAATCGCAAGGTATCCGCGATTGCCACGAGGCCCCTATTGTAAAACTGGCGATTCCATTGTCGTCAATCATCCGTAAATCAATTCATCGAAGCAGCAAATCTGCAAAGTTTGGTGAAAAACTCCTTCCTCACACTTTGCTATCCAAAGTCAATGCTTACACCAACCCTAGGTGAACCCACTTCTCCAGCTTGATACGTTATTCTACTTTAACCCGCATAGAGAAATGGTGCAACTAAAATGGTATTGCACTTACTCATCCCCATATATTTTACAAATAATTCATTTAATTTCTAGCCCGGTTTTTATAATTTTAGCAAAATGGTTATTTGACTGCTGGGTAAGAATTTCTGAAACGGAGCACTTAAAATTGTGAAAATTTATTTTTGATCAAGAATGGTATTATTAGGTGGATATTGACAATACAAACGAATGCCTATCTTTGATTTTTGCAAAAAAACAAGGTGTGTGTTGTTTTATAGCCAATTAAAACTGTATGTCCTTTTTGTTTAAAATTGGAATAACAGCCGATATACTAGACCGATTTTGATAATTAAAGCATGTTCTCGAGTTGAAAAGCCCTTCAAGATCACATATTTTATTTCTTTAAATATGAGTTTTCAATATACCTATTTTTAAAATTGGCGCAAAAACTAAACAAAAAATGGCCCTCATTTTAAACAAAATCGAATTTTTAATTCATAATTCTGTAAAAATCTTAAAGGGAGACACATCGTTCTGCTGGAATAATTAACCATGCCCCCTTTTCCTATATCGAAAATATGGCAAAATTTAAAAAATTAGATAATTCGAAAACAAATGCCACTTAAGTAGTGAAATTCGGTAGGTGGATTGATTTTATAACGCAAAATATAAGTTCAGTAAAATTTTAGAATGTGGGCGTGGCAACGCTCACATTTAGAAGAAGCAAATTCAGAAGTTTAACAAGCTGTAAATCAATAGCATCAGCAGGAACACCTGGTTTCTTTCAATTGTTATCTGCTCATTTCTCTTATACTGAAAGGCCCTAACAGTCTTCTCAATGGGTGCCCACGAAAGTTCGTTAGGATGGGTCTTTTTCGATGTAGCCATCAAACCAATAGAAGGTTCTAAAAATTTCATCCACAGTGTTATTGGAACCGATGAATCTAAATCTATCTGCATAAGCTGGCCAGTTGCACCATTTACCAAACCGTCGCCTGTGTTGATATTAACTGTCATCATATATTTGGCCGTGGTTTTTAGCGTTAAGCTATACGTAAGACCCTGAGTTTCCGAAGTTTTGAATAGTCTGACCCGTTCTAAGACATTAGCATTTTGGCCACTAACGGCAATTCCTTTAACCACGTTTTCGCAATTGAGATAACTGCTGTAGAAGGAATTTGACTCAGTTTAAGGGCATTATAGTCCTCGTTTGACCAAAATGAGTGAATTTCTTCGTCGGGAACCTGGTCAGGGGTAACGACTCTATTTGCAATCAAAGATATGTCTTCACTGGTCATAGCCCCTGAGGCCATATTATTCAAAGCAATAGCAAACGGTTGATCTCCACGCTGTCTCATTATTTCATTCAATTCATAATACTTAAAGATCTCCTATAATGGCGAGCCGACTAAAACGCTGTAAGCATCGCTTGGATTCGGTGAAAAAATCCATATATCACCTACAGGAGACAGTTGTTTCAAGTCGCCAAAAACAATAACAGGTATACCACCAAATGGAATATTATTCTTGAAAATCTGCTTTAGTTTGGCGTCAATATAACTAAACATTCGAGCGCCAACCATTGAAATTTCATTTATAATTATCAACTTCAAATTACATACTCTATTATAAATTGAGTTGACAATATCGTTGCTAAGCGGGCGTAATTCCTTATTGGACCGATTCACAGGTAGTGAAAATATAGGATGCAGTGTCAAACCGCCTATCCGAAATGCTGCTTTTGCTCTTGGATTTGATGCAGGTATGCAGTTAAACTGGTAATTTATAGTTTGATATATTGATGATATTAGGCGGCTTTTTTTTTTTTTTTTTTTTTAAATAGCGCCCGGAGAGGAGTGCAGGAACCTGCATACCAAATTTCATTAAGATATCTCGTTAAACTCGTTTTCATTGAAAACATTTTTGCACGTATGCTGAAAAAACCCTTAAAAAAAATGGCGAAAGGGTCAATTTAGTAGGTCATGAAAAAAACCTTAAAAATCAAAGTCGAAAAAAGTCAAAAAAATTAAATTTCGCAGGCTCGAAAATTCTTTTTTTGGGCATGCGTAGTGGAACTTTTTTTTCCTGAGCTCGAAACCTATCGAAAAATTGATGGCGCGATATCGGTTAATAAATCGACCCAGTCTACTGTACGTGCCGAAAAGAGATTTTCATACAAAGTTAATAACAAGCTCCTAAAAAATTTAAATAACTCCCATCCCATTGTTGTTCCCCAATTTTTTTTCTGCTAATAGTTTGTAATGGTACAGCAGGAGGTACCCAAACTTTTAATAGAAAAAATCTTGGCAGAAGACAAGAACGCATTGGCGATAAACAGTTTCCCAGTTTCCATTATGCTGCAGAAGACCAAGACCCAGAAAAGGGATGAGCTGGCCAAGGATTTTCGGACAATACGCCTCACATCATTCCTACTAAAACTTTCTTCAGGAATCCCATCTTGCAGCATCACCTCATGGGGAAATTCACAGAGACCGCACCACACGAACTAGTATGAACAGTTGAGAAGTCCCTTCTATATAAAGAATTTACTCTAGGTGCGTTTTTTGATGTGGAGGGCGCTTTCAATAACGGGAGTGTCGACGCAATATCATCAGCAATCGTTGGGGTAGGAGTGGAGGAACCAATAAGGAATTGCATCTCGTCCCTACTTCTTAACCGCGAAATATCGGCTGATATTGGGGGAGAAAAAGTAAGTAAACGAATATGTGGAGGCACACCGCTACTGTGGCTCCAACAATGAACGACATCCTAGTGCAACTCAACACAAGTGGGGTAAAGATTGTAGGGTATCCCAACGATGGGCGGATCCTGGCTTCGGGTCCCTTCCCTGTCATGATGAGTGAAATCAAAATTGGCAAAGCTAAGGTGGGCACAGAAATGTGTCTTGGGTTAAACCGGGATAAAAATCTACTTCTCTTTACGAGAAAGCACAAGCCACCTACTTTCGAACTACCTAATTTAAATGGCCAGCAGCTTTCCTTATCTCCTAAGACCAGATATCTGGGACCAACAATTAATTGTAAACGGAACTGGAAAGCGTGCATCGATGAGCGGGTAAAGAAATCCTGCATTGCCTTCTATGCCTGCAAATCGATGTTTGGTAGTAAATGGGGTCTCAAGCAAAAAATGGTGATATGGCTGTACGAGGCGGTGGTGCGACCTGTGCTGACCTACGGTGTGGTGGAAAGCTATTCTGAAGAGCTACAATCTCCACAGGTGCCACAGGAGATTTACGCACCTGCCCCAGTGGAGCTTTTGATCCCATTTTGAACTTGCTTCCAATCGACTTGCATATTCTGTGTATATCGGCACAGACTGCACTGAGACTCAGGAAGTTTGGGTGCTGGAAGGATACTAAGCGAGGGCCTAGCAGTAATCCTAACAATCTTCCAGCAGGCACAGTTAGTGCCAAAACAGATTGTTATCCTCACAAACTGAAGTTTGAAAGCAGTGCTACTACTATCATTCCAAGTAGGAATGAATTGAAGAGGGGCATGATTACAGTTGACAACGGCGGCATTCAGAGTCCGTTCTCGGAGTCCGTAGACAATTCGGTATCATTCAGACTTCGCTCGTATTGCAGTGTGTTTCAAGCCTGCAAATCACTCAAGGACAGAAACATAACTGGTAAAGTAAGTAATATATATGTAATTATGTATTTATATATTTATATTTATATTAAACAATTAGTACATTAAGATAATAAAATCTTTTATCGTACAACAAACAAGAATTACAATTTGATAAAGCATAAATGACAACCTAACCTATACATATGTATTACAGTAACAATCTTTATAATTTTAATAATTTTAAAACCTACAGTTAACATTCTTGAGAAATAGAAAAAGTGTTGAGAAAATTAGCTAATAAGTCATTTTCATTAGAGTAGACGGTTCAGAATCATAATCAGTGGCTAGCAAAATAGTCGTAGAGAATTCGTCTGCAGTTGTTCTGATTTAAAGAGTTTCTAACAGCAATTGGAATAGAATTCCAGAGACGTGTGGTGTTGACGACAAACAGCCTCGACGAGGTTGTATAGTTAAAACTGGGTACAGACAAAGTGCATGACCGGAGCGACCTATTAAATACAATTTTATTATCCAGATAAGAAGGTGCTTTGGTTGAGATTAAACGGAACAGGAAAATGCAACTCCTTGCCTTCTGGTAATCAAACAGGTTACAGCCTAACAGTCGAGATCTCCAAGGTGTTATATGGTCAAACCTGCGCAAGCCATAGACGTATCGAGTGACGTGATTGAACGCTACCTCCATTTTATGGGCAGATCTTGAATCAAGCTTATTGTAAACTAACTCCGAGTATGAAATAAGTGGCAGAATAAGTTGGACAGCGAGTTTTCTTCTCATATTAAGTGGGGTAAAGGGCGCGGACTGCCTAAGATTACGCAGCGAACCATACACCTTACCCACCACAGAGTTTACGGGATCAGCACAAGTGAGGGTAGAGTTTATCACAATTCCGAGGTTCTTAACTTTCGTGACGGTTGTCACATCAGAGTTTCCAATGCTTATTTTTGGAATTGTGAGGTTTGAGGTATTTCTCTTTGCAATGGGCAACATATATGATTTACCGGCATTGAGACAGAGGCCATTGTCATTCGCCCAGTTTAATATTGACGACAAGTCACTATTTACCCTAACGCACAAGTCACTTATATTGTGAAAATTATCAGATAGATACAGCTGTATATCATCAGCGTACGCATGTATACTGGCATATTTGCACACCTGGAACACGTCATTCACAAAGAGACTAAATAACAAGGGACCTAGTATGGAGCCTTGAGGAACTCCAAACATTATTTTTTTTGGTTCCGATGCATCCATTCCATTACTCACAAATTGATATCTATCTGACACATAACTCTCCACTAACTTTCGAGCGGTACTACCAAATCCGAAACATTTTTGCAGCTTATGACACAGCAATGCGTGGTCAACTGAGTCAAACGCTTTCGAAAAGTCTAACAGACAAAGTATTGTTAGATGACCTTTATCAAAAGGTACTCGTATATCATCCATTATCTTTAGTAAAGCCGTTGAGCAGCTGTGCTTAGCCCTAAAACCTGACTGGTATGGCGAGAGTAAGTTATGTCTAGCCAGATAAGTGCTGATCTGTTCCGCTAACAAACTTTCAAACACTTTGGACAAAACTGGTAAAATACTCACAGGCCTAAAATCCCCCGGTAAGCTTGCTTTTTTGTTTTAAGGGATAGGTCGAACCTTGGCCACTTTCCACAGTTTAGGAAAACATGAGGTCGTAATAGAATGGTTGATTATGTGCGTGATTGTGTTTACAATAAAAGGCATAATGATCTTGACGAACTTTATTGGAATTCCATCCGCACCAACTGCATTGGTTCGGATTTTAAGAATAGATCGTATTATATCGGTCTCCGACACCGTTGCGAATTCAAACACACCACCAGTAAAGCTATCCGATATACGAGAGAGGGCATCTACGGGTTTAGCAATACACGAAGGACTTTTAGCAAAGGCATTGTTGAGCACATCTGAGCTAAGGGTACATTCAGCAGGCGCGGCGCCAACCACATGCAAATTTTTTAAATTTCGCCACAATACCTTTGGTGGAAGCCCAGGATCCAGCCGCGATGAAAAAAACTTAAACTTCTCTGTTTTAGCGACCTTTGTAGCATGGTTTCTAGCATTTTTATAAAGTTCCCAGTCCACCTCGCCTCTCTTTCTTTTCCAATGTACATACGCTTTATTGCGAGCTTTAATTGCTGTTAACACATTCATGTTACACCACGGTCACGCCTGACATTTGATTGTTCGAGTGCGTACAGAAATATGCTTTTCATAAGCTTCAGAAATTTTCCTATTGAGGAAGTCAAGCTTTTCATCAACAGTCAGCAGTCGCCAACATTCACTCCAATCTATAGCAGATATATCATTGTACAAAGCATTATTGTTAAGTGAGCGGTAATCGCGAAAACTGTATGTACTGCTCGTATTCAAGCGGTGGAATTGGATATCTAAAGCACAAAAAATTAGGTCATGATCTGATAAAATGATATCTGGTCAAAGTTTAGCACAATAGCAAGGTCAGAGATAATAAAATAATCCAATAGACTAGGGCAACAGTTTTTAGCAAATCGTGTGGGTATATTCCTATTAACAATAGAAAGACCAGCTGCGGCAACATTATCCAACAGTCTATCACTGGTAGACTCTTGAACAAGAAGGTTTACATTTAGATCTCCACATACAAGCAAGTAATCATAGTCGACTAAATACGGAGCCAAAGTCAAAAAGAAACATTCCAGATCTATAGATCTGTTGGGATTGTATACGCACGATAGTAACATCTTAACACAGCTATCGTGCAGTTCAACAAACAAGTACTCTACTTCTGGGCCCTCAGAAATTAGTATTGGGTTTACTTGTATATTATTTTTGCAATAGATTGACACACCCCCGCCTTTTTTGTGAATTCTGTCATTACGAAATAGCGTGTAGTTGTTGATGCTAAAGTGGATGTCATCCAAATCAGGTGCAAACCATGTTTCGGTAACGCATATTACATCTACAGAGGAGGTCTCAAACAGAAACTTTACAAAATCCATTTTTTTATTATTTAAACTGAAATGCACTATATTAAAACCTCTTTGTTGTTGGCACAACAAATTTATCATCGCACGGCTGTTATCAGCAACCCCACACGTCCCACTGCTAGAAGACATCAACAAACCCACAAACCAAAACAACTACAGGGTTAATAATACCACGCAAACAATTTTCATTAAATATGCTACGAAAATGAACCATCTTTACTATTGACGTTGAAGAGGGTATAGGAAGAAAGTGAAGATAGGAAAGATTAGAAGAAAAAAAGATATATGTACATAAATTATCAATAACTCTAGCACACCGGTACATGTATATGGATATAATTCACGAGCAGCGCAGTTCATCAAGTGCTAATATTTTAACTGGCATAGATTCACCATCAACTACTATAAAAACATCACCTCTTAACGTGAAAGCTGATTTTATTTTGCCTTCTCTTCGGAGACGCACCGCCTCTTGAATAATTTTACGTTTTTCCACCGTCAGACTCTCAAATATACGAAAGAATCCGTTAAGCCCAACAACAGACAAAGATATTTGTGATTTTGTTCGCCTACGATATTCGCCAAAGGCACGCAGAGTCCGGTTTCGATCAAGTGGGCTGTGAAATTTTATTATAATAGCCCTATTTGTGTTGGTGCCAGGGCTGATGACTTTATTTAATTTTATTTATTTGTTTTGTTACTTTGAGAATTTCGCGCGCTAATTTCTTGTTGCAATTATAAACGTTCTTATGTTATTTATGCAATGAACACATATAATTAAATGGTTTTTAAGACTTTACAATTTATATTCAGTGTTAATACTGCAAAAAACTCAATTCAAGCGGAGACCGAAAAAAAAAGACATCCGCACCTCAACTACTCAGCCGTTGAGCTGATTTTCGGCCTGCTAAGGTGCCGTCCCACCTGATGTGGCTTGTGATGAGCTGAATGTTAAAAACATTATCTTAGTTTCGCTCCACTTGGAACGCTTTGTGCTTTTTATTTGGCTAATATAAATAAATACACCAATAACATGGGTGCTATCACGCTAGGAAAAAAAATTGTATATATTAAAAAAAAAGCAACGCCATCAAAGCATCATAAAATTAATTTATTATCCAGCGCCAGAATTCAATTGGACCAGAAAATGCTATATGTAACACAGCAATCAACATATACTCCAACTAGCGAGAGGCGAGAGAGAGAAAGGATAATTTCAATATAATTTTAGCAAACCCATAAAACTGGCGTGGCAATATTCAAAAATTTTAAAAATCATAAAGGTATGTTGCTGTTGTTGTAGCGATAAATTAACCTGTCTAAAGGTCACATCTCTTGCCTTACATTGTCATCAAGCTCTCCTAACGGGAGTCCCAGAAACCTCGCGGCTTCAAAATGGTTGGACCAAAGTGATATTGCTGTTAGAAGAGCAGATGAACAGATGGTTAGTGTCATTGGGAGACATGCCGCATGCCGATCAGACATTTGGCATGTCAGAACGAAGTTGGGCCAGCACGACCCTTGTCTCCCTAAGCAGTTCGCATTCCTCTTCGGCAACAGGTGAAGCTTGTGCCTGTATAACGGCGTTCACTGGACGAGAGCTGGCAAAACAGTTTACCGACTCTGTGTGGATGAGTTTGAGGGTCTGTTGATGCACCTTTGGATCAAACGGCGAAAAAATATGATGCCGGATCTCATCATAGTGCTTACGGAGGTGACTCCTTATTCTCCTGGGAGGCGGATTTTCGTTGAGCAGGCTCCTGTTCGGGTGCTGTGGTTTATAGCAGTTGAACAGAAATTGCCTGGTCAGTATTTCACTATGCTCTTTAACTCCGAGTATTTTTGCCTCGCTATGGAGATGGCGTTCAGGAGACATAAGGAGGCATACTGTGGCAGTTCTAAGTGCAGTGTTTGGACAGGCCTGCAACCTCCTCCAGTGTGTTTGATAGCCCCAGCGACCATATAGGCGTCGCGGAGCTCAGAACCGGCTGGCCAATTATCTTGTACGTTGCCAGTACCGCTTCTTTATCTTTTCCCCAAGTGCTGCCAGCTAGTGACTTGAGGTTTTTGTTTCGGTTTTGTACTTTGGTGGCAATCGCGGCTACATGAGCACCGTAGTCGAACATGTTATCAAACTTTACCCCTAAGATTTGGAATGGGTGACAGTCGGAAGCTTGATGCCGTCGACGTAGACGTCCAATTTCATGTTCACCTGCGCTGTCCACGTCGTAAAAAAGGTGGCCGAGGGCTTGGCCGGTGACAACGTCAGATTTCGTCCAGCGAAAAACCCGGATAAGGATGGGTGGTATAAGTTAACTCTTGAGCACAGCTCGTCTACAGAGCGGCCCGTCACCAGGATCGCGCAGTCATCGGCGTAGGAGACGATCGAGACACCCTTTGTCGGAAAAGGGAGCCTCGATATGTAGTAATTAAACAAAAGCGGGGATAGGACATCACCCTGTGGCACCCCTTGTTTAATTATACGTGGTTCTGATCTTTCGCCTCTAAATTCAACCGATGACTGCCGGCCACTCAGATAGTTGGCGGTCCAACGCTTTAGACAGGGGGAAGGTTTGAAGCCTCCAAGTCGTTAATGAGTTGCGCATGATTGACAGTGTCGAAAGCTTTCGACAGATCAAGCACAACTAGCATGGTCCTGTCATTTGGGCGATGTTGGTTGAGACCGACACCTATCTCAGTTGTGATGACCTTAAGCGCGGTAGTAGTGCTAAGCATTTTACGGAATCCATGCTAATGTTCGGCGAGTCGCAAGTAAGTAATGTAGTTAGGGAACAGGACTGTATCCAAGGTCTTCACTACTGGCGAGAGGAGCGATATCGGTCGATAAGACTCCCCCTCGTTGGCTGGCTTGTCAGGCTTTAGTAGTGGCACCGCCTTTTCCTGTCTCCATTTTTCTGGAATGACAAAGGTGGTCAAGGACAGATTGAAGACAGTTGTGAGGTACCTTACTCCATCTTCGCCCAGATGTTTTAACACCAGCATGGATATACCGCTGGGGCCGATCGATTTGAAACCTTTTGTGAAGGTTTTTTTTATTTAAACGTGGGCCTTTTCTTTATAAAAATAGAAAGGGCTCTGCCGATCAATAGGCATTCGTTAGTCTGGGCAAATTGGAGAAATGAAAGAACACATTATTCATGTGCCTAATTCATTCTGATATTTATTTGTAAAACTTGCCGCTATTTATTCTACTTCAAATCACTGAAGTGATTTTCATAATTGAATGAATTCATTTCTACACACACACATACCGTGCAACAGTTACTACCTACCTACACGTCTGTTTGTAAAGACACAAATGAAGAAATACATTTGACAGCAATAACCTATTGCATAGCGCAATAAGACTGGCGCGACGCTGGAAGAACATGTAACTGCATGCCTAGCTCAGCAAAACGTGCTATTGGTCATATTAGCATTAGCACCTAAATTTGAAATTCAGCTACTTAGAATATGGAAATAGAACGCAAAGAGGAGGAGTTACGAAAATCACTTCAGTGATTAGAAGTAGTATAAATATGTTCTTTCATTTCTCCAATTTCGGCAGACTAACGAATGCCTATTGATCGGCAAAACAATTTTCGCTTTTATATAGAAAAGGGCCACGTTTAAATAAAATAGGACCATCACATGGCGATCCTGCCAGACCAACCTTCCTAGGATCATATACTATGAACTCATCACAGGGCGACCCTAGCAAATCCGTAGGACCGATCAGCTAGATTACTGAGCCCCCTAGGACCAAACTAATAAAATCCTGCCATATCACTGATTCTTGCAGGGTACTAGTTTCAATGCTTCCAAATACCTTACTTTCAACACTTATGCCAGGACTGGAATAACGCCTCGACACTCAATCTATCGATTATGGACGGCTCTACAGAAAAGGAGGACGAAGAAAACGATAAGAAAAAAATCTTATTTTGTCGAAAGAATGGGAAAAGGCATTAAATAGCCTAAAAGAGAAAATAATTAACCCACATATCCGACAATACCCAGACTTTAACAAACCATTTATAACTGACCACACCCCCCTTGTATCATTATTTTCACACAGAAATCCATCATCAAAAATTACAAGAATTAGAATAGATTTACCAGATTACGATTTCGAAATTGTATTCAAACAAAGTAAGATAAGCCCCGATGCAGATGCGTTATCACGCATCAAATTAGATAGTGACGTACTTTAGTCAATGAGCCCTATTACTAAAAATGAGAAAGGAGACAAAAAGATAATTAATGTATTAACAAGGAGCAAGGCCGCAAAATTTAAAAGATAGGGAAGATAAAGAAAGATGAGGAGACCTGTAAACGCATTAAAGAAAGCATATCTCATAAGAAGTCTGATCAACTTCACATTTGGGAATGTACATCTTTTAATGACGTAAAGAAATTGAAGAAATTTAAATTTAATATCGAAAAAGAAAGTAGTACGGCTATTGAATTAATTAGTAATGAAGTGCACGTAACTTGTAGTGATGACCCTTTGATAATGAATTAGAAATAAATAAACGCGCGCCGATAAAAATACTAATATACAAAGCTCCAAGGGAAATAGATAGCATGATACTTAAATACAAACTAATAGACGAATTTCACTGCTCAAACATCCTAGGCCACTTAGGAATCCGAAAAACTATTTTGAAACTCAAACAAAGGTACATATGGTGAAAGCATTTGTAAACAACTGCAGAAAAAACAAAATTGTAAGACAGGCAAAAGAACCACTTGTAGTGGCAAACACGTCAATGTCGACATTCGAAACCATAACGATTGACACATTTGGCCCATTTCGCATATCAAACGGCTACAGATACATATTGACAATGCAATGCGATTTATCAAAATTTGTAATAGCACACCCAATTGAGAGTAAGGACGCAAAAACATTAACAACCACTTTAGTTGAACAACTAATTCTCAAGTATGGTTTCATAAAAACACTAAAATCAGACAGAGGATCAGAATTTGCAAATGAACTAATGATACAAGTCTGCGACCTACTTAACACTAAATAAGTATTTTGCACACCATACCACCATGAAACGATAGGTTCACTGGAAAAAACCCATAGGGCACTTAACGAGTATTTACTTCCATTTGCCGGCGATTATGAATAGGACAAGTGTATCCCATATTACACGTTTGCAAACAACACGACTCCACACGTAGATACATTGTACTTACCGTATGAGTTAGTGTTCGGTAAATTACCCAGGCTGCCAAGCGACAACATAAACAAACGAACAAAAATTTATGACGTTGATAATTACGCCAATGAGTTCAAACTGAGACTCTAAAACTGAATACACAATGCCGGAAGCATAATAAATCTTCTTCTTTAAATGGTCATCTAACCGCCTGGGCGAGTTTGACCGTCCAACATAGCTCGCCAGTCGTTTCTTCGTTGCGCCAACTGGCGCCAATTGGAAACACCGCGGGATCGCAAATCGGTCTCCACTTGGTCCTTCCATCGGAGTGGTGGTCTCCCTCTTCCTCTGCTTCCACCGGCGGGTGCCGATAAGAATACCTTCTGGGCTGGAGCATCTTCGCTCATTCGCACTACGTGGCCTAGCCAGCGAAGCCGGTGTGTTTTAATTCGCTGAACTATGTCGGCGTCTGCGTAAAGTTCATACAGCTCATCATTAAATCTTCTTCGGTACTCGCCGTCGCCAACGCGTAGAGGTCCACAAATCTTTCGAAGAACCTTTCTCTCGAATACTCCCAGAGCCGCCTCATCAGATGTTGTTAGTGTCCACGCTTCTGCACCATATAGCAGGACGGGTGCGATGAGTGACTTGTAGAGTGTTATTTTCGTTCGTCGAGAGAGGACTTTACTTTTCAATTGCCTACTCAGTCCGAAGTAGCATTTGTTTGCAAGAGTGATTCTTCGTCGGATTTCTAGGCTAACATTATTGTTGGTATTAATGCTGGTTCCCAGGTAAACGAAGTCCTTTACTATTTAGAAATTATTGCTGCCAACAGTGGCTTGGTTGCCAAGGCGCGAATGCGCTGACTCTTTGCATGATGACAGAAGGTACTTCGTTTTGCCCTCGTTCACCACCAATCCCATTTTCTCCGCTTCTTTTTCTAATTTGGAGTAAGCAGAAGTTACGGCGCGGTTGTTAAGGCCAATGATATCAATATCGTCAGCATATGCCAACAGTTGCACGCTTTTATAAAATATTGTTCCAGCGCGGTTAAGTTCTGCAGCTTGTATTATTTTCTCCAGCATTAATTAAAGAAATCACACGATAGGGTCACCCTGTCTAAAACCTCGTTTAGTTTCGAACGGCTCGGAGAGGTACTTCCCAATTCTGACCGAGCTGGCGGTGTTGCTCAATGTCATTTTGCATAGCCGGCGAAACGAAATTCAGACATAGCGGCATATAGGCAGCTCCTTTTCGTGCTATCGAAAGCGGCTTTAAAATCAACAAAGAGATGATGCGTGTCGATTCTTTTTTCACGCGTTTTTTCCAAGATTTGGCGTATTGTAAAAATCTGGTCGTTGGTAGATTTACCAGGTCTGAAGCCACACTGATAAGGTCCAATCAGTCTGTTCACATCAGGCTTCAGTCTTTCGCACAATACGCTTGATAGGACCTTATATGCGATGTAGATTGGGCAGAGAACACTTAGATTCCAATCTTCAGGCATGCATTCATCCGACCAAATTCTGCATAGAAGCTGATGCATGCGCCTTATCAGCTCCTCGCCTCCGTGTTTGAATAGCTCAGCAGGCAAACCATCAGCGCCAGCTGATTTATTGTTTTTCAATCGGGATATTGCTATTCGCACCTCATTATAGTCGGGTTGTGGAACGTCAATTCCACCATCTACGATTGTGGGCTCGGGTTCGGCATCTTCTCTGGTTTCTCCATTTAAAAGGGCAGAGAAGTGATCCCTCCATATTCTGAGTGTTCTCTGAACATCGGTCACCAGGTCGCCGTTCTCATTCTTACAGGAGTTTGCCCCGGGTTTGAATACCTTATGTCATTCGCCGAATTTTTTGATAGAATTTTCGGGCATTATTCCCGTTGGCCAGCATCTCAAGCTCCTTTATTTCACGCTTTTCTGCCTCTCTTTTCTTCGCCCGGAAAAGCCGCCTCGCTTCCCTCTTTAACTCGCGGTGGTGTTCACACACACTCCTCGTTGCATTCGATCTCAGCGTTGCCTTGTAGGCTTCGTCCTTTCTTTTTGTTGCAGCGCGGCACTCTTCATCATCATACCAGTTGTTTCTTCGCGTTAGCCGGAATCCAATTACTTCTTCGGCTGCGGTACGGAGTGCTCCTGAGATATGATCCCACTGCTCATGCATTCCACTAGGTTGAATTGTGCTCTCGGAGAGCAGGTGTGAGAGGCGATCTCCGAAATAATTGGCGGTCTGTTGCGATTGCAGCTTTTCGACGTCCAGCTTTCCCTGCGTTTTTTGTTGCACCTGTTTTGTCGTACAGAGGCGGGTACGAATCTTGGCTGCTACCAGGTAGTGATCAGAGTCGATGTTAGGTCCTCGTATTGTGCGAACATCTAAAACGCTGGAAGCATGCCGTCCGTCTATCACAACGTGATCGATCTGGTTGCGTGTTTTTCGATCGGGGGACAGCCATGTAGCCTGATGGATCTTCTTGCGCATAAACCTAGTGCTGGATATGACCATGTTTCGGGCACCGGCGAACTCGATCAGCCTGAATCCATTTGGTGAAGTCTGATCGTGGAGACTGAACTTCCCGACAGTGGGGCCAAATACACTCTCCTTACCCACCCTGGCGTTAAAGTCGCCAAGCACGACTTTGATATCATGACGGAGGCAGCGCTCGTATGCTTCTTCCAGGCGCTCATAGAATGCATCCTTTTCCACGTCGTTCTTCTCTTCCGTCGGTGCATGAGCGCAGATAAACGATATGGTGAAAAATCGTACTTTTATGCTGATTGCAGCGAGACGCTCGTTCACGGGTGTGAACGACAGTACTCGGTGACGGAGTCTCTCTCCCACCACAAATCCCACGCCGAATCTGCGCTTGTCTTCATGCCCACTCCAGTAGATGTTGCAAGGTGTTTTGATCGTGTTTCCTAGCCCCGTCCATCGCATTTCTTGTATGGCGGTGATGTCAGCTTTTGCTTTCTTCAGGACCTCAACCAGCCGGGCAGCGGCACCTTCCCCATTAAGGGACCGGACATTCCATTTACATGCCCTTATCTCATAATCCTTATTTCGTTTGCGGGTGTTGTCATCTAAAAAATGGGTTCTCATATCCGAGGCTTTGTTGTTGAATTTCATTGGAACGTTGTTTTATGTGGTGGGCCCCAACCAACGCACAACCCGTTTCACGGGAGGTTGAATTCTATTACACGTTTGTATAGCGAGCCGCTTGATCCAAGACAGACGCCCGCTTGCAGCCGCACCACCTGGTGATCAGACGCTGCTGTTTGAACCCCCCAGCAAGCCCTTAAACCGATTATGTCGGGGTGGCCTTACCAGGTTGTCGCCTTCTCACGTTTAGCTCACCACCAAACGGGTGTTCGGTGGTTACCCAGAGGATACTTGGGCGCAAAGCCCGGAAGTAGTGAGCTGCTTGAACCGCATGCAAAAGAATCGCTTTGGCCATTCCCAGGTGAATGGCGATCAGAAACTTTCCCCACTTGCGTGGACTTCTGCACACGGCCCCACCCTCCAAGCATAATAAATATTGTAAAACAAAAACGATAGTCGAAATATGACAATAATATAAACAAGGTCAAGTTTTAAATAGGAGATTTAATTTACGTAAGAGTAGAAAATAGAAAAAAAGCCAAAGCCCATGTCATGGCCCATATAGAATTGTAAAACGAAACGGAGTAAATAGACATTAATGGTAAACCTAAGGAATTACATAATAATATTTTGAAGGGACACTTCGAAATAAGCTAAAGAAAACAAAACAAAATATCAAAATCAACAAAAATTGTAGGTACAAAAAATCAAAAACAAAACCGAGAGCACGAGGTAAGGCAGTTCTGCTGATGATGATAAAGCAGATCCGCCAAAAAATCCATCATGATCCCACTACTAACTGTCAGATGGCGGAAGTGGTTCATGCATATGGTAAAGAAGAATAGAATTAGGAGTTTAGATGACATCAAAACCAACATATTGTTAGCTTAATGGTTAGCAATGCGTGCCAAAATTTCTCTGATGAAGAAGCCTAGCAGCTTCCGAAATGGATCTATAAGAAAAGCTATGGCGGTTGTCTCTAAAAAATTTGCTTGCTCTATTCAATTAAAATAACTTTTAATAATTAATTTAAAAAAATTTATTAAAAAATAAAAAACAATAATTTTCATAAAAATGAAAAAGTGAAAAATTATTATTCCTGGCCTTGAGCTCGGTTCATGAATACTTGAAAATGTGCAGGCCGTAAAACCAACAAAAATTGTTGGTACAAAAAAGCAAAAACAAAATATATAACTATACTCAGTGGTATAAGAATTTACATGTAAGCAAAATATAACCATAGATGTATGTATGTATAGAACCTCGAAAGGTATTTGCGTAAATCCACACAAAAATTTATTTCATTTCTTTTTTTGTGTTTAAGTCTTTCGCTAGCTCCAGGTGGGAGGTGTTGAAAAAATGTTTACTAAGGTTAAGCCTATACAAAACAAAATTTTTTTATGCGATTTTTTTCGCACTAGGGTCACCAAAATGTTAATAAATCACGTCGCGTTAGGGTTAGTGGTAAAAAAAAAATCAACTCCAGTTTCTTGGAGTGTCTTTATTTATACTAATTTTCCTTAATTTAACTATTGTATGCAGCACGCATGTACATATGTGCATGCATATGTACATTATATGTGTTACATAAATATATCTTAATCCTAACTAACCCTGCAAAAAACGGAAATACTCCGTTTCATACTCCAAAGAATACACCTAAAGGAGTATTCAGAGTACTCCAACACATATCCTCATTCATATAAAAAAGGTGGTCCAATTTACATAGCGATGTCCGGTGATTGGATCACCTAATCCTATTCGGAGTACCATTTACTTTGCTTCTGAATAGTCTATAGAGCACCTACGTTGGAGTACTTTGAAAATGCTGCCAAAAGATTACTCTATACAGTACTCTAGACGAAAGCGAGAAGGGAGTATGTGTTCTTTTGAGGACCACCTACTCCCGCTCTCGCTTTGCTGTTGAATACTCTATAGAGTAATCCCATGGGAGTATTTTGAGAGTACTCTCACGTAGGTGGTCTATAGAGTATTCAAAAGCAAAGAAACGGAGTACTCCGAGATGGATTAGGTGATCCAATCACCGGACATTGCCATGTAAATTGGACCACCTTTTTTATATGAATGAGGATATGTGTTGGAGTGCTCTGATACTCCTTTAGGAGTTTTCTATGGAGTATGAAACGGAGTATTTCCGTTTTTTGCAGGGTAGCGCAACTAACTCCGAATCTAGCCACACACACAAACCACACAGGGTGCGTTGTATGCAATAATAAAACAATCAAATTCAAATGCTGCAATATTGATCGTGAGGACATAAAACTCCCAAATTATTGAATATAAAGTAGTAATAACAACTTATCAGTTACTATACAATGTAAATTTCCATTTAAACTAAAGTTTTTAGTTGTATTTTATACTTTGAAACAACTCTGAACGCGATTTCCTTCATTACACTCTCTCGGAGTACCTTCATCCACTACCTTCCACTCCGATTCGCCAAAGAAGATGCCAAACTAGTAGACGTAAACAATGGACAGCAATCGTTCAGTTAACAACGCCGTCCTGCATTTTAATTTTCTCTTCAACTAATATATTGAGTATTTAATTACATTAAATAACAGGTGGCGCAAAAGTAAGCTTCCGATGTTCAGCATATCGGTTGTGGCACGTGCAGTGTGTGCTGTTGCACCGTCTTGTTGGAACCACATGTTTTCCAATCCCAATTCATCAAGTTGCGGCAAAAAGAACTCGTTGATCATTGCTCTGTAGCGCTCACCATTCACAGTAACCGTTTGGCCCCGACCGATTATTGGTCAAATAAATAGTCAACAATATTCCGCGTTCTGGAGCAGTGTAGCGTAACATTGTTTATTAACGTGTATTTCGCATGTGTTTACTACACAAATGTCAAAACTGAACTGACTTTAGGGGGGCCAATCGCAAAATTTATAGCATTTTCTGATAGGAGGATTACTTTTGCGCAGTAACCGTTTTTCACCGACCGATTATTGGTCAAATAAATAGTCAGCAATATTCCGCGTTCTGGAGCAGTGTAGCATAACATTGTTTATTAACGTGTATTTCGCATGTGTTTACTACACAAATGTCAAAACAGAACTGACTTTAGGGGCCAATCGCAAAATTTATAGCATTTTCTGATAGGAGGATTACTTTTGCGCCACCTTGTATAAAACTCTCTTGCAAATAATATTTCTTACTGTAAAATCATAATAATTTTGAGAATTTCATGCTTCAAATAGTACATTTGGGTTGCAGATCATGTACCTACGTGCATGTCAACAAAATCGCCCTTATTTTTTGCGACGGCGGTACTGCATAGCGGCGTACCAAAAACGAGTAATGCGCCAAGCAGATACAGTACTTCACCGTCGACGTATCCGTCATACGTCAAAATTTAGAGCAAAATCTATTTTGCCGTATCCGTCGAATCTGTAGTTACGCACACAAATACACACATTCTACTTAGCTGTCAGTTTTTTCAACGTATGGCCGTATTGCATCTGCTTGGCGCATAAGCAGTGCTCAAATGAAACCACGAAAAAAAGTGAAAACGAAACGGTCACTTGTCAAAGCAATTGTGTAAGTAAATAACATTTATTTTTGGAATAATAAAAGTAACCTTTTTCTGATGAAAAAGTTTTCATCAAATTCATAAAAAAATATTGAATTGTTTTTATTTTTCAGGGTTGACTTATTGTGATTGTGAAATGCAGTTTTCATCAATAAAATAACAAGAAATAACGGAATAGTTTAGAAGCTGGAAAAACGAAAATGGATAGCAGAGACACGTACAATAACAAAGTCGTTAAAAATAGCACTTTTAAAGAAGTTTAGGTACTAAGAACTTACTCGAGCTACCTGCATGGTTATTTGCAAAGAGCTCCGAAACTTATAATTTTCTGCATAAAAAGCTAATCTTTGCTTGAATTTCCTTAATATTATATAAAGATATTTTAACAAGTATGGATTAGATTCTATCTGAGATTAATATCTAAATTTTCTGTAAAATGTTTCAAGAAAATTTAAAGATTTCTGCCAGTGAAATCCGTTATAAAGTTTATTGAAAAAAGGACTATTTAAAAAAGAAGAAAATTACTTTTTATAAATGTTATCCAAGAGCAAAATTGTTATGAATAGCGACTATACTTTTATTGAAATTTGTTTTAATTGTTCGACATAGTGAAGTAATATTTCTTTTGATAGACACATATTTTATATATATTGACTGAATTTTCATTTTCAACCCAAAATGAACTAACCTACTATGAAGTGGTACAGTAATTGGTATGATACTGATGCGTAGGCTAACTAGTATGACGGCTCGTATGATACCGGTGTATGTACTAAGGAGGAGTTATGAAAATCACTTCAGTGATTAGAAGTAGTATAAATAGCTGTAAGTTTTACAAATAAAGTTCAGAATTAATTAGACATATGAATAATATGTTCTTCCATTTCTCCAATTTCGGCAGACTAACGAATGCCTATTGATCGGTAGAACCCTTTCTGCCTTTATATCATCACAATTTAGACCCCCGTATGGCCTCCTAAACCTCTGTGGTGGTGATGGCAATGGGCGCTTGACTATTTTTACATTTGTGCGCGTCCCTGGTGGTGCGTCTAATTTCCATGTCAACCGGAGCATGCAGTACAAATTTCCGACAGAAAGCGGAAATGGATATTTTGTCGTTAGGTTTGGTCGCATTTTACAGTGGACCATAATTTGCCAACACCAGCAGAGAAGTTGCAGGGCCTTAGGTGCTCCTTCCATTTGGCGAGTTTGTGTTGATCAACCAGTTGTCTGACTTCCGCATTGAGATCTTGAATTTGGGGATCCGTAGGGTCCAAGCGTCGCACATGGTTGCGTTCATTTGCCAGGGCCGCTGCCTCTGTGGGGAAATACGGACGTACCTCCTTGATTCTACCTGACGGAACATATTGATTTGAGGCTGAACCTATGATCATGCGAAACGCTTGTCCTCCTTCTCGTACGTCAGACGGGATGGCAAGAGCAGCGAAGGTGCCCTCAGCGATTTTCAGAGGTGACAAAGTCGGGGGGGCGGTCGATTGAGAGGAGAGGGGTGGGATGTAGCTCAGCATTGCTCACTTCGAAGAGAGAGGTGCTACGCAGAAAGTACCTATAACCTGCTGTGTGAGGTGTTGGCACCGGTGTGAACGGCAGCGGGAGTTATACTCTACTTGCTAGGCAGGATTAGTGCTGTTAGTAGTGGAGACTGTAACTGGAACTTGTTACGGTGCGCCACTGGATCAACGTTGGCCACGGGACGCCCTAGGGCGTGAACAGCAAGGGACCACAAAAGTTTTGAAGAAACTAGGGGGCCTATGTGTGGAGGGATTTATCAGAGGCAGCAGTTTCCGTGAGTTTGAAGTGCTTAAGCAACTCCCACGGTTCAAGCACAGCTATTATTACCATTGCAGATGAGCATGTTTATGCTCGGTGCGATGTTACTTTCCAAGGAGTTTCAATGCAGAAGCGAACAACTGTGTAAGAAGCCGACAATTGTGTAGGTGGCACAAACAAGTGTGCAAGCTATTCTTTTACAAAGAATTTCGCTACTCGGGTTTACATAGCCAGCGCTAAGCTGTGCAACTGGTGTTAACTTACACAAAATTCCGCTACATGACGCGCTTATCAATCGATCGATTTCTGAGTAACATCTCAGTTAGCTAGAAACTTGAAACTAAACATATGCTTCAGAACCCGGTGACAATGCAATTTCAAAAATTCCGATCGATTTTTAACTAACTTCCTCTTGACTAAGTTTCTTGAAACTTAGCACATATTTTAGAACACTAGGACAGTATAACGCTGATCGAGAACTTAAAATCGCTCGAAATCTTTGAAAAACGATTTTTGAGTAACTTTCCGGCTTCTAGCTACTTGAAATTGAACACATGCTTCAGAAGCCGGTGACAATGCAATATCTGGTGCAAAAGAATTTTATCGATTTTTAACTAACTACTTCTTGTCCTAGGGTCTTGGGACTCAGCACATAGTTCGAGACGCTATGACAATATAATTTTTAGTAATCAAAATTCTGCTAGGTGACGCGCTTATCGAGATAACTGAAAATCGCTGAAAAATGCGGGGCGTCTTGCGATCGATTTTTGAGAAACTTTCTAGTAAGCTAGGGACTTTAAACTTGACGCATGCTTCAGTACCCGGTGACAATGTAGTACTTGATTGAAAAAATTTCGCGATGTGGAGCGGATGCGACAATTAAGACCTCAATAAGAAAATGATATATTCGGACGAAAAGTGAACACATTTACCGCTATTTTTGCACTTACCGCTTCCATCAATTATGCACATCCACAAAAGATGATAATTCACCGGCTTCTCCAACTGTGATAATTATCAACAACAAGGATCAGTTACTACATTCATCCTCTTTGTGCGATACTATATCACACAAATTCACCTAAATAAGAGTAATCTAAGCGCCATACAGATCTATACCTAGTACGTCCGAGCAACACCGAACAGCGGGTAGCTTGATCTGAATAAATAAACTGAAGCATTTTCACATAGGAATTACTAAGTACTAATCACAATTGCAATTGCCTGTTTGTAGGTAGCACTAAAAACTATAAAATAAAAAGATGATAAAAAAACTAAGAATACTACCTTTATATTTATGTTGCCAAAAAGTAGTAGCAAATTCCTTAAACAGAGTCTGTGAGTCTTAGTTTTGAAATTTTAATCATCCCAATTGTAATAAATTTATGAGATTTGAAAATATATAAATACATGTGCCTGAAGGAAAGCATTCACTGAACGAGAGCTTACAAAGGAGTTTACCGACTCTGTGTGGATGAGGTTGAGGGCTTGTCGATGCACCTTCGTATCAAGCGGCGAAAATATATGATGACGGATCTCATCATAGTGCTTACGTAGGTGACTCCTGATTCTCCTGGGTTGCGGTTTGCAACAATGCTAAGCCTGGCCACCATATACCGGCTGGCCAATTGCTTTGTACGTTACCAGTAACGTTTTTTTATTTTTTCCCCAAGTGCTGCCAGCTAGTCACTTGAGGATTTTGTTGCGGCTTTGTACTTTGATGGCAATCTCGGCTACATGAGCACCGTAGTTGAACATGTTATCAAACGTGACCACTAAGATTTTGGGGTGTGTGACAGTCGGAAGCTTAATGCCATCGACGTAGATGTCTAATTCCATGTTCACCTGCGCTGTAGGGTCGGGCGAACTTGAACAATTTACCGCGACTCTTGTGGAGGCATCTCAGTTGTTGGATAAAGAAGCGGAAATTGTTAGTGGGGTAGGGGTTTGCTGTCGCTCAGTATTGGTCACATCTAAGAGGGAGGTGCTACGCAGAAAGTAGCTATGAGCTGCTGTGTGAGGTGTTGGCGCCGTTGAGCGCGAGCGGCAGGGGGTACTTCACACTACTTGCTGGGCAGTATTCTTGCTGCTAGTCGTGGAGACTGTGTCTGGAACATGTGGAATTACTACACTGGACCGACGTTGACCACGGGACGCCCTAGGACGTGAACAGCAAGGGGCTTCAAAAGTGTTGAAGAAACTAGCGGGTCTGTGTGTGGAGGCACTTAGTCCGGAGCAACTTGTTTTGTGCAGGCATCTTTTAAATTTAAATCATTGAACGGAGATAGGTTAAACACCCATCTGGAGCAAGAGAGTGTTGAGCAGCCCTGCTGTAAGGAGCTGTTCGGAGGATGATAGTTTTAGGACCGGCAAAGTTGCCGGCACCGACGTGGCAATAGGAGGGGAACGCTCGCACATAATAATAGAAGATTTAGAAATTCCATTAGGGCGTAGATATCACGTGATCTCTTTGGATTCCATTTTGGCCAGGTTTGCTTGGATATGCTACACCCTGGGGTTTGCTGCCATCGTTCGTTGGCTTGTTGGTAGGCGTATTCATTCAACATTACCCTGCACGTAGCTTAGGGTTAAGGGTATACCTAAGCGCTCTTTATCAGGAAGAACGTGCTTGGTCATACCCTGCCTAGCAAGCTTATTTGCCTTACGGTTTCCCTCAATGTCCTTTTGTCCCGGGATCCACGTGAGGTTTACACAATTCTGCATGGCTATCTTTTGGAGAGATCGGCGGCATTTTAGTGTTAGTTCAGAATTGAACGAATAAGAAGTGTGTGCCTTCAGCGCTTGCCCCGACGCGGTCATCCTCCGTGAGGAAGATGACCATTTAGTGTAAGATTTTTCTTTTTGATATTTTCTCTTCACATTCGTACGACCATTCCTTTGTCAAGGCCAACTTATGGTCAAATATTAAAAGGAGAAAGTGTATCATCTGCGCGGCAGTACCCCGAACCGCGGTAAGACCAAATTACTCTCTGAGGTGGTCCGGTACCAGAGAGGCTCAGTAGTACCACAACTAACCGCCCAGCTGCAAACGTCCAATGGACACGGTACCGCATAACACCCTGGAAACGGAGGGAGTGGATCTTCCATTCCTTCGTCGTCTTTGTATAGGGTATGTGTTTACTTCATACTTCCCAACGAGAAGTGGTTGGCCATTAGCGGTTTTTTAATGTTTGGCGAAACAGGGACGTCTATAAGGACGCTACCGAATGTCTCTAGAAGTGGAGCTCTTTCTTCAGCCGCTAAGAATACTTTCTGGCGGGAAAATAGTTCTTCATACGCAGAATATGGTTTAGTAACCGAAGCTCTTATTTTTAAACTGCTGAACTATGTCGACGTCTGCATGGATCTCATACAGCTCATCATTTTATCTTCTTTGGCGCACACCATCGCCAACGGGCGGACTTTCCTCTCGCTTGCATACCCAAGCAGAAGTAGTATTTGTTTTCAAGAGAAAGTCTTCTTTGGATATCTTGTCTTATTGTTAATGCTAGTTCCTAGGTAAATGAAGCCCTTTACTATTTCGAAATTATTCCTGCCAACAGTGGCGTGGTAGCCAAGGCGCGAATGCCCTGACTCATTGCATTTTTTTGGACTAGGTAGCACTTACGGCGCCGTTATTTGAGCCAATAATGTCAATGTCACCGGCATATGCCAACAGTTGTACACTTCTATAAAATATTGTTCCAGCGCGGTTAAGTTCTGCAGCTTGTATTATAGGGAGTCACCATGTCTGAAACCTAGTTTAGTTTCGAACGGCTCGGAGAGGTCCTTCCCAATTCTGACCGAGCGGGTGGTGTTGTTCAAAGTAATTTTGCACAGCCGTTTAAGTTTTGCCGAGAAAACAAATTCAGACATAGCGGCAAATAGGCAGCTCCTTCTCGTGATATTGAAGGCGGCTTTAAGATCAACAAAGATGTTATGTGTCTCAGTTCTTTTCAAACGGATTTTTTTCTGGCCGATTGTATATTTACCAGGTCTGAAGCTACAGTTAAATAATCAGTATGTTCACCTCAGGCTTCAGTCGATCGAATAATACGCTTGTTGGAACCTAATATGAGATATGTGTCTTCAGAACTCATCTTTGCTTTTCAGGTAAGGCCTAGTGATCCAAACTATATACAATATCAAGAAACGCGTAAAAATTTTACATGTTTTTAAGATACTTGAAACAGGTTTTTCGAAAGTGCAGATTTCTTTTAGAGTTAAAAAAGCGAAGCTATGGCGCTGTTATATAAATAAAATGTTTTTTGTTTCTCCTGTAAAATTTTAAATTTTTTGTTGTTGTTGTTGTTGTTAACAGTGCCCCAGATTGGACAGGGTTACACTGAAATAACAGCCCTTGGCCGGGTGAAAAAACCCGGGTCATTCCGGTGCGATAGAACCGGCTGTTGTGGGAATGTTAAATTTTTTTCTAGGGCCTTTGTGTATTGAGTTAGCGATATATAATTCGATTTTACCATAAAAATGCCTGGATAAGTTGTTGTTTTTCAAATGTTTTCTTTAAATTATAAAATCGACCTTTCTGTTTCCAGATTTTGTGAATCTCTCAATAATTTTTTTGGCTTCATTTTTATTTCGACATGTGTTCACAAAAGCTAGGTCTGGTAACCTTGCTTCGCTCGTAGTGCTACGCACCAACCGAAGGGTTGAAAAACTTCTTCCGGCAGTTGCGTTACCAGTTACAATCAAATCACCTAGTTGTATACTAGTCAAATACTAGATTGCTTAACGGCTCAACTAGCTCGAGTTCTGTATTATTTCCGTACTAACTACTGGTATTATTGACACGGCGATATCCTACGAGTTCTCGCCACAAAACTTATACAGCTGGGAAAAATTACATCGAGCAACACCTCCAGCTCAGTCAAAATTGGGAAGGACCTGGAGGGAAGGAGAAAATAATACAAGCTGCAGAACTTAACCGCAATGGAATTATAGAAGCGTGCAACTGTTGGCGTATGCTGACGACATTGACACCATTGGCCTTAAACTTAACTTCTGCGTACTCCAAACTAGAAAATTAAGTGGAAAAAGTGTGGTTTGTGGCAAGGCAAAAGCAAGTACCTTCTCTCATTAAGCAAAGTGCTGCTTCGGACGGAGTAGGCAATTGAAAAGTAAAGTGCTATCTCGAAGAACGAACTAACACTCTATAAGTCACTTATGGAACCTGGTTTATGGTGTAGAAGCATGGAAACTGGCAACATCTGATGAGGCGGCCTTGGGAGTATTCGAAAGAAAGTTTCATATTTCCTCTTTATTTAAACAGAGATTAGTGCAGTAAGATTAAAGATATAACTTTACAACACAACATACTCGTATTTGGCATAAAACAAAGTTTACCAATACACCGGTACATACAGGGTGGCTAATGAAAGCCGCTACCAAAAAAAAATTAAATAACTTTTTTTCTATTTAATGAATCTGGTTAATTTTTTTTTTATTTTGCAGATTGACTTTTATGTTTAACAAAAATGGATAACTGGGACACTGAAACAAGAATTTGGATTGTCCGCCGCTATCACGCACTGGAGTCCGTAGTTTCGGTTCAAAGAGAGTATAGGCGCACGTTTGGCGGCAATCCTCCGAGCAGATGGACCATAATAAGACTTGTAAACAATTTTGCCGAGCATGGGACAGTCAACAGAAGACCTTACCATCGAAACCCTTCAGTTCGAACGGAGGAAACAATCGCTGCTGTAGCTGCTGCCATACAAAACAATCCACGTGTTTCGACAAGAAGCTTATCTGCTCAAATGGGTGTAAGCAGACAGTCATTACAGTCAATTATGCACAAAGATTTGGACTTATTCCCATATAAAATTCAAATGGCCAACAAACTGAACGCTGCAGACTTACCGATTCGCTTGGAATTTTGCCAGAAGATGCTTCAAATGGTGGAAGAGGATGGAAACATGTTGAACTGTCTTTTCATGTCTGACGAGGCCCATTTCGATTTAAACGGCAACATAAACAAACAAAATTGTCGAATATGGAGTGCTTCCAACCCACAGATACTCCATGAGACGGAATTGCATCCACTTCGTGTCACAGTGTGGTGTGCAGTTTCATCACGCTGCATTGTCGGGCCCTACTTCTTCGAAGAAAACGGTCACACCGCTACGGTTACTGGAGACCGTTACTTGAGCATGTTGAGAGAGTTTTTCTATCCAGAATTACGCCGAATGAGAATTTCTTTCAACTCTGTGTGGTTTCAGCAAGATGGTGCAGCTCCTCATATAGCCCAACCTGTTATGACAGAATTGCGACGAAAATTTCCCAATAAGCTGATATCCAGAAACTCCACATTCCGTTGGCCACCCAGGTCGCCTGACCTTACTGCACCTGACTTTTTCTTGTGGGGTTATTGCAAACAGGAAGTCTTCAAAGCAAAACCAACAAATTTGAATGAACTAAGGCAATCCATTCGAGAAACAATTGCGGCTATTCCTGTCTCAACTCTCCAAGCAGTAATGAACAACTTTTTGGTAAGATGCCGCACATGCATCGACGAGCAGGGGGGGCATTTAAATTCCATTATTTTTAAAACTAATTAAGCTATATTTAATAAAATTTAATGAGCTTTAACATGAATAAAAGAAAAATGAATTTCATACACTGAAAAAAAAAATATTTGAGTTTCTTAATGTAGCAAAATTCATCAGCCACCCTGTATATAGAAATAATAGTAATGAATGAATAAATAAATCTAAAATCTAAACTAAAGACAACATAACATGGCATTATAAACTAATTTATAATAATAATACATGCGTAGCATTAACAATAAAAGAAAGTAAGTAAAGAAACAATAACTGAATTAAAAGATGTGTATGAGTGTAAAATCCGGTTAGTGCTTAATCGGAATTTAATCGGTGATTTGGCTAAAATCCGTTTTCAAAATGGCCGATTAACGGCTGGTAAACTTTACCGGCGTTGAATGGCCGATTACCTGTTAACCGAGCAAAAATTTACATTTGTCAGCTGTGGACACAAAAAAGTGTATATTAAACGAAAAACTTTGAATTTGTTAACTTTCTGCTGTAATTCTATACGACCGTACTTAACTGCTAATATACGTCCAAAAATATCGGGAAAGGTTTCAAACGACGCTTTTTGATCTCTGTATCAATAATCCGAAAGCGGAAATTAAATAATTTGTTTCGGTGAAAAGTTATAAGCAAAAAACCCAAAAATGGCCCAAGTCCGATCCCAAACAGGGGACTTGATCGAAGGTATTTACGTGCAGAAAACGCGCTTCAAAAAAATAACCCTTAGCCGGTCCAACACCGGCTACGCCGTCCACAATGTTTCTGCGCAGAACACATTTCTGCACTTTTTGGTACATCCTATTCTGTGATTACAACAACCACATGAAAATGACAGAAAATTTTCAACTTTAATTGCAAATATCTCTGAACAGACTTAAAATATCGAATTTCCGCTTTCGGATTATTGATACGGAGGTTAAACCCCGTCGTTTGATACCTTTCCCGATATTTTTGGACGTATATTAGCAGTTACGTACGGTCGTACAGAATTACCATTTTTATACCTAGTAGTGCTACGCACACAAGGTATATTAACTTTAGTCGCCTAACGGCAGTACGTAACGGCATAAACGGATCGAGATAGATATTGACTTATATCAAAATGTTCAGAACACGATAACTTGAGTAAATTTTGTGATATCTTAATAAAATTTGGTATGCCGATTCCTTGGCACTCATCTCCGAGCGCTATTTAAAATGGGCGAAATCGAATGATAGCCACACCCCACTAAATAGGCTATAACTTTGCGTAAAATAGCTTAACATCATTTATATAATTCACTTTTAAAGTTTCCCTAAACAAAGAAATCCAAAAACTTAAAGTTTTTGAAAATTGGCGTGGCCCCGCCCCTTTCATAGTGGACTATTCCACAAAACTTTTTATGCCATAACTTCGCCATAAACTGATTTGTCGAAACGAAATTTGGTGATAATGTTCTATATATAAAGGTAACTGTTTGCTGTAAAAACGGGTGAAATCGGTTCATGGCCACGCCCAGTTTTTTAGCATAGTTCTGAAAATTTTTTTTGTAAAATTTAAAAGCGTTATTTCTACAACTAAGCAAATTATATCAATCAGATTTTGCACACATAATAAGCTTTTTAAGAAAAACTCGGACGCAAAAAAGTTTGTTAATTTTGAAGAAGTAGGCGTGGCGCCGCCTACTTTTCAGCATAAAATTTCTGCTATTTTCAAAGGCAATTGCTTATAATTCAATCTTGACATTTCAATGAAAATTGGTCAGCTGCTTCTCAGTAGTATGTATTATACTCCTGCCAAAAGTTAGCGAAATCGGAAAACACACAAGCAAAATATTCCGGGGCGTAGTTAATAGCCCACTGCAATAGCGAAGTTTTATATTTTTTTTGATTTTCATAACTTTCATAAACATTAAATGTATGTAAGTATGAGAACAAGAAGAGAAAAGTTCACTAAAATGATCAGCACGATGAGCGGAGTCGATTTAGCCATGCCCGTTTCTCCGTCCGTCTGTCTGTCTGTCCGTCTGTCTATTTGAACGCAAACTAGTCTCTCAGTTTTACAAAAGAATGCTGAAACTCGTTGTTTGCTTTCGCCATTTTATAATATACTAACAAGCCCGCTAGACGTTGTTTTGACGTTTTGATAGATAGAACACATCTACTATATATAAAATGTCATTAACTTGAACCAAATAAACTCCTAACTACACCGAACTGCAGCTTTATATAACCTGGGGGCTTTTCCAAAAGCTATATACGGGCTGTGTCTGGCCCAGCGAACTCCTGAACCTATCGTGAAGGGTCGAGAGCAAAACAAAACACAAAATATGTGGGCGTACACTTTTGAAAAATTATGTAAATATTGACTAAGTGACACATATATCCAAATTTCATTAATTTAGACTAAAAAAGTTCGGAGTTATGACGAATTGAAACTTTGTATAGCCTGGGGGTGTGGCTCCACCTACTTTTCCAAAACTATATACTGTCTTTGCTATACCCAGTGAACCCAAGTATATATTGTGAAAATTTCATAAAGATCGGTTGAGTTCTTTGGCGCCTATGAAAGACACCATTTTTTATATCTATTTTTGTTACGCACACAAGCTATATTACTTTATTCGGCATAACCGAATCGCGATATATATTTATTAATGTATATCAAAACGTTCAGGATGAAAAGTAAAATATCCGGGCAAAAAGTTAATACCCCACTGCAAAAGCGAAGTTGTATATCTTTTTTGATTTTCATACCTTCCATGAACATGAAATGTTTGTACGTATACTGAAATGATCCGGAGGATGAGCTGAGTCGATCTAGGCATATCTCTCTCTTAATACGTCTATCTGTCTGTCCGTCGGTCTATTTGAACGCAAATACGAACTGAAAGTATTAGAACAAACTTGCGTAAATTGGGATGCCATAATAAAGCACTACTAGGTATATAATGTTCGGCCCACCCGAACTTAAACTTCCTTGCTTGTTTTAAATAACTTAGTTTAACCTAAAAGAAAAAAATCGGTTTCCTAACTTCACAATGGGTCAGACGTTGCTAATATCCTTGGCTGAGCAGCACGCCAAAATATTGGTGTCGAGGAGAAAAAGAAAGTTTGTCAAGCGTAGTTCAGAAAACTTAAAGGAGAGGTATAAAAATCTAAAAAGGAAAGCCAGAAAGTCTCTAGCTGAAGAGCGAAGGGAATTGTATAAAACTAGCGGCGAACACAGTCCCCAACTCATTATGTGAAAAATACTTTTATTCCACATTTAGCTTAGTCCTTTTAAGCTTGATTTCAACTCCTCATGGAGTCCTCCAAAATTTCAGGGATAGTTTCATCCATTGCCACCTTCTCTATTTCATATGAAATAACTGAGAAAAATTTGATTTATTAGATACATTGTCGTTGTACATACAAACAACCAAAGTCTTAACATCGCTGTCATAGCTGTTGGAAGAACCTGTTGTCGACTGGCCCATCAACGCTGTAAGTCGTTCTGGGTTAGAATCTGTGTAGCTCCGGTATTTTCCGCCACCAGTTTTTTGCAATTCTCTTCGCTCTTCAGCTAGAGACTTTCTGGCTTTCCTTTCTGGGCCTCAAAAGCGAGATCAATTTGCTCCCAAACTTTCTTTTTCTCCTCGAGGATATTAGTAACGCTTCCTCCGCAGTTGTAAAGTTAGGAAGACGATGTTTTTTTGTTTGTTGCCGTTTCCATTTCTGTTTTATTTAATTACAACTAATGCACTAAATTGGTGCTTTTTTAAATCGTAAACAAAACGAAAATCAGCTGTTTTGGCGGCTTTTGCCAATTCACAATACAACTTTTTGATAAATTATTCACAACGATCGGTCTAATCGGCGATAACTTAACCAGGCTTTGGTGAAAACGAAATTGTCAATTCAGAAAATCAGCGGTTAAGCAATCACCGGTTAGGAATAATTTAACCGGTCTTTATGAAAGCGGCCCTAAGTGTATACATTTGGGCTTACGCTAACTAAAGTAAGAATATAGGGTGTTCTTATATATAAGGTCTGAATAGCATTGGCAAAGAACAGTCGCGCTGAGGAGAGAAGATTATAGTTAGGGACAATCAGATCCATTATACGCGTAGATCTTGGAATTATAATTTTTTCATAAAGGTACCGGGGCTCCCTTTCCAACATCAGACGATATACGAAAATACAGTTTCTTGATTTTAAATACCCAGTTATACCGCATCCCAGCACGCTTGACCTCCAATCGGAGATATGTTCATACCTCGATAGCCCAAAGAAATAGCGGTAACGTGACTGAAAACTACATCAATCTTATGAGAAGATTGAGAGTGAAACTTGTTATAGACTAATTCAGCGTAGCTTATGATTGGAACTATTAGCTGTATGGCAAGTTTTTTCCTGAAGCAACTGGTGCATATGCAGCCGAAAATCTTAAGTTCCTTAATATTGAATACACTTCGGCAATACGTGATCAGCACATGTTAGGCATGTTAGGCTGGAGTTGAAGACATATCCGAGGTAAGTCACTTTAGATACATATTTTATGATTTTATCACCTATAAGTAACCTGGGAAGCGCAGCAAAGTTCAAGCTTTTGCTGCATATAGGCAGGGCATGCAATTTGTTACAATTTATGAGAAGGCCGTTACGAAGTGGCCAGGCCTCTATGGATGACGGGTCACGATTAATGGCAATACGCAGGTCAGCAGTTTTCTTCAGAGGGCTTGTCATATAGAGCTGGATATCATCTGCATAGGCATGCATTTTCGCATGACGACCAACATAAAATATGTCATTTAGAAAAAGTCTAAAGAGTAGTGGACCCAAGATAGACCCTTCCGGCACTCCCACTAACAGTGGCTTAAGCTCAGATAGTTTAGAAGCAACTCTTACGCATTGAGACCTTCCTCCGAGGTAACCCCTCACTAATCGCACCGCAGATTCACTTAACCTAAATAAACCCACAGAAGCTCATGGCTTACAGAATCAAATGCCTTGGAGAAGTCTAGTAAGCACAGCAATATAATATGATTCTTATCGAACAGTAACCGTATGTCATCGATGACTTTAAAAATGGCAGTTGAAAAACTGTGTTTAGCTCTAAAGCCAGACTGAAACGGGGAAAGCAAGTTCGATCCGTTAAAGTATAAGGTAAATTGCTCAGACACCAGTGACTCAAAAACTTTACAAAAGGCTGGCAGAATACTGATGGGACAAAAATCGCTGGGGTTACATGCAGATCTAGTTTTGGCTACGGGTATAACAACTGCAAACTTCCAGGCATCGGGGAAGCAGGATGTAGTAATGCAGTGATTTATTATATGCATGAGAGTTGGTAGAATAACTGGCAGGATAATCTTTGTGAATTTGATAGGAATACCAGCATCCCCAACCGCATTAGACCGTATCTTAAGTACACATCTTGCCACATCTAGCTCAGAGACCGCACAGAACTTAAACAACTGGACATACACAAGTCGGACGAAGGGAGGACGAGCAATCAGACAGCTACCCCACCGCCTTTTTTATTTACACTGTCATTTCGATACATTTTATAATTATTAACTTTAAAAAGAGAGTAGCTCAGACTATTTCGAAACCATGTTTCAGAGACACAGATAATGTCCACGGCAGAAAATTTGAATGTCCTTCTTACAGTATCCATTTTTCCGGATTTGAGGCTGCGAGCATTAAAATGCACAACACTGAGTCCCCTCTGGCGGCCACATAAAATATTTATCGTAGTAGCACTACTGTCATCAAAGCTATTCGATATTGCATTACCATCCACCATAAGGAAGTAGTTAGTATTAGAACAGCAATTGTAAGAGAACTGTGCCAAATGGAGGGATATAGAATGATGATCAGATTTACATCCTCCACAGAAAAAATAAAAAAGTAACAATAAAGTATAAGTATAAAACCAGATATAAGGTCAACGAAACTGCATCAGGTCATTCTCACATGCGATTTTCACAGCAGCAGTGCTTCTATCCTTTCTAACGTGCATATAGTCTCGCACCGTATACGCTGCGAAGTGTTCCTTCACGCCTTAATTTAATAGCGCCATGCAATAAAAGCCGATTATCTTGCGTTAGACTCTCATAAATGTGGAAATTTCCTTCTATCCCAAGACTGCTAAAAGAGACTGCAGCTTTCATTCGCCATACACAGAACCTACCTAATAATCGATCTAATAATTTTGATATTTTTTATTTTTTTATTCTTTAAAATCTTATTTAAGTATGTGTAGCAACATGGTTTACTACTATGATCGGCAATGCAGTTCGGTGACGTTTAGCACTTGTCACTTTTGTTTATGCTTGTTTTGCGCTAGATATTCGCCTTTTTTTGTTTACACATGTAAACACGCAGCACCTTTTGTGTTATTTACCATTTTATTTCGCAGTTTCTCGGGTGCCAATATTTTCGAGCTTGATAATTTATTTATGAAAAATGATTCACGGACCGAAAATGATCAAAGAGCTCGCACAAATGACAGAGCAATAGAGACACCAACAGTGGAAAAACTCAGGTGCCAAAACAGTAGCCACATAAAAACAAGCTTGGCACTTCAAAGCAAGGCAATTTTCACGGGCACAGAAGTACCACGTCTGCCGAAGAAAATTTTATGACGAGCTGTATGAGCTATATACAGACACCGGCATAGGGCAGGTTGTGCGAATGAATGAAGATGCTCCGGCCTAGAAGGTGTTCTTATCGGCACCCGCCTGTGGTAGCAAAGTAGTAAAGACATGAACGTAAATCTCATCGATTCATAAGTCAATTATATACGTGTCTATCAAAATCATACTTAACCTTATTTTACTTACCTGAATTACGTATTTAGCTTAAGTACCAATTTTACCAATGCATGCCGCTACAGGTAAATATATATGCAGCAAATAAGAATCATCAGAGGGTCGGTAGGATGGAACGAGCCGCTTTAAGAAGTTTAGGTTTTAACAAGCTTTCCGCCTCACCACTTGCTTTATATCATCCGTAAATCATATCACAGTTTTTTTCCTTTATCGCTCTCGTAAAGTAGTAGAGTGACTGTGTAATGAAGTGAAAAAATTAGCTAAAATTTCAGTAGAGGTGCCCAAGAATGCGGTTTGGTCCCAAGAATAAGAACCCGGAGTCGCAAAAATAATAAGAAATGTATCGAACTCAGATTTGTAAAATTCTTCCTTGACTTGACGGCAAACAATATATTCTGGTTTTTAAGGGAGGCTCATCTGGATGAGGTATTTCTGACTTGAAGTTGCTAATGTAGCGCAATACCCATGCGACCACTCGAAGAATCCTCGTAAGTGTTGAGTAATTAAGAAAGTCTACAATAAAAATACTACCTGCAATAAAAAAGCGAAATTTTCCTAATTTCTTAAGCGGGAAGGTCAGAGTACAATTGTAATGACTCAACTGGCAATCTGTCTTCATTGATTCGCTGATTCGTCTGCTACGTTCACGACTAGATACCATCTCTGTGAATTGCTTAAAATCTTTCTCTGTTGAACATATCCAAAAAAAAAATTTTAGTCACTCCATAATGTTATGCTATTCATGCACCGATCGCACTGTAGTTCTAAGCGTGAAACCGGTATTGAAGGTTTTGTTGCACAATGCGAACAGCTTGACTAGTTTAAGCCGTAAGTAGCTACTGCTGTAGAGTAACAGCAACAAAGCGCGCCACCTGACTATACTTTACCAGTTGACGCCAAGGGGTCGCAGATCGTTTTCCACTTGGTCTTTCCAGCGGAGTGGTGACCTCCCTCTTTCTCTGCTTCCATATGTGGATTCCGACGAGAATACCTTCCGGGGAGGGACATCTTCTCCCATTCGCATTACATGGCCATGGAGTTTCTAAACTAACGTTATTGTTGATGCTAATGCTGGTTCCCAATTAAACGAAGTCCTTTACTATTTCAAAATATGGCTGCCAACAGTAGCGCGGGTGCCAAGGCGCGAATGCCCTGACTCATTGCTTGATGACATTTTGCCCTCGTTCACCTCCAACCCCACTTTTTCCGCTTCTTATTTCCCGGTTATTTGAGCCAATAATGTGAATGTCATCGGCATACGCCAGAAATTACACACTCTTATAATAGAAAGTTCCTAAACGGTGTAGTTCTGCAGTTTGTATTATTTTCTCCAGCATCGATTTAAAGAAATCGCACGATAGGGGGTCGCCCTGTCTGAAACCTCGTTTAGCTTCGAACGACTGGAAAAGGTCCTTCCCGATTCTGACTGAGCAGGTGGTGTTGCTCAACGTCATTTTGAACAGCCGTATAAGTTTTGCTGGCAAACCAAATTCAGACATAGCGGCATATAATCAGTGCCGCATCTATAGTTAAGGAAAACTGCGATCCAACAGATTTTCTGTGTATGCGGACAATGTTGTTCGGTATATTGCTGGATATGTTGCTTGGAAGGTTCAAAACAGGATCAAATGTCCCACATGTCAAGGACAACTGATAGGCAAATAAATGCAAAACTAATTTTAATGAATAAAATGTTCCAAAATATTAGTAATGCATTACGGATGATCACATAGCCATAGAAAATTTATTTATAATTTTTCTTCTGATCTGTTTGAATAATATTTATGTGTATTTTAAGCTACGCAGATCTATTGTGTTGTGTGCAAATAAAACAAAATTTATTCCACCTTACAGCTCGACGTTTCGCCAATTTTCCTTGGCATCTTCGGGAGCGTGACACTGTATTTATTTAATTAAACAAGAACAACAAAGAACACAATCAGATACATATGAATTTAAAACATTGCAAATAAATATTAATTGCACAAAAACTATTTTTACTTACAATGATGGAAACTAACGAAGAACACAATTCTTACCAAAAACATTTAAACATTTGAATATAAAAAAGTTGAAAAAGTTAATGTGGTCAAAAATCGATACCACCTACATGCGGTAAACTTGTCATACTAAAAACTTAATTACAAACATAATAAGTACGCATCGGCGATGTTGTCTGTATCGTCTTTTTTTGCTTATTGTGTTTCCTCTTTTTTACAAAATTTTAAGGCTCTCTAAGGTGTAACGCGCTTTTTCTCTCCTTTCGGTGTCTATTATTTTTATGTTTTCAAAATCAGCTGTGTGTTTATTTTCTATTACATGTTGTGCCAAAGCTGTGGTTTGTTTTTGTTTACGTATATCGGCTTCGTGCTTAGCTACCCGCGTGCCGAGCCCCCGCTTCGTGGTCCCAATGTAGACCTTATTACAGCTGTCCTTTTCACTGCCTTTACATTTAATTTCGTAAACTACATTGCTACGTTGTTGGAGATCTATGGGTGTTTATGTTTTTGTAAAGCACGTTGCCAATTTATTTAGCAAAGAAAAATTTAACAATCACCGCACACAAATCTGTAAAGAAGTTACGTTATACTTGGACAATCGATTGTTTTTTTTTTGAAGCAAAATGTGCAATATGCCAGGGTCAACACAAAGTACCCGATTATAGACGTTTGATCGCCAAACAGTTCCTGGTAGGTGGACAGAAGTAAAGACACGGCACCTATGTTTTGCTTGCTTAGATACCGGTCATATACACGCAACTGCAGACAACGAAAGGAGTGTGTCGTAGATGGATGCAAACTTGTTCACCACCATTTTCTGCACGAATCCAGATCACAACGACCGCCAGCACCGCCACTTGTAAATAACTATAATCAAGCTACCGAATCTCAGCCATCGTCAAAGCCGAAAATTCGAACATACACAACAGTCGTCCACAGTACTAAACTGCGCAGCAAACGTCACAGAGAGAAAATTGCTATTCCGTATCCTACCCGCCACGCTCTACGGTAAACATCGCCACATTGACACCTATGCCTTACTAGGTGAAGGTTCATCCATCGCTATGCTCGACAAGACACTGGCAAAGGGACTCGAGTTACGCAGTCGTCCAAACCATATCAACGTCCAATGGTTTGGAGGCCATACAGTGCGAGAGCCCGCCACTTTGGTTGACCTTTCCATTAGTGGTGCCGGCATGAAGAAGCAACACAAGCTTAGTAATGTATAAACCTACAATTACTTTTGCAAAACCTGAGTAACTATGACCTAATATCCGATAATAAACGTTTGCAGCATTTGCCAACACAGAACTAGGGTGGGCAGTGTTCGGCCCAAGTACCAAAGATCTACCAACGCCAAATTTATGACTTTTTACCAATGCATCTCTGGGCATCAAGATGCACAACATCGTCGACGAGTTCTTTCAAACCGAAAGAGACCCGCTCCACCACTTGAGAGTAGGGACGATGCCCGCGCAAGGGCGATCTTAAAGTCAACAACGTTTAGAGTCGGTCCAAGGTTCCAGACCGGTTTCCTATGGGAACGAGATAACCTTCAACTATCCCAGAATTATAATGTGGCACTCAGAAGACTAGCTAGCGTAGAGAGGCGTATGACACGCGACGTAAACTTTGCAGAAAACTATAAAAGTTTGATAGATTCATATGTTGAGAAGGGTTATGCCCGTAAACTAGCACAGACAGAGGTGTCCTCCACTACGCCACGTACTTGGTATCTACCACATTTCGGGGTAGTCAACCCCAACACGCCAACTAAGCTGCGTATCGTTTTCGATGCTGCCACTGAGGTCCAAGTTGTATTTCTGAATCACCACCTGCTTAAAGGCCCACAGGAGTACAGACCGTTGCCATCAATTATTCTCCACTTCCGCGAAGGCGCAGTAGGGGTGTGAAATGTTTCACAACAACAACAGATGCAACAAGGCAACCAGACATTTATTAGATGTGCGTTATGACGTTTGGAGCTGCTTGCTCCCCTTGTGCGGCCCATTATGTCAAAACACAAAACGCTTTGAAAGACAAAAGCGATGATCGCACCACTGCCCGATTTTGTCGACAACTTCGACACAGCAGAAAAAGCTTCGCCGTCACATCCCAAGTAATTGCAATACACCAGGATGCAGGCATCGAGTTACGCAATTTCATATCGAATTCTGCACACGTATTTAATGCTTTGGGCGGAACTTATGTCGCCAAATATTTAGACACTAAAGAAGGCACGACAGCGGAGAGAGTCCTCGGCCTATTTTGGGATCCGGCAACAGATTGCTTCTGTTTCAACTTAAAATTTAACAGCGAAGCCGTATTAAGAGGTGACAGATGCCCTACCAAAAGAGAGTTGCTTAGTGTACTGACTCTTGCGTCCTTGGCATCCGAAATTTTGTAAACCGTCGCGGTGTGCCTATAAGATTGCGATCCGACAACGGCAAGAACTTTGTAGCAGTCAACAACGAAGCAAAGCGATTCAACGAAGTTTTTGACTGTGAACGCTTACAATCTGAACTATCTAACGAGGGTATCGAGTGGATATTCAACTCGCCATTAAATCCAGCCGAAGGTGGAGCATGGGAAAGCATGGTCCAATGCGTCAAACGAGTTCTACGCCAAACGCTCAAAGAGGTCGCTCCGAAGGAACACACTCTTAATTGTTGCCTGATTGAGGCGGAGAATGTGGTAAACTCCCGGCCACTTACCCACTTGCCTAACGATGTCACTCAAGAGCAGCCATTACCAGCTCTTATGGCATACGCCAGCAGTGGCGCTTAGCTCATCAAACGAGAGACCACTTTTGGAAAAGGTGGATAGTGGAGTATCTTCCTACATTCACGCGCCGCGTAAAATGGTGGCAATGAACAATGCCATTGAAAAAGGGTGACCTAGTATTCGTATGCTATCCCAACGTACCGCGAAGGGAATGGTGTCGAGGCGTGGTAGAGGAGGTATATCCAGGATGCGATGGAGAGTTTCGACCAGCTGACGTCAAACCTACTACAGGAGTAAAGCGGAGAGCAGTGTCCAAACTGGCCGTTCTGGATGTTAGTTTTGGTGAATCGGATTAATTCACGTGGGTGGGACTGTCGCAGAACGTCCACTTGCCCTGTGTTGTAAATTGCTCTATTACTATTTCATAACATTTCACTTTAAACTCATTTATCTTGTATTTCATAATTGTCATATTTATGTACTTAATGCTTCTGAAATTTTAATTTGCCTTTATATGTACATACACATATGTATTTCATTTGAATTCTATTTTAACATATATTCAACTAAATGCCGTTAGGCGATCGCTGCGTTTGCTTTATGTGGCAGGCATTCAGTCGTTCGCCAGCATTCGGAGAAACAATATTAGAATAAACCATCCCATTATATTCCTAAGGTTTGTATTAATTAAGGGCCTTTTATTTCATTGATAGAGAAAAGGAATGCGTTAAATCTGCTAAGTCCAGGCGATCGACTACAATGTCAAACCGTTTACTATATTTTACTATATTTTTAAAAAAATAACAAGTTGCTCTGATATTGAAATAATGCAAAATGAGGTTAACAAATTCCAGGAATGGTGTGATCGAAATATGCTAATGATTAATATCGAAAAATGCTGCTCGGTCACCTACAACAAAATTAGATTGCCACTCTTATCTTCGTACTCTATTTCTGGATCTTTTCTCAGTTCCAGTTATAAAATCAAAGACCTTGGGGTAGTTTTTGATTCGAATTTCACGTTAATTGATCACCTGAATTACATCATACCTAAAGCATATTCCTCTCTGGCTTTCATTAGACTAAATAGTTCGGAATTTAAAGATCCTTATACTAAAAAATTACTGTTTAGTACATTTGTAAGGTCCAAATTGGAATATGCTTCTATAATCTGGAATCCGTTCTATGTAGTGCATTCCAATAGACTTGAACGTGTACAGAAAAAGTTTTTGAAATTTGCATTATCCAGTTTTAGGTTTATCATGCCTATTCCGTCTTATGTTCCGCGTTGTAGACTGATCAGTCTGCTTACTCTTGCTAGTAGGCGATTGATTTCTGGATTAGTTTTTATTCGAGATGTCCTCAATGGGACTATTGATTGCCCGTTCTTATTGCATTGTATTCAACTCAATGTTCCAGCTAGAAACTTGCGACACCATGATTTATTTGCTATTGATCTCTGCAAAACCAGGTATGCTCAAAATGAACCAATTATCAGACTACTAGCGGAATTTAATTTGTTATGTAGAGTAATAAATTTAGATATATTTGTAAATCGCAATGTATTTAAAGAAAAACTTTGTTTGTACTATTTTTAATAGAATTAAAACCTATTTACGCCTTAGTCTGTAAGGTTTGTAAACCATAGACTCAATAAATAAATAAATAAAAAAATAAATAAATACATAAATATTTCCTCGTCTTTCTTTGTTCAATCAATTAAGCTGTTTCATAACAACCATGCGGCTTTCGTAAAGACATGGAGGCATCAATGCTCCTTCCGCCGGCCACAGCCGTGCCACCCTCAACTTCAACGCCAAGTCGGGGAGACCAGCGTGTAAATGAGGGAAGGCGTAGGATTTGCCAGAGAGCATGATGGCTAGAAACAGGATTGACTTAGATAAGTGGCATCTGCAATTCGATGGCACCGACAAGACCCAGACGGTCGAAAGTTTTATATTCCGTGTTGAGAGAATGAAGGTCTAATACGAGCTTTCATATGAACAGCTACTAGCCGATTTTCACTGCCTAGTAAGCGGCGCAGCATTAAACTGGTATTGGCAAATTTTAAAGCGGAATGTGGATAATGCGAATTAAAGGTATAAGGATTTGAAGACTGAACTCTTAGCGGAATTCAAATCAGCAGAACTTTTATTCGGATACCAAAGACTTGACATTAAGGTTGAAGAAAAAGATACTAGAGGAATATTTAGTCAAGATAATTAAGGGGAATCTAAAGCCTTACTTGGCCAATTTAACTATCGCTGCCAAAACAAACACCTTAGCAGAATTAACATCAGAATGCAAGCGAACCGAGAAATGAATTAAAGAAAATAGGCCGTTAGTGAGCCGCGACGGCTTGCGCCACCTGGATGTAGAGGCCTTGGGGAAAGACGTGAGGGGAAAGACAGAAGCAACTCGAGGTATCACCAGTTCATAGCAAGGCCCAGAGCCAGTTTCGGCCATCGATTTGAAAGATGCATTCTGGTAAATACCATTGAAATCAAGGTCCAGGGAAAAGCCGCGTACACCGTTCCTGGAAGTCCTTTATATCATTTTACTGTAATGCCCTTTGGTTTGGGTAACGCTGCTCAGCGTATGTGTCGTCTTATGGACAAGGTCATTCCGGCCGCTTTACGTGACAGTGTATTTTTATGCCTTGATGACCCTTGAGTTAGTTCTGTAGATTTTGATTCACACATGTATTATATTGGAAAAGGTCGCTAAGTGTTTGCGCGACGCGCAATTAACCACCAAATTGGAAAAAAGCCAGTTTTGCTTCAAGGAGGTTCGGTATTTTGTATGCCAATATTTATGTTTATTTATTTCAGTAATTAATTAATTATTATAATCAATTACAAAGGTAGTCTACGTAATAAATACTTACAGACTACGTGGAATACATACAGTTACAAAGAATCTATACAAAGCAGAATTTATTATAAAAATATATTAGCGATTACAGATTTAAACACATGTTTAGTTAAAGAAAAATCAATGGCTAGAGAATTTGAAAGGAAGTTAAATTCCGACAACGCGCTAAATATGGGAGCGTTAGAGGCATAGATGGTTCGGGCACAATTCAAATAAAATATATCAGTATTACGGAGAGACCTGTTTGGAACATGAAAACAGATTCTCTCGAAGAGGCATGGGGCATCTATAGAACCATTGATAATTTCATAGACAAAAGTGAGCGAAAGAATGGATTTTCTGCACTGCAGTGATTGGAGACTAATAAGAGCACACCTGGATGCATATGAGGGCATCGGATCCGAAAAGTTAAATGAACGCAGCGCGAAGCGAACAAAGATTTTTTGCACTCGTTCCAGCCTTCTAATATGGCACTCATGATACGGTCTCCAAATAAAGCAGGCGTACTCTAGTTTAGAACGAACGAGCGAAGTGAACAGTAATTTAAGAGTATATGGATCAGTGAAGTCTGATCCAAAACGGCGTATAAAGGCCAGAACTGAGCAGGATTTAGCAATTGTAGAGTTTAAATGAGTAGTAAACGTAAATTTTAAATCGAAAACTACCCCTAAGTCCTTAATTTCGTTGAGACTTGAGAGGCGGGAGGGAGCCACTAATTAAATAAGATGTGGGAATGGAAAAACGCGACTTTGAGAAAGTTACGTGGAAACATTTGCTTACATTCAGCGGCAGGTTATTAGAATTACACCAGGTAGCGAGGTTATTTAGATCGGATTGAATTTTGCCTGAGTCTGAGGGATATGAGATCGTTGAGAAGATCTTTAAATCATCAGCATATAGCAGAAAGTTGGAGTGTTGGAAACAAGCCGAGATGTCATTTATAAATATAACAAATAGCAACGGCCCAAGAATGCTACCTTGTGGTACCCCCGAGGTGGCCACAAATGAATTAGAATGAGTATTGTCTATCACGACTACGCAATTACGCTGCGCTAGGTAAGATTTTACCCAGGATAAAAATACTGAGTGAAAGCCCACACTCGCTAATTTAGAAATCAAGATCGTGTGACTAACCTTGTCAAACGCCTTCGAGAAATCAGTGTATATCGCATCAACTTGGAGGTGGTTGCTGAAAGCTGAAAAGCAGAATTCGGAGAAAATCGATAAGTTTGACACAGTGGATCTGCCGGACATAAAACCATGCTGATTGTCAGTGATTAGACGCCGGACGGCAAAATACATTTTCTGTTTCACAATATACTCAAACAGTTTAGAAGTACTTGACAATTTTGCAATGGGCCTATAGTTCGCGACATTATTTTTGTTACCACTCTTGAAAGTAGGGTAGTAGGTTACCTTCCATGCATCAATAAACACCCCGGTCTCGAGAGATTTGTTAAAAATTAAAAGGAGTGGAAGTTCCAATTCCAAACAGTTTTTAAAAAGATAAGACGATAATCCGTCAATATCAGTCTGTGTAGATGCTTTTATGTTCTGGATTCCATCAACAACATCATCGAGTGATAGAGTTAGGGCACCAAAATTAATTAACGAGTTACCCGTTGAAGGAAACTCCAAAGGGGTATCCAAGTGTGTAACGAAATTGGAGCAGAAAAAATCGGCAAATAGATTAGCCGCATCAGAAGAAGACGAGGCATGCCGCGAGTTATAGAACACTGATGTCGGGATATTTGAGCACTGTTTTTTAGATTTAACATAGTTCCAGAATGCCTTTGGATTTTCCTTAATATCAGATTCAAAATTGCGTACGAACCTACTATGGAGCCTCTTGCCTAGCATTTTGAATTTTTTGGCATACCGAATGTATTTAATCTTATGATCGGCTGAATTCGTGGTTTTGAATTTCTTGTGATATCTATTCCTCAGATTCTTTAGCTTCTTTAGTTCTTTAGTATACCACGGAATTTTATAACAATTCTTTTTTCTTGGCGGTATGCTTCTTGTACAAATTTGAGTCATTATGTTTTTAAAAATATTAAAACAACTAGGAGGTTCAATTCCCAGAAAAAGGGCTTCCCAATCAATAGATGAAACTTCTTGAGAGACAATGCCGAAATTGCCACGTTGTTATGGTATCGCAACCAAATGGAGCAGTAAGGAAGGCGGTCGGCACGATATGAGGTCGCACTGTGGCTAGTCATTGTCGGCTGGGGTGGGTTCTTGCCAACCTTACCGTCCTGCGCCATAATCAGAAAAAAGGTCAAATCGTGCCTTTAAATACGCGGGGAAATGCACAAAACCGCGCAACCAACTATAAAAACAACATCCGGTTAAACCCGGATGCCACGGACAGACCGTTGACATTCAAAATACAAAAACTCAAATAAAACGGAAAATCAAATAAATTCAAAAGAAACGGGCAACCAAAATATTTAAAATGAAAATCAAAATTCAAAAATAACCAAAAGCGAAACTAACTCAATTATAAATTTAAAAATAACCGAAAATGAAAACGAAATTAAAACTGAAATAACGAACGGAAAAAGGAAAACAAAGATAAATTTAAATTAACCGGAAAAGAAACCCTGGAAAAAAAAAATAAAAAAACGAACCGGAAATGGCCGGTTACCATGCTGAAAAAAAATAAAAAAAAAAAAGAGGCCGAACATTATAAGGGGGCGCCGCGGGTGTTGTTGCGACGCCCGGTGCTTGGCCCACCCTCATCCATAGCCATCGACGCACCTGGTTTCGATGGCCCCTTACCTAAATCCTATATGCCTTCTAAATAATAAGAAAATTCAGCATTCCCATTATTATTTTACAGTTTTTTTATTTATAAGACATTATTTAAACTTTGGTCATAGTAACTGTACGACTAACTTAGCTAGGGCCAATTAATACTAGCTTAAATTTATTCCTAAGCTCTAGGCAATGAAAGCAAAACACCATTTAAAGGAAAGGTTCTGACGAACTCGAATCATCACTCCTATGACTAGTTGTTTCAAGATAAACAACTAAAATATACGAATGTAGAGTTTTGCTTTCATAGGGATATTTCTTTGTCAACTGTAAAGTGAAAAAAAATTATTTTAAATTTATCGCTTCATAACATTAGGTTCAAAAGAAAAATTTTGGTTTTATTATTATCTTATACCTTAGTTGTATTTATTGCATTTTATTGCTAGCTATCCTTTTGAATTATTTATTTATTTTTAAGTGATTGTTCATTTTATTATTATTATTTGATTTTGCTTTATGTATATTTATGATTTCCTTTTATTTTAAAAATTTAGTTATTTTTTTAAATTTCTTTTCCTTTATAAGTTCCTAGTTTCCAAACATTTGTCTTATCTTCCTTTTTGGGCTTGATTATAACAAGTTACAATAAAGATTCAATATTCGATTTTGGTTTATTCCTACATCTAGGCGTTTACATTTATCCTTCTAGTCTGACTTAAATTATTCTATTTTAATCCGTATTAGTTTTGAATCTATTTATTTATTCTCTAATTTACTCGGAAAAATTGTCTTATTTTTCTTCTATTCTTGTCAAATTCTATCTTCTAAATACGAATATCTTTCTTATTTTCTAAATAAGTCCCTTACCCTACTAACATACCACTAACCTTAGTCTACTCTAGGTCTTATTCAGCTTATTCTTGCTTTGATTTATTTAATCAAATCAATTTCATTTTAACGTGCCAATCGGCACGGACTCACCCGGTGGTTGTGGTAGGCCTTTAGTGGGGCGCTACTGTGTCTGTTGTTGGTAATAGTGCAGCGGGCCTACATTGCGGCGGCCCCTGCTGTTGTCACTGCTGGTGTTGTTGTTGCTGGTGTGGTTGTTGCTGCTGCTAGTGCGGCGGGCCTATATTACGGCGGCCCTCGCTGATGTCACTACTGTGTTGTTGTTGTTGCTGCTAGTGCGGCGGGCCTATATTAGAACGGCCTTCGCTGATGTCACTGCTGGTTACAGTTGTTGCTGCTGCTAGTGCGGCGGGCCTATATTAGAACGGCCTTCGCTGATGTCACTGCTGGTATTGTTGTGGCTGCTGCTAGTGCGGCGGGCCTATATTAGAACGGCCTTCGCTGATGTCACTGCTGGTATTGTTGTGGTTGCTGCTACTAGTGCGGCGGGCCTATATTAGGACGGCCCTCGATGTTGTCACCGCTGGTTACAGTTGTTGCTGCTGCTAGTGCGGCGGGCCTATATTAGAACGGCCTTCGCTGATGTCACTGCTGGTATTGTTGTGGTTGCTGCTACTAGTGCGGCGGGCCTATATTAGAACGGCCTTCGCTGATGTCACTGCTGGTATTGTTGTGGTTGCTGCTAGTGCGGCGGGCCTATATTAGAACGGCCTTCGCTGATGTCACTGCTGGTTACAGTTGTTGCTGCTGCTAGTGCGGCGGGCCTATATTAGAACGGCCTTCGCTGATGTCACTGCTGGTATTGTTGTGGTTGCTGCTAGTGCGGCGAGCCTATATTAGAACGGCCTTCGCTGATGTCACTGCTGGTATTGTTGTGGTTGCTGCTAGTGCGGCGGGCCTATATTAGGACGGCCCTCGCTGTTGTCACTGCTGGTATTGTTGTGGTTGCTGCTAGTGCGGCGGGCCTATATTAGAACGGCCTTCGCTGATGTCACTGCTGGTATTGTTGTGGTTGCTGCTAGTGCGGCGGGCCTATATTAGGACGGCCCTCGCTGTTGTCACTGCTGGTTACAGTTGTGGTTGCTGCTACTAGTGCGGCGGGCCTATATTAGGACGGCCTTCGCTGATGTCACTGCTGGTTACAGTTGTTGCTGCTGCTAGTGCGGCGGGCCTATATTAGAACGGCCTTCGCTGATGTCACTGCTGGTATTGTTGTGGTTGCTGCTAGTGCGGCGGGCCTATATTAGAACGGCCTTCGCTGATGTCACTGCTGGTATTGTTGTGGTTGCTGCTAGTGCGGCGGGCCTATATTAGGGCGGCCCTCGCTGTTGTCACTGCTGGTTACAGTTGTGGTTGCTGCTACTAGTGCGGCGGGCCTATATTAGGACGGCCCTCGCTGTTGTCACTGCTGGTTACAGTTGTGGTTGCTGCTACTAGTGCGGCGGGCCTATATTAGGACGGCCTTCGCTGATGTCACTGCTGGTTACAGTTGTTGCTGCTGCTAGTGCGGCGGGCCTATATTAGAATGGCCTTCGCTGATGTCACTGCTGGTATTGTTGTGGTTGCTGCTAGTGCGGCGGGCCTATATTAGAACGGCCTTCGCTGATGTCACTGCTGGTATTGTTGTGGTTGCTGCTAGTGCGGCGGGCCTATATTAGGACGGCCCTCGCTGTTGTCACTGCTGGTTACAGTTGTGGTTGCTGCTACTAGTGCGGCGGGCCTATATTAGGACGGCCCTCGCTGTTGTCACCGCTGGTTACAGTTGTTGCTGCTGCTAGTGCGGCGGGCCTATATTAGAACGGCCTTCGCTGATGTCACTGCTGGTATTGTTGTGGTTGCTGCTAGTGCGGCGGGCCTATATTAGGACGGCCCTCGCTGTTGTCACTGCTGGTTACAGTTGTGGTTGCTGCTAGTGCGGCGGGCCTATATTAGGACGGCCCTCGCTGTTGTCACTGCTGGTTACAGTTGTGGTTGCTGCTACTAGTGCGGCGGGCCTATATTAGGACGGCCCTCGCTGTTGTCACTGATGGTTACAGTTGTTGCTGCGCGCTTTGTTGCGCGTCGGTGTGGGTGGCGCCTCAGGCGCTTTGTGCCGCGCTCTGGGGTGTGCGGTGATAGGTGCGGCAATGGAGAAGTGATTGGGCCCGTTCATTCGCGCTTGTGTAGCACAATAGCCATACACATTTGCGTCCGTCTAACCAGAATGGGCGACCGATTTATTAAAATTTGATGTTGAAAGCACACGAACTAAGACTTATCTTATGTAAAATAATCCAAATATAGTTATTTTTATAATTAAACGATTTTGCTAGCACACACAATTAGTTTAATTACAACAAACACTGGGCAATACCTTGATGCACAGCAAATTCAGCAAAACACTGCTTTAATTGTTGAAATAGTTTCAGTCAGCTTCGAAGAAAATTTGACAAATCACTTTACTGTACGAATACACCACACTTTGTTCAGGGCGTATAACGTAAATTTTCAACACCAGGCGAAGTTGTGAAATAAATGAATATTTAAGCACTTGAAATTTGTAAAATACACTCAATCCTCTGATTTATGATTGAATTTGAACGCACCGACTCGTTATTGCCTTGAGATTTTACTCTAAGCCAATTATTTGTTTAATGCTGAAGATTAGCAAAACGCGTTGCAAACAAGTTGACTCAGCTTTAATGAATTTTCTCAGAGTACCAAAATTTTATTCACTTAACGCGACTGCGCAATGGAAAAGTTCCGTTGGCCCGTTGACGTGGCGTGATTATTGCCAGGTGGAACATTCTGATTGGTCGTTATCATCAGATGATTGCTATGAACGGATTGAACCATTTGGTGCTGCCACTTCAGCAAAAATCACGCACTTTCCCGTAACTATCGATAAAGTGTCGAACCGGAGGGTGAATCTAACCTGTCAACTACCTATCCAACCGCACAAGTCCAGCAATTAAATCAGCTAAAATGACTTTCAGTCGCAGGTAAACCATAACAAACCTGCTTCGCTTCGAAGACCGCTCGATGAAGCGAACAGGAAAAAGGTTTACATGCGAGGGAGCCATTTCGAGATGCAAAACGTGGGGCACGACTCACCCCTAGATAAGAGTCTCTAGGTCTACCACGAGCTAGCCGGGCAAGAAGATCCGCCAGTAAAGGAAAATTTTTGAAGTATTTTGTTTCATAGTTTAGTAGGCTTTGCGGCAAATGGAAATTTGTTAAGTGGCTTTAGCCCCACCGAAATAGGCTTATAAGAAAAACGTGTAATTTAGTTAGACATTTTGATATCGGAGAACGCGTCAAACCTCCGAGGCAAACGGAGAATTTATTTTGGTTTCCTAGTTACAATGCTTCGCGGCTGTAGACATTTTAATAGAGGAGAACTCGTCAAAACTCCGAAAATTTTTGGTACTAGTGGTTTCACCCCCACAAAAAGGTTTAGCAAAAAATATAACCGGAGAAGCTTGTTCCATGGTAAAAAGCTTTTCACCCGGTAGACATTTTAATTAAGGAGAACTCGTCAAAACTCCGAAAGACAATCTGCATAACCGAGGATTGCCAGGTTATCCACTACTTCCGATGGAAGCGTATGTAAATACCCTATTAAGTCCATGCGCGCGGAGGATACTGGGCGAGTTGTCCCCGACCGCCAAAACGCCCAGTTACGGTTCCAAATGTCAAACTGTAGATATGGGGAAAAAAAAATCTAAATTGTTATTGCGGGCGAATATTCGAAGCGTGAAAGCGACCTATCAGTTTCCCTGTCAGGTCCTCAAGATCGTACAACGCATTGCCTACTTTTCGACGAACTCGGCACTTGAGGTATTTCGGCAAGAATTTGGCGTTTATGCCTTGTTTAAAGTTACTCAAAGCAAACTTTTTCCTAAAAACCTCCTGACCTTCCCTATAGTTAACTTGCCTAGAGCGTTTGTTATAAACGTTGTTCCCCCTATCCTTCGCCTGATCTAAATTCCTACGAATTTGCTCGGGAATGTTGGACAACTTATCCGCCCTAGTTACTATTGGAATGTCATCTTCCCTAAGAGTACCGAGTTTATCTAATATATTATAGGCTGAGGCGTGTTGGACCATGTTCTGACCGTATAAGGCAAAGTATGGAGAGCACTGAATTGAGGTATGAAAATCGCTTCTTAACACCGCTAAAATTTCTTAACACCCATAATTCTCGAGGAATTGTTTCATTTCCTTAGAGATAAACTGTTTACCATTATCGCTATGGATATATTCAGGAACCCCAACCGATGGAAAAATTTCAGAAGTAAAGTAATTCATAACATTAACAGTTGTTGCTCTCTGCATGGGCTTCAACCAAACATACTTTGCAAAATGGTCCAGAACAATGAAGAGAAACTGATTGCGCCGCTTAGATCGCGGATAAGGTCCTAGGAAGTCGCACTAGAACCGCTGAAATGGTCTTTCTGAGGCAAAAGTGTTCGCTATAGGTGGTCTTGACTGCTGATTTGTTGACTTAACAGCCTTACAAGTGTCGCATTTCTGTACATAGTTTCTAACGTCTTTAGCTTGCCTAGGCCAGAATTAATTTTGTCTGACAGGCTTTAAAGTTTTCTGCCAACCCCCATGGTAACTCCTATTCGCATCATGTGTAAGACTTATCGCTTTCTCAGTTGACCCTGTCGGTAGCCACACCCGCCATAACGAGTCCTCCTCATCCGCCACACCCTTACGAAATTTAACCCTCTTTAAAACCACGCCATCATTTACACTCAAATCTGGTAGCACATCTTTGTTTTCCAAAATGGTTCTGCAAAGATCTAAGTATTCCGCGATTGCAAATTCCGGCGATGCTAAGTCAATTTCGTGAGGTGGGGCGGAGAAGGTTAGCTCGTCTACATCAAAACGCGAGAGGGCATCCGGTACTATATTCATGCTCCATGGCAAAATCGTATCTTTGCAGTAGGAGTGACCATCGAGCCAGCCTGCCACTCAAGTCCATCTGAGTCATCAACCACTTGAGACTTGAATGGTCGGTTATGATTCGGAATGGCAAACCCTCTATGTACGGTCTAAAACGCTTGACACTTATAATGGCGGCGAGGCATTCCAGTTCGGTTACAGTATAATTGCGCTGAGCATTGTTAAGTTTTTTTGAAACAAACGCGATTGGATGCTCAGCGCCCTCGTCATCGACCTGGAATAACACGCCCCCTACGCCTATTTTTGAAGCATCACACTGAATAACAAATTCCTTCGAGAAATCGGGTTGGGCCAAGACAGGAGCGGAGCTCAAGGCTTCTTTTAACTTTTCGAATGCTTCTACCGCTTCAGGGGTAAGTTTAAATGGGCCTGCTGACTTGCGAAGACAATCAGTCAAAGGACCTGCTAGGTCAGCCAAATTTGTAATAAATGCCCTATACCAATTTGCCATGCCCACAAACCTACGAACCTGTCGCGGAGATTAAGGGATCGGAAAGTTCTGCATTGCTTCTATTTTCCCAGGATCCACCTTCAAGCACCCGCTACCTATCAAGTACCCTAAATACCGAAATTCCTTCTGACAAAATTTGTTCTTCTTCACATTGATCGTGAGGCCCGCGCCCCTCAAACAATTCGCCACTTCCGCCAGCAACTTTAGGTGGTCTTCAAAGTTAGTGCTGCATACCATTAGATCATCCAGGTAGACGAAGACATTCTCCCGCAAACGCGAGGGAATTGCCTTGTCCATCAGGCGGATCATAGTCTGCGGTCCATTGCACAGACCAAAGGGCATCACCTTAAAGTGGTACAGAGGCTTCCCAGGAACTGCGAATGCTGTTTTTTCCTTGGAAGACTCTGTCAGCTTGATCTGAAAGAACGCGTCCTTCAGATCAATGCCACTAATGAAGTGCGTGTCCTTCAGTCTGCTCAATAGGCCGTTGATATGAGGAAACGGGTACGAGTCCTTTTTAGTTACCGCGTTGACCTTCCTGGAATCTATGCAGAGCCTGACCTTCCCTGGCTTCCGAACTAGAACAACTGGACTACACCAAGGCGAGTTTGACTCTTCTATAACTCCCATTTCGAGCAGCCTATCTATTTCGCTAAAAGCTTCGGCTTGCCTCGGTGGCGAAAGAGGAAAATGTTTACTTTTGATTGGGACTGCATCACCAGTATCAATATGATGCTCAACCAATCTCGTTTGCCCCAATCCTAACTTTTCGAAGGAAGGAAACGTCTCTATGACCTTCTGCAAATTGACTTTCTGGGTTGGTGACAAATCATGGAAATTTATTTCGTCATCATTTTTATTATTAAAGTCTATGCACTCCACACTGGGAAATATTTCGGGCACCAGCGCGAAGGCTTTCCAAAAATCAACCCCGAAGTAAGCTTCTTGAAGAAGCGAAGGAACAAGGTAAAACCGGATGGACTTAGTAACATTTTTGAAAGTGACAGGTAAAGATATCGAGCCCAAGATTTTCTGTTTGTTGCCACCCGCGGTATAAACGAACGCATGTAGGGGGTGATACTCGAAGTTGTTCTCTTTTCAAAATTCTTCACAATTTTTCCCCAAAATAGAGACGTTGGCTCCCGAGTCCAACAAACCCACTATAAAACTGTCTTCTATCTTTACCCTTACCAAAGGTCTTTCATCCTCGGTCAGCATTAGCGTAGTGGTTTGCAACATCCTGCGCTCCTGAACCCGCTGACTATATCTCTGCCTACACTTCAAAATATTTACCGACACCGGTGGCTTTTCAAAAATCGAATACCTTACTCGCTCATACCTATGTTCCCTCTCTTCTAAACTAAGTGGAAAATGCTTCTGGCAAGCGACGTCCCTATTCAGACGTTGCAAAATTCTGATCGGTTTAACAATCGCGGATGAGGACGTTGGACTATCTGAGTCTGAACTATCGGAATTGTCTGTACTGTCAGGAAAAGTCAATATCACATTTGGGTACTCCTTCGCCAGGGTGCCACTACTCCTCGGAAGCTCACTAGCTCCATGCATACCCTCGAAGGACTCACTTGGTTCAGTGCACGAGACGGCTCGAGCATTGGCTGATATGGGGGCTATAGTGTCGAACGAGTCTCCCCCATCTTCTCACTCGGGTACTGGTTTCCCTGCCTGCGATGGTCCCTAGGGCATTTTGGAGTAAAGACTCCCCTATTCCCACACTTAAAGCAAAACGGATTCTTGATGGGTTCCTCGCAATAAATATACGAATGGCCCATGGCCTGACCTTTCCAACATTGAATTCCGGAATAATCCGGTTTCCTATTACGTCGGTACTCCAACGCCTCTATCTGCGGGTCAGCTTCGCAATCCTCGCCTTCCATCCTCATGTCCGGTGTTATCGTGCGGGCCTCGTTGACCTGACGTCCATGGTAAGTGGTTCCCAATATTTTGCTTTCTTTCAGAACTTGTTCCCCTCTTCGTGCTATATCGCGTAGATCATGCAATGTCCTAGCCCCCGCGTTGAAGAGCGTTCCGCTTTATTATGTCAATCAGCAGGGCTTCAGACATCGGTTCTCTAAGGCGTGCGTTAAGTGCTACTATGTCAGTGTGGAACACGTCGTATGACTCACTCAGCTTCTGCTTACGCATTGAGATCTCCATCATGATCTCGTGGTCACTTTTCAATGTTCCAAACTCACGCTTCAGGGAATAGCACAAAAAGGGATAATTCGCGGTTGGATTCTGCTTTGTGAACAGCCAATACCATTCTTCCGCCCGTCCAGACAAAAAGAGATGAAAACTCGCCATAAGTTGGTCGCTAGAGCATTGAGTCCGCTCACATAGGGTGTCCAACTTAAACAAAAAATCAGCAACGCTTCCAGTACCATCGAAGGAAATCTTCCAATCCTGTGGTTTCACTGCCACGCTATTCGAAACGATGTTGGCCTGGTTACTAACGAATGTCGGGGCTTGGTTCTTTCCTCCCTATTGGTGTTCCTGGTATAGGTCGCACTACCCTGCGACGATGTTACTGCGGCGTTGAGTAAGTCCATGTTCTCCCTGATCGTCCTCATTTCATTCCGCATCTCCTCCTGCGATGTCCTGAACAGCTGATGTAGCACGTTCACCCACGAATCTACAGGAGGGACCTCGGCATTGTTCCTTTGCGTAGTGATCCTATCACCTAAAGTGTCAGGAGGTATACGGTCTTGAACCGAAGCTCTAGCTTCCCCCTGTATACCTGTTAACACGCCAGTTGAAGGGTCAAAAATATTTTGCATTTGATCTGCTGCCATGGACGAGTCAAGGATATTAGTACTAGCTGGTCTATCCATTTTATGGTTGGAAGCAGGATTCAACACTATCCTGGTCGGATCTCCCCCGCCCGGACTACCTATGGGAGAATGCAGTACCAGAGGCCGATTGGTGGGTTGCTTCGGAAGCGCCCCTCTACCCTGACTTCTAGGCTTGCCCCCACTTCCTCGTACCGAGTTCCTAGTAGTCATGCGTTCAGCCGACTGATCCATATTGAAAAAAAAAAAAATCCCCTAACCACGTTAGATAAACAGAAAAATATAAAAAAAAAGTATTCGGTTACAAGGGGCGGTTGGAAGGTATAACAAGTCAAGATTCACTCCCCCGCCCTATAATACCGACGATTGCAAGGTTTTGAAAAATAAAAATTTAATTAATGCAAATTTTCCTAACCGATATTTGCATCAACTGATTACCGCGAATATGTCAAAAAAAAAATAAATATATACATATAAATATACATATGCTGAAAGAAATTGATTATTAGTATATATACGTGTTTAAATGCAATATGTAAAAAGAAAAAACGGTATGAAGTTTGCAAAAGCTAGTTGTGTATTTATATGTTTAATGGGAATGCTGACATCCCATCACCAGAAGGCAGAGGTATAACAAAAGAAAACGAAATAACACTAGACAAGGACATTCTTCCAGGTACACCTACCGCAATGCAGGGGTGGTTATAAGACACCTCGCCCTGAGACATGTTGGTGTACCGTGGCGAAAATTAGCAAAATTTTTAAACTTATTTGGACTCCAGTACTCTGGACCGCAATGCAGGGGCTGCTAAAGCTGCCTCCCTGAGACTGGTCGGAGCACTGGATACCAGCGATCAAAACGTCAAAACTTTACTTATTTTTTTTTTTTGAAACACCCCTCCTCAACCACGCCGCAATGAAAGGATGCGGTTGGGTACCGCTTTTCCCCAGACTTGCGCAGTTGGAAAGGGGTGGATATGGGGTCCCCACTCCTCCTCCCGCAATGCAGGGGCTGCTAAGGGCTGCCTCCCTGAGACTGGTTGGAGAAGTAAGGATCACTACAAAAAAAAATGCATACAAAAAAAACGAAGACAAAACAACACATCACGTTCGGCAAAAACATAAATATTAATAATCCCAAAAGAAAACTAAACCCCACTTAGCGGACATATATATTTCCCGAAGCCGACATCGGACCACAGAACCGGGACAAAAAAAAATGTTTAACTACAAAAAAACTAAGTGCGTTTAGCACTTCCTCACCGGGTGAAATGAAAACTTCCGGTGGACATGACGTTCAGTCTCGTGGAGCCCTTGGCTACCGAACACGAAGACCCATCCGGACAACTTGATCGGTTCCACCATCCCGTCGCAACGCAGGTGGCGGCTCCTGGGCCTGCCTACCTGGGACATAACGAATGGTGAAACCTCACAAGCTGACCCGAAAAGTCACCGCGATCAGCGCTTCAGGGCCCCGCGTTGGGCGCCATCTGTTATGGTATCGCAACAAAATGGAGCAGTAAGGAAGGCGGTCGGCACGATATGAGGTCGCACTGTGGCTAGTCATTGTCGGCTGGGGTGGGTTCTTGCCAACCTTACCGTCCTGCGCCATAATCAGAAAAAAGGTCAAATCGTGCCTTTAAATACGCGGGGAAATGCACAAAACCGCGCAACCAACTATAAAAACAACATCCGGTTAAGCCCGGATGCCACGGACAGACCGTTGACATTCAAAATACAAAAACTCAAATAAAACGGAAAATCAAATAAATTCAAAAGAAACGGGCAACCAAAATATTTAAAATGAAAATCAAAATTCAAAAATAACCAAAAGCGAAACTAACTCTAATATAAATTTAAAAATAACCGAAAATGAAAACGAAATTAAAACTGAAATAACGAACGGAAAAAGGAAAACAAAGATAAATTTAAATTAACCGGAAAAGAAACCCTGGAAAAAAAAATAAAAAAACGAACCGGAAATGGCCGTTTACCATGCTGAAAAAAAATATAAAAAAAAAGAGGCCGAACATTATAAGGGGGCGCCGCGGGTGTTGTTGCGACGCCCGGTGCTTGGCCCACCCTCATCTATGGCCATCGACGCACCTGGTTTCGATGGCCCCTTACCTAAATCCTATATGCCTTCTAAATAATAAGAAAATTCAGCATTCCCATTATTATTTTACAGTTTTTTTATTTATAAGACATTATTTAAACTTTGGTCATAGTAACTGTACGACTAACTTAGCTAGGGCCAATTAATACTAGCTTAAATTTATTCCTAAGCTCTAGGCAATGAAAGCAAAACACCATTTAAAGGAAAGGTTCTGAGGAACTCGAATCATCATTCCTATGACTAGTTGTTTCAAGATAAACAACTAAAATATACGTATGTAGAGTTTTGCTTTCATAGGGATATTTCTTTGTCGACTGTAAAGTGAAAAAAAATTATTTTAAATTTATCGCTTCATAACATTAGGTTCAAAAGAAAAATTTTGGTTTTATTATTATCTTATACCTTAGTTGTATTTATTGCATTTTATTGTTGTTATTTATTGCTAGCTATCCTTTTGAATTATTTATTTATTTTTAAGTGATTGTTCATTTTATTATTATTATTTGAGTTTGCTTTATGTATATTTATGATTTCCTTTTATTTTAAAAATTTAGTTATTTTTTTAAATTTCTTTTCCTTTATAAGTTCCTAGTTTCCAAACATTTGTCTTATCTTCCTTTTTGGGCTTGATTATAACAAGTTGCAATAAAGATTCAATATTCGATTTTGGTTTATTCCTACATCTAGGCGTTTACATTTATCCTTCTACTCTGACTTAAATTATTCTATTTTAATCCGTATTAGTTTTGAATCTATTTATTTATTCTCTAATTTACTCGGAAAAATTGTCTTATTTTTCTTCTATTCTTGTCAAATTCTATCTTCTAAATACGAATATCTTTCTTATTTTCTAAATAAGTCCCTTACCCTACTAACATACCACTAACCTTAGTCTACTCTAGGCCTTATTCACCTTATTCCTGCTTTGATTTATTTAATCAAATCAATTTCATTTTAACGTGCCAATCGGCACGGACTCGCCCGGTGGTTGTGGTAGGCCTTTAGTGGGGCGCTACTGTGTCTGTTGTTGGTAATAGTGCAGCGGGCCTACATTGCGGCAGCCCCTGCTGTTGTTGTTGCTGGTGTGGTTGTTGCTGCTGCTAGTGCGGCGGGCCTATATTACGGCGGCCCTCGCTGATGTCACTACTGTGTTGTTGTTGTTGCTGCTAGTGCGGCGGGCCTATATTAGAACGGCCTTCGCTGATGTCACTGCTGGTATTGTTGTGGTTGCTGCTAGTGCGGCGGGCCTATATTAGAACGGCCTTCGCTGATGTCACTGCTGGTATTGTTGTGGTTGCTGCTACTAGTGCGGCGGGCCTATATTAGGACGGCCCTCGCTGTTGTCACCGCTGGTTACAGTTGTTGCTGCTGCTAGTGCGGCGGGCCTATATTAGAACGGCCCTCGCTGTTGTCACCGCTGGTATTGTTGTGGTTGCTGCTAGTGCGGCGGGCCTATATTAGGACGGCCCTCGCTGTTGTCACTGCTGGTTACAATGTTGCTGCGCGCTTTGTTGCGCGTCGGTGTGGGTGGCGCCTCAGGCGCTTTGTGCCGCGCTCTGGGGTGTGCGGTGATAGGTGCGGCAATGGAGAAGTGATTGGGCCCGTTCATTCGCGCTTGTGTAGCACAATAGCCATACACATTTGCGTCCGTCTAACCAGAATGGGCGACCGATTTATTAAAATTTGATGTTAAAAGCACACGAACTAAGACTTATCTTATGTAAAATAATCCAAATATAGTTATTTTTATAATTAAACGATTTTGCTAGCACACACAATTAGTTTAATTACAACAAACACTGGGCAATACCTTGATGCACAGCAAATTCAGCAAAACACTGCTTTAATTGTTGAAATAGTTTCAGTCAGCTTCGAAGAAAATTTGACAAATCACTTTACTGTACGAATACACCACACTTTGTTCAGGGCGTATAACGTAAATTTTCAACACCAGGCAAAGTTGTGAAATAAATGAATATTTAAGCACTTGAAATTTGTAAAATACACTCAATCCTCTGATTTATGATTGAATTTGAACGCACCGACTCGTTATTGCCTTGAGATTTTACTCTATAATAATTACCAAATGATATTTGGTACACTTTAAGCCAATTATTTGTTTAATGCTGAAGATTAGCAAAACGCGTTGCAAACAAGTTGACTCAGCTTTAATGAATTTTCTCAGAGTACCAAAATTTTATTCACTTAACGCGACTGCGCAATGGAAAAGTTCCGTTGGCCCGTTGACGTGGCGTGATTATTGCCAGGTGGAACATTCTGATTGGTCGTTATCATCAGATGATTGCTATGAACGGATTGAACCATTTGGTGCTGCCACTTCAGCAAAAATCACGCACTTTCCCGTAACTATCGATAAAGTGTCGAACCGGAGGGTGAATCTAACCTGTCAACTACCTATCCAACCGCACAAGTCCAGCAATTAAATCAGCTAAAATGACTTTCAGTCGCAGGTAAACCATAACAACGTCTAAATAAAAAGCTTGGGGTTTCATTATCGTTAACGAGACTTTCAAAAATATAAAATTCGACGTCAAGACTTAGCGGGATGTGGTGAATACCAGAGCAAGACAGCGGCTCAAGGCACTCAGTTACCGTACAATTAATATTATCATTAATGAAAACAAGATCAAGCGTTCTGGCTAACTGATTGGAGAAACTATTTATCTGAGAAAGGTTAACACTCAGGAAATTATCGATGAGGTACATGTCAACGGTACTATTAACATTTTTCGGAATAAGAGTTGCACTATCGTCGAGATATGCCCATTCAACATTAGGTAGATTAAAGTCACCTACGATGCAGAAGTTATTACCATCCTGATTGCGTACTACATCAATAACATTATCTACATGCGATTTGTAAAGAGACTCACTACTAGATGGAGGTATGTACGAAGCACAGATAAAAATCTTAGATTTACCAGCTATAGATACACAAAGTTGGTCTAATAAAGAATCGCTATAACTCAGATCCACAAGCGTTGAATGTAAATGCCGGCGTACAGCGATTAAGACCCCACCGCCTCTGGATAGGCCAGTTTTCAAATAATCGCGATCTTTGCGGTAGACGTTAAATAAGTTGCAATCGAAAAATTCGCCGTCATGAAAAGAAGAGTTGAGCCAGGTCTCCACGAGCACGAATACATCATACTCAGAATGCGAACTCAAATTAAATAGAGTATTCGATTTAGTACGCAGGCCAGATACATTATGAAAGTATATATTAAGATGCGACGATCTTATACCGGCTGAATGACCTATGGACTTGGTCCTACTTTTCCACTTTCCGAAAAAAACGGAAAGGTCGAAGACTAACATTTTTTGGCCAGATTTCCGCATCTAGGACCTTATCGTAAAACCGATCCGGGATTCCCAACTTGAAGCTCACTCTACTCAGTGTGTCCAGCTGGGTATCAAGTCTTAATAATGGGAAGCACTTAATGAACTTAACCGCTATGTCGGCATGTTTGGACACATAGCTTTTGACATCATCCGCGGATACTTCGGGCGAGAAAGAGGACCCATGGAGCCATTTTAGTTTTGAGGAGACGGATAGTTCGTTGTTGTCGTTTGCACCAACAATAAGAGGCTTACCCAGAGTGCGACGATTGCTTATAGCTGCAGTTCTCAGATTAACGGAGGTAGGTGACCCAATATGCTGAATTGAATTAATACTCCCAGCATCAGTAGTAGTCGCGGTTTTCATAGTTGCGCCAGAGTCAGCTGCAGAATTCTTGGGGTATGGTGTTGCTGGTGGTTGCATAAAAACAGACGCAAACAAAATTGCAGCAGTCAGGGGATTTTCCTCAGCAAAGAAACCCAAAGCAGCTTCGGCGGTTCTTCGGCATATCAGGCTGGTACTGACGTTTTATTAAAAATTACAAGGCGATTGCGGCGACCCTAAACGACTGCCTTTCCAAGGAAAAAGTTAGAGGTTTGTGATGACGGATGAAGCGAGCGAGGCTTTTAACTAACTGAAACATAGCCCCATCTCCGCAGCTGTTTTGACACACCCATACTTCCAAAGACGATTTTTCATACAATGTGATGCTTCTACTGACGGGGTTGGCGGAGTATTGTTTCAAGTAGACGATCACGGAAACGCCCAATAGCCTACATCTCAGCAAAACTAATCAAAGCACAACGAAATTATAGCGTGACGAAATTAGAGTGTTATGCAGCAGTGCTTAGCGTGAAGCGGTTTCCACCTTATGTGGAGGGCCTACCTTTCACTATCCTCACGGATCAAGCTAGTTTGAAATGGTTGATGGGGCAAAAGGACCTTAGTGGTAGACTAGCCAGGTGGAGTCTGAAATCACAAGCCACTAATGGACAAGTAACAGATAGCTGAGCGACCTTTCCAGCGTCTATACGTCGACTTTATGGGACCATATCGTCGTACGAAGGATGGGAATGTGTTTGTTTTTGTATGTTTAGATCACTTTAGCAAGTTTGTCTGCCTCAAAACGTGCTACGGTCGCCAGGGTAGTGCAGTACCTTGGAAGCGAAGTGTTCCATATATTCGGGTTTCGGAGTATGTTCACTCCGAAATTGGAAAGCAATTTGTGTCCGAAATCTTTGCCACTTTCCTCCAAAAATATGGCGTGCGTCACACAAGAACTGGTTTTTACTCACCTCAAGCGAATGCGGCAGAACGCATGAACCGGTCTGTGCTACAGATGATTAGCGCATACATCGGAGATAATCAGAGTAAGTGATGCTGCGTTTGCGCTAAGAAGTGTAGTGCAAACGGCCTTTAATGAGTCTCCATATTATGCCGTGTTTGGGATGCCAATGGTGCAACACGGGGCATAGTATGAAGTTTTGCGTAGGATCGGGCTGTTGAAAGATGTGGAGTGCGAAGTAGAGATAGGATCCGACAGAAACCATATGGTTAGAAATAAGGTATTTGAGGAGCTTAAACGGGCACACCATATTAGCGAAAAGATCTACAACATACATACAAGGGACGTTAAATTCAAGATCGGTCAGGTGGTATACCGCCGTAACTTCAAACAGAGCTGTCAAGCTGATAATTAGTGCATTGTCTTGCGAGCAATTGGAAACTCTCTCTATGAATTGGAAGACAGCTCGGGAAAGATGTTGGGGGTATACCATGCGAAGGTTATATTCGTAGCATAATATAAATTGCTAATGTCGCTTAAATGTTGCACTAGACCGCTGGCAGATTGATCATTTTTGTATATGTACATCTCCTTGTCGTGTATCTTCAAACCGACCAAGTTGAGACCTTACAGAAGCTCAGTGGACTTTTTCTTGATGGATCCCGGCTGTGGGTCGTGGGACGAGGCCAGACGTAGAATCCTTTTTCGCCCACGCTCCATGGTGAAAGCATCATCGGCGGGTGCAAGCCTGAAACCGAAGCCTCATACATATTTTTGTATAGTCTGCAAACGGGGATATCGTAACGAAAGCACTAAGTTCGATGCAAATACAAATACCCGTGTCGCCAAGTATAGGTTTAAATGTGTGTGTGAAAGGTCGAGCCAAGTACTAGCACATGATGCTATAAGTATGTAAATTCCAAGTGGTGAATGCGTACAAAGAGTGTATTCGGGTCATTCCGCTTTGCTTTAATATAAAATAAAGTGTTCGCAGCAAGTGCGAATTTTAAATTTCAAACCTCCGGTTTTCCGCCATAAATCATATCAGATTTGAGGTCCTTGCCCGCGGGAGGTGATACCGTATAAGGGTCTCAAAAACAACAGGCCAGAAAGCAACAACAAGTACACCATCGTTTCAAAAATACAGTTGATCGTAGTAGTGGAAAATTTATTTAAACGGTTATACCCCTAATACATAACAGTTGGCCTACCGGCCAAACGAATATAGCTCAACGTCTTATAAGACTTGGGTACATACCATGCAAATTTTGGAGACTTGCTAACTGCAGTATATAAAAAAAAACGACCAACGAAGGGAGAGAGAGAGATTGACGTCACACACAAACACGTACGCCACAGACTGCGTGGACCATCACTTCGGTACCGCGCCAACATAATCGTCGTACCGTTTGCGATCAGCAGCACGAGTATATGCATTGGAAGGCAGTAAATAGAGAGGAGGCAGAAGCCATGCCATTAATTTTTATTTGCACTGGCTTTGTTTTTTTTTTGTACTTTTACTTTTGATTAATTTTACTTTTCATTATGTTTAAGCTCAGTTCAAAATTCTCTTCAGCTGTGATCTCTTTGCAGGTGAGAACTAATGCGTTTGTGAAATGGTTTCTTTTTTTGTTTTTTTTTTGCCTTTTTTTGTTTACCTCCTCTATACCGATTCAATTAAGAGAATTGGTTCTTAGACCTAAGGAAAAAAAAAAAAAAAAAAAACGTTTTTCGGCTTCGCAACATGCTTACTGCAAAGGCAGATCAACTGAAACGGCGCTTCACTCCGTTGTAAAACTAATAGAGGGGTCTTTCCAGCACAAATAATTCGTGCTGGGGGCCTTTCTGGATATCGAAGGAGCGTTCAATAATGTTTTGCCTTCTGCCATCGAACGGGGCTTAGCAAGCCTAGGAGTTGAACCAAGCTTGATAGAATTTATCAGCAGATTACTCTGTGGCAGGATTGTCAGGGCGGAGTGGGGAGGTGCTGGGGCTCAGAGAGGGGTGAGAAGGGGCACGCCGCAAGGAGGTGTTCTTTCTCCACTTCTCTGGGTCATTGTAGTCAACGGCTTGCTCCAGGACCTCGGGCGTAGGGGCTGTCAAGTGATACCCTATGCGGACGACCTAGCAATCCTCGTCAGGGGAAAGTTTCTTAGTACCGTAAGGGATGTTCTGCAAGGGTATCTGGGTATTGTAACAGAGTGGTCCGAATCTTGGGGACTGGCTGTTAACCCAGGTAAAACGGAACTAGTCCTCTTCACGAGAAGGTATAAGATTGATGATTTTGTACTACCCTCTATTGGGGGTGTACCGCTGGTGCTTTCTGAAAAGGTTAAGTACCTAGGTGTTATTCTGGACAGGAAGCTGTCCTGGAAGCTGAATGTAGAGGATAGAGCTAGGAAAGCTTCGGTCGCTCTGTATTGCTGCAGAGGGGCCATCGGCAAACGATGGGGTCTCTCTCCTAGGGTGGTCTATTGGTTATATGAGATGGTAGTGAAACCTATCCTATTTTATGGGGTATTGGTCTGGTGGGGCGCACTAGACACGGCTTCCACCACGAAGAAGATGGTCACGGTGCAGCGAATGGCCATGGTTGGGATCAGTGGGGCCATGCGCACCACTCCTACCCTGGCATTGAACGTTATGCTCAATCTGCACCCAGTTGACCTTGTAGGAAAAATAGGCGCAGCTCGGGCTGCAATTAGGCTCCGAGACGCTGGTTATAGGCTTGTTCAGTATGGACATTCCAATATACTATCGGGCTTTGATTTTATTCCCAATAGAACAGATTACTGTGCGCCGACCTCTTCTCCGGCGAAGGGTTTTTCGACTTACATTCCCGCAAGGGATGAGTGGACAGGCGGAGAACCTATCTGGGGGGAGGCCTTGGCGAATCTGTTTACGGACGGGTCAAAGCTGGATGGATGTGTTGGGGGGGGGGGGGGGGGTGTATACTGTCAGGAACTCGGGATTAGCACGAAATTTAGGCTACCTGATCATTGTAGCGTTTTCCAAGCGGAGGTTGCCGCCATTAAGGATGCGGTATATGGGATGCTGTCGAGCGCATTCACTGTCAAGGAGTTCAACATATACTCCGACAGTCAAGCGGCTATTAGGGCGCTGAGTGCAGGCAACGTTCGATCGAGGACAGTGAGCGACTGTCTGGAATCGCTTGCGGTTGCGTCCAACTACTTCAAAATAAAAATCATTTGGGTGCCTGGCCACTGTGATGTTCCCGGCAATTGCCATGCGGATCTCTTGGCCAGAGCTGGCACGCGTGACACAGATGTGGCTGACTCCAGTACACTGGGTATTCCCCTTGCCACCTGTAGTTTGCTTCTGGGCAGGTGGGCTTCGGAACAGTTAAGCAAACGCTGGGCTGACACCACCTCATGTCAGGTGTCGAAGTCCTTCTGGCCAGTAGTTGACTCCGGGCCGTCAGTGGAATTACTTAGGTTCCCCAAGTTACATCTTTCCATGATGATAGGGGTGTTGACGGGGCACTGTCCGATGGGGGTCCATGCGGTGCGGTTAAATATTCTTGAAGACCCGAGCTGCGTAAGCTGCATGGAGGACGACGAGGTGGAATCATCAAGTCATTTCATGCTCAGTTGTCCAGCGTTTGCTAGGACTAGGCGCAGGTATCTCGGTTCGGATGTTCTTAGGTCTCTGGAAGACGTGTCGAAAATCGATGTGTCCCAAATCCGGAGTTTTATTGTCGCTACGCAGCGATTTGCCAAGTAATCCTAGGTTAGTGTCACCGTTCAGAATGTGGTATCACAACGGACCTTTAAAGTGTCCAAGTGAGCGGCCCACCTAGTGGGCTGCTACCACCTAACCTAACCTAGACCTAAGGAAGACCGCATTCCTTGGTTACTGTCGTTTAGTAACTTTTTTGTTTATAAGTTTTGTTGGTTGTTAAGTATTTGCGAGATAAGTTCTATTAAGCATTGGATAGCGTGAAGAGCCTAAGAACATAGTCACCTTTTTATATAGTAGTGCTTCGCACACAAGGTATATTAACTTTAGTCGCCTAACGGCAGTACGTAACGGCATAAACGGATCGAGATAGATATTGACTTATGTATATCAAAATGTTCAGGACGAAAAGAGAAATTGATTAAGCCATGTCCGTCCGCCCGTCCGTCCGTCTGTGGACACGATACCTTGAGTAAATTTTGAGATATCTTAATGAAATTTGGTATGCGGGTTCCTTGGCACCTATCTCCGGGCTCTGTTTAAAATGGGCGAAATCGGATGATAGCCACGCCCTTTTTTTGTGTAAAGAATATTTTCGAAAAGACAAAAAAGTGATTACTTAGTACATAATACACCTATAAGGATAAAATTTGGTGTATACATTAAGATTCAGGCATAGAATAAAATTTTCAAGAAATTTTTGAAAATAGGAGTGGCACTGCCAAAGTCAAATTTAGAAATGTTATTAATCATAAATCAAACACCGTTCAAGATATCGAAACGAAAGTCAGCACGCAGGTTTCCAGGTCTGCAAAAAATGTTCGAGGGAAAAATGGGCGAAATCGGTTAAGGTCCAAGCCCAGTTTTTTAACATAGTTCTGAAAAATTTTGCTTTTTAAATTTAAGAAGCGATATTTCTACAACTAAGCAAGTTATATCAATAAGATTTTGCACATAATAAGCTTTTTAAAAGAAACTCGGAAGCCAAAAAATTTTGTCAATTTTCAAGAAGTAGGCGTGGCGCCGCCCATTTTTCAGCATAAAACTTCTGCTATTTTCAAAGGCAATCGCTTATCATTCAATCTGTATATTTCAATAAAAATTGGTCAGCTGCTTCTCAGTAGTATGTATTATACTCCTGCCAAAAATTAGCCAAATCGGGAAACACACAAGCAAAATATTCGGGCACGTTGTTAATAGCCCACTGTAATAGCGAAGTTATATATCTTTTTTGATTTCCATACCTTTCATAAACATTAAATGTATGTAAGTATGAGAACAAGAAGTGGAAAGTTTACTAAAATGATCAGCACGATGAGCGGAGTCGATTTAGCCATGTCCGTCTCTCCGTCCGTCTGTCTGTCTGTCCGCCTGTCTATTTGAACGCAAACTAGTCTCACAGTTTTACAAAATGCTGAAATTCGTTGTTTGCTTTCGCCATTTTATAATATACTAGCAATATACGTTTTGACGTTTTGATACATAGAACACAATGTCATTAACTACTAACTATACCAAACTGCAGCTTTATATAACCTGGGGGCATTTCCAAAAGCTATATACCGACTGTGTCGAGCCCAGCGAACTCCTGAACCTATCGTGAAAGTTCAAGAGTAAAACACAACACAAAATATGTGGGATATTGTCTAAGTGACACATATATCCAAATTTCATTAGTTTAGACCAAAAAAGTTCGGAGTTATGACGAATTGAAACTTTATATAGCCAGGGGGCGTGGCTCCGCCTACTTTTCCGAAACTATATATTGTCTATGCTGTACCGAGTGAACCCAAGTATATATTGTGAAAATTTCATAAAGATGGGTTGAGTTATTTGGCGCCTATAAAAGACACACATTTTTTATATCTATTTTTGTTACGCACACAAGGTATACGTATTACTCATTCGGCATCAACGTTTCGAGATATATATTTATTAATGTATATCAAAACGTTCGGGATGAAAAGTAAAATATACGCGCAAGTAGTTAATACCCCACTGCAAAAGCGAAGTTGTATATCTTTTTTGATATTCATACATTTCCTGAACATTAAATGTTTGTACGAATACTGAAATGATCAGGAGGATGAGCTGAGTCGATGTAGCCATGTCCGTCTTTCGATACGTCTATCTATCTGTCTGTCTGTCTATTTGAACGCAAATAGGAACTGAGAGTATTAAAATAGACCTGCGTAAATTGGGATGCCGTAATAGATCACTACTAGGTATATAATGTTCGGTCCCACCCGAACTTAGACTTCCTTACTTGTTTTTTTGGAAACGATTTGATAGATTAGAACTTAGCAACGAACACACCATAACTAATACATCTGAACTAATAAACAAACTTAGGACCGTTGAAGTGACAAAGGACAGCAAATTGGTATCTTTCGACATAAAACATCTATATACATCAATACCACTAGCAGAGACATTGAACATAGTAAACTCTATAATACTACGTAAAACAAAAGATAAAGTAAAAAGTACGCAAATCACGAACACGGTAAGAACCACACTACGTCAAAACTATTTTCAATTCAACAATAAAATATACAGACAAACAAACGGACTTGCGATGGGAAACCCAACATCGGCTATTCTTATGGAAGCGTTTATGCAAAACCTGGAAAAGAGTATATACAGGAATTAAATTCCAAATTAGGAGTGTTATTTTACGCAAGGTACGTGGATGATATCATATGCGTTTTAACTACCAACAACGAAGAGCAAGTACTGGAGTACCTCAACAAGCAGCACGGGAACATAAAATTCACAATGGAAACCGAAAAAGACGGAGGAATCAATTATCTGGACCTCACAATAAGTATTGATAAAGCTAGCAATAAATTCAACTACGACATATATAGGAAACCAACGGCCACCGACACAATAATACATAGTACCTCGAACCACCCACAACAACATAAAAATGCAGCGCTAAGGCACTTAGTACAAAGATTGGAAAGAACACCTCTTACACAAGAAGCATATAGAAGAGAGCTTGGAATAATATATAACATCGCTACAAACAACGGATATAAAAAAGCACTAGTAGATAAACTCAGGAGAGACCTTAGAGAACAAAGAAGAAACAATGGAGAAGAAAGTACACAAACCTGGACGACAATGACATATACTGGAAGGGCAACATATAAATTAGCAAATTTCCTTAGAAAATACAACATCAACACAGCGATCAAAACATCGAACAATTTGGGAGGGAAGCTAAGAACCAAAACTAACTCAGAAGATGCATTTAGCAGCCATGGTGTATACTGTAGCATTACTCAGAATGCTTTTCACTGTCAATGCACTTCAAATATTGACCCACTTAAATTATGTTGAACCCACGGGAGTTCAACAGCATATACCAACTGACACCTATCAAATTGTCAACCCATTAATCAATGCGTCGCTTTGACCAACACACGTATCGATCAGCACGACTGATCGACACTATCGGTTGGTCAACGTGAACTACCAAATTATGTGCTGACATTGCACACAATGCAAATACTTTTAGTGTCTAAGTATTAGTGTAAGTTTGTATACGTAAGTTAAGCTAGAAATGTATAAAAGAGAAAGCTTTTGAATAAAGAACAATCAATTCTATTGCAATTATTTAAAGATGAAGATACAGTTTTTGGCTCTCAGCATGTAAATTTGAATTTAATAAGCTGCCTACACTGAACACTAAACAGGAGGAAAATTTAGATGCTACAACTGGTGAGGACACTACATCATTTTATGCGGATACCTACCTGCTTTTCATGAAACCGCTATATACGGCGGGTAAACAATTGGACTTACCTGGTGGCAAATCCGTCGAATGGGCTTCACAAATAAAGGCATAAAAAGGGTGGAATAATAAAAGCAACCCAACTGGCAGTATAGTGCAAAAAAAAAAAAGAGTGGAATAATTTGATGACAATAAACCCCAACACTCAACAAGACTGGCAGCGCAAAATATGGTGACTGGCAGCAAGAATAGCAGCTATTAAAATATAAGTATATTAGAATAATTTGAGCACGCCTTATGGCCGCTAAACCAGTAGCAATTAAATTTGCTTAGGGATTATAAATAGTTTAATTACATGTCAGTATCAATAATGAAAGAGGTTGAGACTCAAAAAGAATTTGACAAAATTTCTCATCAATGTTAATAAATTGAGTAAATTGGAATGTAAAAATACCTATTTCTTATGGATAATGCACTACCACCTGATCTTGATTATGAATTAATCAATGATATTGTTGATAAGCTAGAGCATGAAAACGAAGAAATAGGAATACAAAGGTCAAGACCTCGTAACAAGGGAGGCAACAGGAAAAATTTAGAATATTTAAAACACGTTTGGTCCTATATAGGAATGGGTAGAGAACCCACAATGAAAGACTTAGTATACCCTTCCACATTAGAAGAAGAAATAAATAGATTAATAAGGAAACTGAGTAAATAAAAATAAAAATGTAAAAAGAAAAATTGTTTACTGTTTTAAAATGGCAGCATGGTGGAAAATTGCTGTAAACAGCATTCTAGTAGGTATAGCAGGATATGAAGTTGGTAAAGAAAGTTCAGCAGAGAAAAACTCTGAAAATAGAATAGTTAAGTACGAACCACACCCTATACCTGTTGAAAATAAAGAAGAACTGTCTGATAAATGGGTAGTTTTGGTCGCATTTATGGTTACATGTTTAATTATCGCAATTATTATTTTAATCAAAAATTATATAAAAAATAAATTGAGACGATTAAACACTGTACAACAACGCGTATAAACCAACACCCTATAACAAGAAATGAATCAATGGGAAGAAATCCACGAAAAACTATATGAGGAAAAAACAAAAGCAATTAAGTCTTACAAATGCATAAATAAAAGTATCCCAATTACAACAGAAACCATAGTCAAGCATTTGAACATAATCCTAGAAGCTCTGAACAGCATAGGACAGGTAGTTAAATCAGTAAATAACATACTTACTGCAGAACACCAAATAGAAGCTTACCAATTTTTCTCCGTTGTACGAGATAAACTTGTATCTTCTTTATCAAGATATAATATAGAATTTAATATACCAACCACAATTGAGGAAAAACTTCAAATAGATTTCAATCTACTACTGTCAGAACGCGCTCAGAGCCCAACTCCGACACATTCCACGACACAGACTCAATCAATAGAGGAAAGCAAACCAAATTTTCAACCAATACACGTCCCAATAATAAACGTCACAATGCCACAAACAGTAGTTGAATTTATCAAAACTGCTTCGTCAGTATTACCAGAGTTTGATGGTAAACCGGAAAATCTACATAGTTTCCTAGATGCACTCGATATACTTGAGCAAATCAAGGATACACACGAGGCATTGGCCATTACCATGATAAAAACAAAACTGAAGGGTACGGCAAGGAATTTTATAAGCAACGAAAGCACGATAGAACAAATAAAATTAAAATTAAAAACCGCGATTAAGTAGAAGTGTTAACCGCTAAACTCCTGAACATCCAGCAGCGTAGCAAAACTGCAAATCAGTACACAGCGGAAGTAGAGAAAATAACAAGGTCGCTAGAAGGAGCGTATATCTCGGATGGATTAAACCCAGACCTAGCCACGAGATATGCAACACAGGCAGCAGTCAAAGCCATGTGCAAAAACTGCTCTAATGACAAGGTCAAAATGATCATGCAAGCAGGAACATTCACAACGCTGAACGACGCAATCTCTAAATTTACAAACAGCTGCACCGAAATTACAGGCAGCTCTAATACAATTTTAAATGTACGACAACAAGGTCAGTACAGGAGTAATTTCCGTGGAGGTTACCGAAGTAACAACTATGGGAATTACCAAAACAGGAGATTTAGACCGCAACCAAGGTACAACAACAATTCTAGACCAAGTAGTACCAACAATAATAGTTATAACAATAACCAAAGAGGATCACAATCCCGAAATAGCAACAGACCCTACAACCAGACCCGTAACGTGCGCAGCTGCACGCAGACGGAAAACCAAGAAGCTCCACTTCAAGAGTAAAAGAAAGAAAAATATGCGTACTAAACTTACATCTAAACAGCTATATAGCAACAAGGACATCTCTAAATAATGTAATTTCAAACTTTTTAATCGATACAGGAGCAGACATCTCCATTATCAAAAAGAATCAAATTAATCAAAGTCATAAAATAAATACGGAACAAATTACAGATCTAAAAGGCATTGGTCAGGGAATAACCAGCACTCTAGGCACAATTAAAGCAGACTTAAAAGGCGATGACCTTCTTATTTACCATAAATTTCATGTCGTAGACGACGATTTCCCAATTCCATGCGATGGAATAATAGGGCTGGATTTCATAAAAAAGTACAATTGCATTCTAGACTATGGAAAAACAGAGGATAAATTAATCCTAAGACCATATGATTTTCCCCAAACAATAACAATGCATCTTACAAATTGTCTGTCCGTCAACACAATCACAATTCCGGCTAGATCGGAAGTTATTAGACAAATTAAAGTAAATTCCGATAACAAAAACATTTTTATCCCACACCAAGAATTATCTGAAGGCATTTTCATAGCAAACACAATAACAAATAAGGATCAAACTTTCGTTAGAATCATTAACACTACACATAAAAACACAACTATCCAAAATTACAAAATCAATACCGAAAACTTAGATGATTACACACTAATTAAAACACAAACACACAGTAAAAATTGCACCGATACAGAAAAATTAAAAAGATTAACAAAAAATTTTCCAAAATTCGTCAACCCTCAATTAACAACACTTTGCACAGAATTTATAGACATATTCGCATTAGAAACCGAACCAATCTCCTCTAATAATTTCTATAAACAGAAATTATACACCAAGGATGACAACCCCGTTTACATAAAAAATTACAGATTGCCTCAAACCCAGAAGGGAGAAATCAGCAAACAAATAAATAAGCTAATAGAAGATGATATAATAGAACCTTCCATATCGGAATATAATAGCCCAATCCTACTAGTCCCTAAAAAATCACTTCCAGGAAAAACAGAAAAAAGATGGAGACTAGTGGTCGATTACAGACAAGTAAATAAAAAGCTAGCAGCGGACAAATTCCCACTTCCCAGAATTGATGACATTTTAGACCAACTTGGAAGAGCAAAATATTTTTCATGCCTAGACCTTATGTCAGGTTTTCATCAAATCGAACTACACCCAGATTCGAGGGATATAACTTCATTTACAGCCGAAAATGGCACATATAGGTTCAAAAGACTACCCTACGGTTTAAAAGTAGCACCAAATTCATTTCAAAGAATGATGACCCTAGCATTCGCAGGTCTCAAACCATCCCAAGCATTTCTCTACATGGATGACTTAGTTGTATTAGGCTGTTCCGAAAATCACATGCTAAAAAATCTAAGAGACGTATTCTCCACTTGCCGAAAATACAACCTAAAATTACATCCAGATAAATGCCTATTTTTCAGTCAGGAAGTAACTTATTTAGGACATAAATGCACAAACAAAGGAATATTACCAGATCCAAGCAAATTTGAAACCGTTCAAAACTATCCAATACCGAAAACAGCCGATGAAGTTAAAAGATTCGTAGCTTTCTGCAATTATTACAGAAGATTTGTACCGAATTTTGCAGAACATTCTAGAAAGTTAACTAGGCTATGCAAAAAGAATGTTGCCTTCGAATGGACAGAAGAATGTCAAAAAGCTTTTGCCTACTTAAAGGAAGCATTAATTAGTCCAAAACTCTTGCAATACCCAGATTTCGGAAAAGAATTTTGCATAACAACAGACGCTAGTGGATACGCTTGTGGTGCAGTCCTTAGCCAAGAACACGATGGCAAACAGTTACCAATTGCTTACGCTTCAAGGTCCTTTACAAAAGGCGAAACCAACAAGTCTACAATAGAAAAAAAATTAGCCCCAATCCATTGGGCCATAACTTTCTTCAGACCATACGTATATGGCAGAAAATTCCTAGTTAAAACCGACCATCGCCCACTAACATACCTATTTTCAATGAAAAGTCCTTCCTCAAAGCTGACACGAGTAAGACTAGATTTAGAAGAGTACGATTTTGAAGTGGAGTATATAGCTGGTAAAGAAAATCATATCGCGGATGCATTATCCCGCATAACAATTACAAATTTAAAAGATATGTCAGTAGAAGCAAATAAAATATTTAAAATAACAACAAGATCAGCAGCTAAAAAGATCAGTAATAAAACTGAAATTAAAGAAAGTCACAAAGAGAACCCCAAAATATACGAAGCGCTAAATAAATTTGAAGTAAAAAGACATGTCGAGCTCGTTTTCAATCCTCCGAAATTTTATTTCAAAAAAGGAAAGAAAATTTGTAGCAATTTTGATACAAGCAACCTAATTGTTGAGGGTAAGATTGACTTAGGACAATTCTTTACCAGGCTCGAAAGAGAAGCCGGCAATTTAGGACTTGTACAAGTACAGTTGTCCTTAGGGGACAAATTGTTTAAAAAGAATTATACTGCAGTAGGCAAATTTATAGAAATGGGTAGTAAAGTTCTCAAAAAGTTAACAATAGCTCTAACCCCAGAGGTTAAATACGTGACAAATCCCGGGAAAATAAAGGAAATTCTGCATAAATATCATGACGATCCTATTAGTGGTGGCCACCCAGGAATAAATTGCATGACAGATAAGATCAAGCAGAAGTATAGCTGGCTGAACATGAAAAATGATATAAGAAAATATATAAAAAACTGCATCCACTGCAAGAAAAATAAAATTAATAAACATATCAAAGAACCAATGACAATAACGGAGACACCTCCGAAGGCATTCGATATTGTACAAATCGATACAGTAGGCCCTTTACCGAAGTCGATAAATGGAAACGAATATGCAGTTACCATTATATGCGATCTAACTAAATATTATTCAAAGAACTGTGTAAATTGTTGAAAATTGAACATAAAACTTCAACACCGTACCATCATCAAACTTTGGGTACTGTAGAACGCAGTCACCGAACATTCAATGAATATATACGCGCATACATATCCAGTGACAAAGACGATTGGGATGAATACCTCAAATATTTCGCGTGTTGCTACAATACGACGCCATCCACCACACATAAATATTGCCCTTTTGAACTCATATTTGGAAAAAACCCACCAAATTACGAATTTTTAAAAGAAAATATAATCAGCCCACTATACAATCACGAAGCTTACTACAAAGAGGTAAAATATAGACTCCAAATAGCCGAGCAAAGAGCTAGGAAATTAGTCCAAGAGGCTAAAGAAAAACAAAAAACGAATTATGATAAGAACAGCTATAGTGAGGAAATTAACATAGGAGATTTAGTATTAGTTAGAGAAGAGGCCTCCCATAAGCTAGAAAATAGATATAATGGACAATATGGAGTTAAAAATATTGATAAGAACAACAATTTTACTTTAATTCCACATAGCATAGGAAATAGCAATAAAAACAAAAAAGAAATCATAATTCATAAGAATAGACTTAAAACAGTATAACACCACTCACCACCAGCAATCCAGTTTACTCACTTTAATAAACAGGCACAAGCCAAAGAAAATAAAAACCACATATTATGTTCAAAATACAACTATACACTAAATAAATAAATGTAAACGACTGAAAATAAAAAGAAAAAAAAAAATATATATAAATGCAATAATGACAAACGAGAAACAAATGTAAACAAGTGAAAAAATAAATTCTTATGCAATAATGGCAATAAGAGCCGAAAAACAATTAAAATTTTGTAAACGCAAACAAACCCTAAGTAGGTCAATAAGTCGCTTTAATAGTCGTATACAATTGCCTTCAAGTGTATACGACTATTCATAAGGCGGATGGTGTAGCATTACTCAGAATGCTTTTCACTGTCAATGCACTTCAAATATTGACCCACTTAAATTATGTTGAACCCACGGGAGTTCAACAGCATATACCAACTGACACCTATCAAATTGTCAACCCATTACTCAATGCGTCGCTTTGACCAACACACGTATCGATCAGCACGACTGATCGACACTATCGGTTGGTCAACGTGAACTACCAAATTATGTGCTGACATTGCACACAATGCAAATACTTTTAGTGTCTAAGTATTAGTGTAAGTTTGTATACGTAAGTTAAGCTAGAAATGTATAAAAGAGAAAGCTTTTGAATAAAGAACAATCAATTCTGATCATACGCTACACATCAGCGATTCAATCACATTACAATACAAGCTCACTTGTAAATGCCAGCACAGTTACATAGGACAAACCGGACGACAAGTAAGAACGAGGTTCAGAGAACACATTAGAGATTACAACAAAAAGATACGGAATCCAACCATCATACCAGAGTCCAACTTTGCGAATCACATGGCGGAGAATAAATGCCCCCCCGGAAACATCAAAAAAACAGTCAAGGTCCTACATGTACAAGCAAAAGGCAGACGTCTGAACGTACTCGAAAACATGGAAATCTACAAACAAAAAACATTCGACGGTAGAAACGAACAGACAAACACTGTTTCCGACACAATATTCGAACCTTTAAAATTGGTTTACAAAAAACAAAGCAACCACTCAGGTACAACAAACACACACGCACCGACAAATAAGCACAAAACAGCAAAAGATCAAAAACAACAAAGAAGCAAAAAAGGTCAAAAAACAAAAATCACCAACTTTTACCTGCCTCAGTCAACCACAAAAAAACCGATCGATGCAAACCACCCCCGTTTCTGAATGTACACAAACAGACACCCATGCTGACGTTACCTGCTACCTACTATAAATACAAGACAAACGACCACAACAGATCAGAACGAAAATCGACACTGATGATGGCACAACGCCGAAACCGGTTTGTCTCAAAACCAAATTTGACAAGGGATGACGAAAAATCGTTCCAATATACATCGATTTTTTTTCTGTTTGGTTTTGGTTGCCAGAAGGGTGCTCTGATCTGAGCAACAATTAGGTAGGAGTGCGGTTTCGCCAAGGCGGACGTAGGAGCATACCTACGTGCATATAAACATACAAATAACAAAATTATTATATCTGTTGTAAGCTAGGATGGCTTGGTAGTCAACGGGTGTGCTACATTAGGGTGTAAGCAAATCTACTTGGAATTTTTTTTCCAAATTCGAATTTTTAAGAACCTTAATAGGGTATACTCAAAACACATATACTGTCGTAGTTAAGTTAGTTTTTTATATTTTAATCAATTAATTGAATGGGCTGTTGAATATATATGCAGTCTGCAACGATCATTATATTATAGTTACATCATTTTTGTGGCTGGGTTAAGTCTTGTTCACATTATTAGTCAGAGTAATGGCTGAGTAGGTTCGATTAGGGTTGGGGTAGGCATTGTTTTTGGGTATGATGTTTTGAGGAGGGGCTGCTTCGCCAAACGCAACGCACTTGCGGCTTCGATGCTATAAGTACCAATTAACAGACAATTGGCGACTATTGGAGTGCACAGTGGCACTAGAGGGGTGGGCTGCTCTACTTGACGGGACAGGTCTCTTTTGGTTTCCTTACACTTTTCATTTCTTCCTACTTTAGTGTACTCCAGGCATGACTTTATTTTTTTCCCTTTACATGATAGGGAGCGAGACGGGTGATCATGTCCCCCCAATCGACGAGCTAGGTGGGGCCATCGAGCATGTCTTCCCGTTTAGCTATCAACTCAAAACATACATAACAGGACGTACGTATATGATCTGCAACCCAAATGTTGCACGTTAGTTGAACAGATAATTTAAATGTAGAACGCCGTTATTAACTGAACAATTGCCGTCCGAATACTGCGTTCCTTTCTTCCTCGCTCGTGTGTGTGTGTACCCTGCAGTCAACTGCCAAACTGGTTAGTAAGCATTCGAGTTCATTAACAAGAATTTCGTGGACTTATTCATAAGCAGAAGCGACCCTCCAAAACAGTAGAGAGATACATATGTACATACGCAATCGAAAAAGAAAACACTTCAGTATTCGGGCCGCAATCGTTTAGTTAACAACGCCGTCTTACATTTTAATTTTCTGTTGAACTTATACTCTCAGTTTTTAAATATTCATTTAATTAAATTACGTATAAAACTTTCTTGTAAATAATAGTTTTTATAGTGAGATTATAATACTTTTGGGAACTTTGTGCTTCACATAGTACATTTGAGTTGTAGATCATGTACCCATGTGCATTGTGAGGACCGACCCCAACCCGGAGGCTCGTGGAGCCCCCACAACACATATATATTAGGGTGGGACAAAAAAAATCGATTTTCGTTTTTTTCAAAGGGTACACAGATTTTCGAATTCCTGACCATAAATGGAGTATAATGACCAAATATGAGTTTTTTATGTTAATGGGAAAGCGTGCCTCATCGACGTTTTTTGTTTTCGTGAAAAGCTTTTTAAGTAAATGAATATATCTTCTCACCCAAAAATCGTACAGCCAACTTTTACCGCAGTTTTTGCAGGGCATTGAACGGTCTACAAAAAAGGTCTTATAAATTTGTTTCATTAATGTGACCATTACAAAGTTCTTCGAGGTCGAAAATTTACTAATTTCTGAAACCCATAAGGTTTTGTTAAAAGTTGTGTAGCTCAAAAACAGCAAAATATTAAGTAACGATTTTAGATATTTAAATGGAAAATTTCACGGTCTACAAAAAAGGTCAAATGCATTTTTTTCATTTACCAACCCATAAAAGAGATGTTCACGGTTAACAACGGAACATTTAAAATCGGCATTAAAATTGCAGAATATGATTGTTAACATTTTGTAGTTGCCTGCATTGCTGCCCATATCTGGTTTGCAAAAACAACAAGAACGGGAAATAACCAGTTTTGCAAGTGTCCTAGAGAAGATTTAATGTATTTAATATTATAATGTATTTACGCCTGCCTGAGATTCTTTACGAATACATAAATGTGCCACCGCAGTTGCATACATTCATACACGTACCTAACGCTCGTTAATAGCGATTCAAGTAGATCTTTTTAAATAAAGGATTAGGTAGTTAGCAGGTAGCTACATCTTTTCCTTTCATTTTACTCAACACAATCGAAAATATACATATGTATACTACAGAACTCATGCATATTGAGTGCATTTTGTAATAAAATTATTCATTTCAGAAAAAATAAGTTTTTGTTAAGTAAATTTTATATTTTATTTATTTCTTAAAAAAATCCCAACAACTAAATCCATTATACGAAATTTTATTTCTTAATACAGGATTAATACCTAAATATTACATTGAAGAACATTATTTCTAAGCCCTTAGTTATAAAAATCTTTTTTTATTGCATTCAGGATATTGAAATTGTTCTTCGTTTTTGTCAAGCATTGATTGTATTCTGATACCAAAGCCACTCCACGCTCTCCTACGTCATTTACAACTTTTACTTGACCAAAGTATTCTTGATTTTCCTTATAACTGTCATCCGAAGACCATGCTTCAACGTCAAAATCCAGGAAATCAGATAGCAGGTTAAAGATTTCAAACAGTTTTTTGGATTTCAGCTACACAAAGTCACTAAAATCCTTTTGCATTATAGAATTTATGCGGTTTTGATCGATCTCAAATATTTTAGCTTTGGAATTCGTACCAACTCGATTTTTTACAGCTTCGACAATTTTCTGTTTCACTTCGAGTTGAACAGTATCGTCGAACAAGGATAAAACGGCAAGTCCATCATTTAAATACCACAAATGTGAAGTCATCTTTTCATAAGCCGCTGAAGCAATCGAAGCATTTATTTTCTTATATTCAACAAGCTGTTTTAAAAACTCTAAACCATGATTAGCAGCTGCAATCGCAGAAGATGATGGAAACCAAGCCTTCAAATAAATCATGGTTATAAAAATGCAAATGTGCCGTAGACTATTGTATTCTCTTGCAGTAAGTTTAAATACATTTCTAAAAATGAATATCTTTAAGCAATAAATGGTCTTCGACATCCATCTTGCGTGATGAACTGCACCAGGATATTTAAACGAAACTTCATCTTGCGACAACACTCCCAGAAAAATTAGTGGCAGTTCTAAAAACTCCTTGTAATCGTCACGAGGCTGTTTTGACTATAAAATAAATAAAGAAAAAAGTTAAACTCACATAAGGTATACCCAACTATAAATCGGTACTAGGTACTATTTTACTGTACATACCTGCAAGCATTCCATGATGAAAGTATATATTTTTTTTTTCTCTAAAACAATATTAACGATAATGGGATCTTCAATACCAGCTTTATATTTGGTCTTATCAATGTCGCCCCACTTCTTCTTAAATCGTCCAAATATTGGAACGTTCGGTCCCGATGATGCCGGCCAATATACTTCAAATGCACTCCTTAAAATGATCTCATAAATGTGATGGCGACACGGCAAGTATATCAATTCTCTTCCTATGGCTTTTTCAATTCCTACACATGTTCCGTTGCGAATTCCTGTGAAGTTAAAAAAAAAAAAAATTTTAACAAAGCCCAAATATTCACAGCAGTCGTGTCGAAACACATTGCTTTGATGTATCGAGTAATACCACATTCATCGAAAGTCCTTAAAATTGCTGATGTTTGGTTTTCTGATGATCCGGACTCCATTTTTGGAACTCCTAGTAACTGCTCATATTCAAATGCAGTGAGAAGAATTGGAAGCCTATCAAGATAAGATATGGGATCCGACTTTTCACTGTCACTAATCCTACTGCAGGATGACCATGGTTGACTTAGATCTAGACAAAAAAAAAGAATATTATTTTGGGAAACGAAATAATGAAAAGTTCGGAAATTTAAAAGACCACAAATCATTGTGCTAGTTATTGATTAAAAATAAATCCTTACCGATTTGTTCTGCTGCCATCAAATTTGCACTTATGCTAGGAGAAATTACGTTGTGATGGATAAATGCTTTACGTTTGCCGCTTTTCTGATTCAAATACAAGTCCTTAATGCTGTTATTAAACGATTTTAAGGACTTCCGATCAACAACGTCGAACAACATTTTTTGTTATACTACGCCACTTGAAATAACATCGAACAATTCTTCTCTCTATATTTTGACGTTTGGTAGTAGGAATACCATATTTTTTCCAAAGCTCTATAACCTGAGCTGCCGCATTTTTAGCAATTTTTAAGACAGACGCTTTAAGATTATTTAACTGGTAAAAAAATACGCACATAACTTCTTTCAATTTGTAATTTAAGCTCGAGAATTTTCGGCATTGGGATGCCTACGAGAGTAATTTCGTTATTCATCTTATACGGTTAACAGATTGATAACGACTACTGACTTAAGAATTTTTTTTTTAAACATGATGTGCAACTTTTTTCTTTTGTGTTGTATAAAGTCAAAAGAAATGCTGTAGCTACCTGCTAGTGGGCTAAAAGATTAAAGATATACATAATCCTTTATTTAAAAAGATCTACTTGAATCGCTATTAACGAGCGTTAGGCACGTGTGTAAATGTATGCATGTGCGGTGGCACATTTATGTATTCGTAAAGAATCTCAGGCAGGCGTAAATACATTATAATATTAAATACATTAAATCTTCTCTAGGACACTTGCAAAACTGGTTATTTTCGGTTCTTGTTGTTTTTGCAAACCAGATATGGGCAGCAATGTAGGCAACTACAAAATGTTAACATCCAAATTTTGCAATTTTATACCGATTTTAAATGATCCGTTGTTAACCGTGAATATCTCTTTTATGGTTTGGTAAATGAAAAAAATGCATTTGACCTTTTTTGTAGACCGTGAAATTTCTCATTTAAATGTCTAAAATCGTTGCTTAATATTTTGCTGTTTTTGAGCTACACAACTTTTAACAAACCTTATGGGTTTCAGAAATTAGTCAATTTTCGACCTCGAAGAACTTTGTAATGGTCACATTAATGAAAAAAATTTATAAGACCTTTTTTGTAGAGCATTCAATTTCCTGCAAAAACTGGGGTCAAAGTTGGCTGTACGATTTTTGGGTGAGAAGATATATTCATTTACTTAAAAGCTTTTCACGAAAACAAAAAACGTCGATGAGGCACTCTTTCCCATTAGCATAAAAAACTCATATTTGGCCATTATACTCCATTTACGGTCAGGAATTCGAAAATCTGTGTACCCTTTGAAAAAACCGAAAATCGATTTTTTTGGATCACCCTAATATATATAGATATCTTTTATGAATGAAGTTAATTTGAGTTATACACTATTTTTATGAAATATACTAAATTTTTATATTTTTGCACATATGCCGTTCTATAAATGAACCACATACGAATTTTTGCGCGAAACCCCACTTAGCTAATATATATACGATTACATATATATTTGACATATTTTTCAAAGAACATACCATTCGAATATCAATTCCTTACATATAGGGACACTCTAATATACATATATACATAAGAGTTTTACCATACATTAGATTTGGCAGCGACACTAAGAGGTTGGAAACCTGCCTCTGCAAAGGAGACGCACAACATTGCAGAGCAATACAAATCTACACACGAGGAACACTTGAAGTGACCAACGCAAGCATACAGGCGTGTGTACATATGTTCGCTGCAATTCAAGAAACTGTCATATGAGGGAAGAAAAGCGTACAGGCGTGTGTACATATGTTCGCTGCAATGCATGAAACTGGAATATGAGGGAAGAAAAGCGTACAGGCGTGTGTACATATGTTCGCTACGATACGAGAAGCCGGCATATGAAGAAGAAAAGAGGCATACAGTCGGGTGTATATACGTTAGTAGTTATAAGGATAATAGTATAATAATAACGAAAAGGTTAACTTATGAGATTATTTATTATAAGTATATAAGTATTTATTGTTGTTAAGTAACAGTTTGCCTGTGTGCAAATTAGTATAAAAGGTCGATGAATTGCTTAGGAAAATTGAGTAGCTAGCTACTACCTAGGCATAGTAGACGGTGGTTTACACCTCCGATGAACGTACACCTGTTAGTTTTCATCTCACGAGTACTATTTTTATGTTCTGCAGGGGTTTTCATCTCAGTGGATGGTAGGGCTAAGTAGGGGTTTTCACCTCTGCCGCCTTTAATTTAGCCAGGAGTTACTTAAGTTATAGTAAGTGGTGGTTTTCACCTCAGCCGAACGTAAGGCTGAGAAGGGGTTTTCACCTCAACCACCTTTAGTGTAGTAAGAGATAAATTTAAGGTTGTAGATGAGATGATTGTAGGAACCCTGGACGGACTGAGCATGCCCCGGCAATTTGGAAAGTCCGTCACAAATGGCGCCCGATCAGGGACTTCTTTAAGTCCATTTTACGGAGTTTGAGGAATTATACTATGAGAAAGCAAGCAACGAGGTAAAACAAATGGAAACTACGAGAGGATAATACAATCAAAAAAAAAAATAAAGAGGATACGCACAAAGCCAAGAATATTATACGAGTCAGCAAGGAAGAAAGTTAAAACAAAACATCATGGTAAGGGTAACATTGGTGTACTACCTCAATCGTGAGGATTTAGTGGCATATAATGAGGAATTTGGTTTGGAAGGTACGGGAACGGTGGAAGAATTAAAGAAACGATTATCAGGATATATCCAGACGCAGGGTGACGATGAAAAATTAAATGAATGCTTTACCGAGTTAGCACCAGCATATACATTTAACCGTCCGGAATCGTTTGCTAACACCATAGACCGGATACGCAAGTGCAGTTTGAGATACGACGGCGAGAAGGACCCGCTTGGATTTATAGAGCGGGTAGAAGAACGATGACCCACCACTTTATTCCACGAGCTCTACCTGAGCTTCTCAGAGATAAGGCGTTGGTATCGTTCCGCAATAACAACCGACACTGGCAAGAATGGGAAACCTTTAAGAAGGATTTCTTGAAGTTCTTTTTGAGTTCAAGATATTTCGACCGCTGAGACGACGAACTCAGGCAGCGAGTCCAACGCACAGGGGAAAAATTTAAGGACTATGTCCTTACGTTACAAGGGCTTATGCGGCACTCCGATTACATCATCAAGCAAAAGCTGAACCCCATATACCGGAACTCGAGGAGAGAGTACCAACTGTATGTCAAGCGAAGTGAATTCAGCAATCTGGAGGAGTTGGTAAGCCAGGTCGAAGACTACGAGAATATCGCATTGGAGAAAGAACCACTCAGACCAGCCGCAAGACCGTTTGTTCCTAGATGACAGGAGGAACGGTGCCATTATTTACATACGGAAGAGAATAACGATCGACATACAGTAAGAAGTGCACAACCAGTAATAAACGCACAGGCACATACACAGCAAGTGCAAGTAGATCCAAGGACAGCATGCAGGCGATGCGGAGAGAACGGACACTTCGCTTATGGGTGCCGTAACTCTCGATGCGACTTCTGCTGGACGTGTGGTAGAAGACGTATTCCGACACGCGACTGCTGTCACAGACAGCAGGGAAAGGACCAGAGGTCCCATTGATAGCGTGCAGTGGGGTCTGAAGAGGTTCAACATCGTACTCAATAAATACCCTTAAGCAAACGGAAGGGCGAATCATGGCAACGGTTACAGTGAACGGCAAAGACGTGGTGGCATCAGTGGACACCGGAGCAACGAGGAGTTTTGTGACCGAGTCGATGGCAACAAGCTTAAATGCACGCAAGAGCAAAGAAGTAGATACTCGAGTGGTGATGGGCGATGGTAGACCGAAGGACATAGGGGAAGCGATAGACGCAGAGGTAAAGTTGGGCGATCAAGTACACCGGAGCGAGTTATTGGTATTACCAGGGCTAGTAGAAAAAGTGGTTATTGGAACAGACTACCTGGCAAAGGCAAAGATGGAGTTGAAGTGCGGTAAACAAGCAATAGTATTACGAGCAGAAGATCAGAAGCAGGACATGACAAGATGTACAACAATAGTAGAAGAGCAAAAAGATATCAAGGAAAACGCAAGGCTCGAACCCACCACAGATGTCGCGCTGAAGGAATTTCTTAACCATGAATTAAAGATTTTTGAAGAAATTTCGGGAGTATATAATGTAACCGAGCATAAGATAGTGATACGAGATGACCGCCCAATTAAACAGCGATACTTTCCCAAAAACCCGAAGATGCAGGAGATAATTAACAAGGAGATTGATGAGCTTATAGTGAGGGGTTGCATTGAACCATCGCGCAGTCCTCACAGCGCACCTATAGTTTTAGCGAAGAAGAAGAACGGCAAATGGAGACTTTGCGTCGATTATCGGCAGCTCAACGCCCGGTCAGTACCAGACGCATATGCGTGGCCACGCATACGACATATTTTAGACAGGCTTAGAAGTGCTCGGTTTATCAGCAGCCTGGATTTAAAGAACGGCTATTGGAAGATCCCTATGGAGGAAGGCAGTAAGCAGTATACAGCATTTACGAAACTTGGACGAGGACTTTATCAGTGCAAAGTAATGCCATTCGGACTACATTCCGCTCCAGCAACATTTCAGAGGGCACTTGATCGTGTCATAGGCCCCGAATTAGAACCACATGCGTTCGCGAACCTAGACGATATTATAATAACAAGTAGCACAAGGGAAGACCACATAAGGCACCTCACAGAAGTTTTTCAGCGTCTGAGGCGAGCAAACCTTGACATTAATCCCGAGAAGTGCGAGTTCTTTAAGAAAATTTTGAAGCACTTAGGCCACGTCGTCAGCGAAAATACGAGAGTTACGAAGGTTTCAAGGAATAGTGTCATGGTATACGAGGCTCGCTCCTGATTTCAAAAGTGGCAAATCCATTGACGTCGATGTTAAAGAATGGAAACAAATGAAAGTGGTCCGAGGAAGATCAGACGGCGTTCGAATCGTTTAAGAGTGCGCTTATACAAGCACCGGTATTAGCTTGCCCGGATTTCCCGAAGTAAGATGCTGACATGAATCCCGGAGGAGCCTTGGGCAACAGTATGCGCGAATTTCATAGGACTACTTTCGCGTTCAAAGCATGACAACACGAAGGCTTTAGTATTCGTGGATAGATTTTCAAAGTGGGTAGAAGTTGTGAAAATACGAAAGGTAACGACGGAGAGCTTACTGCGAGGGTTAAGAGAACGAATTTTGGCTAGATTTGGATCACCAAATGTATTAATAACAGATAACGGACCATAGCTTGTGAGTAAAAGTTTCAAGCGGTTTTTGGAAGAGATAGGCATAAAACACCAGCTAATAGCACCATATACACCACAGGAGAACCCGACAGAGAGAACGAATCATAATATTAAACGATTAATAGCACAGTTTAGCGGCAAAGATCAGAGGAATTGGGACGAGTTCATACCAGAGATAACGTTAGCATTAAATACGAGTGTGTGCGAATCAACTGGTTATAGCCCAGCATACGTGACACAAGGTAGAGACCCAAGAATACCAGGCGCTTTTTACGACGCACAAACTTTTGGAACTGGAGAGGAAAGAGTTATTCTGAGCGAGAAGGGAGCACGGATGAAGGAAATGTACAACATGGTACGGCGTAGGCCGCAAAGTGCGTCCACAGAGCAAGCAAGGTATTAAAACTTACGTAGAAGACAATGGCAACCGGCCATAGGCGACTTAAGTATTGGTGAAAGAGCATCAATTGTCCACCGAGTGATGAAGTTCGTGTCACCGGTGATCGTAGAACTGGACAAAGTGCACAAGGGCAACAGGAGGAGAGCACACGTAAGCGAATCAAAAGCATACCACGAGGCCGAAATAACGAAGGACGATAGACCGGAGAGCGAGAAACGTCAGAAGGAGGCACGGTCACGTATATCAAGCGGTCGTAACAAAGCAAACGCGTGTGCAGGCACGGCGAGCGGGCAAGTTACAGAGTCGGAAGGACTGAGTTCGCCACAGAAAACACAGCAACAATCGACGCCACAAACAGTAGTACGAAAGGCTAATCCAGAACGCAATACCGAGCATGGTCCAGTAGCGAGATGTGGATCTCTATCGATTCAATTTATAATAGTCCGAGGGTCGAAGTTATAGTAGAAGAGATACAGGGTCAAGCCCCTCCGGGTTAGGGGTTTAGAATATGCCCGAGGTAGGCATACCGGTCGTAAGAGGCGACTAATATGCACAAAGCTAATCACGTGCAACTCGTTGGTTGATCTACGGCTATGATGCCTCTCACCTCTCATTACCCAGCTTATCCTTCCTTACGGAAGGATGAGTGACATGACCTAGAAGCTTTCACTGGTCATAAATCGATACCACGACAGTCGGGCAGTACCGCAAGGGAGTACCGGAGTGTACGGGGTTGTAATCCGGCCAAGGACTGTTAATTCGACAAAACTCCCCACAACCTTCGGGGAGTGTTTTTGTCGTTACCACAACAACAACAAGATACGGGGTCAAGCATCAACCACGGAAATCGGAATGCAGATGGAAGCGGATTACGCCAACAATATGGCCAATAAGCATAGTGATAATATAATCGATTATTTCGTCACTTTTAGTTTTACAGCGAGAGAGGAAAACCCGCAAATACCTATTGGCATGGATGATAACCATCTCACACAGACTAGGAGTACAGAAAATAGTTGCACTAGGCTTATCAAACACCTTCCTAAGCACAAGTGTTTTGGCGAGTAATCCGGATTACGGTGGTCCTAAGAAACAAACCTAAACAGTTCTCATATAATATTCAAATGAAATAACAAATCAGAAAAATGGATGACATAATTAAACATTATAAAGGGATTTAGAGAGACCCTACTGTGGTACCATCAGGCACAACAGCAGTAGCACCGACGATCACCTGATTCAGCAACCCAATGACAATGCACAGCGATGAAAATATTACAAAAAAATATGCAAGTGATTGGAAATGGGCTGTTACCATAAATCAAAGAACAAACTTATCCAGCAACAACAGATTAACAGAGCAGCAATAAAATATTATCAAAAGCCGGCCGCGATGCCCAGGATAAGCAAACAGTAACTCAGTATGGATACCCGCGACATCTAACGCTAAACCAGCGAGAAGGCAGCAGATGGATCCCTCCGCCTTAACATTAGGCGGATAGTCCAACAACAGTACCCGGAGGAGACGACTTCCGGGGAAGACCTTGTCACGGAGAGCGACGACGACAGCGCTTGCACCGAACCATTCGGGCAGTTAGACAGCTACTCGCAAGGCCAAATCCGAAGTCCGAGCTACAGCGGAAGTGACGACTACGATGGCGGAGCGATGGTACGGGAGTCGACCCCGATCTCAGTATCATCAGAGAGCGAGGCGGACGAGGATGACGATGGCCGACGACAAGGCGAGTTGTACATCCGACAAGGGGATGAAGAGCGATACGGCACAGAGTATGTAGGCTACGCCCGACGCGTTAATATACGGATGAGGGTCTACTATGGCGGAAGGGCACTCCCCGCACACCCTGAGGGAGCAGATCCGCGACCGAGAAGATAAAGAGGTTATACCTGCCTGTCAGAGTGACGTATTAAGTCTGCCGGCCAGCGATGATATGGCACTCGAAGCTAAAGGAGCTGCGGAGGCTCTGGTAGGAGAAATAGAGCGATGGTTGGGTGAGTTCACGAAAACCATACCAAGCACCTGGGAGAACCCGACAGGGATCGAACCCCTGCCAGAGGCGCTTATCAAAGACGTGGAGCGTACCTTCAACAGGCGCAAGCACGTAGGAGGAAGAGGACGTTCCGCCGAGACATAGAGTGAAAACTGTTCCGAGTTCGAATCGCCCGAACGGGCTTAGTGACCGTAAGTCTTGTTGCGGCAGGTGAGGGGAAGGTGTGAGACCCCAACCCGGAGGCTTGTGGAGACCTCACAACACATATATATAGATATGATTTTTGTTGGAACGATTTTCCGTCATCCCTTGTCAAGTTTGGTTTTGTGACAAACCGGGTTCGGCGTTCTGCCATTTTCAATGCCTAGTTTCGTTCTGGTCTGTGTCTATCCGTTGCGTTGTTTTATAGTCCATGGGTGCTGTGGCAGGTAATGTCAATCTATGTGTCCGTCGTAGGTAACGTTAATATGCGTGTGTGTGTGCGCGGTATTGATACGTCCGAGTTGTTATCTGTCCCAAGGGTTGTTTCTGTAGGTACATATGTAGACGCTTGTTAGCTAAGCGGTAGGTTGAGGTAGGTAGAAATAGGTGATTTTTGCCGTTTGGTTCATATTTCGTTTTTGCTTGTTCATTGTTACGCGTTTGGTTGCTGTACCTGTTGGCTTGCGCTGTTTTTTGTAAACTAGTTTTAAGGGTTCAAATATTTCGTCAGAGATAGTATTTGTTTGTTCGTTTATGATCCTGCCGTCAAATGTTTTTAACTTGCATATCTCCATGTTCTCAAGTACATTGAGCCGACGACCTTTTCCTTGTACGTGAAGTATTCGAGCCGTTGTTTTGATGTTTTCTGGGGTGAAGTTGTTCTCGAACATGTGGTTCGCGAAGTTAGATTCTGGTATTAGGTTGGGTTTTCTTGTTTTTTTGTTGTAGTCCCTGATATGCTCTCGGAATCTTGTGCTTATTTTTCTTCCTGTTTGTCCTATGTAGCTGTATTGACATTCACAAGTAAGCCTATACACTCCGGGTCTGTTCAATGGGTCATCAGAATTAGTACCGGTTTTTCTACTTCCATTGTGAACATATATAACATAGCAACATAGAGTTCACAATGAAAGTAGAAAAAGATGGAATAATGAACTACCTGGACCTAACTATAGACAAAATAAAAAATAGGTTCAACTACGGAATTTATAGAAACCCGACTGCCACGGACACAATACGCTCTACATCAAACCATCCGCAGGAGCACAAAAATTCAGCATTGAGGCACTAAGTGGATAGGCTTCAAAGAACGCCGCTCACACAGGAAGCATACAGGAGAGAGCTAATTACAATATATAACATAGCGGCAAATAATGGATACAAGAAAGCACTTGTGGATAAACTCAGAAGTAGCCATGGAACACAAAAAAGAGCAAACGTAGAGGAAAACCCAAAGGTTTGGACGGCAATGACATACACTGGAAAAGCGACGTACAAATTAGCAAACTTCTTTAAAAGATATAGCATTAACACAGCGTTCAGAACATCTAACAACGTAGGACAAAAACTAAGAACCGACACTATTTCTGATGACCCACTTAACAGACACGGAGTGTATAGGCTTACATGTGACTGTCAATACAGCTACATAGGACAAACAGGAAGAAAAACAAGCACAAGATTCCGAGAGCATATACGAGAAGCCGGCATATGAAGAAGAAAAGAGGCATACAGTCGGGTGTATATACGTTAGTAGTTATAAGGATAATAGTATAATAATAAGGAAAAGGTTAACTTATGAGATTATTTATATAAGTATCTAAGTATTTATTGTTGTTAAGTAACAGTTTGCCTGTGTGCAAATTAGTACAAAAGGTCGATGAATTGCTTAGGAAAATTGAGTAGCTAGCTACTACCTAGGCATAGTAGACGGTGGTTTACACCTCCGATGAACGTACACCTGTTAGTTTTCATCTCACGAGTACTATTTTTATGTTCTACAGGGGTTTTCACCTCAGTGGATGGTAGGGCTAAGTAGGGGTTTTCACCTCTGCCGCCTTTAATTTAGCCAGGAGTTACTTAAGTTATAGTAATTGTGGTTTTCACCTCCGCCGAACGTGTAGTTAGAGATAAATTTAAGATTGTAGATGAGATTTGAAAAAATGAATTAAAGAAAAGGAAGATATCAAAACTAAAATAACTAACAGGGTTTTATCATTTGGAGAAAAACCATAGGGAACTCTATTTGTAGGAACCGTGGACGGACTGAGCATACCCCGGCAATTTGGAAAGTCCGTCGCAGCATGTGAACAAAATCACCCTTATTTTTTGCGATGTCGCTACTGCAATAGAGGCGCAGAAGAAAGGTTGAAGCCACGAAGAAAAGTGAAAACGAAACGATCATTTGTCAAATCAATTGTGTAAGTAAATAACATTTTTTTTGGAAATAATTAAAGTATCCTTTTTCTAATAAAAAGATTTTCAAAAAATTCTCAAAGCAAATATTGAATTGGTGTTATTTTTCAGGGTTGATTTGTTGTGCTTGTGAAATGCAGTTTTCAAAAGAAAAATAACAATGAACCTCCAACGGAATCGTTTAAAGGCTGCAACAACGAAATTCGCCAGCAGAGGAACATACAAGGTGGTGAAAATAGCACTTTTTAAAAAATTTAGTTACTATTATGTACTAGAATTTCATAAGCGAGTTATCTGCATGGTTACTTTTTAGAAATGTTTTCCAAAGGTAAAATTGCTATTAATAGGGACTATATTTTTATATCTGATGACATATATTTTATATCTGATGACTGAATTTTCAATAAAGTGGTTTGTAATGTAATGTTGCATTTCTCTGTATTTTTGAACCAAAAATGAACTAACCTGCTATGAAGTGGTGCAGTAACTGGTATGATACTAATGCATAGACTGACTAGTATGACGGCTGGTATGATTCTGGTGTACGTACTGACTAGTATGTAAAGTGGTATGATCCTGATGTATATACAGACTAGTATTTTGAATGGTTTGATATTGATGTGTATGATAACTAGTATGTCCACTGGTATACTGCTGATGCAGATGCGGACAATTGCCATCTCGTAGGACAGCGGTGTGTTAAAAATACCAGTTGCTAATATGGAAAAATTACAGAACTCGAACTCGTTAAGCCGATTTGGCAAACTAGTAGAATTAACTGCAGTTCTAAAGGGTTGTTGCTGCTTATGATAGCGGAAACGTTGAAGTCGCTCAAACTTTTATGAATAATCCCACGAAATTCTAGTAAATGAACTAGAATGTTTGGTAACCAGCTTGGCAGTTTACTGCAGGGGTACTACACTTACAGTGACGAGCAATACTTCTTTACTTTCAACCTCAGCATCCGCTATCTGTACAAAAGTATAATTTCTTTTGGATTTTATCTTAATACGAGTATCTTATCTCAATTAGTCCAATAAAACAGTGGTTTTCTTGAAGCTGTGAGCTCTGTTAGAATTTTGCAACTACATATTCGTATGCTAATCATCTTTTAAAGAAACTGTATTATCTTCATGAAATTGGAGGACAAACAACTTTATTTTTTTGATTGAATATATAGAATATTTATATCAATGAAAAAAGGAATAAAACATGGGAAAACATGAGTTGCTTTTAGATAGATAGCTAGCTGGATTGCTGAAAAAATTCTGGCAACACTGATGAAAATTGTACAAGGTGGCGCAAAAGTAATCCTCGTATCAGAAAATGCTATAAATTTTGCGATTGGCCTCTAAAGTCAGTTCTGTTTTGACATTTGTGTAGTAAACACATGCGAAATACACGTTAATAAACAATGTTACGCTACACTGCTCCAGAACGCGGAATATTGCTGACTATTTATTTGACCAATAATCGGTCGGGGCCAAACGGTTACTGTGAATGGTGAGCGCTACAGAGCAATGATCAACGAGTTCTTTTTGCCGCAACTTGATGAATTGGGATTGGAAAACATGTGGTTCCAACAAGACGGTGCAACAGCACACAATGCACGTGCCACAACCGATATGCTGAACATCGGAAGCTTACTTTTGCCCCACCTTGTAATTCCCGAAACTTTTCCTTGGACCAATCATGCCATTTTTATACTTCTTTGTAGATGTTCCAAAATCCTGATCAATAGCTTCTTATAAGCATCCCTACTACGTGTATACGTTATACAGAAAACTCAATAAGTATTTTCTTACATTTTTTTCAGATGCCTTATAATTGTCAATCGCTTAAGTGGCAAAATGTTAAAAATAAATGCAGAGCCCGGATTTTTCACTGAGGTATTCACGGAATTGAAGTCGTGTGGCCATATATTATTAAATACAAAAGGACGATAAACCAGTGCTCGAAGTACCAACGAATGATAAATATGTATATTATTTATTTACATAAGTGAAACGAGTTTCAGATGATTAAGTATACGGTGCTACACGAAATCTATGCTGGGTTCTTAGTTAGAAATTCCATTTTGAGTAAGCCCACTGAATACGAGAATAATTTTACTTTCAAGCGAACTTTCTTTATTGAAGTTCGATCGAACACATGTACATAACTTCACCACCTGTGTCGTTATGCAATTGATATCATTAACTTGTCCACTCGAGACAGACAAAAGAATGCATTAAGCGAGTTTTACGGACCATATGTTTTTGTGGCTTATGGAAGCCTACTACTACTAAGGATGGGATTTTGAATAAATTATCAAAAAATATGCAGCCATTTAAAGAGCACTCAAATCCCGTTTGTCGAATTTATATCGGTAAAGTTAATGTGAAATTACACGAGATGAAACCAAAGATCTTAAATTTAAAAAAAACAATTATTTTGCAATTTTGTGCGCTAAAATTGGACTATATGATTGGAACTTAGTACAATTGTCTACAATATCCATAAACTTTCCAAGCCTGACGGACCGGTATTCATTCTTTATTTCTTCATAAACTAAGAGAGTAACAATGTCATGCATCGTAGAAAAAATACCATGTATGCAAAGTAAATGACAAATATCTTCATGTGAATGGTCCCTGATTATCCGTAAATTGGTTTAGGTAAAAAGAAACCAAAATGTTTCTTACCTGCCTCCTCATAGTTGAAACACTTTGCGCCCCAGCCTATATAAAATTTTAATTCTATATAACTCTGAATAAATTTGGTCACAAAGTGCGCCTGGCTTAAATAAGTTTAACAAAAATTATTAGAAAAAGTGTGAATTAGGCATGATCAGCCACCATCCAGAGACCAATATCTGTTTCAAGTAAAATCGCGCTTTTGGTTTTAGGCCCTTAACCCTTCTGATGCTCAGTAAATGGATACATTTTACCACGGAACTTTTTCAAAAACAGTTTTCTTTTGGTTTAATTGGTATATACTAGAGTTGGGCGATTTCCTTCAATTGAGTGATCGAAGGACCTAGGTAATTTTTTAAAAGTGAACTAGTTCGTATACCTCGTCCACTCGTCCCCTTCGTTCAGTACCTTTTTTCGTTCTGATTCCCATAAGGTGAACAGCTGATTTGCACTTCAGATACCATAATAATTTAACACTAGAGTCCCCGCGCCCACTTTTTTACACCAATACACGCGTGGCCTACTATGGTAGACCATTTTAAAATAGCAGTAACATTTTTTTTAATTACGTTTAACTGAAAATAATGATTAAAAGCGTATTTATATTTATTTAAAAGAATACTTTTAAATTAAATTTATTCATAGAAAACAAACACTTTTGATTGAAAATATTCAGTTCCATAATAGGAAAAAATAACAAAAATTGTACTTCTGAGATCAATGGCGCACATTTTTTTCTTAGACTATTGTAAGTACACGCGCGGAATACTATGGTAGGCCCGAAATGTTTGCGCTTATCCCCAGAAATATGTGTACGAGTAGAAATCACGCACGGTACTGACTTTACGACAAATTTAATGCAGAAGACTTTCCTGGAACTGCGCCGATCTAACATACAACGCTGTCAAGTTATCAACAAAAATGTAACCGCGGTCTACTACATTAGGCCGCGCGTGCACTCCAGTGTTAAGCATGATTGCAGAGGTGATATCTGTACAGTGTAATTGGTTGAAGGTTAATGCCTTAAAATTTGACAAAAATAAAACACGATTTCCAGTTGTTTGATTTTTTAATTGTTGTAATAAATAATGAACTTACTGTCTACATAAAAAAGAAACAAATTTGTGAGACTTTCTCTGGCTTGATCAGAGTTCTCCTGTCGTTAATAACGAGTCCTGCGGCGGCAAAAATTCTTTCGCATGGCACGGAAGATGCTGGGATACACAACCGTTTGGGAATATATAAATAAACGCGAGGATATAAGGGTTTTCTTTCTTGCCACCACTCTAGAGGATCACAATTTCTAGTTACGTATTCTTCGTTAAGGTACGAGGTGTGTTCAAAACGTATCGCGAATTTTGAATTTTCGCTGGTTACGTATATTCGAATTTCGAATTTTTTGTGGCGTTATGTTGGTACTCATGTCTCTCACTTATGCCGACAAGCTCGGCCATTTTGAATGTTCAGTTAATTGTTGACAGCTGCTTTGCTTGCACGTGTTTTGGATCGTCTTCGATTTTTACCTATTCAAAAAAATGGATCAAAGAACCTGTATCAAATTTTGTGTGAAAAACGAAATTAAGTGCGCGGATGCATTCCGAATGTTGACTGTGACATACGGAGAAGCTACCTTGGACCGAAGCAACGTTTATGGTACAAAATGTTCTCAGAAGGCCGAGAAGATGTGCAAAGAAGAACAAAAATTGGCTTTTGCACCACGATAACGCCCCTGCTCACGCATCGTTACTTGTGCGCGACTTTTTGGCCAAAAACAACACACTAATGATGAAGCAGCCACCGTATTCCCCAGATCTGGCCCCCTGTGACTTTTTCTTGTTCCCTAAACTGAAGAGGCCCATGTAAGGACGACGTTACGCTTCTCTTGACGAGATAAAGACGGCATCGAAGGAGGAGCAGAACAAGATACAAAAAAATGATTTTTTGAAGTGCTTCGAAGATTGGAAAAACCGTTGGCACAAGTGTATAATATCTCATGGGGATTACTTTGAAGGGGACAAAATAGATATTCATGAATAAATAAATAATTTTTGAAAAAACACAAAATTCGCGATACTTTTTGAACACACCTCGTATTTTTCAAGTTTCTTTAAGCCGGCCGAGGCATTATTGTGTGGTTGAATGATTTTCCAAAAACTCTCATCAAATTCACTCCATATAACAAAAAACAACACCGTATATAACATGTTTTGCTCTAAGTCGCGATATCGAATACTACATCCGTTTTTTAACCTTTCAATCATTGCGGATACAACTTCACTTTTAGATTTCACATTGACCAGAAACTTCTGAAGAGCTGATGACAAGTAAAGAATTTTAGAAAGAGTTACAAACTTTTTACCACACATCTCTCGAGATCATTGCTTTTTCAATTATTTCCCAATTCACTGCAGTCAAAGGCATATTTAGGGGAAGAATAGTATAAAAAGCTATTAAAGCATGCTTTAATTTAATGACTCGCTCAACCATTAGGTAGGTGGAATTCCACCGTGTAGGGGCATAATGTTTGAGCTTTCCCTCAGGGGGGGACATTTGTTTTTGTATTTCCAACAATGTTTTTAATGAAAATGGACTACGTCGAAAGTGCAGCACTATTTTTTTTTTAACTTTTAAAATGGTTTCATCAATTGTCTTCATGCCATCCATAGCAATAAGATGAAGGGAGTGTGCAAAACAAGAGATCCCCTCCCAACCTCCCAAGCGAATGGCCGCTTTGATGTTAGCTGCATTGACTCTTACAACAGCAATGACCTTATACGAAATACCAAGGTCATCGCAAGTTTTTCTTATAAAGTTATAAAAATTGGATGCTATATGGCTCTCCACATCGTAGCAAATAACTTTCTAGTTGAGTGCTATCATTGATGAAATGAGCCATAATGGCCATAAAGCTACTTGTCGTTCTGGACTGCCATCCACCTGTTGTAAGACAGATTGCTGTAGCACCATTTATTTTAAGTTTTATTTTTTCTAACAAATCATTATAGGCTTGTTCCATGAGATTGCTTGAAAGGGTTTTCCTTCAGGAAGCGCATAGCAAGGACAACGTGAAACCATTTCCAAAATCTTTTTAAATTCTTGTTCATCCACTAAAGCATGGTGTCCTTTCGCAATTATCTCAAGTACCTGATATTCAATTGTTGTTGTTGTTTGTAACGACGAAACCTTCGGAGAGTGTTGTCGAAAGTGGCAGTCCTTTGTTGGATATGAACCCGGTACGCTACGGTAATCCCTTGCGGTACTGCCCGACTGTCGTGGTAGCGATTTGGTATGAGCAGTTCAACCTTCTAGGGCATGTCATGGGTAATGAGAGGTTACAAGCATCATATTCGTAGATCAACAATCGAGTTGCACATCATTACCTTTGTGCATATTAGTCGCCTCATTCGACCGGTATGCCTACCTCGGGCATATTCTAAACCCCTAACCAGCAGGGGGCATCTGATAATCAATATGTTGCACTTTCTTAATTGGTGGTGGCCTATGACAGAACTCCCTTAATATTTTTTTGAACGGTGTGTTATTAAATGTAGATTGTAAGAGATTTTTTTTTTCAATAAAAAATTTTAAACTGAAATATTTTTTTTTTATTTGTTTATAACAAATTGAGTATACTATGTAATACGCTTTAGCATTTTCATTGCTGAGAGCAGACTCAGTCTACGGTTAGGTTATTATCGCAAACATATGTATGTATGCGACGAAATATAGCATATAGCAATACTGGTGTTCAGACGTATTTAGCACTAAATTACATGCAAAAAACTCAAAAGTATTTTTTTTACTTTTTCCAAACGCTATAACACTTGTAAATATATTAACGCGATTGTTAACACCTTGAAAATAATTCGCGACAGCTAACCACACGAAAAGTGTTAGCTAACAGCGAATAGGGGAAAGCGTTAAAAATGGTGTTCAGCGAAGTTAACGCTAACGCCTGGCTTTCAAATAGTTACAGAATTGACCTACTGAATTGATAATGAAGCACTTTGAGTTTCTGCCATTTTTTGATTAAGGTAAGATGCTCCGCGGTTAAAACTATTTGTACTAACAGGGTAGTCAGCTCCTCAAACGAGAATTTCTGGTTGCCTGCTATGGTGGGAGGAATTTCCATGATAATCCTTGCATACTTTTCTGCAACATCGATAGTTACTTCCTTGAGGAACGTGGCGAACTCTCGTTGTAAGGTGCATTGCGCCAACGAATGATTTTCCGTTGTCTGATAATATTTGTTGGGGTAGGACACGACGGTCAGTTAATCGGGCAAAGGCTGCTGTGAAGGCTTTCGAGGTAAGGTCCGAGCACACTTCCAAATGAATACAATTTTAGAAAAACAGACGAACACTCAAAAATGGGCTTTCGCCTACGAGGCTCGGCGAAGCGGAGCAGACTCCGATTGTGTCAAAGGGTAATGAATAGGTTGCTCACTCGGGTCTGCGACCTCATCTGTTGTTTATATATGGTCCAAGTCTTGCAGTGGAAGAGGCACTTTTTCACCTACTGCTTCAAACGTAGGATGTAAAAGTCTTGCTATTACATCGAGCTGTTTTTCGGCGGAGGAAGTCCAACAGGAGGGAGCATAGTCGAGAGTTTTCGGGTATAATAGTTGGGTGCCGTTCATTGCAGTTAAGGGCGGCAAGAGATTATTTTCCTTATTCCTGATTTATCCAACATGTGATATTTTGTTTAGGGGCTTTGCACTTAAAGCATAGTTATCGTAACTCCATAATAATTTCGTTGGGTTTAGGTGATGATTTCCTCTTTCGCTTTGGGTGAGATTGACAGTGGCCGGAACATTTTTGTGCTTTTCGGATTAACCGATACATATAAGCAACGACAGCAAAAATTCGTCTCCTTTGAAGATGCCGTTCGGAGTCGGCAAAAAACTGTAGGTCCCACCAATTTGTAGGGAAAATTCAAATCGGCACACCACAAATTGGAAGAGAAGCTTGGCGCAAAAATCTCTTAGGAGGTTTATGATGATATACCTGTTGTATATCGCGCCATAGAGATAGAGAGAGATAAGCAACGACTCTGACTGCTCAAACAAACGACGAAAACCGGTCGAGTAGATCTATTTTTCCTCCTCAAGGGTGCGGAATGCCTCGACGTGCCGTTGTTTCGAAGGAGCTGGGTGGTGAGAAATACCTTTTTGCCACGACGTTGATGGTCTGATAAGCTAATTGGGTCCTTCCCCATAATGGACATCACAAGTCCTAAGGCTTGCAGATTCGAGTACCCAAATCCGCTGGGTTATCCTTTTTGGAAAAGTGTCGCCAACTGTCATTGTCAACATTTTTCAGAATTTCTGATGTCTTCTTTCCGACGTACATTTTCCAGGTATGGGGTGCTTTGTCTAACCATGCTGTTACGGTGGAGGTATCGCAACAAAGAATGAGTTCGTGTGGGGCTAGATTCAGCGCACTTCGAAGCTGTTTCACTAGTATGGATCGTAAAACTGTATTCATAAAACGAGCTCAAGGCCAAGAATAATAATTTTTCACTTATTGAATTTTTTATGAAAATTATTATTGTTTTTATTTTTTAATAATCATTTTTAATTAATTATTAAAAGTTTTTTTATTGAATAGAGTAGGAAAAACGTTAAGCGACAAATGCCATAGCTTTTCTTATAGATCCATTTCGGAAGCTGCTAAGCTTCTTCATCAGAGAAATTTTGGCACGCATTGCTAACCATTAAGCTAACAATACGCTGTTTTTGATGTCATCTAAACTCCTAGTTCTATTCTTCTTTACCATATGCATGAACCACTTCCGCCATTTGACAGTTAGTAGTGTGATCAAGATGGATTTTTTGACAGATCTGTTTTATCAGCAGAACTGCCTTACCGTGTGCTCTCGGTTTTGTTATTGCTTTTTATACCAACAATTTTTGTTGATTTACGGCCTGTATATTTTCAAGCATTCATGAATACTTGAAAATGCACAGACCGTAAATCAATAAAAATTGTTGGTATAAAAAAGCAATAACAAAAACCGAGAGCAAGCGGTAAGGCAGTTCTGCTGATAAAAAAGATCTGTCAAAAAATCCATCATGATCACACTACTAACTGTCAAATGGCGGAAGTGGTTCATGCATATGGTAAAGAAAAATTGAACTAGGAGTTTAGATGCCATCAAGACCGGCGTATTGTTAGTTTAATGGTTAGCAATCTAATGAAGAAGCCTAGAAGCTTCCGAAATGGATCTATAAGAAAAGCTATGGCAGTTGTCTCTTAATATTTTTCCTACTCTATTCAATCAAAAAACTTTTAATAATTAAATAAAAATTATTATTAAAAATAAAAACAAAAACAATTCGTGTCCTCTAAAATGTTTTCTGGGTTATTTTTATTCAGGGACCAGCCTTTTGTTAGCTGGGTTGATTTATATATATACTTGTCTCAGCGGATCTGAGCACAAGTAGAGTTGTGACAGCCGTGGTGTACTAACAATATCTTTTTTAATTACTGGGCTAATACTCGTATGTACTTGATTTGTGCAAAGTAAATGTATGCCAATATGTTACCGATGATATCGTGTTGTTGTTTCTTCATCGTGTTCTGTTGGGTTGTAACACATGCTCGTGCACTTACTTTGTTGAGGGTGGGGTTTTTTTAGCTTATGCAAAAGGTGTAAAAGTGTGTGTGGATGTTATGGGTATGTATGTTTATACATATATAGATATGCAAATAATATTTTTTGAGTACACAGGTAAAATAAATCTTGAGTGGTAAAAATTTACCAAAGTTCGTTGGTATAGGTGGATTAGAAATTGGATTTGTACATAAGTGGCGTTAGCATATTGGCATCATGTGTTTGATGGGGCAATGAACTTCTTGTATTAAAGCCAAGGTAAATGTTTTTGGTTGGGACTGTACTTGTCATTTAGTGAGTAACTCTTATATAAACAAGTACCTATGACGTGTGAAAAGAGGGGAATGCGGGCGACGGAATCTTCCGTTGGAAAAGAGGGTGCAAATTCGGACGACTTGCAGCCAAATTACGGGTTGTTGAAAATTAAGTACCAGTTTGGAAAACCATTACCTAGTTTGGCATCACCATTATTTAGTACTCTTCTCTGAGTATACCATTATTAGAAACATCTTACATATGTATGTATATAGCGAACAACTGAAACACTCTCAAATTTTATTATGTACTTTGAAATGTATGAAAATGTTGCGGTACTATGTCCGTTATTGGAATGTAACTCAGATCAGGTTTTTTAGAAATACATAAAAGAAACGGCCTGGCGTTGCTGCATTAGCCTTACAGGTATTCATTAACCATTTTCCTTTAATACAGAATACAAGTGCGGTGTTTTATTTTGCAAGAACAGTGTGCATAACAAAGGCACCTTTTTGTGAGCGGCGTGCATATACATAATATATGCACTATCTTTCGGTAATTGGATTTGATATCAAACCTTGTGCATCTCTCAACATTTTCTGGTCCTTCGAGCCGGATCAGCGGCTCGATTTATTTACAGTCCACTAACTTCATTGGGTAATCACATACGGTTTTCAACATGAGTGACCACGAGGACGATTCGATTGAAAGCACTAAGGGAAAGTCTGTAACTTCACAGAAGCCGACTCGTACCCCGGCCATAACAATTTCCAACGCTCAAGGCGGTGTCATTACAAGGTCAACTTCACCAGTTAATCAATTGCCGTCAGAACTCCTGTTTAAAGTTGCATCACAGAAGTCAAGGCTTGATTCCATGAGCGACTTAATAGAACAAATTCCAAATGATGTTGATGGTGTCACCTTGAGTGATGTGCAAGTTTGGGCCACACAATTGGAAGAACTACACAAAACATTTTTGAAAGATCACGCGATAGCTGAGGTTACTTGGCCACGTAGTATGGCTAATCATGAATACTTCGCTAAATCTTATCAATCATCGGAGTGCAAGTCTTACATGACAGCTAAACTTAAATTGGGGCGCCTGCGGGAAATTCTCACGCCAACAACAAATTCGTCATATTTGACCTCGCGAGTTATTCAAAGTGACACTAGGTACACAAAACTTCCTGAAATTGAGCTACAAAAATTCAATGGAGAATATGCAAAATGGCCAGAGTTTAAAGGTCACTTTGAAAGCTTGATTAAGACCGATGCGCGTTTAAGGGAGCAGGATAAGTTTCACTATCTTAGAAGTTGTTGCACGGGATCAGCATCTCAGCTTATCGCATCTTTACCCTTCACGGATGAGTCAATGGCTGTAGCATGGGAATTGCTCACAAACCGTTTCGAAAACAAACGACACATAATTCAAGAATATTTGGATATGCTGAACAACATGCAGCCGGCTCTTCCAAAACATGCGGCTTCTCTCAACAAAATTCTTACCACGATCACTGAAGTAACAAAGGCTCTGCAACTTCTTGGGGCCGGACAAAAATTGTGGGAGTGCTACCTCGTTGATAAAGTACAACGCAATCTTGATAGACCATCTCGAGAGAGCTGGGAAAACTCACTTGGTTCCACAACAAATTATCCGGGCTTAAAGGATATCGAGACATACCTTACATCGAGAGTACGAACACTTGAGCGTGTCGAAGCTTCCTCGTCATCTTCCAAACCAACAGCTTTAACAAAGTCAAAGTCAACAGCAGCAACTCATCAAGTAACACTACAGAGTTCTCAACAAAAGCAACAACGGGCTTGTGATATGTGTAAGGAGAATCATTTTATTGTTACGTGCCCTAAATTTCGAGCTCTAGATAAGGCGGCACGCAAGCAAATAGTTATTGCCAAGTCATTATGTTTTAATTGTCTTGGGCCGCATGCGGCTCGCTCATGTAGATCAGCATACCTCTGCAAAGAGTGCAACGGCAAGCATCATACCATGTTGCATGACCCATCACGCCCCACACCAGGTTCAACATCCACATCCGGCCAGTCCTCACAATGACTAGACGTGCACCATAGTGCCTCAACGGCGCAGACCACAACCCCTTCGCAGTTACAGTCTGGTAATTTATCAGATCAGTTTACATTGCTCGCCACTGCTCTAGCTGTAGTGAGAACGTCAGTAGCAAATACTACAGTTCGGTTACTCATTGATACTGGATCCCAGTTATCGTTTATCAGGGATGGAATGGTCACTCAGCTGCACCTTCAAAGACAACGTTCATGTGTTAAAATTGTAGGCATTGGAGGGCAAAGGGCCCTACAAACGAAAGGTCGTATTTCACTCATCCTATCGCCATTTTATGAACGTAGCGACGTCGAGATAGAAGCCCATATCATACAAACGTTATCAAGCCGTTTACCTCCAGCAGATGTGTCTCTGTCTCACCACCACTGGAGCCATATCGACAACCTACAGTTAGCCGATCCTGACTTCAGGGTATCTAGAGCTATTGATATCATAATCGGAGCTGATTACTATGGTCATATAATCAAGCCCAACATTATTCGGCATTCTGCAACGTCTCCAGTGGCTCAACTGTCTATCTTTGGATGGTTGGTGTTAGGCCCTGTTTCTTCTACTCACTCCAAAACATTCAGAGTTCATCAAGTAGAAACAAGGGCCCAGGATGAGGATCTTCAAACACTAATTACAAAGTTTTGGATGCAGGAAGAAGTACCATCCGACGTCCCTCAATCAACAACACCAGAAGAAGACGAATGTGAAGCACATTTCAGAAAAACTCATTCCAGAGATGGGCAAGGTAGATATGTAGTAAGATTGCCACTGAAAATGCCATCTACACATCTGGGAGAATCCCGTCACATTGCCCAGCAGTGCTTACGGCGGATCGTGAGAACTTTAAAAACAGACGAAGAATATTCTCGACTTTACACTAGTTTCATGAGCGAATATGAGCACCTCGGCCACATGGTGAAATCAACACATCACACAATAACTGGACTTCCGCATTACTATTTACCTCACCACGGTGTAATGAAACCAGAGAGTACAACTACCAAGTTGAGGGTTGTGTTCAACGGTTCCAGCCCAACCACATCTGGGCTGTCACTCAACGATATCATGTATACGGGCCCAAACCTACTGCTCAATATCACGGACGTTCTCATATGGGTGCGGCAACATCGCTATATTTTTGCAACGGACATCACCAAAATGTATCGGCAGATCAAAGTTCATCCAGATGACTGGAATCTTCAACGAATCTTATGGCTGAACGAAGATCAAGTGGAGGTGCCTTATCAACTCTCCACAGTAACTTATGGTACCAAGGCAGCACCGTATTTGGCAGTACGAGCCCTTTTACAGCTCGTTGAAGATGAGGGGCATAAATTCCCATTGGCGGTGCCATCATTGATTAAAGGGCGGTATGTTGATGATATTTTTGGTGGCGCAGATACAATCTCAGAGCTACAGGAAAAGGCGGTACAGTTGAAAGAATTATACGATGCGGGCGGATTCCCACTTGCAAAGTGGCATTCTAACAATATTGCATTAATAAATAACATACGCTCAAGCGAAGATATATCTACACCAGTCACACTAGATGATTCTGCCACAAAAATGCTGGGAATGATGTGGCTGCCACAAGGTGACCGGTTCCAATTCACATGTCAAGCATCATCTCGGGTAAAATCCACAACGAAACGGCATATATTATCTGAAGTGGCTCAGATATTCGACCCACTCGGCTTCATCTCACCGGTAATTATCAAGGCAAAAATGTTTCTACAGGAGTTATGGCTGCATAAGATAGGTTGGGATGATACTTTGCCATCTCAACTCTTGTCAAGGTGGTCGTTAATCAGAGAAGAACTCAACAGTCTGGCCAGCATTTCTATTCCACGGTGGCTTTACACATATGCCAACTCAAAAATCACCATTCATGGATTCTCTGACGCTTCTCAACTGGCAATGGCGGCGGTAGTCTATATAACCGTCAACTCACCGTTCACAGGCAAAGTGACGTCACTAATTTGCGCAAAAACCAAGGTATCACCATTAAAACGGCTAACCATCCCAAGGTTGGAACTTACAGCAGCGCTGATACTCACAAAACTTACAAAATATGTACAAGACACAGTTCAAGCGGACATAGAAAGCATTCATTTGTGGACGGACTCGAAAGTTGGTCTTACCTGGGTCAAAGCTCATTCTTCACGGTGGAAAGACTTTGTTCGAAACAGAGTCGATCAAATTCAAAATCTTTTACCAAACGCCCAGTGGAAATATGTTCCTGGGTCACAAAATCCTGCGGACTGCGCTTCTCGGGGGATCCCCACTACACAATTAATAAATCATCCCATCTGGTGGACAGTCCCAACATGGTTAAATGAGGAAATGTGTTCTTGGCCTCCTCAAGCAACGGAAGCAGATCAAGATAGTGATCTGGAGGCTCGACCTGTAGTGTCACTTATAGCTGTCACACCGAAGAGAGACTATCGTTGGGATTTAATTTATAGGTATTCCTCATTTAATAAATTGTTACGCATCACTGCTCTTTCTTTCAGAATATATCGTCGGTTAAAAGCCAAGCTTGAGAACTACCCAGTAATCAACACAACCACGACGGATCTGAACCACGCAAAACTATTCTGGATACGAGCAACTCAAGCAGTGTTTTTCTCATCAGTTAAAAATTCTAAGAAGTGGATCAAAACTTAGCGGAAATCACCCGTTTAATCGACTAACAGCATTTATAGATGATGACGGTATCATCAGGGTTGGAGGTCGCTTGAACAACTCCTCCCTAAGCTACTGTGAGAGACATCCTGCAATTCTGCCGCGCCACTCAGCACTGTCTTCCCTAATCATAAGTCATTCTCACCAACAAACTCTCCATGGTGGGACTCAGCTCACTTTAGCACATATAAGACAACAATACTGGATTATTGGCGGACGGGCACCCGTAAAATCTCATGTGCTACGTTGTGTGGTGTGTGCTCGACAAAGGGGGATTCGCGCTCAACAATTGATGGGCCAACTACCTCTTTCAAGAGTAACACCTTCACGCCCGTTCACGCATACTGGCATAGACTATGCCGGCCCATTCAATGTAAAAAGCTGGAAGGGCAGGGGTTCAAGGGCGTATAAAAGTTGGATATGCGTATTTGTGTGCTTTAGTACTTCGGCTGTACACCTTGAGGCGGTCACCGATTATACATCTGACGGTTTTATAGCTGCATTTCGACGATTTTCATCACGATGCGGCATACCAAGCAAGGTGTACTCCGATTGCGGCACAAACTTTGTCGGCGCAAGCATAGAGCTTAAACGTTTATTCACTGAAGGTACAACGGAACATCAACAGAGTTAAGTACCAGTTTGGAAAACCATTACCTAGTTTGGCATCACCATTATTTAGTACTCTTCTCTTAGTATACCATCCAGAAGATGTTGAGAGATGCACAAGGTTTGATATCAAATCCAATTACCGAAAGATAGTGCATATATTATGTATATGCACGCCGCTCACAAAAAGGTGCCTTTGTTATGCAAGAACACGGGTCAATAATTGATTTCGTCTTAAGTTATGGTGGGTCCGTCTCTTTGGATCGGAGAGATATAGTATGTATGTATATAAATAAATACTATAAACTTAATATTGGGGTGTACTCACTCAGGCTCACACCACTGTTTTGTAATATTTCCTTTGTTGTTGTAGAAAAGGGTAATAATCACGGTGGAAAGTTCGGCACAATATCTTACACTAAATATACATACATAAATCTACTTATCTAATTAATAAACTAGTACATAGCAAGCTACGTATATACCTTAATCCTAACACATCCCTTTGTTATGCTGTCTAGCAACAACCCTGCAAAAATCGAATGATAAACACTAATACACTCAAACGAACTTTTTTTTAATTCAACATTAGATAGAAATTATAAAATATATCTTTTTCAGTCGCACACATTGCCGTGGCCGTCATTTGAGGCATCACTTGACACTCTTTGTTGATGCAGTGTATGAATGCATCAGCAACACTAAAGTTATAAATATTCTTTTTTCAGTCACACACATTGCAGTGCACGTCACTTGAGGCATCACTTGCCACTCATTGTTGATGTAAATTGCCATGAAGACTTATATAGTGTTGCCAATCTGTTAAATTTTTGCAAGATAAAAGCTAGGCCCTGTACACAACTGTTAAGAAAATCGAAAAGAGTGTATCAGAAAACGAAATTTTTCTGTACAAACATTTCATGTTTATGAAAGGAATGAATATCAAAAAAGATATACAACTACGCTTTTGCAGTGGGGTATTAACTACTTGCACGGATATTTTACTTTTCATCCTGAAGGTTTTGATATACATTAATAAATATATATCTCGATTCGTTTATGCCGAATGAAGTAATATACCTTGTGTGCGTAACAAAAATAGATATAAAAAAGGGTGTATTTTATAGGCGACAAAGAACTCAACCGATCTTTATGAAATTTTCACAATTGGGTTCCCTGGCTACAGCATAGACAATATATAGTATTGGAAAAGTAGGCGGAGCCACGCCCCCAGGCTATATAAAGTTTCAATTCGTCATAATTCCGAAGTTTTTTGGTCTAAATTAATGAAATTTGGATATATGTGTCACTTAGTCAACATCTGCATCATTTTTCAAAAGTGGGCGGTGCCACGCCAACATATTTTGTGTTTTGTTTTGCTCTTGAACTTTCACGATAATTTCAGGAGTTCGCTGGGCACGACACAGTCTGTATATAGCTTTTGGAAAATCCCCCAGGTCATATAAAGCTGCAGTTCGGTATAGTTAGGAGTTTATTTGGTTCAAGTGAATGAAAATTTATATATAGATGTGTTCTGTATATCAAAACGTCAAAACAACGTATATCGGGTTTGCTAGTATATTATAAAATGGCGAAAGCAAACCACGAATTTCAGCATTCTTTTGTAAAACTGAAAGACTAGTTTGCGTTCAAATAGACAAACGGACAGACAGACAGACGGACGGAGAGACGGGCATGGCTAAATCGTCTCCGCTCATCGTGCTGATCATTTTAGTGAACTTTTCTCTTCTTGTTCTCATACTTACATACATTTAATGTTTACGAAAGGTATGAAAATCAACAGAGATATATAACTTCGCTATTGCAGTGGGCTATTAACTACGTGCCCGAATATTTCGCTTGGGTGTTTCCCGATTTGGCTAATTTTTGGCTGGAGTATATACATACATACTACTGAGAAGCAGGTGAGCGATTTTCATTGAAATATCACTATCGAATTATAAGCGATTACCTTTCTGAATAGCAGAAATTTTATGCTGAAAAGTGGGACCCCTAATTCTTCGAAATTCAAAAATTTTTTTTGCGGCCGAGTTTTTCTTAAAAAGCTTATTATGTTTGCAAAATCTGATTGATATAACTTGCTTAGTTGTAGAAATATCGCTTTTTAAATTTTACAAAAAAAATTTTCAGAGCTATGTTAAAAAACGGAGACTGAGCGATAACAGACTCATTCAATATGTTACAATCAGTTTTGAGTCGAGAAAGGGCGTCAGCGACTAATTTTGATTTACCTGGTTCGTAGACATTTTCGCAATTATATTCCTCAATGCGAGCTTTCCAGCGCTTCAACTTGGCGTTGTAGTTGCGACAACTCAGGGAAAAGGTTAATGGCTAGTGGTCAGTGTATATTTTGATTTTCTTCGCCCCATACAAATATGTTCTTAAATTATCAAGAGCCCACAGGATCGCGAGCATCTCCTTTTCGTTGGTAGCGTGATTTTCCTCCGTCTTGTTTAACGAACGAAAAATAAATGCTATTGGTTTATCCTTACTTTATATTAAGTTAGAAATTGTCAAAAAGTCGCAACTAACTTTAAAAACCTACATAATTTCGATTATGGATATGCCCCAAATAGTGTACCCGAAAATGTTGGTAAGGTTTTTAAGTTTCAACTTATAAATGATTGGTAATACAATTTTGACGCCTTCAGATTATGATTCCTAGAACTGAAATTCGTATTTTGATGCCTTTTCTGCCATTTTTGCAGTGCTTTAACAGTTGACTGTAAATGTAAAGATTTACCGAGCATAACCTTTAATCAAGACTCAAATCTGTTTGGACTTTTTTTAGTTGTTTGTCGTACTTGATAACTACCCAAATCACTCTGCTAGTCTCCAAGTTGCTTGCGACAGCCCTAAACCCAACGTAATGAACAGACCAAATGCGGTTTTGGGCACCCGTGTTATACTTCTGCTTTTAAAGAGAACGCAGTAAATTTTTGTAAACAAAGCGCCGATATTGATTGCGACCATTGTTTAATTATACAAGGTTTGCCAGCCATTGACGTTTTTGACAGTTGGCGACTTGAAGCTCCCTTATTAAATGTCATCTGATTTGCATTCATCGACTGTGTTGTTTCTTTACAATAACGTTTGAAAATTGGGAAAATAAAAAAAAAAAAAATTGCAGCAACACTGGTTCTGGGTTTGCTTTCATTCTGATAATTTGAATTTTCTCATATCGTTGAATTGGGTAAGCTTGTTGGAAAATTATGAAAATTAAACAAAATTATTACAATTTGATTCTCTTACAGCCATTTATAAGCATACAAACTTCAAAATCACTTTAATGCAGTACGTGCATATTTTCGAACAAAAAGGTTCTAAACACACCCAAGTAGCTTTACAATAAATATTAGTAATGTATATATTATGTAAACATGAATTAATTGAACAATATTTCCATTTTGACAGGTTGGTATATATATCTATATATAAATTAGGGGTGCACAACGAAATGAATAAAAAAATAGTTTTTTTGATATTTACGTAAGTTGTGTTTTATTGCACGTGTGTGCTTTATTGAGCTACATTTAAAACTGATTCTTAATAGCTACCCTAACTGTTCACCTAACCCACGACGTTGGGTGACGCTGCTGCTGCTCTGCTGGTGGTTAGCGACGTTGACACAATCGTTGCGCCAACGATGTTTGCCTGATGATGTTGTAATAGCTGCTTTTGCGGATGCAGCTAAACATGATGAAGAGAATTGTGGCGCTTGTGATGTTGTCATAGCGCAATGACCACAGTCGATAGTAATAGCTATTGTTTTGCTGACACAGCGACATGTGCCAACCACGATATGCGATCATGCCGTGTGATCGTATTTCTGCTGATCGAGCTAGTTGCATAAAGTGGCATGCTGTCCTAATTTGGCTGAGTGTGATTGGCCTGGGCGAAGACTAGGAAGACAACTGTGACATTTGGTTAATGACATCTGTGGGAAGAAGCCTATTATAACTCTTCCCCTTCTAAGTGAGGGACGTCCGCGGACCTTGTGGCGGCGTTTTCAATAACGGTTTTAATAGATTTGGCTATGGACGATTTCTTTCTGTTCGCTGCTGCTCGCTGAAATGCGTATGCGAGCATTCCTATAATGTGTAGGGCTCCCAAAGCGGTGAAACTCACCAGGTTATTGCGTTTGACGCTTTGCTGCAGATGTTTAATATGCTGAAGGTTTTTCTGATTTACGTGGCGAAGGTAAGGTGCGCTCAGAATTTCTATGTGCTGTGTCAAGTTGATATCTGGGGACCATGGCGCTTCAGGTTTCAAAGGCGCCGTGGCGTTTTCGTTATAAAATAGGGTGCCGTTAACTTTCACCATTTTCTGGAAGGCCACTAGGTAAGTTCCATTTACTGTAATTGGAGCCTCGTCGTTTTCTTCTATGACCGCCGTTTGGTCGTTAATAACAATCACACCGTCACCTATCGCTGTAATAGGTGCGAGATTGTTGTATGTTGTACCACAGTTGGCTGTGTTGCCTGTCATTAGATGTAGAGCGCATGATGTTGCTGATGATGCTAGGCAGAATGTTGGGGTTGTGTTACTACAATTTCTTACCGCTACAGTTTGGTTGTCGCATGTAGCAAAGGTGGGTTCTTGCAGATGCAGATTTTGGTGGTCGTGGGCTACTGGAAAAATTCGTATTTTCTTACATCTAAATCTAGGTATAGAATATTTCATTAAAAATTATATTACGTTATTGTATTGGACTATTTTAATCTTAACTAAAGGTATGATATTGGCTATCGTGAGGTTTGTGAAATGCTTCGTTTTGATTATTGAATTTATCTCCGCATTATCCAGAAGAATAGGATTGAGCTTTCCAATTTTTGCGAAAGTAATGGAGGTGATCAAGTTATCTAATTCTGTTATCATTGCCCTATTTCTGGCCATAAGAATGTTGAAAAGGTAACCTGTGTCTATTTCTCTTTGCTTTGCTTGTTTTAGGATCTTATTCACTGTGATAGTAAGGCTATTAATTTCCTTTTGTACCTTCGTATTAATAATGAACTGTCTGTGCTACTCAGTCTGTCGAAATCATCGTGGTCAGGAGTGCCAGTAATATATTTTAATAATGTCCGGAGAGCGTTTAAACTTCTCGCCTGCCTATGGTGAGTATTTATCAATCGTAGAAGTCTGTCTATATGGCTTATGTTCGCGTGCAATATTTTCTTCATGTGCGATTGGGGGAAATGCTCTGTTGCGTTAAACGTTTAGTCTCGTAGTATTTCGTAAAGAGTTAAGTTGGTGATATGTTTGATGTGTTCCAAATTTTTCCAGATTATAATGTCTCCGTCTACCACTGGGATGTACCTTGCGTTAGTGTAGTCCATTATCCGTCCCGTTGACAACGATGCCGATAACAATGTAAAAAATATCAGGAAAATCCTAAAACAAATATGTAAATGTCTATTAGTAACGACATAGGTTACTTAGCTTGCGCAAAGGTTGTCCTTATGGACCCTCCTTCCTCCTATAAGCACCGTAGTGCCGAAATCTTTTTCGACCTCCTCTTCGGTGTAGAGAGGCGTCAGTTTATTTCCTAGTCTTCTATTGTTTTTAACTAGTACTTTCTCTCCCACCGCAAACTCCCTGTCTTGTCGATTCCTGTTATGTATTTCAAGCTCCCTATCCTGCGCTTTTTCCAGACGAGAGGTTACCAGTTCATCCTCTTTGCCTGACTGAAAAATTGTAATAGGTATAATTTTCGTTACCGTATGAATGGACCTATTGTACTTGATCGTGGCCAAAATAATTATTTCTCGAGGCTTCGCGATATTTCCATCAATGTGCTATGGAATCGCTCTACCTGGCCATTTGATGTACTGTAAATGATTCTTCAGCATGGATTTGATACTATTAGAATTCAGTGACTTTTCATTGTCACAGTAAATGGTTTTTGTACCTGAAAACATGTTGATTAGCTGAAGAAGCTGTGGCTTTACGTCTACTATTGCCCTGGACTTTAAGGACTGTCCTATAGCAAACTTTGAAAACTTGTCAATGCAAGTTAAGAAATACTTGGAGCCCGTTGAAAATATGTCGATGAGGAGGATCTCTCCACAATATGTAAGAAGGGGCGTCTGAGCAATAAGTTGCTTTTTAGGATGGCGATCATACTTCGCCAGTCATACTGCGGTAGTTAGAGGCAAATTGTTTGGCTTTTCTCTTCTTTTTGGGGAAAAAATTGTTTTCCAATATTTGCTTTACATTCTCTTGGGGCGCTCGATGTGCTCGATTATGTTCGGTAGCGATAATTTCCTGCTGCTTGTTGTTGTTGTTGTTGTTGTAACGACAAAAACACTCCCCGAAGGTCGAACTGACAGTCCTTTGCCGGATATGAATCCGGTACGCTCCGGTACTCCCTTGCGGTACTGTCCGACTGTCGTGGTAGCGATTTGGTATGACCAGCCGAACCTTCTAGGTCATGTCACCCCTCTTTCCGTAAGGAAGGAGAGATGGGTAATGAGAGGTGAGAAGCATCATATCCGTCGATCAACCATCGAGTTGCACGTCAATACCTTTGTGCATATTAGTGACCTCTTACGACCGGTATGCCTACCTCGGGCATATTCTAACCCCTAACCCGCAGGGGGTATTTCCTGCTGCTCGTTCGGGTCTGTTATGTCGTTGACAAGTTTTTCCGTATGTCTAAATTTGACTGTTGGAAAAAGTTCAACCAGTTTGTCCTGAAATTGTGCTAGTGTATGTAAGTTGCAATACATTGCGTTAGCAACATCCACTTTTACCGCTTGTAGGAGGCTTATTAAATCCTCTTTACTCCTGAACGAGATTGCCTGTTCTATGCCTTATTCCACTAGCATCTGATTACGAAAGCAGTTCACTGGTTTATGAGTTCTTTCAGTCGTGCTAGTTGACGAAACTTCGCTATGAATTGTTTGGGTACTCATGTTATCCAGGGCGTTCATATGTTGCTGCTTCCTATACAATTAAAAATTATAGTCTTGAGCAAGTGTATGATTTTGTTGACCTGGGGGTTACTATGGACTATAAACTCAGTTTCAACCGCCATATTAACACAACAGTCAATAAGGCTAGAGGTATCCTGGCATTCGTTAAACGATGGTCTAAAGCGACCCTTATGTAACTAAAGCCCTCTTCACTACATTAGTCAGACCGATACTTGAATACGGTTCTATAATTTGGAACCCGCGTTACCAGGTTCATGTAGATCGCCTAGAGTCAGTTCAAAATCAATTTTTATTATTTGCCTTAAGAGATTTTCATTGGGATCCCTTGTATAATCTGTCACCCTATACGAATCGTTTAAAACTCATTAATCTCCACACAGTTTCTAGTCGGAGGGAAATGCTTGGAATTATTTTTATGATTAAATTTCTAAATGGTTCACTATCTAGCCCATTTCTTTTAAGTGAGGTGAACTTCAATGTACCGTCTCGTTCTTCAAGGCATTTTAAACCTCTAGTCTTAAAACAGTGCCGAACCAGTTTTCAGTTAAATGAGCCTTTTCGCTGTTTGTGTCAAGATTGTAACTCTCTTTCTGGTAGATTTTATATTTCAGACTCGCTTTTAAGCATAAAAAAATCAAATCTTTCTGTGATAATTAAAACACGAGTTATTTATAGTTAATACTTAATAGATGTACTTTATTAAAATACTAGCTTTTACCTGTGGGTTCCACCCCCCATTCCTATAAAAAGAATGCAGGTGTTAGGGATTGACCTCATATAACCCTTACCAAATTTCAGTGGTCTAACGTTAATAGGAAGGAATTTTCAATTTGAAGCAAATGGAGTAAAATTATATTTTGTAAATGTTTAGTGGTATAAATATGTATTTATATATGTTATTGACTATTGTGAACGTGAAAAGTGTGTAATTTTAAATTATATTAAATATTAAAAACCAAATCAACTTAACCTTAAAAAATGTAAACACATGGATTTTTCGTGTGGAATTCCTCAGCCGGTTTCCTATACAATTAAAAATTATAGTCTTGAGCAAGTGTATGATTTTATTGACCTGGGGATTACTATGGACTATAAACTCAGTTTCCACCGCCATATTAACACAACAGTCAATAAGGCTAGAGGTGTCCTAGCATTCGGTAAACAATGGTCTAAAGAATTTAGCGACCCTTATGTAACTAAAGCCCTCTTCTCTACATTAGTCAGACCGATACTTGAATACGGTTCTATAATTTGGAACCCGCGATATGAGGTTCATGTAGATCGCCTAGAGTCAGTTCAAAAACAATTTTTACTATTTGCCTTAAGAGATTTTCATTGGGATCCCTTGTATAATCTGCCACCCTATACGAATAGTTTAAAAGTCATTAATCTGCACACACTTTCTAGTCGAAGGAAAATGCTTGGAATTATTTTTATGATTAAATTGCTAAATGGTTCACTATCTAGCCCATTTCTTCTAAGTGAAGTGAACTTCAATGTACCGTCTCGTCCTTCAAGGCATTTTAAACCTCTAGTCTTAAAACAGTGCCGAACCAATTTTCAGTTAAATGAGCCTTTTCGCTGTTTGTGTCAAGATTATAACTCTCTTTCTGGTAGATTTGATATTTCAGACTCGCTTTTAAGCATAAAAAAATCAATTCTTTCTATCCTAAATTCATAGCTACTAATTGTTTCTTATTCTTTGACTTCTATATTAACTTCTATCAATAATTTTATTCTGTTAACTAGTTATTTCTTAATGTATAATCTATCTTATATCGACTTTACTTAGCTGATGACGTTTTCTGTGTAGCTGAGCAGTCTTAGATCTCGCCGATTAACAAACCAAAGCCTTTCAACGACTCGGCACGAACGAATAATCCGCGCGTTATGCACCCCTCGCGCCGGTCGGGCGGGATATGGAGGGTAATCCGTTTGGGGAATTATTATTATTATTGCAAACAGCTTAGCGAATTTTGAAAATTTATCTACTGCGCTAAGGTATTTTTGTCCTTCAATTTCAAATATGTCTATATGAAGGATCTCGCAGCGATAGCTCGGAATCGGTGTGGGGTGAAGGAAGGGTTTCGATGGATGCTTATCGTTTTTATTAAGCTTGCAGATATCGCATTGTTTGGAATATTCCCGGCCATTGCCGGGAAGTAATATTGCTTGAGAATCTGCACCCTATTCTCACGCGGGTTTCTATAAGCTAGTTTGTGTTCCCTCTCAATAATCTCGTAAATCCTATCAAGTACCGTAACATCTTCTAAAACTCTTTGTGTTATCCTGATTCGATACCTTTGAAAGTGATTAATATAAACGTCCTGTAAAGAGGCAAGGAATCTTTCGGGAATTTTCACTCCGTTTATCACATTAGGATTGAGACATTCCCTTAAAATAGAAACCAATGAAGCATTGTCGGATTCAGGAAATGAGACATAATGTCAATTATAACCTAGAAGGGGATGTTCGAGCCATTGAGAGCGCTTCCCATCCCTGAAAATTATTTGGTTTCTAAACACGTTAAGGGGGCCTCGACATGTGGAATTAGATCCGAACTGTCCTGATCAGCGGAATGCTTTTTTGCAGAGTCAACTTCGAGCTCTACATTATCTTCAGCATTTGCATGAGTGTCCTGTCCTGAGACAGGAGGAGACTGAGCGATAACAGACTCAGTCAATATGTTACAATCAGTTTTGAGTCGAGAAAGGGCGTCAGCGACTAATTTTGATTTACCTGGTTTGTAGACAATTTCGCAATTATATTCCTCAATGCGAGCTTTCCAGCGCTTCAACTTGGCGTTGTAGTTGCGACAACTCAGGGAAAAGGTTAATGGCTAGTGGTCAGTGTATATTTTGATTTTCTTCGCCCCATACAAATATGTTCTTAAATTATCAAGAGCCCACAGGATCGCGAGCATCTCCTTTTCGTTGGTAGCGTGATTTTTCTCCGTCTTGTTTAACGAACGAAAAATAAATGCTATTGGTTTATCCTTACTTTATATTAAGTTAGAAATTGTCAAAAAGTCGCAACTAACTTTAAAAACCTACATAATTTCGATTATGGATATGCCCCAAATAGTGTACCCGAAAATGTTGGTAAAGTTTTTAAGTTTCAACTTATAAATGATTGGTAATACAATTTTGACGCCTTCAGATTATGATTCCTAGAACTGAAATTCGTATTTTGATGCCTTTTCTGCCATTTTTGCAGTGCTTTAACAGTTGACTGTAAATGTAATGATTTACCGAGCATAACCTTTAATCAAGACTCAAATCTGTTTGGACTTTTTTTAGTTGTTTGTCGTACTTGATAACTACCCAAATCACTCTGCTAGTCTCCAAGTTGCTTGCGACAGCCCTAAACCCAACGTAATGAACATACCAAAGGCGGTTTTGGGCACCCGTGTTATACTTCTGCTTTTAAAGAGAACGCAGTAAATTTTTGTAAACAAAGCGCCGATATTGATTGCGACCATTGTTTAATTATACAAGGTTTGCCAGCCATTGACGTTTTTGACAGTTGGCGACTTGAAGCTCCCTTATTAAATGTCATCTGATTTGCATTCATCGACTGTGTTGTTTCTTTACAATAACGTTTGAAAATTGGGAAAATACAAAAAAAAAAAAATTGCAGCAACACTGGTTCTGGGTTTGCTTTCATTATGATAATTTGAATTTTCTCATATCGTTGAATTGGGTAAGCTTGTTGGAAAATTATGAAAATTAAACAAAATTATTACAATTTGATTCTCTTACAGCCATGCTCTTCGTTGTTGGTAGTTAAATTATCTCGACCTCACAATAAGTATTGATAAAGCTAGCAATAAATTCAACTACGACATATATAGGAAACCAACGGCCACCGACATAATAATACATAATACCTCGAACCACCCACAACAACATAAAAATGCAGCGCTAAGGCACTTAGTACAAAGATTGAAAAGAACACCTCTTACACACGAAGCATTACTGCAAAGGCAGATCAACTGAACCGGCGCTTCACTCCGTTGTAAAACTAATAGAGGGGTCTTTCCAGCACAAAGAATTCGTGCTGGGGGCCTTTCTGGATATCGAAGGAGCGTTCAATAATGTTTTGCCTTCTGCCATCGTACGGGGCTTAGCAAGCCTAGGAGTTGAACCAAGCTTGATAGAATTTATCAGCAGATTACTCTGTGGCAGGATTGTCAGGGCGGAGTGGGGAGGTGCTGGGGCTCAGAGAGGGGTGAGAAGGGGCACGCCGCAAGGATGTGTTCTTTCTCCACTTCTCTGGGTCATTGTAGTCAACGGCTTGCTCCAGGACCCCGGGCGTAGGGGCTGTCAAGTGATACCCTATGCGGACGACCTAGCAATCCTCGTCAGGGGAAAGTTTCTTAGTACCGTAAGGGATGTTCTGCAAGGGTATCTGGGTATTGTAACAGAGTGGTCCGAATCTTGGGGACTGGCTGTTAACCCAGGTAAAACGGAACTAGTCCTCTTCACGAGAAGGTATAAGATTGATGATTTTGTACTACCCTCTATTGGGGGTGTACCGCTGGTGCTTTCTGAAAAGGTTAAGTACCTAGGTGTTATTCTGGACAGGAAGCTGTCCTGGAAGCTGAATGTAGAGGATAGAGCTAGGAAAGCTTCGGTCGCTCTGTATTGCTGCAGAGGGGCCATCGGCAAACGATGGGGTCTCTCTCCTAGGGTGGTTTATTGGTTATATGAGATGGTAGTGAAACCTATCCTATTTTATGGGGTATTGGTCTGGTGAAGCGCACTAGACACGGCTTCCACCACGAAGAAGATGGTCACGGTGCAGCGAATGGCCATGGTTGGGATCAGTGGGGCCATGCGCACCACTCCTACCCTGGCATTGAACGTTATGCTCAATCTGCACCCAGTTGACCTTGTAGGAAAAATAGGCGCAGCTCGGGCTGCAATTAGGCTCCGAGACGCTGGTTATAGGCTTGTTCAGTATGGACATTCCAATATACTATCGGGCTTTGATTTTATTCCCAATAGAACAGATTACAGACCTCTTCTCCGGCGAAGGGTTTTTCGACTTACATTCCCGCAAGGGATGAGTGGACAGGCGGAGAACCTATCTGGGGGGAGGCCTTGGCGAATCTGTTTACGGACGGGTCAAAGCTGGATGGATGTGTTGGGGGGGGGTGTATACTGTCAGGAACTCGGGATTAGCACGAAATTTAGGCTACCTGATCATTGTAGCGTTTTCCAAGCGGAGGTTGCCGCCATTAAGGATGCGGTAGATGGGATGCTGTCGAGCGCATTCACTGTCAAGGAGTTCAACATCTACTCCGACAGTCAAGCGGCAATTAGGGCGCTGAGTGCAGGCAACGTTCGATCGAGGACAGTGAGCGACTGTCTGGAATCGCTTGCGGTTGCGTCCAACTACTTCAAAATAAAAATCATTTGGGTGCCTGGCCACTGTGATGTTCCCGGCAATTGCCATGCGGATCTCTTGGCCAGAGCTGGCACGCGTGACACAGATGTGGCTGACTCCAGTACACTGGGTATTCCCCTTACCACCTGTAGTTTGCTTCTGGGCAGGTGGGCTTCGGAACAGTTAAGCAAACGCTGGGCTGACACCACCTCATGTCAGGTGTCGAAGTCCTTCTGGCCAGTAGTTGACTCCGGGCCGTCAGTGGAATTACTTAGGTTCCCCAAGTTACATCTTTCCATGATGATAGGGGTGTTGACGGGGCACTGTCCGATGGGGGTCCATGCGGTGCGGTTAAATATTCTTGAAGACCCGAGCTGCGTAAGCTGCATGGAGGACGACTAGGTGGAATCATCAAGTCATTTTATGCTCAGTTGTCCAGCGTTTGCTAGGACTAGGCGCAGGTATCTCGGTTCGGATGTTCTTAGGTCTCCGGAAGACGTGTCGAAAATCGATGTGTCCCAAATCCGGAGTTTTATTGTCGCTACACAGCGATTTGCCAAGTAATCCTAAAATAGTGTCACCGTTCAGAATGTGGTATCACAACGGACCTTCAAAGTGTCCAAGTGAGCGGCCCACCTAGTGGGCTGCTACCACCTAACCTAACCTAACCTAACCTAGACCTAAGGAAGACCGCATTCCTTGGTTACTGTCGTTTAGTAACTTTTTTGTTTATAAGTTTTGTTGGTTGTTAAGTATTTGCGAGATAAGTTCTATTAAGCATTGGATAGCGTGAAGAGCCTAAGAACATAGTCACCTTTTTATATAGTAGTGCTTCGCACACAAGGTATATTAACTTTAGTCGCCTAACGGCAGTACGTAACGGCATAAACGGATCGAGATAGATATTGACTTATGTATATCAAAATGTTCAGGACGAAAAGAGAAATTGATTAAGCCATGTCCGTCCGCCCGTCCGTCCGTCTGTGGACACGATACCTTGAGTAAATTTTGAGATATCTTAATGAAATTTGGTATGCGGGTTCCTTGGCACCTATCTCCGGGCTCTGTTTAAAATGGGCGAAATCGGATGATAGCCACGCCCTTTTTTTGTGTATAAAATATTTTCGAAAAGACAAAAAAGTGATTACTCAGTACATAATACACCTATAAGGATAAAATTTGGTGTATACATTAAGATTCAGGCATAGAATAAAATTTTCAAGAAATTTTTGAAAATAGGAGTGGCACTGCCAAAGTCAAATTTAGAAATGTTATTAATCATAAATCAAACACCGTCCAAGATATCGAAACGAAAGTCAGCACAGTTCCAGGTCAGCAGGTTTCCAGGTCTGCAAAAAATGTTCGAGGGAAAAATGGGCGAAATCGGTTAAGGTCCAAGCCCAGTTTTTTAACATAGTTCTGAAAAATTTTGCTTTTTAAATTTAAGAAGCGATATTTCTACAACTAAGCAAGTTATATCAATAAGATTTTGCACATAATAAGCTTTTTAAAAGAAACTCGGAAGCCAAAAAATTTTGTCAATTTTCAAGAAGTAGGCGTGGCGCCGCCCATTTTTCAGCATAAAATTTCTGCTATTTTCAAAGGCAATCGCTTATCATTCAATCTGTATATTTCAATGAAAATTGGTCAGCTGCTTCTCAGTAGTATGTATTATACTCCTGCCAAAAATTAGCCAAATCGGGAAACACACAAGCAAAATATTCGGGCACGTTTTTAATAGCCCACTGTAATAGCGAAGTTATATATCTTTTTTGATTTCCATACCTTTCATAAACATTAAATGTATGTAAGTATGAGAACAAGAAGTGGAAAGTTCACTAAAATGATCAGCACGATGAGCGGAGTCGATTTAGCCATGTCCGTCTCTCCATCCGTCTGTCTGTCTGTCCGCCTGTCTATTTGAACGCAAACTAGTCTCTCAGTTTTACAAAATGCTGAAATTCGTTGTTTGCTTTCGCCATTTTATAATATACTAGCAATATACGTTTTGATACATAGAAAACAATGTCATTAACTTCTAACTATACCAAACTGCAGCTTTATATAACCTGGGGGCATTTCCAAAAGCTATATACCGACTGTGTCGAGCCCAGCGAACTCCTGAACCTATCGTGAAAGTTCAAGAGTAAAACACAACACAAAATATGTGGGATATTGTCTAAGTGACACATATATCCAAATTTCATTAGTTTAGACCAAAAAAGTTCGGAGTTATGACGAATTGAAACTTTATATAGCCAGGGGGCGTGGCCCCGCCTACTTTTCCAAAACTATATATTGTCTATGCTGTACCCAGTGAACCCAAGTATATATTGTGAAAATTTCATAAAGATGGGTTGAGTTATTTGGCGCCTATAAAAGACACACATTTTTTATATCTATTTTTGTTACGCACACAAGGTATACGTATTACTCATTCGGCATCAACGTATCGAGATATATATTTATTAATTTATATCAAAACGTTCGGGATGAAAAGTAAAATATACGCGCAAGTAGTTAATACCCCACTGCAAAAGCGAAGTTGTATATCTTTTTTGATATTCATACATTTCATGAACATTAAATGTTTGTACGAATACTGAAATGATCAGGAGGATGAGCTGAGTCGATGTAGCCATGTCCGTCTTTCGATACGTCTATCTATCTGTCTGTCTGTCTATTTGAACGCAAATAGGAACTGAGAGTATTAAAATAGACCTGCGTAAATTGGGATGCCGTAATAGATCACTACTAGGTATATAATGTTCGGTTCCACCCGAACTTAGACTTCCTTACTTGTTTTTTTGGAAACGATTTGATAGATTAGAACTTAGCAACGAACACACCATAACTAATACATCTGAACTAATAAACAAACTTAGGACCGTTGAAGTGACAAAGGACAGCAAATTGGTATCTTTCGACATAAAAGATCTATATACATCAATACCACTAGCAGAGACATTGAACATAGTAAACTCTATAATACTACGTAAAACAAAAGATAAAGTAAAAAGTACGCAAATCACGAACACGGTAAGAACCACACTACGTCAAAACTATTTTCAATTCAACAATAAAATATACAGACAAACAAACGGACTTGCGATGGGAAACCCAACATCGGCTATTCTTATGGAAGCGTTTATGCAAAACCTGGAAAAAGAGTATATCCAGGAATTAAATTCCAAATTAGGAGTGTTATTTTACGCAAGGTACGTGGATGATATCATATGCGTTTTAACTACCAACAACGAAGAGCAAGTAATGGAGTACCTCAACAAGCAGCACGGGAACATAAAATTCACAATGGAAACCGAAAAAGACGGAGGAATCAATTATCTGGACCTCACAATAAGTATTGATAAAGCTAGCAATAAATTCAACTACGACATATATAGGAAACCAACGGCCACCGACACAATAATACATAGTACCTCGAACCACCCACAACAACATAAAAATGCAGCGCTAAGGCACTTAGTACAAAGATTGGAAAGAACACCTCTTACACAAGAAGCATATAGAAGAGAGCTTGGAATAATATATAACATCGCTACAAACAACGGATATAAAAAAGCACTAGTAGATAAACTCAGGAGAGACCTTAGAGAACAAAGAAGAAACAATGGAGAAGAAAGTACACAAACCTGGATGACAATGACATATACTGGAAGGGCAACATATAAATTAGCAAATTTCCTTAGAAAATACAACATCAACACAGCGATCAAAACATCGAACAATTTAGGACGAAAGCTAAGAACCAAAACTAACTCAGAAGATCCATTTAGCAGCCATGGTGTATACAAGCTCACTTATGAATGCCAGCACAGTTACATAGGACAAACCGGACGACAAGTAAGAACGAGGTTCAGACAACACATTAGAGATTACAACAAAAAGATACGGAATCCAACCATCATACCAGAGTCCAACTTTGCGAATCACATGGCGGAGAATAAATGCCCCCCCTCTCTCTCTCTATGGCGCGATATACAACAGGTATATCATCATAAACCTCCTAAGAGATTTTTGCGCCAAGCTTCTCTTCCAATTTGTGGTGTGCCGATTTTTTGAATTTTCCCTACAAATTGGTGGGACCTACAGTTTTTTGCCGACTCCGAACGGCATCTACAAAGGAGACGAATTTTTGCTGAGAAGCCTGTCATGGCAGGAAAACACTCGGAGAGTTTGCCAAACCACTGCCGAGGGGCGACCCCGTTTTGAAAAACTTTTTTTCAAATCACTTTTGATGTTACCTGTACCAGGGCTCGAACCATGGACCTTCGGTGTGGTAGGCCGGCAACACTACCTTCACACCACGGCGGCCGCCGCAAGGTCCTACATGTACAAGCAAAAGGCCGACGTCTGAACGTACTCGAAAACATGAAATCTACAAACAAAAAACATTCGACAGTAGAATAATAAACGAACAGACAAACACTGTTTCCGACACAATATTCGAACCTTTAAAATTGGTTTACAAAAAACAAAGCAACCACTCAGATACCACTAACACACACGCACCGACAAATAAGCACAAAACAGCAAAAGATCAAAAACAACAAAGAAGCAAAAAAGGTCAAACAACAAAAATTACCAACTTTTACCTGCCTCAGTCAACCACACAAAAAACCGATCGATGAAAAACCAACCCCATTTCTGAATGTACACACACAACACATGCACACACGTACACAAACAGACACCCATGCTGACGTTACCTGCTACCTACTATAAATACAAGACAAACGACCACAACAGATCAGAACGAAAATCGACACTGATGATGGCACAACGCCGAAACCGGTTTGTCTCAAACCCAAATTTGACAAGGGATGACGGAAAATCGTTCCAAAATACATTTATCTAATTCTGTTATCATTGCCCTATTTCTGGCCATAAGAATGTTGAAAAGGTAACCTGTGTCTATTTCTCTTTGCTTTGCTTGTTTTAGGATCTTATTCACTGTGATAGTAAGGCTATTAATTTCCTTTTGTACCTTCGTATTAATAATGAACTGTCTGTGCTACTCAGTCTGTCGAAATCATCGTGGTCAGGAGTGCCAGTAATATATTTTAATAATGTCCCGAGAGCGTTTAAACTTCTCGCCTGCCTATGGTGAGTATTTATCAATCATAGAAGTCTGTCTATATGGCTTATGTTCGCGTGCAATATTTTCTTCATGTGCGATTGGGGGAAATGCTCTGTAGCGTTAAACGTTTCGTCTCGTAGTAGTTCGTAAAGAGTTAAGTTGGTGATATGTTTGATGTGTTCCAAATTTTTCCAGATTATAATGTCTCCGTCTACCACTGGGATGTACCTTGCGTTAGTGCAGTCCATTATCCGTCCCGTTGACAACGATGCCGATAACAATGTAAAAAATATCAGGAAAATCCTAAAACAAATATGTAAATGTCTATTAGTAACGACATAGGTTACTTAGCTTGCGCAAAGGTTGTCCTTATGGACCCTCCTTCCTCCTATAAGCACCGTAGTGCCGAAATCTTTTTCGACCTCCTCTTCGGTGTAGAGAGGCGTCAGTTTATTTCCTAGTCTTCTATTGTTTTTAACTAGTACTTTCTCTCCCTCCCAAACTCCCTGTCTTGTCGATTCCTGTTATGTATTTCAAGCTCCCTATCCTGCGCTTTTTCCAGACGAGAGGTTACCAGTTCATCCTCTTTTCCTGACTGAAAAATTGTAATAGGTATAATTTTCGTTACCGTATGAATGGACCTATTGTACTTGATCGTGGCCAAAATAATTATTTCTTCAATGTCATCCATATTTGTATCGAGTTTGAGGCTTCGCGATATTTCCATCAATGTGCTATGGAATCGCTCTACCTGGCCATTTGATGTACTGTGAAGGGGTGGGGCATTCGCGATGTCAATATTTAAATGATTCTTCAGCATGGATTTGATACTATTAGAATTCAGTGACTTTTCATTGTCACAGTAAATGGTTTTTGTACCTGAAAACATGTTGATTAGCTGAAGAAGCTGTGGCTTTACGTCTACTATTGTCCTGGACTTTAAGGACTGTCCTATAGCAAACTTTGAAAACTTGTCAATGCAAGTTAAGAAATACTTGGAGCCCGTTGAAAATATGTCGATGAGGAGGATCTCTCCACAATATGTAGGAAGGGGCGTCTGAGCAATAAGTTGCTTTTTAGGATGGCGGTCATACTTTGCCAGTCATACTGCGGCAGTTAGAGGCAAATTGTTTGGCTTTTCTCTTCTTTTTGGGGAAAAAATAGTTTTCCAATATTTGCTTTACATTCTCTTGGGGCGCTCGATGTGCTCGATTATGTTCGGTAGCGATAATTTCCTGCTGCTTGTTGTTGTTGTTGTTGTAACACAAAAACACTCCCCGAAGGTCGAACTGACAGTCCTTTGCCGGATATGAATCCGGTACGCTCCGGTACTCCCTTGCGGTACTGTCCGACTGTCGTGGTAGCGATTTGGTATTACCAGCCGAACCTTCTAGGTCATGTCACCCCTCTTTCTGTAAGGAAGGAGAGATGGGTAATGAGAGGTGAGAAGCATCATATGCATATTAGTGACCTCTTACGACCGGTATGCCTACCTCGGGCATATTCTAACCCCTAACCAGCAGGGGGTATTTCCTGCTGCTCGTTCGGGTCTGTTATGTCGTTGACAAATTTTTCCGTATGTCTAAATTTGACTGTTGGAAAAAGTTCAACCAGTTTGTCCTGAAATTGTGCTAGTGTATGTAAGTTGCAATACATTGCGTTAGCAACATCCACTTTTACCGCTTCTTGTAGGAGGCTTATTAAATCGATTTTTGTTGGAACGATTTTCCGTCATCCCTTGTCAAGTTTGGTTTTGTGACAAACCGGTTTCGGCGTTCTGCCATTTTCAATGCCTAGTTTCGTTCTGGTCTGTGTCTATCCGCTGCGTTGTTTTTATAGTCCGTGGGTGCTGTGGAACAGGAGCACGCAAGGCACATGTGCAGAGAAATCATAAGCAAGGAAGTAAGAGCCCAGGAAGCACAAAAAGGAAATAAGGAGCTGAAAATATTGAAAAGGCTACAACGAAAGCTAAAAAATAACAACATCGTCACAACGAAGGCAGACAAAGGAAACACAACGGTGCTAATCAGTAAGGATGAATATATAGCAAAGACAGAGAAGCTCATCGAGAAAATGAAATGCCGCATTATTAGGGATAACCCCACGGATAAATACCAGACCGAAGTTAAAGAGGTTATAAAAAATGCTACCAAAATAATAGACGAGAGGATGGCATATACCCTAACACAAATGAATCCATCTGCTCCTCCCCTCATTGCGTTACCTAAAATCCACAAGCAGGATACACCGATGAGACCTATAATTAATTTTAAGTCCGCGCCGGGTTATAAACTGTCGAAACATCTAAAAACGATTTTAAAGGACACTCTGAAACTAGGGCACGAATACACAATAAGCAATACGATAGAACTACTACAAAGACTTGAGACCGTTAAACTCACAAGGAGCAGTAAACTCGTATCCTTTGACATAAAGGAGTTATACCCGTCAATACCACTAACAGATACAATGGATATAGTCAACAAAACACTACTGGACAAAACTGAAGATAAGGTAAAAACTGCGCAAATTACCAACGCGCTAAGAACAACGCTGCGGCAAAACTATTTCCGGTTCAACAACAAAATATATAGACAGACAAACGGACTAGAAATGGGTAACCCAACATCGGCCATTCTCATGGAAACATTCATGCAAAACTTGGAAGGAAAATATATACAGGAGTTAAAAACCAAGTTAGGCGTGGCATTCTACGCTAGATACGTGGATGACATCATCTGCATCCTAAATGACGATAACGAAGGGCAAATACTAGAGTTCCTCAACAGGCAACATAGCAACATAGAGTTCACAATGGAAGTAGAAAAAGATGGAATAATGAACTACCTGGACCTAACTATAGGGATTGACAAAATAACAAATAGGTTCAACTACGGCATTTATAGAAAACCGACTGCCACGGACACCATAATACACTCTACATCAAACCATCCGCAACAGCACAAAAATGCAGCATTGAGGCACTTAGTGGATAGGCTTCAGAGAACGCCGCTCACACAGGAAGCATACTGGAGAGAGCTTAATACAATATATAACATAGCGGCAAATAATGGATACAAGAAAGCAATTGTGGATAAACTCAGAAGTAGCCATGGAACACAAAAAAGAGTAAACGTAGAGGAAAATCCAAAGGTTTGGACGGCAATGACATACACTGGAAAAACGACGTACAAATTAGCAAACTTCTTTAAAAGATATAACATCAACACAGCATTCAGAACATCTAACAACGTCGGACAAAAACTAAGAACCGACACTAATTCTGATGACCCATTCAACAGACACGGAGTGTATAGGCTTACTTGTGAATGTCAATACAGCTACATAGGACAAACAGGAAGAAAAATAAGCACACGATTCCGAGAGCATATCAGGGACTACAACAAAAAAACACGAAACCCCACCATAATACCAGAATCTAATTTCGCGAACCACATGTTCGAGAACAACTGCACCCCAGCTAACATAAAAACAACGGCTCGAATACTTCACGTACAAGGAAAAGGCCGGCGGCTTAATGTACTTGAGAACATGGAGATATACAAGTTAAAAACATTTGACGGCAGGATCATAAACGAACAAACCAACACTATCTCTGACGAAATATTTGAACCCTTAAAATTAGTTTACAAAAAACAGCACAAGCCAGCAGGTACAGCAACGAAACACGTAACAATGAACAAGCAAAAACGAAATATGAACCAAACTGCAAAAATCACCGATTTCTATCTACCTCAACCTACCGCTTAGCTAACAAGCGGTATGTCTACATACCTACAAAAACAACCCTTGGGACAGATAACAATTCGGACGTATCAATACCGCGCACACACACACGCATATTAACGTTACCTACCACGAACACATAGATTGACATTACCTGCCACAGCACCCACGGACTATAAAAACAACGCAGCGGATAGACACAGACCAGAACGAAACTAGGCATTGAAAATGGCAGAACGCCGAAACCGGTTTGTCACAAAACCAAACTTGACAAGGGATGACGGAAAATCGTTCCAACAAAAATCAGCTTACTACCCTGTCGGAAGATCAACACAACAAAATAAATCGCTTATTAAATCCTCTTTACTCCTGAACGAGATTGCCTGTTCTATGCCTTCTTCCACTAGCATCTGATTACGAAAGCAGTTCACTGGTTTATGAGTTCTTTCAATCGTGTTAGTCGACGAAACTTCGCTATGAATTGTTTCGGTACTCATGTTATCCAGGGCGTTCATATGTTGCCTAGACAATGCATCTGCGACTACATTCTCTTTACCAGGTTTGTCAATGAGTTTCGCGTTACATTCATCTATGAAGGCTTTCCATCTTTTAATCTTTCAATTTGGGTTTCTGTCTGAAACCGCAAAGTAAGCGGTTGGTGGTCTGTATGAACCGTAAGATCTGTTACGCCATACAGGTAGTTTCTAAGGGTTTTAAGTGCCCAAACGATGACCAACAGCTCTTTTTCGTTTGCGGCAAAATGCTCCTCACTACTGGTCAAAGTACGGGATATCATTGTTATAGGTTTCCCTTCCAGTGACAGGACAGCACCTATTGCGTGCGACGACGCATCCGTGGTTAAATCAACCGGTTTATTAAAATCAGGGTAGGTTAGTGTAACCTCCTCTGATGCTAGTATTTCCTTTAAGGTAGTAATGCCTTTTTTCTGTTCCTCAGTCAAATCAAGTTCGATTTTTTTCGACTGTGACGCAGTAATTCGGCCATATTCACCCCTCATACCTAATGAAACAGCGGTAGTACCCCGCTATGCCACTTAACCTTAAAAAATGTAAACACATGAGTTTTTCGCGTGAAATTTCTCAGCCGGCTTCCTATACAATTAAAAATTATAGTCTTGAGCAAGTGTATGATTTTGTTGACCTGGGGATTACTATGCACTATAAACTCAGTTTCAACCGCCATATTAACACAACAGTCAATAAGGCTAGAGGTGTCCTAGCATTCGTTAAACAATAGTCTAAAGAATTTAGCGACCCTTATGTAACTAAAGCCCTCTTCTCTACATTAGTCAGACCGATACTTGAATACGGTTCTATAATTTGGAACCCGCGATATGAGGTTCATGTAGATCGCCTAGAGTCAGTTCAAAAACAATTTTTACTATTTGCCTTAAGAGATTTTCATTGGGATCCCTTGTATAATCTGTCACCCTATACGAATCGTTTAGAACTCATTAATCTCCACAGTTTCTAGTCGGAGGGAAATCCTTGGAATTATTTTTATGATTAAATTTCTAAATGGTTCACTATCCAGCCCATTTCTTCTAAGTGAGGTGAACTTCAATGTACCGTCTCGTCCTTCAAGGCATTTTAAACCTCTAGTCTTAAAACAGTGCCGAACCAGTTTTCAGTTAAATGAGCCTTTTCGCTGTTTGTGTCAAGATTATAACTCTCTTTCTGGTAGATTTGATATTTCAGACTCGCTTTTAAGCATAAAAAAATCAAATCTTTCTGTGATAATTAAAACACGCGTTATTTATAGTTAATACTTAATAGATATACTTTATTAAAATACTAGCTTATACCAGTGGGTTCCACCCCCCATTCTTATAAAAAAAAATGCAGGTGTTAGGGATTGACCTCATATAAACCCTTACCAAATTTCACTTTTTTAGCCCAAATACTTCCAGAGATATGGACTATGAAAAATGCCAGTTGGAAGTTATCCCCAGTTTTTTTTTGGAGGTGGTAGGGATTATTATATACGCAATGTTTTGAAATTTTTATATACGTAATGTGGTTAGTGAAAATCAGTCAAATCAGACCCACAAAACATTGAGGCCCCATACAATCGATTGTTCCTATAAACGGGTTTTGGGCCAACACTCTTACATTAAAAAGCTATAAACGTGAAGTTTTGCAGGTTTTGGTTAGTGAAAATCAGTCAAAGCAGACAAACAAAACATATAGCCTCATACAGTCGACTGTTGCGATAAACGGGGTTTGGGCCAACACTCTTGCAATTAAAAAGATAGGAACGTAAAATTTTGCAGTTTTCACCTTATTATATACGTAATGTGGTTAGGGAAAATCAGTCAGATCGGACCCACAAAACATTTAGGCCACATAAAATCGATTGTGCTTATAAACGGGGGTTTGGCCATTACTCTTGCAATTAAATAGCTAGGAACGTAAAATTTTGCAGCTTTTGTACATATTGTGTACGTAATGTGGTTAGTGAAAATCAGTCAAATCAGACCCACAAAACATTTAGGCCCCATAAAATCGATTGTTCCGATAAACGGGTTTTGAGCCAACACTCTTGCAATTAAAAAGCTAGGAACGTAAAATTTTGCAGCTTTTCAACTTATTATATACGTAATGTGGTTAGGGAAAATCAGTCAGATCGGACCCACTAAACATTTAGGCCACATAAAATCGATTGTGCTTATAAACGGCGTTTTTGCCATAACTCTTGCAGATATAAAGCTAGGAACGTAACATTTTTGCAGCTTTAGTACTTATTATATACGCAATGTTTTGAAAATTTTATATACGTAATGTGGTTAGTGTATATAAGAGAAAACTCTCATCGGCTTTAATGCATTTCTTAATTCTTAATGTATAATCTAACTGATGAGGTTTTCTCTGTAGCTGAGCAGTTTTAGATATCGGCGATTAACAAACCAAAGCCTTTGAACGACTCGGCACGAACGAATAATCCGAGCGTTATGCGGATGCGCCCCTCGCGCCGGTCGGGCGGGATATCGTAGGTAATCCGTTTGGGGACTATTAAGAAACCCAAAAATGATATTAGCCCCCTCAGAGTAGTGGGCTCCTGAAAATTCCTGATGGCATTCACTTTATCCGTGCACGTCTTGATTCCGCCCTGTGAAACTAAAGACCCCAGGAGTTCTACTTCGGTTCTGAAAAATTTTGATTTTTTCGCCAACACTCTCATGTTGGCTTCGAATAAACTTCTTAAAATCACTTCCACATCATCTAAATGTTGTTCTTCGTCTTTGGAAAATATAATGACATCATCCATATAGACAAAACATTTGCTTCCTATGTGTTCTCTCAATGAATCATCTATTGCCCTCTAGAAAATGCTGGGAGCATTCTTTAGACCGAATGGCAATCTACAAAATTCATACTTTCCACTTTTTACGGAAAATGCTGTTTTTTCTCTGTCCCGTTCTAGCAGGTTGATCTGATGGAAACCAGATTTTAAATCAAGGGTAGTAAAAAATTTACTTCCACCTAGATTTGATAAAATTCCCGTCATATCCGAGATTCGATATTTATCGCTGACGGTTTTTTCGTTGAGCTTTCGAAGGCCTTTCTTCAAGTTTCGTCAAGGCCTTTCTTTTTACCACCCATATGGGATTATTATATGGTGACCTGGATGGCCGAATGATGCCGTTTGCTAGCAGTTCTTGAATATCCTTGTTCACGAAATCCGAGTCGCCCAATATGTAAGAGTATAGCCTTGAATACACGGGGTCTTCGTTTGTAGTGCGAATCGTTGCCACTACGTTTGTGTTGTATGGTAGTGCTTGGTTAGGGTCTGCAAACACCCCATTTATGCTACCAATAATTTTTGAGAATGCTTATTCTAGATTTTGTGGGACGTTTTCCGCCTGTAGTCGCAAGTGACTAATATCCTCGCTAGATACAAATAGAATAATCTCCTTACCAAAATCATGTGTTATTGTGTTTGTATTTAAATTAATAGACGCGTGCACCTTGTTCAATAAGTCAAGGCGAATTACACCGTCAAATGAAGTAAGATTAGGTAGTAGAAAAAATTCTGCTATTGTCCCAAAAATTTTTACCTTGCATTTATGTTTGATGGGGTAACGCCATGAATAGACTTTACTAAAAATGTATTTTCTACTGGTCTTATTCCTTTCAGCCCTGAAAGGGGCCTGATATAGCTCTTTGACGCCCCTGTGTCAACAAGAAGCTTGACTTCTTTTCCTCCTATTGACCTTGAAATCCAAGGAAGAAGGGACTTTGCCCTAAAAAATTAACCTCATCGGATTCGATGTTGTCGGCTGTCTACTCGGCTTCGTTATTGTATGTTTCTTCATTTTGCGACTCCCGCTCGTCGGTAAGATGGTTTACGCGCTGTATTTTGGGTCCTGTGTACCGTCCTGAGTTCCCTTATGGCTTACCGTATTGTTCCTGGCTGGGATTACTTGCTTGGTTTTTAAATTGGGATATGGAGGGATCTACTTCCATAGGCTAAATGCGCCTTTGACCCGAATAATTACTATTGGGAAATGGTTTTTGTGTATTTCCATAATTCTGTGGACGAATGGCCTGTTTAATTTGTTTACTTACTAAAAAATGCGGGTTTTTATGACCCACACCATGATCGTAGGTAGGTGTCTTTTGATTGACAGGATTTTGACTTCCGCCAGGTTTTTCTTGAAATCTGTTCGCGAAATTCATTGCGAAAGCGTAACGCTTATTCTTGGCATCTACCTCTTGTGCCAAAGCCAAAGCGGATGAGAGGTCAGATGGCCTAGATGCGAACAAGATATCACATAGTGGTTTCCTTAAACCTGATATAAATACTCTGAGTGCATCGGCCCTATATTTCTCATTTATAGTGTCTGCAACACCACTCTCATAAGACATTATTGTCTTATTTGCTAACAGAGTTAGCTTCTTTTCTACTTAGTCATAGAATTCTAGGCATGTCATTGATCCCTGTCTCAGGGTGGATAATTCCTGCTCGATAAGGTATATCGGCCGTTTGTCTGCGTAAGTAAAGTCAAGTCTGGAGATTATAGCGTTAAAGTTAAGCACTGTGTTAAAAGAAGAAAGTACTGCGTCGGCAGCACCTCTCACTTTGTTTCTGATAATAGTAACAGCTTGGTAGCGCGTTCACTGCCATCGTACCTCCTAAATAATTCGTAGGCTGTGTGTGCGGCTTCCCGCCAGGATACGTACGTGCCTTGATGGCCAAAAAATTCCGGAAGGGATTTTATCGCGTCAAGCGTAATGTCGCAGGTAGCTAGGAGGTTAATTGTTACCCTGCCATTTTTCTACCTTAGGTTTGTTACCTTAGGTTTGTTTGTTGTTACCTGATTCTGCAAAGCAAGAAGCTTTCTGTCAAACTCCGTTTTCTGTTCGGCTAAAGCTCTCCTGACCTCTGCTTTTACTATCTCGCTAACTTGTTCTGTATTCATTGTATTTTGTCTGTTTGTTGCTAAATTCAACTTCTTAAAGAGGTCCTCCAACAGCTAGGGCATCTAACATTCAAAATTTTTCTGCAAAATTTCACCTATTCTTTATTAATTATTATTATTTTTTTTTTTTTTTCTCAGTTTCGGTTTTGCACTTTCACTAAATTCTTAAAGAGCACTTCACTTACCTCTTCATACTTAAGTGTTATCTTAGCCTATGTTAATTCTTGATTTTCTTCTTTGGGTTATAATGATTCTTGTTTCTTCTCCTTCTGCTGTTGCTTGCTACTCTTCAGTCTGCTTCATTAACTTCGTATTCACTAGGATGCTTGTTTCAAATCCTTCTAACTGTTTGCGATTATTATTTATCCATTAGCATCAAAATGATTAGTGTTTTACAGCCCCACGTTGGGCGCCAGTTGTGTTTTATTGCACGTGTGTGCTTTATTGAGCTACATTTACAACTGATTCTTAATTGTGATGTTGTCATAGCGCAATGACCACAGTCGATAGCAATAGCTATTGTTTTGCTAACACAGCGACATGTGCCAACCATTTCTTCTGATCTAGCTAGTTGCATGAAGTGGCATGCTGTCGTAATTTGGCTGAATGTGATTGACCTGGGCGAAGGCTAGGAAGACAACTGTGACATTTGGTTAGTGACATCTGTGGGAAGAAACTTATGATAACTTGTATGTATATAAAACATCTGGGAAGCTAAGTGTGGACTTGTAGTGTTATTGCTTTAATTTGATACATTATGTGATATTGGCAAAAGGGTCGCTTTCATAAAAGCCGGTAATCGTTAACCGGAGTTTTATTGACGTATTTTGTATGGTTACCTGTTAAATTAACCACCGATTAGTCTTAACCGGCTTTTATAAAAGTGACCGTAAGGGACGCTTTCGCAAAAGCCGGTTAACGTTAACCGGAGATTGTGAAAACGGCACTAAAACTTACTTGTCGCACTTTTAGTTAAAATCGCTGTATTCATAAGCAATCCGCTTCAAAAAGTGGATGACACTGTATAACTAGAAATATAAATACTATATTTTCCGATGTTTAGTATAAAAGTTATTTAAACTTACGTGTGTTTGTATGTTTGGCTGCTTTCTTAACGCCACAAGGATGTATGGCCGGAATATAAAAAAAGTACGCGTAGCTACTTAACGTCTTTATAAATGTATACCAAAGCCTTTAAAAATGGGAATTTAGTTTAATTAATTTATGTTTACATAATAAATACATTGTTAAGTTAATATTTATTGTAAACTTACTTGTATGTGTGTATAGAACCACTATGTTCGATAATACGCATGTACTCGTACTGCGGTGGGGAAATTGTTTGTATGTTCACAAAATTCTGTAAGAGAATTAAATTGTTATGGTTTTGTTAAATTTTCATAATTTTCCAACAAACTTACCAAATTCAGCATTATCAGAAAATTCAAATAATCAGAATTAAAGCAAAAGAAGAACCAGTGTTGCTACAATTTCGTTTGTATTAAGATTTTGAGTTTTTAGTTCAATTTCAAAAGTTTTGTAAAGAAACAACACAGTCGATGAATGCCAATCAGATGAAATTTAACAAGGGAGCTTCAAGTCGCCAACTGTCAAAAACGTCAATGGCTGACAAACCTTGTATAATTAAACAATGGCGTGATCCATGTATTCTGGTATTCGGCCGCGCTTCAAAAAAAGAACTCTTGGTTTTGATACCTTTTCCGATATTTTTGGACTTGTTTTAGCAGTAACGTGCTGTCGAATAGAATAACCACATGATTGGACCAATTTACCAAAACGTTATACAGCATTTAAAGGAATACAAAGGCCTGCAATTGATTTCGATTACCGATGAGGGGTTGAATTGGAACATGTGCAGAATACAGACTCCCAGCCCCGGGAAAAACTAACTATGGGACAGAGTCCGTCTTCTCCAGATTTCAATGTACACGTTTTTTTGAGCAAAGTAAGAGCAGTGAAAGTGAAAATGTATAATCGTGAATATATCTGAAAATTCTATATCGATTCTCAAATGAGTGACATCATTATACAGGTTCTTAAAAACTATTTGTATAAATATGTATATCAAACGAAAATCCTTTTAATAACATGTGTAATGATGTTACTGATTTAAAAATCGGTTCAGTATTTTCAGATGTATATTCACGATTCTAACTCTATATTCAGTTTTTTCCGAGGCTAGGAGCCTGTATTCTGCACTTAACTCTTTGGAATTGCCAACACATGAAGCGTAGATAAAGAGATCGAGGGTGACATGACCTAGAAGGTTTCACTGGTCAAAAATCGCTTCCACGACAGTCGGTCAGTACCGCAAGGGAGTGCCGGAGCATACTGCGCTTAAATCCGACCAAGGACTGTTAATTCTGTTTTGTTGTTTTTCCGACAGGGTGAATGATTGATGTATATTTGCACGATTTTTCGTCATCCCTTGTCAAATTTGGTTTTGAGACAAACCGGTTTCGGCGTTGTGCCATCATTAGTGTCGATTTTCGTTCTGATCTGTTGTGGTCGTTTGTCTTGTATTTATACAAGGTGGCGCAAAAGTAATCCTTTATAGCATTTTCTGATAGGAGGATTACTTTTGCGCCACCTTGTATAAATACAAGACAAACGACCTCAACACATCGGAACGAAAATCGACACTGATGATGGCACAACGCCGAAACCGGTTTGTCTCAAAACCAAATTTGACAAGGGATGACGAAAAATCGTTCCAATATACATCAATATACATCACTGTTAATTCGACAACACTCCCCACAACCTTCGGGGAGTGTTTTTGTCGCTACCACAACAACAACAAAAGCGAGGGAGCCTGTGCAAGTTGACGGAATCATTGTTGTTGTTGGACACGTCCACCATTGTGTCAAAAGGAAGCCAGGAATGAAAAGGTTAGATATTTATGTATTCTGCTGTTTTTGTGTTTGTTAATAAACCAGAAAACGAAAACAGAATCTTAGTAGAATATTCATTTATTTGTTATGTAGGTGTAAGTGGTAAAATACGTGCAGAGGTGTACGTTCATATTTGTAACAGGAGCTTTCACGGGAAGTTATTGTTGACACCATAGCGTCTATAGGATTGGATAGGCTATAACCACTCAAATCCGCTAGAAATCAAATATCTGAAAGGCATTTGTTAGGCTTATTTGTAGACCAATTGTACCCGAAAGGCATTTGTTTGGCATGATTGTAGAACAATTGTACCCATAAGGCATTAATCGAGGATAACTCTCTTTAGAGTTTGCCAAACCGGTTCAACTAGTTCGAGTTCTGAAATTTTTCCTTATTAGAATCTGGTATTTTAAACACGGCGATGTACTACGAGATGGCAATTGTCCGCATCTGCATCAGCACCAACCAATTGACATACTAATCAGCCTCTGCATCAGCAATATTTAATTTATTTATTTATTACGACTCTTCGAGCCTAGATCAACACTTAAAGAATATTATTACATTAGTTAAAATAAAATCCGCCGTGGTGTGAAGGTAGTGTTGCCGGCCTACCACACCGAAGGTCCATGGTTCGAGCCCTGGTACAGGTAACATCAAAAGTGATTTGAAAAAAGTTTTTCAAAACGGGGTCGCCCCTCGGCAGTGGTTTGGCAAACTCTCCGAGTGTATTTCTGCCATGACAGGCTTCTCAGCAAAAATTCGTCTCCTTTGTAGATGCCGTTCGGAGTCGGCAAAAAACTGTAGGTCCCACCAATTTGTAGGGAAAATTCAAATCGGCACACCACAAATTGGAAGAGAAGCTTGGCGCAAAAATCTCTTAGGAGGTTTATGATGATATACCTGTTGTATATCGCGCCATAGAGAGAGAGAGTTAAAATAAAATCATATAATCTATCTAATACTTAAAGATTTGGCGTACTCATATAGCCTTTTTTTGAATAGGTTAATATCGCAATTTTTCACACTTTCTGGCAATTCATTAAAGCATTTTAGCCCCTTGTAAAAAAGACTATTTTTGTTCCGGTTATGAACCTCGTAGTTAAATTTGATACTTGTTCGCAGATAATCGGGTAAATTTCCGTTTTTTATGTTGTAAATAAATTCCATAGTATGAAAAAATATTTGTTGTTTTACACTCATCCAATTCAAACTTATAAGCATATCTTTTATTGGAGTATCATACCGTTTGCATAATATAAAGCGCATGGCTTTATTCTGCATTTTTTGCGCCTTTTCAATTTGAGAATCTTTCATTATAAAGAAAATTGTAGAGCAATAGATAAAATGAGGCTCAACTATTGATCTGTATACTTTTACTTTATAGTGGCTACTAAAATTCTTACAAGTTCTCTGCATGTACCACTAATTGTATAATCAATATGCGAATCAAATTTTAATTTGCTGTCTATTCGGATACCCAGGTATTTAATTGTATTAACGTTTTCAATTTGGGTATTATTTATTTTAATGGGTTCAAGATCCGCAATATTTTTTCTTGTAATTACCATATATTTTGTTTTCTCGATATTTATTTTTAGCCTGTTAGCACAAAGCCAAATATGAAGGGCATTTAAATCAATCTGTAGTTTTTCTCTTATATCCTTCTCGTTTTTTCCATTTATTGAGATAAGCGCATCGTCAGCAAATAGTTTAATAGAACTGAATTTCAAAATAGAATTGATATTATTAATGTAGATATTAAATAAAATAGGGGCAAGAACGGAGCCTTGGGGTGGGCCAATCTTGACGTCCACTTTCTCTGATAACGTAGAACCAATGACTGTTCTTTGCGTTCGATTTGGTAAAAAATTTTTAAACCAATCTAATTCCACATCTCGAATGCCAATATCTAATAAATTATCGATTAATATTTTTTGATCAACAGTTTCGAAAGCTCTTTTAAGATCGATGCATACAGCTATGATCGACTTTTTATTATTAAGTTCTTCTTTCCATTCAGCTAAAACCATGTTTAAGGCTGTTTCACACGAGTGCTTTTGTCGAAATCCCGATTGCTGTGGTAAGAGTATATCATTAATTTCTAAATATTGCACCAGTTGGTTTTTTACGACAACTTCTAAACATTTTTCGTCACTGGCAAAGGTATTTATTGGTCGTATCTTCTATACCAGTTCACATACTAGCCACCATATACATCAATATCATACCATTCAAAATACTAGTCTGTGTTTACATCAGGAACATACTAGTCTGTCCATACACCAGAATCATACAAGCCGTCATACTAGTCAGCCTATGCATCAGTATCATACCAATTACTGTGCCACTTCATAGTAGGCTACTTCATTTTGGGTTGAAAAATACCCGAAAATTTGCAAAATTACATTACAAACAACTTTGTTGAAAACCTCAGATATAAAATATGTGTCTATCAAAATAAATATTACTTCACTATATTAAACAATTGAAACAAATGTCAATAGAAGTAAAGTCGCTAGTTATAGCAGTTTTGTCCTTGGAAAACATTTATAAAAATTATTAGTATTCTGAAATAGCAAAAACTGTGGCGCCGGGTGCGAAATAAAGAAAAAAAACGTATTTTGAGAGACGCACTAAAATCTGTTAGTTTATTAAGTATTAATTTACAACTTGTACTTAGCATTTAGTTTTACAGTCACTTACACTTGTGTTTGGCTTAAAACCCGATCGTGTAAAAAATAAATATAAGTTAAATAAATTTTTTTTTATAGACTTGTACAAGAAAACTAGCGGAACTATTGCTTTATATTACTTTGAAACAAAAATAAAACCTGTACAGGAAAATTAACGGAGCTTGCAATTTATGCCGTAGCTAGAAATATTTTATGAGAGCGAAATAATTTGACAGCGAATCAGTGGGCATAGCCATACGAAAAGGTGTAGCCGAAATAGCTAAAATTGATGGCGGCGTTTCCCCCCCCCCCCCCTCCCGCCCCCCATAAACTTTGGGCAGGTCTCTGTGCAATGTTTACACTTTACGTCAAATTTTGCTAGCTTTACAGAAGATCGAGTGAACAGGTTTTTATGACAGCACTTCGAACTTGACCGTCATTGAATGTGTGAACATCGATGACTACGCCTTTTGGCCAGGTATTCTTCTTTAAGTTGTCATCCACGACTACAACCACACCTCCTACTGTAAGAGGTTGTGGTGCCTTATCGAACCACTTAGTTCATCTGGTATACAGGGTAAGCAGGGTAAATACTCACGGATCCATCTCTGCCAAAACTGTTCCGAAATTTGGCTGGGTATCCTAAAATGTCTTCCCAAATCTCTGACGCTTGAGCTTTAATCACCCCTTTCACGTATTCCACTAGAATCGCATAAAAGAAAATGCTTCAGAGTTAATGCGTCCATTTGAGGATAATCTATAGGTATATAAGTCAGTGGGTGAGAGTTTTATATATACTCAACGTCGAGCAAACCTGCCCTGAGCACCTCTTCTTGAATATTCGTTTTTGGGAGGATGTCCAATAAAATGGAATTAATCGAGCGGACCATTCACTCCCAAGCAACGCCCATGTGCGGGCTGACAGGTGGAATAAAGTGCCACTTTATTTCAGGATGGCGACGTTCCAGGTCTTCGGATACCAGTCGTTTTATCTCTGTTTGCAGCACACGGCTCGCACCACGAAAATTAGTGCCGTTATCAGACCATATCCACTTCGGTACCCCGCGCCGCGAAATAAATTGTTTCAGCATTAGTAAATGTGAATCTCTTGATAATGAGTTTGAAATCTCAATGTGAACTGCTCTGATTTTCGAACAGGTAAAAACCACACCTGAGCGCTTTTCCCGTCGCCTGCCAATCACTACTTCAATAGGGCCAAATAAGTCTATACCCGTGTTTGTAAATGGCCCCTCGTACGCTTCAAACCTCTCTGTTGGGATATTTCCCATCTCCGGGGGTGCTGGAAGCGCTTTACGATCTCGGCATAGTTGACAATTTTTCGCTGTTTCTCTGACCAAAGCTCTTAAGCCTTGCACCCAATATCGCTGTCTCATTTCATTAACAACAATTTCGTTGGGGTGATCATGAAACTTTCCATGGAGAATCTTTATATATAGCGCTGTTTTATGATACTGTGTTACTTTTCCCCGGAAGTTGCATTTCGGCGGCGAACGCATCCTCTTTGCGAATAATAAAACATTCAACTTCTGCAATGTCACTTATTTCACCCAACTTGCTGAGCTATTTAGTGATACTCTGAAGGAACTTGAAGACATAGTTTTGTGCATTCCGCAGTTTTACCGATTTGCTAAACCGTTAAGGATGCACGCTGATCGCCGACAGAGGTGAAATTTTAGACGTTTTCAAACCAACGTGGCAAACCATTTCGCGATCATGTTCATAATTGTCACTTATATCAGTATGTAGCCATTCCCCTTCTTTTGGGTCAAAAAGGATGGCCCAACATACCACCGCGCTGCTTCATTAAATTCTGCATTATGCGTCCTCTTAGTACCTTCATCAGCAACAATCTCACCGGATGGCACCCATCTCCATTCGTCCGTATTGTAATCCTCTAAAATTTCACCAACGCGCACGACCACAAATTGATTAAACTATCTTGCATCTGATTTAATCCAACACAAGACATTTTGGAATCTGTCCAGAATACTCGCCTTTCGATGCAGATTGACAGCTCAGTACAAAATAAATTTTGATAGCCGCAACCCAAGTATTGCCCCCCTTAATTCCAGTCTAGGAATCGATAGTGGTTTGAGCGGCGCCACACGAGTCTTAGACGCAACCAAGCAACAACAGCCTTCGACGCTTTATCTGCCCAGAGGTATACCACGGCCGCATACGCGTCTAGGCTGGCATCCCCAAAGGTGTGCAGCTGGACCCGTTCTCCACCACTTACTAGAGGATAGCACCGATGTACCTTAATCTTAGCGATGGCAGGCACACGTTGTATCCAGTGCCACCATTTATCTTGTTCTCCTGTGTGTAAAGTAATGTTGTTTTTATTGTAAATTTGCTTAGGGAAAAATGTGAGAACGTCTTCCGCAGGTGACCACCACATGCCGACGATCTTCTCATGCTGAAAAAGTGATTCATCGATGTATTCTGCTTTGACTCCCCTGTTAACGCCAACAAAACGTTCCTGGAGTTGGACTTCCAACTTCGCATTTCAAATCCCCCTTCGGAGTGAATGTAACGGACTGTCGTAGCCATCTTCATTATTTCGTCTTCAGTTTCCATACTCTGTAGCAAATCCTCCACAAAGGTGTTATCCAAGATCGCTTCCACGGCTTCTGGGTGATGAGTTTCGAAGCGGGCAGCATTTTTCTTTTTAATGTAATTAGCCAGCAATGGAGAACAAGTTGCCCCAAACGTCATTACTTGTACACAGATGGTTGCTTTGATGTCTCAGCCTCACGCCACAAAAATTTCTGAGTAGTCTGGTCCTTCTGCCTAATACGTATTTGGTGAAACATCTCGCGGATGTCAACGCACAAAGCTATCGTTCTCTCCCTAAACCGGATTAAAATACCTAACAGCGATTTCATTAGGTCTGGGCCTTTTAAAAGTACATAGCTTAAAGCGATCTTATCGGTCGCAGCTGCTGCATCCCACACTTACCTGGTTTTATTTTTGCTAGGGTTGTTGACAGTGAATATCGGTATGTACCAAGATTTGGAAGCAGCCAGCACTCCCCATCTCGCAGTTTTCTTACATAGCCCCATAGTTCATACTTAATGGTTTCTACCAGAAATGACTTCAAGTTTAGAACCTGTGACATCCTCTCCTCAAGGCATTTAAGCCGTCGCTTGGCCATGGGTAGCGAGTCAGGCAGCTGAACATGGCCGGTTTCCCATCGCTTTTCGCTCGCTGTATATTTAGTGATTAAATCCATTATACGCTGTGAATGCTCGTCTTCCTTGGAAAGCAAGGGGGCGACTTCTCTGACTCCAATTAATTATACAGAATAATGGAACTTAATTACCTCCTCCATGTGGATCTCGGGGCTGTATGTGCAAATATGCATTACATGTTGTGTCGAAGCAGCGTGAGCATCGCTACGTCCATAAACGGACCACCCCAATTTAAATTCTGCTGGTACTAAGTTGTCACCATCTTGCTCTCGAACTTGTCTGAGAACACCCAGTGTAATGTTGTCGAGGCCGGTAACAATACGAGCCTGTGCTTTAATGTATGGCTCAATCGGTAAATCCTTTAAATGACTTCGGCACGTTACGGCAACACTATCAAGTCTTTGAACGGGTAATTTAAGTCGGGTTACAGTGCGAACACCTTTTACCAAGAACTTTCTTGAGCTTGGGCTTCGAGCAGAAATGTGGAGTGCAACAGACTTGGAATTTACCTCATTTTCCGTAATTTCACCTGCCCATTGCAGACAGAGCTCTTCCATAGGCCCGTCAAGGCCTAGTTCTGCTGCCAACCCATCTTCAATAAAAGTACAAGCCGACCCTTCGCCAATAAAGGCGTAAGTACTTATTGAGCCCAGTTTTCCATGAAGGGCGACTGCTATGTAACGGAAGATGGCACATTTATTTTCCCTGGCATGAAATAAGACTGTGCTGTTGCGAGAAAGGTCGTCTTTAGCTTCAGATTCTGCCGAAGATCTAGTATTTCTATGGGGAAAGTGAAGAAGCAAGTTGTGCGGCATTTTGCAGACATCAACGGCACACCTCCTTCAAAAGTTACAGCGTCGTACGAAATGCCTTTTGAAACACCTTATACATAATTTGTTATCCCTCACAAATTTCCACCTCAAGTCTAGCTTCAACGCTTTTAATTCACCACAATCTGAAAGGCTATGTGGCTTTGAACACTTTGGCCAGTTTTCTCCTTGTCATGAAGCATAACTCTTTCTCTGGATGGCTTACGATATCTCTTTCTGCCCTCATAGCATAAAGCGACGTGGTACTTTGCTCGATGGGTGTAACTTGACTTGCACAGGTGGCAAGATTAGAGGGCCATACGTCGAATGTAGTTATGTCAACGCGCCCATGAGTCATTCGGTGCTTACCCCAATCTAGTCTAAGATCGAATAGAAGTCTGCACAACAATTAATTCAAAAGCATTGAATCGTTTAGGTATTCCTCAAGACCAATGGCTTGTATTGTAGCCCTATAAATTTGCACGTTCAGGGCAAAGTTCACTAAGGTGTCAAGCTTTTCTGCTTTGACAACAGGTTGTTGCCTTAATCTCTTTTGCAGAGTCTGGTGGATGACGTCTGGACGCCCATACAACATGCATAGCATTTCTATAGCAAAATACACCGTGCTAGGCATCATTAACTTACCCCTCGCAGCATCTAAAGCTGGCCCCTTTAAACATTTTTGCAAACGAATTAAACTTTCCTGGTCTGTGTATGAAGAGTGGCCACTCTTCGGGGTTGCCAGAAAAGGACGGTAAGTCCTTGGGCATGACTTGACGTGCGGGGACGTGTGACGTGGATAAAGTTATGTCCGCTAAAGAATGTCGCTGAAGAGGAAAACTTGTGCTAGCTATGTGAGGTGATGTAATTGGCTCTGTATAATTAGTAAAATTATTATTGGTTACTGAATTGAGTACGCCCGGACGGCACTAGATTGGGAACAGATACATTGGAAAACGCATTGTAAGACGAGAGAATATTGTTATGTTATATTGGATTGCCATAGGTAATGGGATTTATTTACGGTCCCACTGGTGCAAAATATGTTTTGCAGGTTAAAGCATATCGCGGCTGTCCCTAGTATGTGTATCAGGCGTATAATGATTTTGGGTAGTTGGAAGGGAACTGACCCCGAATCTAAACGACGTGTGTGACGAGGGTGCGTTCAAGTTATAAGGCGCGCTCTTCGTGCACTGTGAATCGGTATTCGCAGCATTACCATGGACACCAAGCCCGGAAAGCTGCGCACTAAGGTTTTGGGTCCTAGTTTCTATTTTCGAAAGGGTATTTGACTTGATTGGAGCAGTGGGTGCCGATGAGACAAAGTAGCCCGTTTCTATAACCTTTCGATAAGAATTTTAACGCAAAGTACAACCCTGTTATGTAGTTATCGCTGAATAGTGTTTCTATAAGTGTGGTAAAAATGTATTTTCGTTATGGATTTTGATGCTTATAATGGCAGTGATAACAACTGTAAAATCCAAACTAATTGCATTATATGCACATTTTTTATGTTATTAAAAATAAATTGTTATAAAAAAATAAAAACAAAAATTAAATGTAAGTAAAAGTTTAAAAAAAAAAAAAATTTGCCACGATTCGAACTCGATTCTCCCGCTAGTTAGAGCAATATCTTATCTATTAGGCTATTGAGACCATTGTACGGTGTGCGTCAAATGTTTTATTTGTCACCTAGGCCTTTTTGCCTATCCTTTTCTCATTTTGATATAACACACCACGAACATATCGCAATGTGAATTTTTTTCATACAGAAACGCTTTTCATAACGAAATCGTTACAAGCCATGCGATACATAATCATTCGTTATTATAACGAAAAGTTACAGAAACGGCCTACAGGTCACTTGCGGAGCTCTTTCTCCACTAACACTATTACTTACAAAAGTAGCACGAGCAATCCGTAGTCGTTTTTGAGGGTTAGCTATGCGCAAAATACCAGAGCGCGTGCGAGGTGGTGACATATCATGAACTAAATTCTCATTTGGCATAGTTTTTCCTGCAGAGATTATCAGCGTTGAAGCGATTACACCCTGAGCACTGGACTGGAATCTATCCGGCAAATAAATGTGTCCCCCTGTAGGCGCGCTGCCAGTTATTGATGCTGGGGCGCCGGTCGTGGCGTTTGTACCTGTTGATGCAGCCGACGTTGTGGAAGCAACGGTATTAACATCTCTCACCTAGTCCTGTTGCTGTCATAGCCGACAATTGTTCGTCGTCCGACATTTTCACTTTACGGGATGATTTCAGCCTGATCAACTTCAGAACGCCAATCACCAAAAGGGTGGGTGTAATTGCTCCTCCGTAACTACTTAAGCCGCCTCTTAAAGTGTCGAATTTACGAAACTATTCAACTTTTAGCCAAAGTATTTTAGTATGTGGCCCCGGGTGAGAAATAACGAAAAACGGGGTTTGAGTGATGATATAAACGCACTAAAGTCGGTAAATTTAATTTACAACTTGTACTTAGCATTTAGTTTTACAGGCACTTACACTTGTGTTTAGCTTAACACCCGATCGTCTAGAAAAGAAATATAAGTTAAATTCATTTGTTTTATAGACTCATACAAGAAAACTAGCGGAACTATTCCTTTAAATTGTTTCGAAACAAAAGTAAAACCTGTATAGGAAAGTTAACGGAGCTTGCAATTTATGGCATAGTTAGACATATTGTACAAGGTGGCGCAAAAGTAAGCTTCCGATGTTCAGCATTTCGGTTGTGGCACGTGCAGTGTGTGCTGTTGCACCGTCTTGTTGGAACCACATGTTTTCCAATCCCAATTCATCAAGTTGCGGCAAAAAGAACTCGTTGATCATTGCTCTGTAGCGCTCACCATTCACAGTAACCGTTTGGCCCCGACCGATTATTGGTCAAATAAATAGTCAGCAATATTCCGCGTTCTGGAGCAGTGTAGCGTAACATTGTTTATTAACGTGTATTTCGCATGTGTTTACTACACAAATGTCAAAACTGAACTGACTTTAGGGGTCAATCGCAAAATTTATAGCATTTTCTGATAGGAGGATTACTTTTGCGCAGTAACCGTTTTTCACCGACCGATTATTGGTCAAATAAATAGTCAGCAATTTTCCGCGTTCTGGAGCAGTGTAGCATAACATTGTTTATCAACGTGTATTTCGCCTGTGTTTACTACACAAATGTCAAAACAGAACTGACTTTAGGGGCCAATCGCAAAATTTATAGCATTTTCTCATAGGAGGATTACTTTTGCGCCACCTTGTATGAGAGCGAAATAGTTTGGCAGCGAATGAGTGGGCATAGCCATACGAAAAGATGTAGCGGGAATAGCTAAAATTGACGGCGGCGTAACTTTACAGGCGACGCAACAAAAACTATACGAATTAGTCTGACCAGAAATCGTGGCTGTTATGGAATAGTACTATAATTTTAGCCTGTATATGTTTGTTGCTTTCGATTTTAATAATTGATTACGAATTCTTATCAACTACTTACAAAAGTATGTTTTATATTTAATTAATTTAAATACTCAGAATATTAGTTGTAGGACGGCGCACAGTGTAACTTTTTTCCAAAAGTCCAAAGAACAATGTTCTCCAATCTCAAAATTTTTTTGACATGCAACAGATTAATAACCAACTGTTAAGAAAATGTATACGACAAATGTCGTACAAAGCAAAGTAAAAAACCCACGATCACCATGACAAGCATTATGAAACTTGGATAACTGAAACAAGTGTAAAAATCATTTCACAGTCCAAAATTTTTGACCAACTTTGTGGCCACGTGGAGGATTTTTGGATAACTGTTTTGACTTCAAACTATTTTATTTAACATACTTGGGTAGTTTATAACAGCATTAGTAAGTTTCAGCCACGTAGCCATTTACAAAATTTTTTTTTTTTTTAGGCAGCCAGTTTGGTAAGCTTAGAAAAGTTTTCGTTTTCAATAGAATAAAACTTGCATGATTTGGCCCAATTTGATTGAAGGAATACAAACACATTAAAGGGAATTTCATATAGTTTCAGATAAAAAAAAAACCATTGCCAAATTTTGCGTTTTTCTTTGTAATCACCAACTTAGGGTCTCTATGCCCTCGCTCACTTATGAATGCACGGTGACCTAACAATGGAATGTCCTCAGTTCAAGTCTACAATACTACATCCCAAAAAAAGACGGTTATACCTGAAATGGTAAAAACCCGGAAAAAGGAAAGTTGTGCACTGAATAGCCTTCATTGTTTGTCATATGGGTTTTCCCATAGTTAACGAGTTGTGCACTTATCCCATCGACTTATGTTATGTACGCACGCCTACCTAAGGGTCGTCTATTTTGGGTGATACTTCTAAGCAATTGAGTGCTTCGGCAATATACATATGTATCACATAAATGCCTACCGCTCGCTCGGTGTTTGAGATCTTAGGTAGAGCTTTAAAACAAAGAAATGGGTAAGTATATTTTTGTTAAGCATTATCAGGTATTATTTTCACGTAAAACCCAATTTCTTACTCTATGACAAGTGATATAACAAAATGCTTGGGCTAGGACTATATAAATAGAGATCATAGCTAAAAATTAATCATACCAAAGGCGGACTCATTGAAGTAAAACCAACTGCACTATACCAAATTTTCCTATATCATCAACTAGTTATGGCTATTTCACGAAATGAAGTTTGGCTAAAAAGCAAAGATGGAGAAACGAACAAACCCATATTTTGAGTATAATTGGAATAGATGTGGATCATTCAAAATTTAAAAAATACATCATCCAGCCAACTTATAATATTCGTAAGAGATGGGCATGTTGTTTTCGATCTACAAGTAGATTTACTGAGAAAAACTCTGAATGGTTATTAGAAAATCTGGATTTCACAGATTATATGCTTGATGTTGAGCCATGCATTTCTCGTGATATTCCTAAGCCGGGAGGCCAACAAAAAACTTCTCTGAGTCATCTATGCGCACAAAAAAACGAAAAGCTAAGGAACTAATGAACAATGTCGACAATGATCAACTGTTAATGGCAGCGGAATTGAAATTACGATCATCAGGGAAAAGAAATTCTGCAAAAATAATTGAGGAGTTGTCCACAGCATCACCATCAAGAGGCACTGCAATCAAAAAGTTCCGACTATCGGAAGACAATAAGAAACGTTTGTCACCATAACTGTTGAAAAGAATCAAAGGTTTTATGCTATCCTGAAAAAATTCCCGTAACGGAAACCTATGCTGAAATTGAATTGCAATCCCTAATTGATCACAGCTTACGAAGATTGTGTCTTGCACAAGAAGATGCATTGCGTTCTATTCCTGAGGTTAACGAACTAAATGCAATTATAAAATGGGGATGTAATGGAGCTGAGCATAGCTGTTACAAACAAAAATTTTCGGGAGAAAACAAATCGGACACTAGTAAGTTTTTCATTTCACTAGTACTCCTTCCAATGTATACAATGGTTGAGGAACGAAAGGTTATAGTTTGGAGTAATCCTGCTCCATATTCCACGATATACTGTCGCCCGATAAAATTTGTGTTTACAAAAGAGACACGAGATGTCATTTCAAAGGAGGTGCAATCAGTCAAATACTAAATTTCCAGTCTTCGTCCTACAACAATTCAAACAGATAACCTAAACTTACTAGTGAAATTAACGTTTGTGTTGTGCATGATTGATGGAAAAGTTTGCTCTATCGGCATATACGTTCATAAACAGTTTGCGGAAAACCCCTAGTTTAAAGCGGCGAGCATTAACGAGTGCAGTTATTGGCTTATTATCTGAACCAGAGCATGTCGACGATATTGACTCCGACTAACTTTATACCAGTTATAATATCACTTTTTATTTATTTCCATTTAGTTTTTACAAATATATGTACCTATTTTGTGTTTGATTTTGACAATAAAATTTTTTAATCAAAAGCCTCTAAGGTAAATTTAATAAACTTAAAACTGGAAAGTATGATTATGTTAAAGTTCATCTTATATGAAGGCAAGAAGAAAAAGTGGGCGGATCACGCCTATTTTTATTCTAAAATCAGATTTAGATTAGGTGCAACCACACTGCAAAATTTCAAATAAATTTTTCCATTGGTTTGGCTGTTATTAGTTTTGGCATCCTAAAAATGACAAAAGTTACACTGTGCGGCGTTGTTAACTGAACGATTGTTGCCCGAGTACTGAATTGTTTTCTTTTTCGCTCGCGTATGCATGTATCGACAATTTTAGAGGGTTGTTGCTGCTTATGATAGCGGAAATGTTGCAGTCGCCCAAACTGGTATGACTAAGACCACGAAATTCTAGTTAATGAACTAGAATGTTTACTAACCAGTTTGACAATTGACTGCAGGGTAGCTAAACAATGCAATGCTCATCAGTATTTTTGTTGCTAATGTTTCACACATTGAATATACTATAAGCATCAATGCATTGTCGTCGCTTTAATTGCTAATGCGCCAAGCAGATACAATACGGCAATACGTTGAAAAAACTGACAGCTGAGTAGAATGCGAGTCTTGGCGTGCGTGACAACAGATTCGACGGATACGGCAAAGTAGATTTTGCTCTAAATTTTGACGTATGACGGATACGTCGACGGTGAAGTACTGTATCTGATTGGCGCATAAATATACAGTTTATCTGTATATTACTTTAGGTCTATTTATTGATAAGTGCATCGGAGCAATAAATGAGCTAGTTTTCAATAGTAGACATAAACAGTTGTTCTTATATCTTTATGGTATTTTTATCTTTACTTTTTAGATTTATACTTCATTGTTTAAGTTTTATTTTTATTTTACTTTTCAGGTTTTTCTTTTGTTTACACTATTTAAGATTTACAATTAGTGTGGTAAGGTTTAGTTTTAATTTCTAAATTCAATTTTTAAGGAACAGCACACACAAGGCAGCTGTGCTGACACTTTCTAAGGCAGCTTCAAAAAGTGCAAAATATTAATTATTGACAACTTTTTCATCAATTGGATTGCGCGAAAAATAGATCATCTGTTGATTGTTTCCGCAGGATGGCTTCGAAAGCGAAAGCTCTGAGAAAATATAATGGTTATAGATCATCTTGTTCTACCAATGTGGTCAGAGACCAACATCAAATGACGTCGCCGAAAAGTAATCAATTTTCACACATAATATCAACATAGTCGTCTGATGCCAGGACGAAAAGACTTTGTAACAATTACAAAAAACGATACTCGTGAGCAGGTACAAAAAACAGTTTTACTATATAATTTAAACTGCACATATATTGCAATGGATGATGAGTTTAAAAAATGGCGTCAACTTTGCCCACTCTGTTAGTGAGCTTTGCAAACTTATGATTTGCGCGAATTCGTGTCGCGTTTCTTATTAGCATGCAAAAGTGGTCCTGGCGTTACACCTATTGTAAAAAAGTTTTAACAGATGTTTAATGATGCCAAATTCAAATAAATTACTTATAACTCACGGAAAAAGACAGATGGGTCATTATTTTACAAATCGTACGTATTTGTAGACAAAAAATTTCACTTTTTAAAAAGAAACCAAATTTATGGTGATTGTTGTTGGAGCAAAACTCGAATTTTTATATTTGTTTTGTTATTTGGTATTAGAGGAAAAATTACAACGTTATGCACAGCGATGGTATGGGATGACATGTTTCGAAGTGCCCAACTTCTCATCAGACCCCTTCTCGGACACTGAGATGCGAACCCAAGTGTCTGCACCAAAGCCGCTGTTAGAGTACTCTAACAACTAAGCTATGTTGCCCTGTAGCGTCGTTGTTAGAGTTGTTAGAGTACTCTAACAGCGACTTTGGTGCAGACACTTGGGTTCGCATTTGAGTGTCCGAGAAGGGGTCTGATGAGAAGTTGGGCACTTCGAAACATGTCATCCCATACCATCGCTGTGCATAACGTTGTAATTTTTCCTCTAATATCAATTAACAAACCAAATTTATTTCTTGGAATCTTTTCGTAATTTAACTAAACACCTATAAAACACCTATTTTGCTAAGATGATTAAGTAAACTTGCCCACATTCAAATTCTATAACTTTGGTTACACTCGTCGTATTTCATTTTGAAGGCAACAATATTTACTGTATAACTCCGTTAAAGAATATTTAATGTTATAAAATCTAAAAAATTAATAAAAAATAAATTTTTTAAAGAATTATTACATACTCGCCACCCCACGAATATTTTTGAACAAAATATATAATAAGAGCTTTACTTTCATCTTAAAACCCCACTTTATTTTAGGATGGAGTCTTCTGTTGTCCAAAAAATATTAACTAATTTCTGACGTGACCTCGAGCAGAATCCCTACAATACGTGGCACTAAGGTATACAGCCAACGCGTGACTGTCTATACTCGTACATGGTCAAGTTGACTACATTATACATATGTACATGTAATTTAAACTACTAATCACTTAGTAGGTGCCCTGCCAAAAATCGTGGGACTGAAGTCTAAAGAGAGTAGTCCAGGATCAATATCTTTCGTCTACAGTGGGCTACAATTGATCCCAACTATTCCGTTATAGGCATAATTGGGATAAGTCGATTTTAATTTCTGTAGCCTAATATAAGGTCTTGGAAGTAAACTTGTCCGACCGTACCCGTAGGAGAACAAAGGGAATCTGTCCGACACTACCCTTTAGGGAATGAAAGGGACCAATTAGTCTCTTCATAGGGCATGCTTAAAGAAAAGAGATCACTTCACCCCATACAAAGAGATCAAAACTGTCATTGGGCGCATACCCTTTTTCAACTCATCCCGGCTTCATCCTAGACTAATCGCATTTTTTGTAGGGTAGTTAGTAGTTGTGTTTTACCGAATCACTATTGTAGTACAATAGACGGGTTAGCAAAATAGGTAAATCACCCAATTATGTATGTATACTTGTAGCAAGCAGTACGTGCGAGGGTGTGCGCGACGTTGATGTAAGTCTCGTGAGGCTGCAGCCTGATCAAAGACGCTAGTATATAAATATATAGTTCCAAGTAAGAGTTTCTAATGATACCTCATACCGACAATAGCGTTTTATAATTTATAACAACTTTTATTTAATTTAAATATATATTTCATAATAATTCTTTAATAACATGAACTTTAATTGAATGATCATCTAAAGAAAAATGCTTGGCTTTTACTCTTCCTTCTGCCACTAGAATCATGCAGTGGTGTGCCAGCGTCCCTTTCACTGCCACAGCCTTTTTATACCTAGTAGAGCTACGCACGCAAGGTATATAACTTTAGTTGCCTAACGGTGGTATGTAACGGCGTAATCTGATAGAGATAGATATTGACTTATATATATCAAAGTGTGCAGGAGGAAAAAAGAAAGTGATTAAGCCATGTCCGTCCGTCCTTGCGTTCCTCTGTTAACACGATAACTTGAGTAAGTTTTGAGATATCGTAATGAAATTTGGTACGCAGGTTCCTTGGCACTCATCTCCGAGCGCTATTTAAAATGGGCGAAATCGGATGATAGCCACGCCCACTTTTTATTTATAGAATATTTGCAGGGGTAAAATGTGGCGGCCGCCGTGGTGTGAAGGTAGTGTTGCCGGCCTACCACACCGAAGGTCCATGGTTCGAGCCCTGGTACAGGTAAGATCAAAAGTGATTTGAAAAAAGTTTTTCAAAACGGGGTCGCCGCTCGGCAGTGGTTTGGCAAACTCTCCGAGTGTATTTCTGCCATGACAGGCTTCTCAGCAAAAATTCGTCTCCTTTGTAGATGCCGTTCGGAGTCGGCAAAAAACTGTAGGTCCCACCAATTTGTAGGGAAAATTCAAATCGGCACACCACAAATTGGAAGAGAAGCTTGGCGCAAAAATCTCTTAGGAGGTTTATTGTTATATACCTGTTGTATATCGCGCCATAGAGATAGAGAGAAAATGTGGTGTGTGCATCAAATAAATTTTTCAAGAAATTTTTAAAATCGGGAGTGGCACCCCCTACTTTTGATTAAGTCAAATTTAGAAATAACATTAATCATAAATCAAAAACCGGCCAAGATATCGAAACGAAAGGTTTTTGAAAAGGATCACAGATATAGGCAATAAATTTGCGTACAAAATAGCTTTATATCATTTCTATTTCACTTTCAAAGTGTACTCGTACGTGTACCAAGAAAGTCGAAAAATATAAAATTGTATTTTATTTATTTGCAAAAATGGGTGAAATCAGTCAACGGCCACGCCCAGTTTTTTAACATAGTTCTAATAAATTTGTTTGTAAAATGTAAAACGCTATATGTCTATAACTATTCAAGCTATAGCAATAAGATCTTACACACGTAATAAAATGTTTAAGCAAAGCTTTACCGCAAAAAATTTGGTGGGTTTTGGGGAGGTAGGCGTGATGCGCCCACTTTTCAGCATAAAAATTTTGCTATTTTCAAAGGCGATTGCTTGTAGGTTCAACTAGATATTTCAATCAAAATTGGTGAGCTGCTTCTTAATAATAAGTAGTATACTCCCGCCAAAAATTAGGCAAATCGGATAACACACAAGTAAAATATGCGGCAAGTTGTTAGTACCCCACTGCATATTGATTTTCATACCTTTAACGAACATGAAATGTTTGTAAGTATGAAAAGAAGAGGATATGGGCCCATCAATAAGTAAACTGAAATAATAAGGACGATGAGCTGAGTTGATTTAGCCATGTCAGTCTCACCGTCCGTCTATCTATTTGAATGCAAATTTTTCAAACAAAATGTGCATGTATTGGGAAGTTATATATTTTTTTTGATTTTCATTCCTTTAATAAACATGGTATGTTTGTAAGTATGGACCCCTGAAGAGAGATCAATGACATCGGACACTAAATTTTTAAACATTACTCTTGGTTCCTGTCACTAAGGTAAGAAGAGATCCAGCGATTGAGACTCGGCTGGAAGCCCAACTGATCGAGTTTATGAATAAGTAATGAGTGACACACTTTGTCAAAAGCTTTGCTGAAATCTGTATAAACAACATCGGTTTGCAGATTTTTTCTAAAGCCATTTGAGACATGACTGGTAAACTCAAGTAAATTCGTAACTGTGGACTTTCCCTTACTGAACCCGTGTTGGCAGTCAGCTATCAAAGTAGAGATCGGACCCGTAAGTTGATTTGTAACAATAGCTTCAAACAATTTTGGGATGGCAGAAAACTTTGCCATACCACGATAGTTCTCTATAGAAGACCTACTCCCGCTTTTAGGCAACGGTAGAAGAAACGATTCTTTCCACGCAGTTGGAAAAACACCACACTTTAGAGATAGATTGAACAAACTGGTAAAGGGTTGGTAAATATGGTTCGCACACTTTTTCAAGAAACATGTAGGAATCCTATCCGGACCATATTTAAAATATTCGTTTAAGGTTTTAAGGTAAATTAGAACATCTTTGGCGCATATAATTGGTGAATTAATTAAATTTGTCCCGTGTAGCTTATAGGGATAGTTTTGAAAACTTGAATTGGTGACGCCAGAATAGTTAGAAGCGAAAAATTGAGCAAAGAATTTGCGAGTTAAAGAAAAAGGTCGCCAAAAATTATAATTTGCGATATCTTGATTGTCAATAGATATAATGTCTTGATATTTCATGGCTGAGGGAAGCCCTGATACTTTACGTTTAGGATTTACGAAACCATAAAATAACTTTGGATTGAGAATAATGTCTCTTTTGGTTTTAGAGATATAAGCTTTTTAGCATTTTTTATTTAAATCTATGTACTTCTGACGTAGAATGGAATACAGTAAGCAATGTAGTTGCGTAGGATGATCATAAGTTAATTTACGTTTAGGAATAAAGTTCTCAAATAAGCAGTAAATAGTTTGATTGAAATGTGAGACGTTTAGATCGATATCACAACCAAATTCAGGCCAAGTTAATTTAGACAGTTCTTTATTTAATTTCTTGTAGTTTGCTTTGGAAAAGTTAAAATCAAAGCTACTACATGAGTAGTATTGAGTGCCTTGGCCATTACTTATGGTTTCGTAGACTATTTCCATAGAAGGATGGTAAAGGTCTTCTGGTAAAACCAACGGATCACAACGATTTACAGAAAATTGGTTTATATCATTAACATACACTAAATCTAAGACTTTCTCAAACTTGTTAGCGGTAACATTTATTTGATTAAGGCAAAGATCGGAAATTCCATCTAAAAAGTCATTGAACCCCAGTTTGGACGGATTTGGAATAATGTTACCATCAGATATGTTCCACGATATATGAGGTAAGTTAAAATCACCCAAAACAATAATTGAATCTGAAGCTTTAGTCATAAAGTTAACAGTTTTGAGCAGAGAGACATGTTGCATGTAGACTGAAAAATCTGATGCTGGAGGGATGTAGCAAACATATAAGTACATAGAGACGTTGTCTAGTTGAAGGCGGATGCATTTGAACTCAATGAAATCGATGTTAGGAATATTAACCTCTTCTGAAGGGATGGAGGAATGAACGGCAAGTAGAACACCATCCCCGACTCTGTTCAAGCGATCATTTCTATATACTTGATATTCATTACATAAAAACTCTGAATTGAAAACATGGGGTTTTAGCCAAGTTTCGCTAAAAGCAATTACGTTATAATTACAATGAAAAGATTTCAAAAAGATATCAGTTAATTTGGTATTTAGACCTCTGACATTTTGATAAAAGATATTCACGGATTTAGTGCTCCGTTTTTTTTGACTCAACGTTGTTACGAGAAATTTTCGCTACATTTTGAACATTCCTATTCGGTCTGTATTCAAACTCCCGCACAAGAGACCCGGGAGGCCAAAAAGAGCTGTCCAAAAGAGTATCGAAATCTTTCCCAGATACATCAATCTTAAACGAAGGCATACTTCTTTGATATGTGAAATTAAATTTTCTCACAGTTACGCTTTGATCTTTAACTTTAGAAGAAATATGGTACATCAAATCATCCTCGGTAGTGTCTGGATGGAACCTAGACACAAAAATAGATCTTTTGCGAGGAACCACAACCAGCTTACTAACGATTGGTTCAGACTCCATTGCAATAGTTGGAGGTTTCGGCTTTTTCCTAGTGGACGTCTTTGAAGGGGCGTTCTTCGACGTTGCTCGGACAACCGTACTAGGAATTGGAGAAGCCAAATCGATAAGTTCAATAGGTTGAGGCAAGTTCGGCACTGTTGAGGTAGTAGGCCGATCATCCGTACGCCTGCGCTTGTTTTCGCGATTATCAGGGCATTCCAAATGAGGCGAATTCTCCAAAGTTTCCAAGGTTTTGAAAATATTTTCATATTTTTTGAATTTTTCGGTCAGCAATGAAAAATCTTTGCTTATTTCAGAAAACCCGTTTCTGATATGCCTAAATATTTTACAGAGATCAACTTCCGTCGACCAGCATTTGGAACAAGACCAGCGCAGGCCTTTTCCTTCGTTAAGCAGGTCAGCTATTCTACCGGTTAACCCAGTGCACTTGGCGTGGACAAGTCCATCACACAGCCAGCAAGCTACAAAGCGTTCGGACTCGCTTTTTACCTGCCAGTTTGCTATCATGCACGACATTTTCGTATAAATACTAAATATTAAAGAAAAAACAACCCTGACAGTTTAAGTGACACAGTACTGAGCGAACAGTTTTAAACACACTGTATCTGACGTTTAACAAACCACGCAAAACAGCTGTAACGAAAAAGAAATAAGAAAAGCAAGTCAGAGCACAACAACAATTGCAATATGAAATAAAGCCTTTCAATAGCAACAAATAAAATATGCAAAAAACTCGGCACACACAAACTCAACAAAATGAATTTATAATAATGAATAACTATTGAAACTTTTTAACACTTTTCACACCAAGTAGTGAAGCACATTAAGTATTTAACTCTATCCACTTTAATTATAACTTTAGAATATCAAAGATATTATTAATTTATTAAATATAATAACAGAGAAAAATATAAACAGAACTACACAGCTTGACGTTTGCGTATTGATGCAGTGGGATATGGGATTTTGCTAACGGTTTTTGCCCTACTCTTATTCTCTTTCATTACACGCTCAGCCCGCCTCTTCTCCGTTTTCAATTCAGCAGTGTATCCATTTTGGAAGAAACTGTCAAATTGGCTAAGTAAGGCTTTAAGTTTCCTTTCAGAACCCCTACCAGTTCCTTCTTAGAAATCTTTTTCCTTAATCTGAACGTCAGGTTGTGGACTTCAGCGTAAAATTCCTCAAACCCTTTTTGCGGTAACTGTTTTCGCTCCATAGTCTCCCGGATTTTGAAATGGGACTGCAACTCGGCTTCGAGCTCATGGTATCCAAAATCCGGATCGTCCGCGTGGTCTTCGAGCACTTGCCAGTACCATTTCAATGCGTAGCCTGATACGAGGCAATGGAAGTCTCGGAAATCTCGTATCGAACGCGCATCCTCTCGATTCTAATAAGGAAGCTCTCCACCGTCATACCCTTCGATGTCATATCATATTTTATGTGCCACTTCTCTAAGTCCACCTTTTTTCGACGTTGTAATTCTCGCGATTTTCTCCACCAGACTCGTTGGCTTCCCTAAATTCCTTCTCCCGGACCTATTGTTGGGGTTATGACCGACACGATGTCTATTTTCTGGATTCGATGCTAGTGCTGTATGATGACCTATCGGCTGTGCTGATGGTTCCATCTCCGGGGCTCGATAACTTAATATTGGCACATTGGCCTTCAGATTGCGAACTTCGTTCATACATTGCGCTACCATGTGACTTTGTTGTGCCATAATCCGGCTCAGCTGCTCGACACTAGTAGCCGATGACGATTGTTCGTTTCTCAGTCGTACCAAGACCATCTTACCCACTAGCACCCTCTTGTTCCGTGGCCGATATGCTAAACTTCGATCTAGTTTCCGTGAAAAGCTAATGCTAGTATTTGGATCGCAAAACATCAGCTCACTTTTAAGCTACCAAAAATTCTAGTCGCGCACCTGTTAAGATAGTCCGTTCGAATGAAATCAACCGGGTGGCGTACCCCCGTATCTATCTTGGTAAAACCCGTGCTGGAAATTTGGTTGCCCAATGCACGGGTAATACTCCTAGTGATGAGTCTATCCATATTAAATAGCAAAAATCCACCAACAACTTTTTCTTCCCGTACCCTATCGTCCATTGAAGCTACCCTCCCACTTGCCAAGAATTTAGTCGATGCCGCAGAACTAAACCCTCATGTGCTGGTTGCACGGATATAAGACAAATTCTTATTCCAGTGCTATGAAGAGCCAACTGAAATACTTGAAGTTTCCTTTAACCTAAAGCTTGAAAATAACTTTGTTGAAATGAACTTCAGGAAACGGGATTAAGTAAATTCAACAACAATAAAGAAATAAATTGAATCTAATTCAATAAATGAATTGAATTGAACTGAAAAATGCAAATAAACTCAGTTCTAAGGGGAATAAAAATCAAAAAGTTATTATTGAAATTAATGAACGGTGTAATAAAAAACTAATGTCTATGCAATTAACAAAAACAAGACAATTTGACTTGTTTATTTCAAAGAGCTGTAAGTATTTTCCTAGCAAAATAAAATTCAATAAAAATGAAATGAAAAGTAACTTAAAGTATTCAAAGATATATGCATGAATTGGTGTGCGTGTGGCGTTGCACCTTGGTCAGGCCTTTGCGAGCGTGTTGTGTCAGTCAGCCAACGGTCCTTTCTCACTGTCAGCTAATATTCCCCTCGTTTTAGAAAGTGGATCTACAATGTTCCAAGCCATACCCCAGACTTGGTTGCCATTCTCAACCTTTGAAAACTCAGACCCTATACTCCCCTTGTAACGACTCCCTGCAAACTTCACATGTACGCTGTGCTAGACTGCACACATCGTAGCTTGGGCAGTGAGCGCCACGAACCACCAAAAAACAAAGACGTTGTATCAGCCAGACATTAGCCAGGCATTGTGACAGCGTTGAAACCCCCGCAAGGTACTCCAGAATTATCCAGATAACCCCCTTATTTGCCATAGCAGCACTAATCGCTTTCGACTCGTCTGCACCATATTACCACTGTAGCCCTAACAACTCAAAACAACTATACCGTTGGGCGCCAATGTTGCATATCTAGATTTAGGGGTGAGTAGCAGTGGCAATCACTGTCTTCGCCTGTAGTTACAGTAAACAAAAAAAGTTGGTGCTCATATCTATTGTGCTAATAGAAAGAAAAAATAAGAGGGAGTAAAGTAAAGCTGAACGCGTGCATCGCCCACACCAAGAAATTAAAAAATGTTAATAAAAGAACGGATTCGTTATAAAAATGCAAAATTAAATTTATTCCTATGTCTACCCTTACCAGCTTACAAATAATGGGCAATACCTAACTTAATAGTGGAAAAAAAATTATTTAGTTAAATTTTCAACTACAACTTCAAGCTCCAATTATGATACAAGAAAAATTATTATTTACTGGTAAATCAATGAAATCAGAATTAAAAAAAAACACAACTCAATAAACATTAATTGTAATTGACCGCATCCTATTTCTATAACTGGACTGACTCGTGGCACGGGTACACATTTAATTGAGCCAAATGTTAAGGGAAAATGGCTGCAGAGACAGCTTAAGAATGTACAGCATGTTCCTGAACTGAAGCAGAATTTGTTCTCAACAGCATCCGCCACCTCAAAGGGATTTCAAATAGTGATTTCTCATGATGGCTGCAAGCTGACGGATGTTGATCGTGAAACATATACTGTGAGTGTGAACGATTATAGTAAGCAATTGAGAATGGTATTTCGACAGAGAGTTATTAAATGAGCGAGCGCTACAACCGCCATTCTTGAGCAGTTGCATCATCGGTTTGGGCATCTGAATGTAGATGCAATAAAACGTATGTGCAACCAGAATTTGATTGAAGGCATCAAATTGTCGAGGGAACAAAGACTCTTGGTAAAATGCAACGTGTTACACATAAATCAGCGCAAACCCGAGTGGCCGTAAAAGTCGAATATTTGCATGCCGACCTGTGTGAACCGATGGAAGAAGCAGATATGGGGGGGATGTCTTACTTTCTTCTGGGTAAATATGAGGCAACGAGCTTTAAATATGTGTACAATCTGGCTAATAAATATGAGGTATATGAAAAACTTAAAGCTTCGTTGGCGCTTGTTCGCAGCACAACAAGTAATTCTGTGAAACACATTCGTTTTGCTAATGGCACAGAGTTTGTCAACAAGGAATGTATGCGAATGCTGAGTAATGCTGGGATGATAGGTGAACGGATTGAACCGTACACACCGGAGCAAAATGGGCGTGTAGAGCGTGAAAATCGAAATGTGGTAGAGTGTGCTCGCACTAAAGCAATTATGGCCAGAAATGGTACGAACCCCTGTGTACATTCTAAATCGATCGTCAAACAAAGAGTGTCTTAATTCAACGCAATATGAAAAATGGTTTGGGACGAAACCTGAAATAGGGCATGTGCGAGTTTTTGGCAGTGAATGCTTCGTGCAGATACCAAAACAAAGTGGACGTAAGAAATGGGATGCCAAGGCAAAAAGGTATTTCTGGTTGGGTCCGAGCCCACATCAAAGAATTTCGGGCTCTATGATCCGGATACACGAAAAATAATTGTAAGCTGCAACGTAAAAATAAACGAGAAAATTGTGAAGCACACTCAATTGTGCCATCTAGCTGGCGATGATGATATTGATGGGCAAACATCCAAGCAAACATCGTATGAAGAGTTGTCAACTATTAAGCAGTCTCCAGAAAGTCCTGGAACAGATAAAAATGGTCATAATAATTCAGACGTATCGGGCGATTTTTTCGATACAAGCGCTGATATACCTGGTGGCGAAGCAGAGGAAGAAAGGGAATGTAATAATGAACGCTATGGTTTGCGCGAGAGGTTGAAGAAACCAAGCCGTCTAATTGAAAGCGGATATTCAGTTGTAGTTCTAGAGCCATGCACATACGAAGATGCGGCTAATTCAGAAGAATCCATTAACTGGAGAACCGCAATTAAAGATGAGTTGCGTTCACTGAAGAAAAATTCGACATAGGAAGCGTCCACAGGACCACAACGTTATAGGATGTCGATGGGTTTTTAAGCAAAAATCGATTACGTCAGGTCCAATCTTCAAGGCACGCCTAGTTGCAAAGGGCTATTCACGAAAGGTGGGCGTTTATTATGGGGAAACATTTTCTCCAGTGGTGCGCTACGATTCTATTCGAACTGTTCTTGCGATCGCCGCAGAAGAAGATTTAGAAATGGCGCAGTTCGACGTGAAGGCAGCGTTCTTAAATGGAAACCTAGAAGAGGAAATTTTCATGGAGGTTCCAAAGGGACTTCAAGTTGACGATAAGAACCTAGTTTTCAGCCTCAAGAAAGTTTGTATGGACTAAAGCAAGCATCCAGAGTGTACAACAAGAAATTCACAAAGAAGACAATTTTCATTAATCAAAGTGCATATATCAAGAAAGTTATAGAGAAGTTCAATATGCTACATTCGAAGCACATATCCGGACAAAATTTTTTTTTTTATAAAATTGAATTTTTACCTTGACTTGGATTTGTTAAGTTTTTAAAGCAATCTTTTCTTAAACCCAATTTTTTGTAAAAAACCGCAAGAAAATTACTAAAAATTTACCATAACAAAATATGTAAGATAAATACTTACCTAGTTTTATAAATCTTTTTTAAAGAATTTGCTTTTTTCTGATTGATATAGCACTTAAGGTGAACTTATAACCTCTTCAGACCCGAGCATGGTCTAAACATGGTTTTAATGTTTTTTTTTTGGTTTTTTGTAGTTGTGGAGGCATAAAAAAAAAACATGTTTTAAAAGATATAAAAATTTTTATTTGTAAGTAAAAATCGGGTGCACATATGTGTACTTCAGGTCTCACTTATGTTATTTTTTCACGGTGTGATAGTCTTCAAAACAATTATTTTTTAAAATACATAGGTAGATATTACATTTTACACAAATGGTGCGGCAGCGTGAAGAGCACTTCGGATGACGACATTTTGAGGCGAAGTTATTGTCTACGAATCTCGGCTGATGACCCACATTGTCCAGTCTGGTTTCGGTTTGTGGCTGTGGAATAATCTTGCGGCGTTTCTTTGCAGGAAGCTCATCGACATAGTCTAATTCGTCGTCTGTAACATTCAAACGGGATCTTTTCGAGGCACTGGTGCTGGAACGATAATTAGTTCCAGGAAGATCAACTCTTCCGCCTTCATAGTTCATCATCGCTTTGGCCAGATTAAGTCTGTATGGCAGTAGTTCTAATTTGTCCTTGCGCTGGATGTCTTCTTCAGCACAGCAACGCCTGTACATAATCCAACAATTGACGGCAATTAGGTCAAGGAAATGACAGAAAGTTCTAACTGTCCATTTATTTGTTCGCATACTACACCGGTAGTAAGCGATTAGCCTGTCGCATAAGTCAATCCCACCCATACAGGTATTGTAATTTCTAATAGCTGCTGGTCGATCTACGTCAATTTTTCGCTGTTGTTTTTTACACCAACGTTTGCAGGTATCTGCCGGAGTACCTCCTGTACATGTCGACAGCATTGTTACAGGCTTTGTATCCATCCATTTGACGACACATACTCGTTCGTCACTCCTTACTTTTTCATCCCACTGTCCTCTTTGCAGAGCCTTATCAGCCTTCAGTTTCTTTGTTACTGGTCCAATGCGATTTGTCATCACAGTCCCAGTCAGAAAAATACCATCATTTTTTTCTATCAAAAGCTCGGCCAGTTTTAGACTAGTAAAAAACCTGTCGGTGTACAGGACACAGCTGTTTACAATTGTGCGACAAAGTTTTTCTACCATGCCTGCTCCTAGTCCTAGACTTTTCACACCCTCTTGGGGTAGAGTATTTTTGCCAACATAGATCTCAAAATCCAACACCAGCCCATCTCGGGCAGCCAGTACAAAGTTCTTAAGACCAAGAGGATTTGGCTTAGATGGCACATATTGGCAAAATTCACATCGTCCTGAAAATGGAATCATTTGTTCGTCTATAGACATATGCTTAGATCGTGGCAACTTATGGCATTTCTTCAAAATGGGGTCTATTAGTGGTCTTATTTTCCATAGTTTGTCATCAGCATTTGGCTTATTTATATCTACAAAGTGTAGATAATTCCGAAGCTCAAAAAATCTGTCTCGGTTCATTGTATCCGCAATAATAGGCACACATAAATCTCTATTCCAGTAAAGCTTACCTTGAGGATATTTGAGGTTGCCCATCATCAAGTGCACGCCTGCAAAGTTAATCACTTCAATAGCGTTCGTGTTCAACGATTTTAAATCCCGCTTTTGTGCCGAATATAGGTTGCTCTGCTCTGCTACTAACTCCCAGAATTCTAGGCCCAGATACTCAAAAAAGCAATACAATATATTCATGTCTGAAGTACCCTCCGAAACAAGTACATCCTCTGAAATGTCTGGCCCACGAGGAGTCATTTCAGTTGTGCGCCACAACGCTAAACGCAGTGTATTCTGCGATTCCTGTCCTGAATTCGTCTCGTTCTGTACCAGTTCCACACCTGCATCTTCTTCGCCATCCATTTCCATGACATCTGCACCTTCGCCATCCATTTCCATGACATCTGCACCTTCTTCGCTGTCCGTTTCCATGAAATCTGAAGGTAGGTACTCATCATCGCTATCTCCAGAGAAGTCCAAGTCGCTATCATTCAATAAAGCCTCAATTTCTCGGTCGTCCTTGTTGAAACTGAAAATCAGTCATACATTACACAAAACTAATGTTTAGTCCTGAGGTACACATATGTGCACCACAGAAAATAAGGAAAAGTTACACGGGTAGAATTAAGAAAAATGTAAAACTTACCTTTTCACACGATAATCCAACACTTCAACTGTAGTATCCACTTTGAATTACTAATCAAAAGTGAACAATTGATTTTTTATAGAATTTCAAAGTCACTGAGTAGGCGGCTCTTGCAAAAATTCTCAACTGTCAAATTCAAATTAGGTAAATACATAAAAAATTAGTGTTTAGGGCCACATAGTGATAAATAGTGGAAACTTTGATAGCTTTAGAAGAATTTGTAGTACAAACCTTTACCATAAGATGTTACTAAGATGATTAAGTTCTATGAAATTTAAAGTGCACATATGTGTACCCAGGGTCTGAAGAGCATAAGCACAGACATAAGAAATAATAAGTTCAGGTCATTTACATATGTATCACAAAATATTATTGAAATGCTATAAAAGTCAATATGAAATGTCTTTATACATGTCTAAATTGTGGTTAAGGAAAAAACCAGAAAACCATATACTGAAGTTGTAATTTTCCACCGATAAATGGGTTTCAAAAAAGCCAGATCTAAAGGAAAATTGCTAAATTGACAGCACTGTCTGTATACGAGTATCCAAAACAAAAAAACCAAAATGGAAACCGGCGTCATGCTCATATTGAGAAATTTAAGGAACTTCAAAATAAACGCTAAATTCATTTTCAATGAAAATATGTGGACTCACTCCTAACGGTGAAATATTTTCATTCTCTCACTCATTGAGCATATTGAGTTAAAGTACGGGGCGTCGGTGCGTCCAACTCATATTTCGTTTGCTCTCCAAACGTAGAAATATTTTCATTCGCTTACTCATTAACCAAATTGAGTTAAAGTTTTTAATTTTGAGCGAGAGTTGCCCTCCCCTATACTAAACCGTGTGTCTTTAAAAAAAAAATACCAATTTCTTTTCAACATATCTCTCGCGTTTTATAGCAAGCAATAATTCAAAATTGAAATTTTCAGGGAAAACACAATAAAAGCTAAATTTTTTTTGATAGAACTCTATTATAAAAATGGGACCCAAAAGCAGCCAAAGTCACTGCTGCTCCCATAATTCAAAATTTAAATTTTTTTTAAAAACGCAATCAAACTTTTATTTCTTGTAAAACTCTATAATGAAAATGAGATTTAAAGGTATTCATGGCCACTATTTTCGGTCGGGTATTTAGATGGATCGTATAATATTTGTTTTCAACATATCTCGCACGTTTTATTGCAAACAATAGTTCAAAATTAAAATTTTTACTCCATTTTTAAAATGAGGTTCAAAAACACCCATAGTGGCCCCTATACATATAATTCCAAATGTTTTTTTTTTATGCGCAATCAAACTTCTTCTTTTTTGTTGTAAAATTCCATAATTAAAATGAGATTAAAAGGTATTCATGGCCTCTATTTTCGGTCAGGTATTTAGATGTATCCTAAAATCCTGAAAAACCTAAGTGGTTATAAAAATATGTAAATTATTACTGTTCATAAAACACCAATATTAAAACGGGAGCCCAAACCAGCCATGGCTTACTTATAATTCAAAATTTCAGATCAAAAAGAAAGCAGAGTCAAAATAGGAAGATGCGTCGTTGAGTCGGAATTGCTAAATTGCTATTTTCTCCCGGTAAATGGATTACAAAAAGCACTGCCTGTATACTAATAACCAAAAAATGACAATATGGCAACCATGTCTAAACGGTGGACATATTTTTACTCACTGAGCACATTGAATTAAAGTAACCATTATATATATTATAAGTCTAACTATGTTGTTGGTATATGTCCATCAAATCCAACTTTTTTTATTGAAGTATTGACCGAATCTGAAAGGAGTGGTGGTTCTGATGGTAGATTTTCAAACATTCCTAAGGACTGTTTTTGCCATCTCCTATTTTTTTTTTAATAATAATAATTCCCAACGGATTACCCACCATATCCCGCCCGACCGGCGCGAGGGGCGCATCCGCATAACGCGCGGATTATTCGTTCGTGCCGAGTCGTTGAAAGGCTTTGGTTTGTTAATCGTCGAGATCTAAAACTGCTCAGCTACAGAGAAAACCTCATCAGCTAAGTAAAGTAGATATAGGATAGATTATACATTAAGAAATAACTAGTTAACAGAATAAAATTATTGTTAGAAGTTAATATAGAAGTCAAAGAATAAGAAACAATTAGTAGCTATGAATTTAGGATAGAAAGAATTGATTTTTTTATGCTCAAAAGCGAGTCAGAAATATCAAATCTACCAGAAAGAGAGTTATAATCTTGACACAAACAGCGAAAAGGCTCATTTAACTGAAAATTGGTTCGGCACTGTTTTAAGACTAGAGGTTTAAAATGCCTTGAAGGACGAGACGGTACATTGAAGTTCACTTCACTTAAAAGAAATGGGCTGGATAGTGAACCATTTAGCAATTTAATCATAAAAATAATTCCAAGCATTTCCCTCCGACTAGAAAGTGTGTGCAAATTAATGAGTTTTAAACGATTCGTATAGGGTGGCAGATTGTACAAGGGATCCCAATGAAAATCTCTTAAGGCAAATAGTAAAAATTGTTTTTGAACTGATTCAAGGCGATCTACATGAACCTGGTAACGCGGGTTCCAAATTATAGAACCATATTCAAGTATCGGTCTGACTAATGTAGAGAAGAGGGCTTTAGTTACATAAGGGTCGCTAAATTCTTTAGACCATTGTTTAACGAATGCTAGGACACCTCTAGCCTTATTGACTGTTGTGTTAATATGGCGGTGGAAACTGAGTTTATAGTCCATAGTAATCCCCAGGTCAACAAAATCATACACTTGCTCAAGACTATAATTTTTAATTGTATAGGAAACCGGCTGAGGAATTCCACACGAAAAATCCATGTGTTTACATTTTTTAAGGTTAAGGTGATTTGGTTTTTAATATTTAATATAATTTAATGCAGATTTTTTCTAAAGGCATTTGAGACATGACTGGTAAACTCAAGTAAATTCGTAACTGTGGACTTTCCCTTACTGAACCTGTGTTGGCAGTCAGCTATCAAAGTAGAGATCGGACCCGTAAGTTGATTTGTAACAATAGCTTCAAACAATTTTGGGATGGCAGAAAGCTTTGCGATGCCACGATAGTTCTCTATAGAAGTCCTACTCCCGCTTTTATGCAGCGGTAGAAGAAACGATTCTTTCCACGCAGTTGGAAAAAAAACCACACTTTAGTGATAGATTGAACAAATTGGTAAGGTGTTGGTAAATATGGTTCGCACACTTTTTCAAGAAATATGTAGGAATCCTATCAGGACCGTATTTAAAAGATTCTTTTAAGGTTTTAAGGTAAATTAGAACATCTTTGGCGCATATAATTGGTGAATTAATTGAATTTGTCCCGTGTAGCTTATAAGGATAGTTTTGAAAGTTGGCTGAGGGAAACCCTGATACTTTACGTTTAGAATTTACGAAACCATAAAATGACTTTGGATTGAGAATAATGTCTCTTTTGGTTTTAGAGATATAAGCTTTATAGCACTTTTTATTTAAATCTATGTACTTCTGACGTAGACTGGAATACAGTAAGTAATGTTTATTTAATCCAGATTTCTTATATAAATTAAATGATCGCGTTTTTCTATTTTTAAGAGCCTTAAGCTCTTTAGTAAACCAAGCTTGCGTAGGATGATCATAAGTTAATTTACGTTTGGGAATAAACTTCTCAAATAGGCAGTAAATAGTTTGATTGAAATGTGAGACGTTTAGATCGATATCACAACCAAATTCAGGCCAGGTTAATTTAGACAGCTCTTTATTTAATTTCTTGTAGTTTGCTTTGGAAAAGTTAAAAGCAAAGCTACTACATGAGTAGTATTGAGTGCCTTGGCCATTACTTATGGTTTCGTAGACTATTTCCATAGAAGGATGGTAAATGTCTTCTGGTAAAACCAACGGATCACAAAGATTTACAGAAAATTGGTTTATATCATCAACATACACTAAATCAAAGACTTTCCCAAACTTTTTAGCGGTAACATTTATTTGAGTAATGCAAAGATCGGAAATTCCATCTAAAAAATCATTGTACCCCAGTTTGGACGGATTGAGAATAATGTTTCCATCAGATATGTTCCACGATATATGAGGTAAGTTAAAATCACCCAAAACAATATTTTAATCTGAAGCTTTAGTCTACTGTTTTGAGTAAAGAGACATGTTGCATGTAGACTCAAAAATCTGACGCTGGAGGGAAGTAGCAAACATATAAGTACATAGAGACGTTCTCTAGCTGGATGCGGATGCATTTGAACTCAATGAAATCGATGTTAGGATTATTAACCTCTTCTGAAGGAATGAACGGAAAGTAGAACACCACCTCCGACTCTGTTCCAGCGATCATTTATATATACTTGATATTCATTATATAAAAACTCTGAATTGAAAACATGAGGTTTTAGCCAAGTTTCGCTAAAAGCAATCACGTTATATTTTCAATGAAAAGATTTCAAAAAGAGATCAGTTAATTTGGTATTTAAACCTCTGACATTTTGATAAAAGATATTCATGGATTTAGTGCTCAGTTTTTTGACTCAACGTTATTACGAGAAATTTTCGCTACATTTTGAACATTTGTATTCAAACTACCACACAAGAGCCCCGGGAGGCCAAAAAGAGCTGTCCAAAAGAGTATCGAAATCTTTCCCAAGTACATCAATCTTAAACGAAGACATACTTCTTTGATATGTGAAATTAAATTTTCTAACAGTTACGCTTTGATCTTTAACTTTAAAAGAAATATGGTACATCAAATCATCGGTAGTGTCTGGATGGAACCTAGACACAAAAATGGATTTTTTGCGAGGGACCACAACCAGCTTACTAACGATTGGTTCAGACTTCATTGCAATAGTTGGAGGTTCCGGGTTTTTCCTAGTGGATATTTTTGAAGGGGCGTTCTTGAACGTTGCTCGGACAACCGTACTAGGAATTGGAGAAGCCACATCGATAAGTTCAAGTCCTTGAGGCAAGTTCGGCACTGTTGAGGTGGTAGGCCGACCATCCGTACGTCTGCGCTTGTTTTCGCGATTATTGGGTTATTGCAAATGAGGCGAATGCTCTAAAGTTTCCAAGGTTTTGAAAATATTTTCATATTTTTTTAACTTCATGGTCAGCAATGAAAAATCTTTGCTGATTTCAGAAAAACCGTTTCTGATATGCCTAAAGATTTTACAGAGATCAACTTCCGTCGATCGGCATTTGGAACAAGACCAGCCCAGACCTTTTCCTTCATTAAGCAGGTCAGCTATTCTACCGGTTAACCCAGTGCACTTGGCGTGGACAAGTCCATCACACAGCCAGCAAGCTACAAAGCGTTCGGGCTCGCTTTTTACTTGGCAGTTTGCTATCATGCACGACATTTTTGTATAAATAAATACTTATATAAATTTAGAAAAAATGAAAAGTTTAAAAATGTAGCAGATGGAAGAAAAACAACCCTGGCAGTTTAAATGGCACTGTGCTGAGCGAGCACGTTTAAAGACACTGTATGTGACGTTGAAAAAGAAGTCAAAAAACCAAGTCAGCACACAACAACAATTGCAATACAAAATATAAGCCATTAAAAAGCAACAAATAAAACAATTGAAATATGCAAATAACTCGGCGCACACAAATTCAAAAGTATGAATTTATAATGATTAATCAGTATTCAAAAATTTTAACAATTTTCACACCAAGTAGTGAAGCACATTAACTATTTAAACTCTTTTAACTTTAATCATAACTTAGAATATTTAGAATATCAAGATGTGATTTAATTATTAAAGAAAACACAGAGCAAAATAAAAACACAACTACACAGCTTGTTGTGTGAATCTATATTTATTAGAGCAATGAAAAAAAAGAAAAAAGAGATAAACAATAATGTTTATTGAAATTAAGTACATTTCAATATACATAGTTTTGTTACAGAAATAGTTTTGAAACTGTATACATCATGGTACAAATATATAAAGGTAGTTCCACTTCCTCTTTTTCCCCGGCATTGCCTCCATTTGACATAAACTGTATTTGTGACATTACCTTTTGAAAATGAGCTACCGTGTTCTTGTACCAAAAACAAACTTTAACAATTTTGAAATTGAAAATAATTGATATTTCTGAATTTGGTTTTTTATATGTTAGTGAAATAAATCGAAAGGTAAGTAAAATATTGGTCTAGTTCTTGCACGGACATAAATAAAGTATTTATTTACTTAAATATATTTTTAGCAATAAGAGCTGTACATTTAGAAGTTGCACAAACACCAGATCCACGTGCAAAGAAAGCAAAGTAAAGTTTTTCCGACTCCCGACGGTACCGTTTATGAGGCAGAAGTAGCTAAACGCATGCATAATAACTGCAAATGCGGTACCAAAAGAACCATTTGTATGTTCAGACCACTTTTCCGCTGAAGATTGTGAGTCGTGGAATCGATGTGCTCAATTGGGCCGCGATGCAAAAAAATGTATTTACAAAATTATGGGTACAGAACTTTTAATGAAGTCAATCAAAATTATAGTTATGTTGATCTTTTATCTGAGCGGGAACTTGGAAAACATACAGAAGAGTTCATGCAAAATTTAAAAGCATTAAACTTTATTTTTAATAATTACAATAAGAATAATTTGAACGATTCTCCTGGATATATGGAAAATTTAACTTCTCATGCTAAAAAATTTCTAAATTTAGAAGATAAAACTTTGAAAAGTTTTCTTTTGAATACGATATTTGAACAGAAAATATATTAAAAACAAAAATGAAAAGGTATCCAAAAAAACTTTTTTAAACATAATTACTTAAAAATGTGCTCTATTGTTATTATTTGGCGCTTTTTCGGACGGTAAGCTATTTCTGAATGTTCTTTTTTTGCTTACATGTGTAAGAAAATACCCTTAATGTCTCAATCTAGCCTCCCTTGGATGAAGAGGTTTTCAACGTAGCTTTTTAAAATATTTCATGATTATTCATTCATTAACATACTTATTTGTATGCTGTGACAACGCCTGTTTTCACCACATGAACCATGAAAATAAAGCTAAAAATCGCTTTGCAAAAACATGAAAAACTTTGTCTCTACCTTGAAACCCCCTGAAAATGTTTTATTTAAGTATTAACGAAATACAAATATGCATGTTGACTTCTGCCACTATATTTTGGCTTTGAACAAGTGGTTTGTAAAATTCAGTAAACTTAAAAAATGTGTCATTTTTTCACTGTGCTTTGTTGAAATCGAAACCTCTGAAGATCGTTTTATGTTGAGTGAATCGAGTATCTACTAAGCCATTTGCCACTAAGCAATTTGCGAAATCCACTCTCTCTATGGCGCGATACACAACAGGTATATCATCATAAACCTCCTAAGAGATTTTTGCGCCAAGCTTCTCTTCCAATTTGTGGTGTGCCGATTTGAATTTTCCCTACAAATTGGTGGGACCTACAGTTTTTTGCCGACTCCGAACGGCATCTACAAAGGAGACGAATTTTTGCTGAGAAGCCTGTCATGGCAGAAATACACTCGGAGAGTTTGCCAAACCACTGCCGAGGGGCGACCCCGTTTTTGAAAAACTTTTTTCAAATCACTTTTGATGTTACCTGTACCAGGGCTCGAACCATGGACCTTCGGTGTGGTAGGCCGGCAACACTACCTTCACACCACGGCGGCCGCGCTAAAACTATCTTTATTTGTTGAAGTTTATTACAAAAAGGCAGAAAGCAACGTGTTTGTGTCTGGGATTCTTAGTTTTGTGTTAACAAAAATGCTAAAAGTGGAATTTTGATGACACTAAGATAAATTTGCTTAGTTTTTGTACAAAGCTTGAAATTTGATCCTGAATGTTTTTTATTAGATAACGGGCTATACTTTTATAAAAAACGTGTTCTGATTTAATTAATGAGCCTGCATACTCTAGTATTTTCAGACCGCCTGAATTCTGATTTTTATAGAAGTGAGAGATAAGGGAGTAGAGTTTTAGCTTAGCAATTTCAGCCCGCGAAAATTACAGTATTATTTCGATCTGTTATTTTATTACGAAACGAATTTATCGAAACCGGTCTTATCGTTTTGTAAGCCTAGCGGATTTTGTAGAAGGTCTGAAAAGACTAGTGTATGTATAGAGACGCATAATCTATTAACCGATAAGTCGATATATTCCTAAAAATATCCTTTGTCATTAGTCTAAAATGACAAAATTATAAATCGGAAGCATCAAATGGTATTGTGTTATTAAATCAAAAGTAAAAAAATTGTATTTCATTGACCAAGGGGGGATCTATTCCCCCAATCTACACTGGCTACGCCACTGGTTCAGATAAACTGGTTTTGGGCTTTAACTCTTGCATTTTAATAGCTAGGAACATCAAATTTTGCATCTTCTCTACCTATTACACATGTAATGTGTGTGGGGAAGATCAGTAAGATTGGACCAACACAACACATAGCTCTCAAACAATCGATTGTTCCGATGTTTGGGCTAAAACTCTTGCAATTTAACAGCTGGCAACATACAATTTTGCAGTTTCTGTATTTATTACATTTGTGTGGTGAAGATCACTAAGATTGGGCCAACACAACATATAGCTCCCATACAAACGATTGTTCCGATAACCGGGTTTTGGGCTATAACTCTTGCAATTTGACAACTATTAACATAACACCAGTTTCAAACAATTTGGCAGCTGCTGTACTTATTACATATGTAATATGTGGAAATTATTAAAATTGGGGCAATGTATCGTATAGCCTTTGTTTATTTCAATTAACTTACCCCGTTTTGCACAGTTTGTAATTATTGCAAATAATTATTGTTATTATTATTACATATATTTGCATAATAAATTATACAATAAACTTACGACTAGGCACTAACAACTAAGGTTTTCAGCCCCGAGTAAAAAGAAGTTAGATTTTAAAATACATTTGGCATATTCCAAGAATTCTTACAAAAATTTTGATATTTTCTTCATGGTTTTGTTGTGGTCATTACAAGATTTTTTTTATAGAATTGCAATCGAATATGAGGTGCTCTTCCGATAAGTGGCCTTGTTCACAGAGATTACATGATGGTGGCGAAGACCGTATAAATAAATGGTAATGTATCAGTCGTGTATGGCCCATGCGTATTCGGCTGTATTTTTGAAGGTCTCTTTTTGGCATGTTGAGTGGGTAGATGACTGGTTTTCCGTCGGGGTTAATATTTTTAACAGATGTTGGTATTTGTCCAAAACTTCCCGTTTGTGTGTATATAGTGTAGAGTTTATGGATCGCATAATATCCGTTTCATGCTGTGTAAATTTTCGTATTATCGGAGCGAAAGTGTCTGCTATAATGTTGGCGTGAATCCTAGCATGTCCAGGGATCCACATGATATTAATTGTTTCCGGGAAGCGAATGAGTAAATCTCTTATTTCATAAATAGTAGCATTTCGGTGTGAAATGTTCTAACGGCTGTAGTACAGAACTGGGATTCGGAGCAAATTACGTGATTTCCTTTTTGATTTCTGAACCACTTTTAAGTTTCAAGTAGAGCTACGGCTTCGGCAGTGAAAACGAAGTTTCATCGTGTCATAGGTATGGTGGACAATGGCGTACCCTGTGGTTGTTGCTGTCTTAGATGAACGGCCAATCGTAGTATTACCTTGTCTTTTGAAATGCGTTATTACAAGCAGTTATGACACTGTTTTTTTGAAAGAGCCAGGGTGCAGGTATGGAACGAATTGTTGTCGAGGTGTTGCATTGAGACCCTTCTCCTGAATTTTATAAACTATTCTCTTAAGTGCTGATGCGATTTTCTTGCTTTCGTGTATTTTGTGTCAGTGTGGGTAGCTGCTTTTGTAAGTGAGCAGGGGTTTTCCGGTAGGGAGCAAAAGCTTTGTCGCCAGTTTGGCTGTGTCATGCGAATTAGAACACCGACCTTCGTCGTTTTCTTCACGGGAATGAACTTAAACTTTCTTTATTAACCGTTTACTTTTTATACAATTTCTTACGCTAATTGCTTACATATAACATACTTATATTAAATAATTATACAAATAAAAGTATGCTTAAAGCAAAATATCATTATTGTTTTTATTTTACCGTTCTACTTATGTACTAAATTGCTCATAATGCAATAAATTGGAATTAAGCTAATTGCTTACATATTACGTACTTATATTATATACTTATACAAATAAAAGTATGCTTAAAGCGAAATATCATTATTGTTTTTATTTTACCGTTCTACTTATGTACTAAATTGCTGATAATGCAATAAATTGGAATTAAAAATGCACATGATTTTGCGTATGCACTAATTTGCAAGTGCAAGTAACTTCAGTTGCTCAACAACGGGTTCACATAACGTCTGCACGACTTCCGCTTGAAGTTAGTATGACGAAATGTGAAGCAGTTGTTGTTGTTGATTTTTCGGAACTGCTTTAGCGTGTGACAGTTTTTTATACAGGGTGGCGCAAAAGTAAGCTTCCGATGTTCAGCATATCGGTTGTGGCACGTGCAGTGTGTGCTGTTGCACCGTCTTGTTGGAACCACATGTTTTCCAATCCCAATTCATCAAGTTGCGGCAAAAAGAACTCGTTGATCATTGCTCTGTAGCGCTCACCATTCACAGTAACCGTTTGGCCCCGACCGATTATTGGTCAAATAAATAGTCAGCAATATTCCGCGTTCTGGAGCAGTGTAGCGTAACACTGTTTATTAACGTGTATTTTGCATGTGTTTACTACACAAATGTCAAAACAGAACTGACTTTAGGGGCCAATCGCAAAATTTATAGCATTTTCTGATAGGAGGATTACTTTTGCGCCACCTTGTATTTGGTGATTCTACTGCTGTTGTTGTTGTTGTGGTAGCGACAAAAACACTCCCCAAAGGTTTTGGGGAGTGTTGTCGAATTAACAGTCCTTGGCCGGATTTTAACCCGGTACGCTCCGGTACTCCCTTGCGGTACTGCCCGACTGTCGTGGTAGCGATTTATGACCAGTGAAACCTTCTAGGTTATGTCACTGCTAACTGTGCTTACTTGCATACTACCTAGTCCGCTCTCAGTATGTAAATTAATAAGTGGTGTAGTTCTGAATGCTCCAAGTGCATATCGGGTGGCCGAATTGTAGATACTTTCTATAGGCCTGAGCTTTGATTTAGTAATGTGTCCATGGATTGCTGTCCCATATTCGGTTTTCGAAATTAAGATAGCCTTGATAATATTTGTTACAGTGTTTGGGTGTGCGTTACTGTGAAAGCTGGTTATACATTTAATCAAATTTAATCTTAAGGTTCGTGCTTTTTTAAGATAGTTTATATGTGTAATAAAATTATATTTGTTGTTGAAAACTATAGATCTGTCAGATATTCAATTCTATCTGAGTTAATGTAAATATTTACGGGACTACAATTGCGTTGTTGTTGAAAAATATGCCTAAGGTCCTTAGATCTGTCAGATATTCAATTCTATCTGAGTTAATGTAAATATTTATGGGACTACAATTGCGTTTTTTACAGATATGTATTGCCTTTGTCTTTGATAGATTTAGCTTGGCTCCTATATTACTAGCCCAGCCAATGATTTCGGTAAATAAATTAGTAACATTATTTTGTATAACATTATTGTTTTTGTGGTTTACTATAATATAGAGATCATCAGCATATATGCAATGGTTAAAGAATGGGAGTTTTACAAAAATCCTGTTTAATTTTTCGTAGGCTATTGGGAACAATGTGACGGATAGAGAGGAGCCCTATGGGATCCTATTTATCAATGACACTGTATGGAGTAGTAATTATTTATTTTTACCTTGAACTTTATATTGCTTAAAACTGAAATGACAAAGTTAATTATTTTTGTACCTAATTTGCAATCTTTCATTTGGTCAACGATAGCATGAGTCCCGATGCGATCGAAGGCCTTTTCAAAATCTATGAAAAAAATAGAGATGTGGTTTATGCCCCGAATGCTTTTTGCAATTTGGTTGTCCAAATATATTAAAGCATCGGTGGTTCCTGAGCCTTGTTTGAAGCCGACTTGTTTTGAATATATCACGCTATTCCTCTGTAAAAACCAGTTGATACGTTTGGATATAATTTTCTCAAGAACCTTGCTTGCGGTACCTGGAGTCTTCCCTTTGATGTAGCGAGAGCATTGTTAAGATCTATCATCGTAATTTCAGTGTCGATGAGTTTGGCAGTTGGGTGTGGAACGTGTGTTTTGTTTCCGCTAAGAGAGTTTTTGCATTAACAAATGTACGAGAAAAGCTAGAGTCGGAAGAACGTTTTGGCCATGTTTGGGCGAATAACTCAGATATATCTGATTTACATAATAATGTTTTACCATTTTGGTCTTCAATACTGTCAATTGTGAAACGGGAATTATTACCGTAGAGTTTATTGACATGATTCCATAAATATTTCATGGATGTGTTTGGGTTAATCGAAGATGTAAATTTGTAAAGGGAATCCCGTTTGGCTCCTTTTTTCTTGCTTCTCTTTTGAATATGGCGTTTGCCATTGTTTGTGGGCGCGAAGGTTTTCTGTGCCATATTTTTTGTTTTTGTTTCCTAAGCACCCTGAGACTGTCATTCCACCGAAAAATTTGTTTTTAGGGAGCGAATCGTGGTGAGATTTTCATGGACTCGTTAGCAGCAGAGATAATTTATTTTTTGAGTATTCCATCATCTTTGTTAATATTGTTTGTGGGATTAAAGTTTGCAAACTTGTTTTTCACAAGTTTGGAGTATGCTCCCGTTGTTTTATTGCGATGGCTCTCAAGAGATATACATATTGCGAAGTGTTCACTACCGTGTTAAGCAGAGTCAATATTCCCTAAGAGAAATATAAATAAACTGGCTGAGGCTAGTGATAAATCAACATGCGTAAATGTGGAGAGTGTTGAGAAGTTGGTAGGGGAATTGTCATTGCATACAATGAGATTAAACTGCTGATAGAAAGTTTCGGCTGTTTTTTCACTTTTGTATGTTCTTCTAGATCCCCATATCGTGCTATGAGAATTAAAGTCGCCAAGAAGAATAATAGGGTGATTTGTGCTGTCGCAAATTATATTCAGTTCCCTAGCTCTAAGCTTGGTTTTTGGGGGCATATCTATTGAAACTATTGTTATTTTAATTTCCACACAAAGTGTTACACCCACAAAAAGTGTGTTCACTTGAGTTTTTAATAAATCCTAGGTGGACCCGTGAGCGCCTTGCGCAAAAAAAAAAAAACAAAAATGGTTTGAAATCTTTTATTAGTCCAGGTCCAGGATTTTTCAAACCTTTTTCTCAAATTATAAAAACAGATTTTCAGCTACACTTGTTGTGAGACCACAAAAAATTATACAAATATGCGCAAACAGCTATTTGAAATTCCACCACTTATATTACATTCACATTGACACATAAACTTTAATTGATTGACAACATCAAAATGAATTGACTCAAAAAATGTCCCTTTAACTCGAGTTTATGACCCAATGTGAACGCAGTCTTATTCACTTATTTTAGCAATGTTCAAGTGTAGATGGCGCGCTCGCAGTGGGTTGAGCGCTGTGATATTCGCAATGCCTTTAATTATTCTAGCACTGTTCAGTCTTAGTATTCAAATGTAGATGTCGCGAGGTATGTGAATGTCACAGTCACAATAGCGTTGCAGTACAAATTGATTTTTTTGTGCATCCACAATCGTTTATTTTAAAGAATTCATTTTTATAAAATACGCTTAAACAAAAGCACTCCGCTAATTAAAACATGCATGTAGAGCTAACCCCCACCTTTAAAACGATACGTTATTTATTAATATTGGTTCCAAATGAGAGCAGAAAATTAGGAACTAACACAAAAAGACCTTACAGAAATAATATATATGATGATTGCTGTACCATCTTTTGCAAAGGTAGATTGTGGTTACAAGTAAGGTGTGCGTAGTTCTTAAGTTTATGGGGATCAAGTTCCTGTAAAGCTATTATATCTGGGCATTTCTGATGTATTAATGGTTGGAGCTCGTGAAGGTTGTTATGGTAGCCGTTTATGTTCCAATGTAGAATATTTAGGACCATAACAATTATAACAAAGAAAGGCGAAAGAAAAAACAAAGTAAAATATTGTCTCTCAGAGCGATATAAATTATTATATCGAAAGAGAAACAATATATTAAAGGTTTTGATCAAAGTCAGACATTCCCATAACAGCCGGTTCTTTGTAGCGGAATAACCCGTTTTTTTTCACCCGGCCAAGGGCTGTTATTTCAGTGTAACCCTGTCTAATTTGTCAAGTCCCAACCTTAAATTATCAACCTCGGAGCAAACCCTTGCAGCAGGGTTGCTCCATTTTCTCCTGTTACGGCCTGGTATCGAATCCAACCCCGGACCAAGAGATTGGAACTGCTGCGTTTGCTGGAAGAACATTTATGTTAAACGGTCACACTCTGTTCAATGCACTTAGTGCAAGAGATAGCTTCCCATATCCGGATGCTCGGGGCTTAATCCTGCCATCCACAGACCCCGTACTTTCTTTAGTACTTTCGAGGCACCAAGTTGTACACGCCTAAGGGCGTCCCGCGGTACACGTCATTCTAGCGCACGCCCACCGCCCCTATCAACTTCAAGCAGCAACAATGGTGGCTCAGTCTGCACGATTAGCAGCACTGCTGTAATTCCCGCTCACGCTCAACATCGTTTCCATCTCGCTCGGCCGCTCAACACTCCTATCCCCTACGTAATATGCATAGCATCGCGAAGCGTCAGTCCCCTCTTTTTCTGCCCCCCAATGCCACCCCCCTGCAAGCTGCTCTGGTTCAGTGTTAACAAGTGGACTCTCCGTGTTTTCTCTAGCTGATGGGCTTTCAATATTCAGGGAGGAAATATAATTTCATAAGTACACAAGCGAACGTCGACAACACGTATATGGCCGTCTGAACTTGGATGTATGTTTTCAATGCATCTCAGGCGCTATCCGGTCGGGAAAAGTGAGTCGTCGAGAATGCAAACGCACTCACCGACTTTTGGCTGCGTTTGAGGATTTTCCCACTTTCGTCTTTTCTGGAGATCTTTCAGATAGTCTTATTTCCATTTTTTGCTCAACTGGTGATGCAGGCACTTTACCTTTTCCCAACGGCTTAGAAGGGGCAAATCTGTGTGATCCACTTCAGGGATGGCCAGGGGGGGGCTACCTGTGAGGAAATGACCGAGGACGAGAGCTCAGCACAGCTTCTATTCTTATCAAGAGAGTGGTGAATCTAGACTTTTCTGGAATAAATACGGGTCGTTTATTGTAGGTCAACGTCGAATGAGCTAATCTACCATTAACCCTAAGGAGCACATTGTTGTCGAGGAATGGCTTAAGAGGTAGCAGATGACTTTTTTTGTCCATTGTTTTTGAATTTCCACACAGGTTCTCTCGCGAGGAAAATGTCGGGTTTGCGTTAGCGGCATAAGTTATGTGACAAAGAGGGGTTGGTACCTCGAATTCGGTCCTTGAGATTTTTTATGAACCTAAACAAATATCTCATGACCCTGAGGGCGCGAGAAAGAGAGGAAAATCGATCCAATAAATTGGGGTCGTCTTTAGCTGAATGCAAAGCTTCAACCCGGCATACTTCCGGGGGTGGGGTCAGTCACTATAGCACGTTCCATCATAGCAAAGAATTAGCCAAGTCCATTGGTTTGCATCCTCTGGTGCCCATATCTGCTAAATTGTAGCGACTGCCTACATGCTTCCAGGAAGCGTTTTCGACGAGCTCCATGATTTCAGCTGTATGGCTGGATAAGAAGGTTTTCCAAGAGGATGGAGGCTTTTCGAGCCATGCTAAAACCATTTCCAAGGCAGACCATATGTAAAGTTTTTTTCTTGGCAAGCTTGTAGTGCGAAGAGGGGCATCTTTGTCTTCGGAAACCAGAAGATGAAAAGACGTACTGGTTCCGTGGGGGGTTCTAACATATATATTGGTGCAATATGTCTTTTCAGACGCATCGCAAATGCCATGCAGTTCGACCTGCTGGTTTGAGATGTAGTTGACCCTTCGGGGTATCTTAATATTTGAGATTTCGGGTAATTGCTTGGCGAATTGACTCCATTTAATGAGTCGGAGGGGCTTCACTTGCTCATCCCAGTTGGTTGCCTCTATCCATAACTCTTGTAGTAAGATCTTGGCCTGAATCATTATCGGCGTCAGCCACCCTGCGGAGTCAAAAAGTTTTGCGGCAGAGTGTTCCATTGAATGCCGAGAGTTTTGGTGTTGCTTGTTTTCTCGAATTACAAAATGTTTGTGTGCAACAAGTCACCAACGACGGGTTGGTGGATGCCGGTGAATCGGTGCCAGGTTACCGATGACAGTGGATCGGTGCAAGTCACCAACGACGGGTTGGTGGATGCCGGTGAATCGGTGGCAGGTTACCGATGACGGTGGATCGGTGCAAGTCACCAACGACGGTTGGTGGATGCCGGTGGATCGGTGCCAGGTTACCGATGAGTTGCTGGTTGGTGTAAGGCGATGGCCCGTGAGTACACACCGGTAAATGTATTTAGTGGTCCCGAAGGACTCACCACTGGTCTTGGGAGCGCAGGTGCAACCGTTAGAACACTAGGGTGGTTGGCGGCTATTTTCCGTAGTGAGAACCCTGCTGAACCGCGCACTTGGATGACTTGAGAGAAAAATGGTTCAGCCGAGAGAATATCATGGCAGCCAGAGAGAATGGCACCTACATACGTTTCTTCGGTGAAAACAGGGGCACCTTTCGGGAAAGTTTCTTCGACATCTTTGGCTAGTTGGGCCAGTTGATGCATTGTACATATGGCTCAGGTGGAAGCAAAGTTTACGCCGAAGGTTACTGTTTTCAGACGGTAATCTTTTATGGAATCGCGAGGGGACGACCGAAAGACGATCTTCTGATAGTCTCTGTAGTCTTCGTGCATGATAATTTGACGGTACATTTTTTCTACGTCTCCGTTGAAAACAAAGTGGTATATCCGCCATTTGAGAATCAGAAGCATCAGATCAGGTTGGAGGGTAGGGCCGGTATAGAGTGAGTATCAAGATGCCGACTTTTTTGAGGCGTTAAACACGACCCGTACTTTTGATGTCTTTTTCTCGGGTTTTATAACCGTATGATGGGGAAGACAAAATGAAGTGCATTTGCCATTGTGTTATTTTTCATAGGAGCTGGTTTCCTCCATATGATTGAGGGTGAAGTATTCTTCTAATACACTATCATATTGGGCCTTTAGATCGCATTTATTCTGTAGACTTTTTTCCATTCCAAGAAATTGGCTGAGGGCTGAAGACCAAGAATGGGATAGAGTAATTGACTCTGGAAAGATGGACTTAAACGGCCTGACGATGAAACGACCGTTGTCATTACGTGTAGTTGTAGCTGCATGAAAATCCTCGCAAAATTCGTCTCCCAGGGCTCTGTGGGTGATCGTTGATACTTCCTCTAGTTCCCAGAACTTGCGCAATAGTGAGTTTAGATCTCCATTTTTTACCTCCGAGACTTGCGTGGAGAAAGAAGCTTTAGTCACAGGGGCTCTACCGCTAAGGATCCATCCAACAATGGTGTTCTGCGCCAGAATGTTCGGAGATAGTTTTTCGACTCCAGCTTGGATAATTTGAGGTATTATATCACTGCCTAGGACGAAATCGATTTGAGAAGGGGAGTGATAGTTCGAACCTGCAAGGTTGAGGTGTGCCTATTTTGTTTGAGCTCGTTGGTGAGTTGAAAATTGGGTAACATTTTTGTCATTGCCTACGCATTTATTTTGATCTTAAGATCAGCGGATACCAAAGTCATTGAGCGCAACTTATGGGAGGTTTGAACTACTCTGCCGCCCATCCCAGAGATTTCAAATCTGGAGGGTTTGCATGGGAGTTTGATTTTATCTTGGGCTTTGGTGGAGATAAAGCTTCTTTCAGATCCTTGGTGTACAAGAGTTTTGAGTTTAAAAATCTCTCTTCTGTGTTCTACCGGTACGACAGCCGTGGTCAAAATTATTTTGCAATCGTTTTCTGAATAGAACGATTGGACTTGGCTTTTCTGCGAGCAGGACGGTACTTCATCCTGAAGGTCTGCTTGACCTAGAATTTTACCTGACGGGGCTGTGGAGTTCGCAGTTGTGGCTTGTGAGGTTGTCCTTAGCAATCGGGTGGTTGTCTCTTCGGCATGAGTGTTGTGTCTTCATGTGCTGATCTCGACATTGATTGCAAGTCTGAGTGCTGGGGCAGTCTTTCAATATGTGTGACTGAGAGAGGCAATTAAAACACATATTGTTTTCTTTGACAAACTTCTTGCGTTCGGAGGTCGATAATTTCTTGAATTTAAAACAACTCATCAGGGGATGGGAAGAGCATTTATACATTGTTCGATGCCCTGTCATATCAGACTGGGTCTGAGACGTCGATCTATTTTGGAAGGGATGTGACTGTTGGACTTAAATGGTGGCCTAGTTTCGGGATTGGATTTAAATTTATTTGGTCGCCATTGATCAACTCGTTTTACAACAAGGTGATACAACTTTTGCGCCTGGGAGAGCTTGGGGTGATTGATGTAGGACGCTGTGAACATGTCACGAAACGAGGGCCATTTTCCGTAACCACCATAAAATGCTTCCGTATCGCAAGGAGGAATTTTTAAACTAAGACCGGAATTGTCATAAGGACGCGTTGTGACGGCAGAGGGCGCGGTGTTGTTCGCTTATTTGGTTAACTGAAGCTGGTCTTCCATCTGGGCTTTTGTGTCTTCATAAGTTATGAGGCAGCACCTGTATTTGCTATTAACAGACGCTGCAAAATATTCGGGCAGGTACTGATCCTCGGTTTCCTCAATTTTATCGAAAGCCTTTTAGACTTTAATCCAAAGTTTTTCGATAATTGCGTTTTTAATATTAAGTGAGGACTCAGTGTTGTCTTGGAGGGACGTTGACCTTAACCGTGCACAATAGTCCATTAAAATAACCGTTTCTGTTATGAACTGTTTAGGGACAGACGACAACTTGAGTTTTTTGACGACATGACGGGATGGCAGAGTGTCTGTATATTTACTCTGCCTTTTTACATCGTCACTCATTTTTAAAAATGAGGGGCGCTTACGGTTGAGAATTACAATAAAACTTAATAAGGGGAAACATTTCTTTTTTTTAGGAGAAAGTTTGTATTTGCTTTGTAACTGGGTGTAAGAAGGTTTAAGTTTAATTATTCAAGTTACTAGCACGAGAGGGAGACAATTTTCAACAGCAAAAAGTTATTAAAGTGAAATTGAATTTAAAAGTGTAACTTAACAAAGTTGACTACTGTACCGCGTTTATATGGTATTTTATAAGTATATGTTAGGGTGGTTTATATATACGTGGGAGATAAAATAAAGATTATATATACAAGTCTTAGTAAAAATTTTTGACTAAGGACAAGTAATTTGTATATGATGTTTTCTTTTATATTTTCTGAGGATGTGCTTACAAAAGATTCGACTATTTGGACTGTATTTAGGCTAGGTTAGGTTGAAGTGGTTGCCAACAGGGCACACTTAGCCCAGTATCAGAAGGCCCGTTGTAATACCACGTAAAGACACTGTTACACCTCCTCTTTGAACCAATTTAAAGACTTGATGAAGGCCTTCAAGTCCTTGATGTCATACTCCGCAATTTGGCGAATGTTGTCCAGGAAGGGAACTCCCAGGCACGCCGTCTGGCGCCGCTAAGTGAGGGGCAGTTGCAGATGAGGTGTTCTACCGTATTTATAGCGTTGAGCAAGGAAATTAAATAGCTCAGCGAAAGTTTAAGTGTAGATTGGGAATTTATAAAGTGTAATGTGCAAAAGATATTTTTCACCGCTTCTGTCGTCTTCTTACTTTGGTTGTTTCGTATGTATGTGTGCATACCAGTACGAACACAAGAAAATATTTTTGTTCGTTTTAAATTTATTGAAACTAGGACAAGTAATAACATTGTGGGTGTGTATAATTTTCTAAATTACTTTAACTTTCAATTAAGAAAACTAAATTATTTTGAGTGCGGACTACAAATCTATTGCAGTAAAATTTGAGGGGTAATATTGGCGGGCATGCTTGCCTGTAACTAGACGGGTTTTCCTATTATTTGTACATAAATATTTACCGTACTGATCAGTGTGACCAACTGATAGAAAAACAGAGGCCAAATCGGCAAAAAAGGTTAGGAAAGGTTAGGAAAGGCTAAAAAAATCAGAAAATTTTTTACAAAATCCGTTTAAATTTTTTTATTTTAGTTTAAACTATTTGTACATAAAGGTGTAGAGATAATTTAAAGCAACTATTCTTGTTTCAAGACATATCAGGCACATTTTCCTTGACTAGGAATTTTTTCAAAGAAATGCATACTATAGAAAAATCACTACAAACTAATTAATTATATAATATTTTCTTCGCCTGATAAATCAGAAGAGCTTGAGTCTGCTTACAAAGTTTGTGTATTTATCATAGAGAAAAGATCATCGGTAATTTCAAAATCAGTGCAAGATTTGGATAAGCGTTTTAACGAACATCTAATATTAAGCAGCGAGTTAAGCATTTTAATTTTTAATCTGTTCCTTAACTTAAATGTTCATGGCACTAAAAATTCCGCATTACTGAAAGGTAATACCAAAAAGCTAAATACGAATTGGACGAGTTCTGAAAAAGGGGGTTCGTTCAATAAATTTTTATGTTCTCTGATTTCCGCCCAAAATTCTATGGAAGAGTTTAAACTTGTCCACTGTACGGTTATAAGCTTTTGCCACTGCAGCTCGATCAATGCTACTTGACTTGGAGAACACCTAGACCTTTCTTCTTGAAATTGAGAAAATACATCCGGCTTTGTAACTTTCAAAGAATTATCAACTAAAAAAAAGTATCTTTTGTAAAGAGTTCATATTATCAGGTAGGAAATGTCGCAAGGGGGTTATCAACTCCATTAAAAATAGTTGACAATTTTTACGAAGAAGTATCTGTATTCTTATAACTTTAAATATAGTGTTGGGACCAGAAAAAAAGGCGAAAAAAGGCACGAAGCTAAAACCAAAATTATAAGACCAAAGGCAGGGACCGTAACTGTTATGAGTTTCATTATAAAACTCGCTATTTGATCATTATTTTTAAATTTTTTTTAAGAAAAATCAACAATAATAGGTATCTGGAAGTTTTATTTTTTTGATTAAGGATAATGTTTATTTTTTTGACTTTTTTCAAGTAATTGATCATAAATATTGGTTGCTATAATCTCGTCACCATATGTACTCTATAATTAAAACATACATATGTATTTGTACATAGGTTGACATAAAAAACGGCTTTTTGAGTTTATCGAACTTTAAAAAAAATTAAAGCTTAAAATTGAACTTTTATTCTTGAAGGATAAAATTTATTTATTTATTTAAATTATGAGGCTGTACATGTAAGGCTTAACTCTTTTAAAACAAGTCAATTATGAGATCTGTGTAGTTTCATATATCACATATTTTAAACCGTACATTGTGGAATTGAAATTTATAGGACATCTACAGTAGAAAATAAAAATAAATAACATTTATATTTGGTGAGTTATGCATCGTTTAAATAATTTGACATATTTTAAATCGGAAATTTCATGTAACTTAAAGTATTCATAACTATATACACTTATAATATATTGGAAACGAAAAACAAATTCATAATTCTAGTTTTGATTTTTTAGTGTGTTTCACAACTATAACACACTCAGGGTCTAGTTTTTTTTAAATAAAATATAATGCATTTAACCCTGGAAAGTCATGCCTCGTCGTTTCGACGACCCGAGTTTTTATTTTAACGTTATCGCACTGTTCCTTTGTTTGTTTTACATCGTTAGTCGCTGTTGAGCTGTTCATGTTTGCAGTTGGTTGGCTTCGTACGATCTGTGTAAGTATCTATTTTTTAAACATGCGTAGTCGAAAAGACGAACGATGAACTTTGTGTGAGTTTTTCGTTCCGAAGTTATTTTTCTTGTTTATTTATCTGTTTGGTTTGTACAGTTGTAATACAAGATGAGTGGCAGCAAAATTTATACTGACGTAGAAATTGAAAAATTTCTTGCAATGAGCGACGACGAGAATTGATTAGACGATGAGTTAGACAACAGCGAACTAGAATCTGATGCAGAAATCGAACAAAACGAAAGCTTAGGGGATGCAAGTTCTTCAGAAGAAACAACTGACGATGAGTTAGACAACAACGAACTAGAATCTGATGCAGAAATCGAACAAAACGAAAGCTTAGGGGATGCAAGTTCTTCAGAAGAATCAACTGACCTAGATGGAGATAACATACCTTTACATTTATTGAGAGCCAAATCAAATATAATTCATTTTAATAAATCTATTTTACGGGGCAAAAATAAACATAAGTGGTCAACAAAAAAGGGGAAATCTTATCAGTATGGTCTAAATGTAGTACATAAAGCTCGAGGACCAACACGCCATTGCAAAAATATAACAGACCCACTGAAATGTTTCCAAATGTTCATTACACCAGAGATCGTGGAGGAAATTGTTCAATGGACAAACATTGAAATTGTTATCGGCAGTCCATCTTACTTGCAACTACAGATGAAGCTCAAAGAAAAGTAACTTCTTCAAATGAAATTTCTGCCGTAATTGGACTCTTGGTACTAACAGCAGTGAAGAAAGATCAGCACCTGTCTGCAGATGAATTGTTTGACAGATCTTATGGTGGAATAACATATATTTCGATAATGACAAAAGCAAGGTTCAAATTTCTTATGTCGTTTCTTCGATTCGACGATGAATCTGCACGCCTTCAAATAGTTGAAGACAAATTTGCCCCCATTAGAAAAATTTGGCAGATGTTCATTCAAAAGTGCCGGGAAAATTATACGCCTGGAGAATAGCTTACGATTGACGAGCAACTACTGGCGTTCAGGGGAAAATGTAGCTTCCGGATGTACATTCCAAACAAGCCAGCAAAATATGGACTCAAAATGGTCATGATATGTGATAGCGGTACAAAGTACATGGGTGATGCTATGCCGTATTTGGGAAAAGGTCCAAACAAAACCACCTTTCCACTTGGTGAGTACTACGTAAAAGAGTTGACTAAAACTGTACATGGTTCAAATAGAAACGTTACAATGGACAACTGGTTTAGTTCGATTCCTCTTGCTAAATCACTGTTATGCGAACCATATAAGCTGACAATGGTTGGAACTCTACGTTCTAATAAGCGAGAAATTCCGAGTGGAATGAAAAATGTAAAAGGTCGTAAGTGTAATACGTCAATGTTTTGCTATGATAATGAGCTGACGCTTTTATCATATAAGCCGAAGCCGAGTAAGGTAATATATTTATTATCATCCTGTAATGAGGAAGGAGCAGTAAACCCCAAATCAAATAAACCCTACATGATCGAATTTTACAACAAAACGAAAGGAGGCGTTGATACCTTTGACCAAATGTGTAGTGTCATGAGCTGTTCACGCAAAACCAACCGATGGCCAATGTGTAAATTTTTTGGTACAAGGTGGCGCAAAAGTAAGCTTCCGATGTTCAGCATATCGGTTGTGGCACGTGCAGTGTGTGCTGTTGCACCGTCTTGTTGGAACCACATGTTTTCCAATCCCAATTCATCAAGTTGCGGCAAAAAGAACTCGTTGATCATTGCTCTGTAGCGCTCACCATTCACAGTAACCGTTTGGCCCCGACCGATTATTGGTCAAATAAATAGTCAGCAATATTCCGCGTTCTGGAGCAGTGTAGCGTAACATTGTTCATTAACGTGTATTTCGCATGTGTTTACTACACAAATGTCAAAACAGAACTGACTTTAGGGGCCAATCGCAAAATTTATAGCATTTTCTGATAGAAGGATTACTTTTGCGCAGTAACCGTTTTTCACCGACCGATTATTGGTCAAATAAATAGTCAGCAATATTCCGCGTTCTGGAGCGTGTAGCGTAACATTGTTTATTAACGTGTATTTCGCATGTGTTTACTACACAAATGTCAAAACAGAACTGACTTTAGGGGCCAATCGCAAAATTTATAGCATTTTCTGATAGGAGGATTACTTTTGCGCCACCTTGTATATTGAACATGGCTTTTATTAACAGCTACATTATTTATTCACACAACGTATTTCAAACAAATAAAAAACCTCTCAGTCGTTCCGCTTTTATGAAAAAATTGCATTCTGCCCTTATTCAAAGTAATTTGACAAACAGACTTGAAGTACCAGCATTGTCTACGTCGTTGCGATCAAATATTGAAAGTTGTATTTCTTTTGATGAAAATGCCACAGATACTAACCGCCAAAAAAATGTAACAAAAAAGAGAAAGATTTGCGCAATTTGTCCCCCTGCTAAGAGACGGATGACGAAATCATTTTGTGCAAAATGTAAAAAAAGTCTTTGTGGGGAGCATAAAATAGAACTTTGTGCCTCTTGTACAAAATGAGAACTTTCATTCCGTAAAGTATTTTATGTTTTCAGTTAATAGTATTATCTTTATGATGACCTTCTAGGGTTAAAAACAAATAAAAACATAAAAATTAAAATTACAAAAAAAAATCCTAAATATAATATATAAAAAATAGAGTGTACTAATTCAAACGCAACGTTGCCAATTTTTTTAAGTTACGTCTAATGTGTTTATATCTATTGTGACTTAAAACTACGTAATGCTTAACGGCTAAAACCTTCTCGCTATGCATACTTGCGAATGTAAGTAAGTAAAAGCGTACGTTGTTAGAATTAACAAATTATTTCCGTTGAAAAATCTAAATACTTACAAAGAACCATAAGTACAATTTGAAGCTTGGAAAAGCCTTTTTGCCCGATCCTCCACTAAAATTGTACTGCCACGCCAATTCGCCGGTAAACAGCGACTGCATAACTATTCGACCATTTCTTCTGATGGTATGGGGTGTAAACTTTGCAAAAAGGTTTGTTCCTCGTTTATCACGTCCCCGGTGATACGACCTATGCTGCGCTGAGCCTTGCACTCACGCAGAATTTGACCTTGAGTCCGCATTTCAGCACGGTCGGGCATCTAAAACAAAAAAAAAATATATATTACAATAAAGCTTTACTTAGCAAAATATCAAGATTACAGTAGAAATGTTTAGAGCATTTTATTATATTCTATACCTTGTCCGCAAGGGCCTTTTCAACAGCGGAAATCCTTTTTGGAATATCTTCCAGCCGGACCTCTATGCGGTAGATACCATCCAAACCCCTTTCTGTTTGGAGCATTTCCCCAGAGTAGCAGGTTATCTCTGGTTGAGTGGCAGTACGGGTGGTGAATGGTTGAGACATTTGAAATCTTGCTGATACTGAAAACAAGTCAAAAAATGTAAGTTTCGGCCCTCAGGGTAATTTTCTCAATGATCAGTTAACGCTAACCGGAACTTTATTTGATAGATAGTCTGCCAATTTCTGTCAATTAAATTGCCGTTAGCTTTAACCGGGATTTGCGAAAATAGCCACTTGGCCCACTTGTCCTACGAAAATTTATATTTTTACTCAGAGCAAACTGAGAGATTAAACTGATACGTATTTGACAAATTTTCAAATTAAAAAGATAATTTGGCGCCGCTGGCTTGATCCGGACTCCTCGTCATCCATCAAAAACGGAAAATCTATATTTGGCCTATGTAAAACTATAAAATAGATTATGCAATAAAGGAATTCAAAGAAATTTATTACCTACTGGAATAGAAAAATACTTAAAGTCTAGATCTTCCTTACTTACACATTGAATGTCCTCTGCGCTACTAAGATACCTAATCCAGATGAGGACACAACGGGCTCCCGAAAACCATCTCCAAAACTACTACATCCAAGCTATTTCCATCGTTTTGTTGCTTAACATTTTTAGGGAGTCCGTTTTTTTGCTGAAGAAGAAACTATCCCTACCTTTAGTAGAACTTATAACAAATTTATCAATACTTTTAATTTCGCCACAATCGGTAACATTTCACTTTTCTTATATTCTTAAGAATAATTGCTGCAGTATTTAAAATGGATTATTAATTATTTTTTTAATATATTGCATGTAATTTTCAAATTTAGATGTAAAAGACCATGAACATTAAAACTTATTAAATGACTGCCGTATAAAGCACTGAACAACTTCACGAATTCTTTCAACATTTCATTCGCGACTTTGGATTTTACTTTACAATACTTTTCACAAGAGAAAAGTCGAATACCGGCATGCAACAGCAAAAAGTGATAATACAGGTTGTCCGGTATGCAGTCTATTAGAACGAACAACCCAGAACATAGTAAAAATTGTCGGTATTCTGTCGACTTCCAGTTGCTTATTTCATCCAGATGTCGGCTTCGTCTAGGGAACTCAGACGGAACGTAATTATTCAAAAACCTGGCTACGTTCCCTCTTTTAACAAGCAACTTTAGCAGCTTTTTCGTTACTCTCAAGTCCGCTAAATGCATAGGTTCTAACGGAAACTGCGACACCATACCCATATAAATCCTTCTGAGTGATGTGTTGTGTCTACCCTATTTTTGAAAGAAATGTCTGTTCTTAATGTTCCTACATCTTGCGAAAAACATACCTTCCTCTACATATACTGGCCCACCTGCGCACATTTAGGACAGTCAGTTTTCCCTGTGTGTAACTTCACCCCACTTATAAAAGACCGGGCTGGTGCATCGCAAGTAAAGAGCTTAATATTGAAAGGTTTTAAAACTTGACCACCTTTACTCCCCTCTGGCGTAAATTATTTACCTCTCCCCAAAATTCTAACAAAAAACTATTCACATCAATCGGCTTACTCATTCCTCAATAGCAAGCGATGACAAAGGGTCTGGAATTGGGAAACTCTTCTATGTGGCCTAAAATTAGCCATAATGTCCTATTGGTCCTTTTATAAAGCTTAAGCCCGTCTATACCTTCATCTACTGAAATTCGTTATACTCTTTAAAATTAAAATTGTATTGTATTCCCAGATACATCAATTCTCCCTCAGAAAAAAGATCGAGTATAAACTGGTTCCCTCCTTGTACCCAAGATTGTACTCCCATCCGAGTAGTCCTTTAATTCTGGCCTTGCCCAAAGAGTGTAAAAGGTGCGTTAGGCTATTTTGTGAAGTATTTTGCTGAATCGCAATCCCTTCAACGCTGTACGTATGTTGTCAGTGAGATTAGTTGGTTCGGCCATTTCTTCTACCATCTCCTCGTCTTCAAACAAAACCTTTCGTCGTCACACTGGTACATTCGTCTTCAATATCCAAGAAGGATATAGAAGTTTCTGCACTTGTCGAAGGTGCATTATGACTTGATCCTCTAAAAATAAGCGCCTCCCTACTGGTTGATGGTATATCATCACTATCTAGGTTAGAGGATTCATTAAGCCTACGAAACTTCCCTACTGTTGCGTCATAAGTGCCCATTTCCTTTCTCATCAATTTAGAAAACAATCTCTAACTCATTTTAATATGGTACTGATAAAAATAATTAGAATTTTAAGTATAATAATAAAGATAATAATAATATATATATAGCAACAATGATAATAATATATAATATATGAAATAGTTAACTTATTTTTTATATACGTCAGCGTATCGTAGACGCAGTGGAATGCATATGTTCCAGATCAACTGCAAATAAAAATGTTTTATTATGAAAATTATTTGACGATTAATTGCATATGGGCGACTACAAAATTTACCTTCAAAACCAAATGTCAAAATGAGCAAAGACAAATATTTTATTTATTCAAAATTGATTGTATTCTTCATTAGAAACTAAACTAGATTGACTCTCATAATAATAAATACTATAGGGCTTAATTATCTTTCTTTGATCAACATTTTCTTCGAAACCTTATTAGTTGCTCTCGCACTAACGCAACGACTCGAAGCGTTACACAGAGTTCTAACGTATGTTTGCCAACAGCTGATTTGATCAAAACCAACCGAATAATTAACAATTCCTGATTCTTGTTGGAACGATTTTCCGTCATCCCTTGTCAAGTTTGGTTTTGTGACAAACCGGTTTCGGCTTTCTGCCATTTTCAATGCCTAGTTTCGTTCTGGTCTGTGTCTATCCGTTGCGTTGTTTTTATAGTCCGTGGGTGCTGTGGCAGGTAATGTCAATCTATGTGTCCGTGGTAGGTAACGTTAATACGCGTGTGTGTGTGTGCGTGGTATTGATACGTCCGAATTGTTATCTGTCCCAAGGGTTGTTTTTGTAGGTAAGTAGACATACTGCTTGTTAGCTAAGCGGTAGGTTGGGGTAGGTAGAAATCGGTGATTATTGCAGTTTGGTTCATATTTCGTTTTTGCTTGTTCATTGTTACGTGTTTGGTTGCTGTACCTGCTGGCTTGCGCTGTTTTTTGTAAACTAGTTTTAAGGGTTCAAATATTTCGTCAGAGATAGTGTTGGTTTGTTCGTTTATGATCCTGCCGTCAAATGTTTGTAACTTGTATATCTCCATGTTCTCAAGTACATTGAGCCGCCGGCCTTTTCCTTGTACGTGAAGTATTCGAGCCGTTATTTTTATGTTAGCTGGGGTGCAGTTGTTCTCGAACATGTGGTTCGCGAAGTTAGATTCTGGTATTATGGTGGGTTTTCGTGTTTTTTTGTTGTAGTCCCTGATATGCTCTCGGAATCTTGTGTTAATTTTTCTTCCTGTTTGTCCTATGTAGCTGTATTGACATTCACAAGTAAGCCTATACACTCCGGGTGTGTTGAATGGGTCATCAGAATTAGTGTCGGTTCTTAGTTTTTGTCCTACGTTGTTAGATGTTCTGAATGCTGTGTTGATGTTATATCTTTTAAAGAAGTTTGCTAATTTGTACGTCGCTTTTCCAGTGTAGGTCATTGCCGTCCAAACCTTTGGATTTTCCTCTACGTTAACTCTTTTTTGTGTTCCATGACTACTTCTGAGTTTATCCACAAGTGCTTTCTTGTATCCATTATTTGCCGCTATGTTATATATTGTATTAAGCTCTCTCCTGTATGCTTCCTGTGTGAGCGGCGTTCTCTGAAGCCTATCCACTAAGTGCCTCAATGCTAAATTTTTGTGCTGTTGCGGATGGTTTGATGTAGAGTGTATTATGGTGTCCGTGGCAGTCCGTGGCGTGTTAACGACCTTCCCGCTATTTTTAGCCACTGCAAGTCGTTAATGTATGCTTATGATGTTAAACTTTTTATCGCCGTCAAAAGCGCAGAAGACAGGGCATGTATTCAAGAAGATCTTAATAACTGAGTGAGATGGTATGAGGTGAACTACATGGCACTCACCTGAGGAAATGCAAATATATGTGTTTTACCAGAAAATCAATACCTGTGCATAGTTACATCATTACCTACCTAGCTTTATTAACTTAGAGGTAACAATGAACCCTAAAATGGATTTCAGGTCTCATATTGAGAATAGTGGTAATAGGGCAAAAGGGGTGTTAGCTTTCCCTAAGCGGTGGTCCAATGGATTCAATGACCCTTATATAACCAAAACACTTCATACTTCGCTTGTAAGACGAATTTTAGAATATGCGTCAATAGTTTGGAACCCGCGTTATCAGATTCTTTGTGATAAATTGGCATCGGGTCAAAAACAGTTCTTGCTTTTCGTGTTACGCGACTTGCCATGGGATCTGGTAAAGAATCTTCCTCCCTACTGTAGTCGTAGAAAACTTATTAAGAGGGCCCATATCTGCTTGATGAAATTAGGTGTAATATCCCTACTATGCCATCTAGGCATTTAGAGCCGATTTTCCTAAGCACTTGCAGAACGAATTTTGAGCTTCATGAACCCTTTCGATGCTTATGCCTGTACTACAATAATTTTGATAACTCTGAATCGCTTTTTTTTATTAAGAGCTCTCTGCTTACTATTTTAAATGCGTAGTGGCTTGATAACGCGTCCTTTCTACCCACACCTTAGCGCAGTGCCAAATGTTAGCTATGAGCATCTCATCTAATTTAGTAACATATATACTATGCTGCTCGGAATCCCGTCCACTCCGACAGCATAAAACCACAATTATAATAAACACCTCAACAAGACCAATAAATCATAAGCTGGCAACCAAGAGTCGGAGGATTGGAAACGCGTATTGCTCGGAATCGCGTCCATTCCCACAACATCAACAACACAACATCTATATTTATAAATACATGTAATGAGATTCAAACTCTTTGTCTCAACCTCCGTGTTCGCAGAGGTCTGATGAGCCCTTCCTGGCTCAAGTGCCTCCCTCTGGGCACTACGTATCAGCTCCCTACTGAGCTTATTCTATAGAGTCCTTCCTGGCTCATACGCCCCCTTCCGGGCACTACGCATCAGCTCCTTACTGAACTATCATATAACAAACATACGTATAGTACACTTATACATACCTGTTTGCAAACTACCATGTTAAGAAAGTTAAATTTGTATGATTTCTTTATTCATTTTCATTTCTAAGCTGTAACTAATTGATTGTACACTTCAGACATATACTTTCTTCTTTACGGTACCCTCATACTGTCTTTATATACACTTTCGAATTTAGTCTGTAAGAATTATTCAATTTGTACACTATTAAATAAGTAAATAAAAGCGAGAATCATGGCTGCATCTTAACCACTTCTGCAATCTGCTAATAACACTGGTCTACCAATTCGAACTTTTTTTCTCCACCAGAAACGCGAATATGAAATTCGTATGTAAAACTACCCCCTGATTCCAAAAATCGAGGCTATTTTGGATTCTATGGTACCGTTTTTGAGATATTTACGATTTACCGTTAGTTAAAAAAAAAAAGATGGCTTCACTTAATCATGTATACCTCAAGAACAAATTGAGCAATTCCAAAACGGAAAAATTTGAAAGCTAATAAAATTTGCTATAAACAATGCATACAAAACTTTTCGCTAGGGCCTGTAGGTTCGAAGATAATGAACAATCAATACGGATGTTTACCTTTTTCTCTTATGAGGGGGATTTTGTTGAAGGTTGAGGTAACACTCAGTCGATCCAGAGTCACGTAGTGACTCCCCAAAATCCCTACTGAATAAAAATAACACGGTGGTCATGCTTTAATATCGAATGCACACACACGCAGCCTCGGATCTGGTGGCGAGAGCAGCTTTCCGTCACGAAAGAGTGAGATGATAGAGCGGAGTGGAGACGGTAATCCGAGAACGGCGGCGGTAGTTGACGGTGGTAATTGGTGGGCGGGAGGTAGTAGTAGCGGAGCCGGCGGGTGGTCGGTGACGGTGGTTGGTAATTGGCTATAAATGGTAAACGGGAGTGCTCTCCAAAATGACAGGTGGGATGTGGTCGTCGGTGATCAGGCTGGAACGAGACTAATGGGAGCTGGTTAGAATGGGGTATTCACGCGGTCCACCCCTACCCCCATCGTCGCACTCCAACGAATAGGTGCAATGACGGCGGGTAGGGTGGTACCGGTGTGTTATGGCGTAGGTCAACCCACGAGTGGTAGGGGACGTGCATCAGAAGGCACAGCGACACCCGCTGTTACCCGTGTACCGGCCTATGCTCACACTACTCAGGAAGGCTTGGTTGCCTGGATCGGCGGACCCCCCCTTTGCTCCGCCAATGGACTCGATGCTCAAGCCAGCAGTGACATGTCATCCATTGGCACAGCGTGGGTTAGCAAGCGTCATGGCAATAGCCCAAATCCTCGGTCAATAGCCCAATCCATGAGTCAAGCTTACGCGAAGTGCAATTCGCAAGCTTTAACCCTCCAAGATTGCAAAGACACACGGTGCAATGCGGGTGATATTGTAACGTCACGTTACAGTTCCCCTCCCACTTCGGGTGACGGAAAGCTGCGGTGGGCCGCGAAAGGAGATGTTCGGTATCTCCTATAGGGGCGGGGTTGGCCGGTGTGCGCGTGCGCATTGCTTTTTATTTATTTATATATATTTCTTAAAACTAACAGAGTTTATTGTTCTTACTTCTAGTGATTTCTTATACTAACTAAGTTTTTTATTCTTAAATAATAGTTTCAATTTCATCTTTCGGCAGTTCATTTTTCCTCCCTTTTTTTTTCAGGTGCTGTCGGGCTTAAGGGGTTCGCGTCGGTGATTGTGCCGTCACCCGCGTGCCCCAAGCCCTTTTGCTGCATCAAACTTTTGTTTTTTTTTTTTTGTTTTTTTTTTTTTAACAATCTTTCAAACACAATAACAATATTTCATTCAATTATAAAAATATTTCAAAAACAATAATATTTTATTCAATTACATTTCACTTATTATCTAATGTTCTAATGTTTCTCCACCATCTTAACGGTATGTCTGTACCCCTTCATGCAAATTTCAGCTTGCCAGTCATCCACTTTCTTCAACCGCACGTACTTCCCCTTCCAATATGCCTTCCATTTGCGCGGGGGTTTGCGGTAGGCCTTGAACCCTTTGAAGAATTCCTCCCACCCCGCCTCATTCGTTGGCTGTACCTCTCTGGGTACATCGATCGGTGGGTCCTCCCGCGCCGCTTCACATCTTTGGCGTGCTTCGTTCGACGTTGTTGGTGTTGGCTGTACCTCTTCAGGTACATCGATTGGTGGTGCATCGCTTTCCACCACCTCGGGAATTGCGCTTAGGGTGTCGGTAATTGGGGGCCCGTAGAAAATTTGCACCCGTTGTGTGATGGCCTTATTTTTTTGGCCATGGCCGTGACTCAAACGGGGGTTGCCACGGCTTGATGGCTTTGGGGGTGATCCGTTTCCCTACCTGGCTGGCTACAGTGTTGTAATTTCACCGTATTTACAGAAACGTATTTGACCACTAGGTATGGCCCAGAAAACTTTGGCGCTAGCTTTTGTGCGAAACTGTTCGCTGCTAACGAGAGCGGGTGATCTCTTTTCATCACCTTTTCCCCCACGGCGGGTTTCCATTGCCGTCTGCGTAGGTCGTAATATTTCTTTTGTGTTTTCGAAGCTTTTGTCAGGTGCGCCTTTATTTCTGCCCATAACTCGGTTATGGGGGGGGGGGGGGGTAATGTTGGTGGCTCGTCTGGTACTGTCCCTTCCGTCCTCGCTTGTCGTGGGATTGTGAAGGTGTGACCGAAGTTAATTTCTGCTGCGGATGCTTGCGTTGATTCATGTTGTGCGGTGTTAATTGCGAAGGCTATCTGCGGGAGTTCGTGATCCCAGAGGCGGTGGCTCTCCCGTGATCGCTGTGCTATCATAGTTTTTATTACTCGGTTTAAGTGGCGGTGAATTTGTGTTCGATTTGGTGATCTCTTAGGTATTTATCTAGGGCATTCCCAACGAACTGTCTTCCGTTGTCGGTAAGGAAGATTCGTGGACAGCCAAATCGGTAGATAACCCTTTCCTGGAGGGCTTTGATGACGGTGTTGGTGGTTGCTTTGCGCACCGACACTAATTGGACCCATTTCTAGAACTTGTCCACAAGCACAAGCATGCAGGTGTTTCCTCGCTTCGAGCGCGGCAGTGGCCCAACAAAATCTGCCGTGGCGATCTCCCACGGTCTGGAGCATTGCATTGTGGCCATTAACCCCGCTGGACGACGTTGCTCCACTTTGTATTCGGCGCATGTGATACACTTCCTTATGTGTACCAGCACGTCTCGGTGCATGCCCGGCCAGTAGTAGTTCTCCTGCGCTCTCTTAAGGGTTTTTCGTATTCCAAGGTGGCCAGCGGTTGGCGCATTGTGTACTTCCCTTAAGATGCCCTCTCTTCGGTTCTCGGGGATGCATAATTTCCATTTCGGTGCTCCGGAGAGTTTGCTTTTTAGAGCGATATGCCGAAAGAGGCGGTTATCGACGAGTTGGTAGTCTGGAGTGGATGTCGCGTTCTCCTTTACCTGCAGCACTTTCCTTTAGTACCACCCTTTTGCCCTGGCATTCACGGTATACAAGATATCTGGCTTCCATTCTGGCAGTGGGCACCGGGACAGTGCGTCTGCTACAACGTTTTGGGCTCCCTTGCGGTATTCTATCTCAAAGTTGTATTGCTGGAGTTCGAGGGCCCATCTGGCCAGTCGCCCCGACGGATTTTGTAGCGAGTGTAGCCATTTTAGTGAGTGGTGGTCAGTGATAACTGTGAAGTGGTACCCTTCAAGGTACGGCCTCAACTTACGTATGCCCCACAGCACAGCGAGACATTCTTGCTCTGTGGCTGAGTATCGCTTTTCCAAGGCTGTCAGACACTGGCTAGCGTAAGCGATTACTCTCTCCTGGTCGGCCTGGCGTTGGTATAGCACGACGCCAATCCCTTCCCCGCTTGCATCGGCTTGCAGAAAACATGGCCGTGTGAAATCAGGGCAGCAGAGGATTGGTGCGCTTATCTTTTAGCGCCTCGAACGCTTGTTCTTGTGGGGATTCCCATTTCCAGCTCTGTCCTTTCTTCAGCAGTTGGTTTAGCGGTGCCGCCAGCGTGGAGAAGTCGGCGACGAATCTGCGGTACCAGGAAGCAAGACTAAGGAAGCGGCGTAGCTCCTTTAGCGTTTTTGGTGCCGGCATGTCCCTTACGGCAGTCACTTTACTAGGATCAGTATGAATTCCTCTGTTGCTGACGATGTGCCCCAGGTATTGCAGCTGTTGTTTGACAAAACAACATTTGTCAAAATTTACCTGCATATTGTTCCTCTGGAGTCGTTCGAAAACCTCGCGCAGGTTGGGCAGGTGCTCCTCGAATGTGTCTCCCAGCACGATTATGTCATCCAGGTAGGCAAAGACCTTCGGCTGTAATTTGGGCCCTAATACACGTACTGTGTCCAGTGCTCGTTGGAAAGTAGCTGGTGCGGCGTGTAGGCCGAAAGGCATCATTTTTCACTGAAGCAATCCCCTTCCTGGGACCGTGAACGCGGTGTATGGTCGTGAATTCCTGGCTAGCGGGATCTGCCAGTAGCCATTTTTCAGATCTATCGTCGAGAGGAATTGTGCCTCTTTGAGTTGGTCGAGGATCGCCCCGATTTATGGTAATGGATATGCGTCCGGTTCGCTGGCGGCGTTTAGTTGGCGGTAATCTATGCACATTCTCTAGGTTCCTTGCTTCTTCCGGACCAGCACGATTGGCGAGCTGTAGGCGCTTTTAGATGGTTTAACTCTTCCGCCCGCCAGGAGCTCGTCCACTTCATTGTTGATCACCTGCTGCATGGCTGGGTTCCGGGGATAGTAACGCTGTTTCAGCGGCCGGTTGTGCCGTAGGGTGATTTGGAAGCGCTCCTTGTGGTTGGCCAGAAAATTTTCCAGCTTTTCTTCTTGTTCGGCGGTCAAATGCTCTCTGGAGTTGATTGTACAAAGCGTGGCCAGCTCTTCTGATCTTTGAGCCAACGTGGGATCCACGGCGTGGCGATCCAGCATGAAGACGATTCCTCGCTCTCGAAGGAAATCCATGCCGAGAATCGTGCGTTCTGCAAGATTTGGAATGACGGTGAGGAGCGTTTCGGTCGGTTGGCTGCCGTATTCCACCCGTACTGGGTACGCTAATGAGCTGTAGACGCAGGTTTGGTCGGGCAGCTGGATACCTCGGTTGCTAAGTACTGGTTGGATCTTCTTGCTCTCCAGGTGCTTCCGGACGGATTCATCTACGTATGATAACGTGGCGCCGGTATCGATTAGTGCGCGGACGTCCAACCCCTCAATGGTGATGTGGGCATAAAATCGGCGGTCCACCCGTCTTGCTTTAGTGGGCTGGGCTATCGGCTCCAGCTGCTTGTTTCTCTTGTGGGACACGGGTTGGGTGGTTCGACTGCGCGGTACTGCAGCGGTTTGTAGCGGGCATGGGCAGTCCCTGGATAGGATGCCGTCCTGACCACATCTGGAGCAGAAGATTTTTAGGCTTCCTTTACACTGGAAGCGGGTGTGTCCACGACCCTTGCAGCGCCAACAACACTCCCCGCTCTTGTATTCCTCCTCCAGATGACATAAGCTATGCGCGACCATTTTTCCTTGTTTCGCTTCTTCGCTTTTCAACAATTCATACTCTTCGGCGATTTCAAGGAGCTCCTCCAGCGTGCTAAATTTTCCACGCTTTACAAAAAGGCAGTATTCTACTCGGAGGCCTTCGTAAATACGCTCCAGGTGGTCCTCCCTGCACATAGTCGGATGCTGGCGGATGAGCGTCTGTATAGCGAGGAGATAGTCCTTGGCCTTCTCTCGAGCTTGCTGTTCACGCTGTCGAATGGCGTCCTCCAGTTGGTGGAGATGCCGTTTTGGTAGGAAAAAGGTCTGGGCTTCGGTTCGAAAAGCTGCCCACCGCTGGATGTGTGGCTTTCGGACGCGATAATATTGGAGCGCCTTTCCGCGTAGGAGTTTGGGGAGAGTCGGAAGCAATCGGTTCAACGGGATGTAACGCATTCGGCGAGCTCTTCGATCCTCTCAAGAAACTCATGCAGTGAGTCTCCTCCTCCCGTGAAATGCACATCCCAGCGGCGTACGGTATTCATTATTTTGGGACCGCTCATTTCATCAGGTCTCGGGCGACGTTCTAGTGCAGGTGCAGTTGGCGAGGGTGCTTGCACATGTATTTTCGGCGGGGGCTGCATAGCGTGGCTTGATTGCGGCGATGGTTGGTGGGCCCTCCCTCTTCTTTACCGATCTCCAGCTCTAATTCCTTGAGCAAGTTCTCGCTTGACTTCCTTGTGCGTTTTTCTCGCACATACGCGCTCAGAGTGCTGCGTAGTTCGGCCACGGTGGCCTCGTCTGTGTAGATCTGGTGTCTTTTACACTCTTCGATCAACTTCTCCTTTCTGAGGAGATAGATCCAGTTGAGTGAATCCGTATTTAAGGCTGCGGTGCTCCCGTGTGTGTTAACTGTTGTTGTTAGTGTGTTAACTGTTGTTGTTTGTGTGTTTGATACGCCCAGTCCGACAGTGTTGGTGCTTGTATTTGTCGTTTTTGCACATTCGCCTATGGTAGTGGGTCCCTGCTCGTGCGCCATTTATGAGGGGGATTTTGTCGAAGGCTGAGGTAACACTCAGTCGATCCAGAGTCACGTGGTGGTTCCCCAAAACCCCTACTGAATAAAAATAACACGGTGGTTATGCTTTAATATCGAATGCACACACACACACGCAGCCTCGGATCTAGTGGCGAGAGCAGCTTTCCGTCACGAAAGAGTGAGATGGTAGAGCGGAGTGGAGAGGGTAATCCGAGAACGGCGGCGGTAGTTGACGGTGGTAATTGGTGGGCGGGAGGTAGTAGTAGCGGAGCCGGCGGGTGGTCGGTGACGGTGGTTGGTAATTGGCTATAAATGGTAAACGGGAGTGCTCTCCAAAATGACAGGTGGGATTCGGTCGTCGGTGATCAGGCTGGAACGAGACTAATGGGAGCTGGTTAAAATGGGGTATTCACGCGGTCCACCCCTACCCCCATCGTCGCACACTAACGAATAGGTGCAGTGACGGGGGGTAGGGTGGTACCGGTGTGTTGTGGTGTAGGTCGACCCACGAGTGGTAGGGGACGTGCACCAGAAGGCACAGCGACACCCGCTGTTACCCGTGTACCGGCCTATGCTCACACTACTGAGGAAAGCTATGGTTGCCTGGATCGGCGGACCCCCCCCCCCCCTTTGCTCCGCCAATGGACTCGATGCTCAAGCAAGCAGTGACATGTCATCCATCGGTGCAGCGTGGGGTTGCCAACGTCATGGCAATAGCCCAAAAACCTCAATAAACTACTTGGGATGGGCTATTGTTGCCTGGATCTGCGGACTCCCCCTTTGCTCCGCCAATGGACTCAAGAAAGCAGTGACATGTCATCCATTGGCACAGCGTTGGTTAGCCAGCGTCATGGCAATAGCCCAAATCCTCGGTAGCCGAAGGCTACCATGAGTCAAGCTTACGCGAAGTGCAATTCGCAAGCTTTAACCCTCCAAGATCGCAAAGACACACGGTGCAATGTGGCTTCGCGAACTCACCTAATGGGAGCTGGTTTAATGGGTGTTGGATTTGCCTAATAGTACCCTAACGTTGATAAACTGACTGCGAATTACAACGTTGGATTGCGCACAACTATGCTGATCGGCGAAATTTTCCCGCCATTGTTGCTGCTTGTGCTAGTGGAGGCGTCGCTGCCCACACTAGTGAAGGCGTCGCTGCTCACACTAGTGGCGTAGTTGCTATAGCGTGGGCGCCGTATATAGCATGCGCGTAGTTAAGTTGGGGGGGTGGTTAGTGGTTTCCTGCTACTACGATGTAATACGGGGGTGCGGGTGATATTGTAACGTCACGTTACACTCTGTAAAAATTTTTAAGAATGTGTACTTTACGAGGAAGGATACGAAAACTTTTTATTTTTTTCCAGATATTTTTTTTACTGTAAGCTCTGTTTTATTTCAAAAAAAATAAGCTTTCATCCAATAAAATCGATGGACTAATACAAACGTTATAAGCATTCAATGAAATATAGCCATATAATACTGAAGTGCCCTACCCGCATGTATTAGTATTCATATATTAGTTAGTACGTAGATATATTTTCGAAGGGTTATTAGATGCAAAAAACTGTTAATGCCGTTTTCTCAAGTAGGTAAACTTTAAAATTTCAAACACAGGTACACTTGAAGCAAGAGCAAATTTTTAAAGCGATAGTGTTTTCTTTGTATAACTAAGGAACCTTTTTGCCTAGGTAGGCTTCGATTTTTACTTGATCTGAGTATAAATAGGAGTAAATGCGAATTGTTCCTTCATAATTTCTGCAAGGCTCACCGGATACTGTTCAGTCTATAAGTGAATTTTATAACCCGTCATTTACTTAAAAAATAATACGAATAAAAGGGCGCGAGAGTTTGAGTGTAAAAATGATCCAGATATGTTCTGTTTCATCTGCGGTCAATATATTGTTAAAAGGATGCGACGTGTGTTTTCGAATCCTTTGAAAGTTACATTCTATAAGTATTTTGACATTCAGCCTAAAAACACTGAAAAATCATGGACACCGAATACTGTGTGCACATGTCGAATCGAATTGATTCATTCGGAATCCGGAACAAAAAGGTGCGTAGTAAAATTTAGGAATTTGCTACTTTTTAATGCATATCTGACTAATTTCTGGAACTATCTACACTCAGGCAACATATGAAATTTAGTACACCAATGAAGTGGAGGGAACCAACTTACCATTCGACGGACTGTTTTATTTGTACTAGAGAAGTATTTGGGGTTGGAAAGTCAAGAAAGGTAACGCATGCCAGCGTATCTACAGCGTCATGGGCAGTACCAAATTCAACGGAAGTTGCTCATCTAACTACATTGCCATTGCCATATTCAGCTTTAGTTCCGGGCCCAGTTTCATTGTCAGCAGCAGCATCTGATTACGCAGCATCAAGTTGTATTGAACTTCACACGGAAAACTAAAGAAACGCTTTGTCACAAGCAACTCAATGATTAGATAAGAGATTTGGAATTGTCCAAGGTAAAGGCCGAGTTACACGCCTCTCGTATGCAGCAATTTAAATTCCTTTCATCCGATGTTTTATTTTATTTTTATTTTATTTTATTTTAATACAGTCTGCAGGAGTACTTACAGACTAATACTAGTTTAAAGCAACGAATAAATTTAATTTCAAGATACAAATACTAGCATTGAAATCTATTAAATGTGCATACTTATTACATAGACGTATACATCGCGAAATCGGTTCATTATAACCATAATTAGTCCTATGTGACGTTTTAATAAGTAATCGATTGTTCCTTAATTCACGCGACATGGTATTGAAATTTATTAAACTGAGAAATTCATCACAGTCAATCCTTCGGTTCACCAAGTTATAAGCAAACATTAGCGAAAAATAAGTTCTGCGATCTTCCAAGGATTGCAAGCCAAGTGTGCCTGCTGTCATACGACGGCATATCACAAGGCCAATTTAGTTTAAATAATGCAATCCTGGAGAAGCTTTTTTAAACTCGTTCAACTTTGCCAATATGAAATGGATAGTATGGACTCTAAACAATACAACAATAGTCTAGGTGGCTCCTTACTAAATAAATGTAAAGAGACTTCAATGTGCAATCCTTGAATTCTTTCGAATTCCTTCTGATGAAACGCAGCATGGACCGTGCTTTTGAAAGAACAACATCAACATGTCTACTGAATGTTAGTTTCATATCGAAAATCACTCCGAGATCTTTAATCTCCTCCAAACGGTTTAAGTTAAAGTTATTTATAGAATAAACAAACGTAAGCTGACTAAGTGTTTTAGAGTAAGAAAGATGTTAAGGTAACATATTATAGAACTCGTCACGAACCATTTTCCAAATTCTATACGAAGGAGGACAGTGTTTGTTACTGCAAAGACATTACTGGCTTATTCCAACAGTTTGCTGAACCATATGATTCCAAAGAGTGGCAATTGTTCATAGACGGCAATAAACTAAATTTAAAAGCCGTATTATTACATATTGGCAACCAAAAGCCGTATATCCCGATCGCGCATGCAGTAATTACGAAGGAAACCTACGAGGTAATGCAAAAATTACTTAAACTTATCAAATATGAAGAGCATGATTGGAAAATATGTGCCGATCTTAAAGTCGTTGGAATGCTATGCGGTCTTCAAAGTGGGTACACAAAATACTGTTGCTTTCTCTGCAAATGGGATAGCCGAGCTCTTCAAGACGACTACATCATAAAGGATTGGCCAGACCGAATCGAATTTTAAGTTCGGCCTTATCAACGACTTTGTGAAGGCTTTGGACAAAGAAGGCGAAGCCTTCCGTCATTCAAAAACCATCTTTCCAGAGATTTCAGAAGCCAAGATAAAGGAAGAAAGATGCTTAACAATAACCAATTCAACGAACTATTGTCACCAGTGGAGGCAGCAGCGCGGGATTCTTTGAAAAGGTCGTTGCTTCTTTTTTAGGCAAACGCAAATGTCCTAACTACGAGATGAGAGTGAACGACTTAATTAAGAACTATACGAAAATGGGTAAATAAAAAAACATATCTAAGGCCGTTTTCTAAAGTAAACTTTAAAAGCTATCTGCCCGATAAACAAAAAATTTGTATGAAAATTTTAAAGTTTACATGAGAAAACTGCCCTAAAGCTGAATTCATTGTTCAGTTCCGAACAAATTTTTTGTTTACATTTTGCACGTTCTCTTCTCATTCTGTGTCAGAGAAGTGGAAAAAGAAAGAGTAAAATGCAAACAAAAAATTTGTTCGGAACTGAACGATGAATGCAGCCTAAGAAAATTACACACAAACGTGTCACTTATTTATCTAATTTACTTATTTATTTCTTTTCAGGAGTAAATCTGTCTTTAAAAATTCATTTTCTTTCAAATTAAGTTAATTGAAAGGACTCTGGGATGTCCCAATGTTTTTTTTGTAATAAAACAGAGCTTACAGACCAAAAATGTCTGAAAAAGAATAAAAAGTTTTCGATATCCTTCCTCGCAAAGTACAATTTTTTTTAAATTTTTACAAAACCAAAAGTAAAAATCCGTATTGATTTTTCATTATCTTCGAACCCAAAGGGCCTAACGAAAAGTCTTGTATATATTGTTTATAGGAAATTTTATTAACTTTTAAATTTTTCAACCGTTTTGGAATTGCTCAATTTGTTCTTGAGATATACATAATTAAGTGAAGCCATTTTTTTTTTCTTAAATAACGGTAAATCATAAATATCTCAAAAACGGTACCATATAATCAAAAACCTCGATTTTCGGAATCAGAATTACATATTCGCGTCTCTGGTGCTTTTTGGCTGTAGACAAGTGTAATTGGTTTAAGTTCCAGCATTCAATGTATGATTACAACTTAATATTTATTTCGGAAAGATTTTTAAACATTTATTTTAAGTTTACTTTGCTTGTTGGGATAATATGTAAGTAGTATGATTATGATAAGTGTAAATTATAAAAATTATAAAATAAAAAATGAATTTAATTTATTTATCATGTTTTATTTACATATGTGGCGACTCCAGTGAAAAGGCATAGTTAATTTGCAGGTAAAATTCAAGTACAAGGTGGCGCAAAAGTAAGCTTCCGATGTTCAGCATATCGGTTGTGGCACGTGCAGTGTGTGCTGTTGCACCGTCTTGTTGGAACCACATGTTTTCCAATCCCAATTCATCAAGTTGCGGCAAAAAGAACTCGTTGATCATTGCTCTGTAGCGCTCACCATTCACAGTAACCGTTTGGCCCCGACCGATTTTTGGTCAAATAAATAGTCAGCAATATTCCGGGTTCTGGAGCAGTGTAGCGTAACATTGTTTATTAACGTGTATTTCGCATGTGTTTACTACACAAATGTCAAAACAGAACTGACTTTAGGGGCCAATAGCAAAATTTATAGCATTTTCTGATAGGAGGATTACTTTTGTGCAGTAACCGTTTTTCACCGACCGATTATTGGTCAAATAAATAGTCAGCAATATTCCGCGTTCTGGAGCGTGTAGCGTAACATTGTTTATTAACGTGTATTTCGCATGTGTTTACTAGACAAATGTCAAAACAGAACTGACTTCAGGGGTCAATCGCAAAATTTATAGCATTTTCTGATAGGAGGATTACTTTTGCGCCACCATGACGTAAAACCTATTTAAAAATTGCTGGCAAATGACCTTAAAAGTTACCGTCATTTGACTAACAAAATTACTTGTTTGAGCAGTACAGCGGTATGCTCATAACCAATAAGTGGGAGCGGTACCCACAACCACAGTAATAGTAACGAAACGAAAAAAATGCTATTAATTCCTCCCGATGCCTATAGAGAATTTACCAAATAATTTACCGTCACAAATACAGTAAATTTACTTGTCAAAGGTAAGGCATTTAAGTTTGAGTGCTAGCTGTGTCAATAAATGTCTAGTAGAGCTGCCAAATATTCGTGTACCTGTGATTTTGTCAGAGCGGCTGGATGGTCACAGTAAGTCGGAGCGACAGCTTCAAATAAAACTGACTGTGATAGCATCTGTTCCTTGATACCTTTCTCAATCACGGTTGGCAATAATGATTTGAGGTGCGACTAAGTTTCAGTAGATGACATACAGCCTTAAGGTTATGAGATAATTTTAAATGGAGTTTTTCCGCAAACAAATTACCTTGGTAATTTTAACAAGAAATTATTAATAAACTGTCGGCTTCCTGAAAAAAATTAGTCGTAAACACTCTAACTGTGGAAAAGAGTCCTTTTTCTAGTCGTAGGGTATTCCGGAAAAATTTTCCAAATTTGTGTTGTAATTCACTAAAAAAAAATTACTAAAATTTTCATCTACTTGCAACCATTTGATGATAATGGGGCACAGTCATAGTCAAATTTAAGTATGATTAGAATTTAGTTGTAGCTATTAGACCCAACTTGATATGGGATAACTGTCGAAAAATCTTCAACTAAATTTAAGTCATACTCAACTTTGACTATGACTATGCCCTTATATTTCAAACTACAAACGAAGATTTATAACAAAAACAAATAATAATAACAAGTGCCGCTGGTGACTCTTCTTCCCAAGGGGCAGTCATGGATCCAAAGCGCTGTGGCTGAGAATTCACAAATCACACTTCTTTCTTTAAATGGGCATCTAACCGCCTGGGCGATTTTGACCGTCTCGAGCTCACCAGTCGTTTCTTCGTTGCGCCAACTGGCGCCAACTGAAAACACCGCGGGATCGCAAATCGGTCTCCACTTGGTGCTTCCACTGGGCTGGAGCATCTTCGCTCATTCGCACTACGTGGCCTAGCCAGCGAAGCCGCTGTGTTTTAATTCGCTGAACTATGTCGGCGTCTGCGTAAAGTTCATACAGCTTATCATTAAATCTTCTTCGGTACTCGCCGTCGCCAACGCGTAGAGGTCCACAAATCTTTCGAAGAACCTTTCTCTCGAATACTCCCAGAGCCGCCTCATCAGATGTTGTTAGTGTCTACGCTTCTGCACCATATAGCAGGAAGGGTGCGATGAGTGACTTGTAGAGTGTTATTTTCGTTCGTCGAGAGAGGACTTTACTTTTCAATTGCCTACTCAGTCCGAAGTAGCATTTGTTTGCAAGAGTAATTCTTCGTCGGATTTTTAGGCTAACATTATTGTTGGTGTTAATGCTGGTTCCCAGGTAAACGAAGTCCTTTACTATTTCGAAATGATTGCTGCCAACAGTGGCTTGGTTGCCAAGGCGCGAATGCGCTGACTCTTTGCATGATGACAAAAGGTACTTCGTTTTGCCCTAGTTCACCACCAATCCCATTTTCTCCGCTTCTTTTTCTAATTTGGAGTAAGCAGAAGTTACGGCGCGGTTGTTAAGGCCAATGATATCAATATCGTCAGCATATGCCAACAGTTGCACGCTTTTATAAAATATTGTTCCAGCGCGGCTAAGTTCTGCAGCGTGTATTATTTTCTCCAGCATTAAATTAAAGAAAACGCACGACGGGGGGTCACCCTGTCTAAAACCTCGTTTAGTTTCGAACTGCTCGGAGAGGTGATTCCCAACTCTGACCGAGCTGGTGGTGTTGCTCAAGGTCATTTTGCATAGCCGTATAAGTTTTGCGGGGAAACCAAATTCAGACATAGCGGCATATAGGCAGCTCCTTTTCGTGCTATCGAAAGCGGCTTTAAAATCAACAAAGATATGATGTGTGTGTGTCGATTCTTTTCTCACGGGTTTTTTCCAAGATTTGGCGTATTGTAAAAATCTGGTCGATGGTAGATTTACCAGGTCTGAAGCCACACTGATAAGGTCCAATCAGTCTGTTCACATCAGGCTTCAGTCTTTCGCACAATACGCTTGATAGGACCTTATATGCGATATTCAAAAGGCTGATTCCGCGATAGTTGGCTCAGCTTGCAGGATCGCCCTTCTTGTGGATTGGGCAGAGAACACTTAGATGCCAATCTTCAGGCATGCATTCATCCAACCATATTCTGCATAGAAGCTAATGCATGCGCTTTACCAGCTCCTCGCCTCCGTGTTTGAATAGCTCAGCAGGCAAACCATCAGCGCCAGCTGCTTTATTGTTTTTCAATCGGGATATTGATATTCGCACTTCATTACAGTCGGGTTGTGGAACGTCAATTCCATCATCTTCGATTGTGGGCTCGAGTTCGACATCTTCTCTGGTTTCTTGTTCAGTTTCTCCATTTAAAAGGGCAGAGAAGTGATCCCTCCATATTCTGAGTGCTCTCTGAACATCGGCCACCAGGTCGCCGTTCTCATTCTTACAGGAGTTTGCCCCGGGTTTAAAACCTTCTATCATTCGCCGAATTTTTTGATAGAATTTTCAGGCATTATTCCCGTTGGCCAGCACCTCAAGCTCCTTTATTTCACGCTTTTCTGCCTCTCTTTTTTTTTGCCCGGAAAAGCCGCCTCGCTTCCCTCTTCAACTCGCGGTAGTGTTCACACACACTCCTCGTTGCATGCGATCTCAGCGTTGCCTTGTAGGCTTCGTCCTTTCTTTTCGTTGCAGCGCGGCACTCTTCATCATCATACCAGTTGTTTCTTCGCGTTCGCCGGAACCCAATTACTTCTTCGGCTGCGGTACGAAGTGCTCCAAAGATATGATCCCACTGCTCATGCATTACACTAGGTTGAATTGTGCTCTCGGAGAGCAGGTGTGAGAGGCGATCTGCGAAATAATTGGCGGTCTGTTGCGATTGCAGCTTTTCGACGTCCAGCTTTCCCTGCGTTTTTTGTTGCACCTGTTTTGTCGTACAGAGGCGGGTACGAATCTTGGCTGCTACTAGGTAGTGATCAGAGTCGATGTTAGGTCCTCGTATTGTGCGAACATCTAAAACGCTGGAAGCATGTCGTCCATCTATCACAACGTGGTCGATCTGGTTGCGGGGGACAGCCATGTAGCCTTATGGATCTTCTTGTGCATAAACCTAGTGCTGGATATGACCATGTTTCGGGCACCGGCGAAGTCGATCAACCTGAATCCATTTGGCGAAGTCTGATCGTGCAGACTGAACTTCCCGACAGTGGGGCCGAATACACCCTCCTTACCTACCCTGGCTTTAAAGTCGCCAAGCACGACTTTGATATCATGACGGGGGCAGCGCTCGTATGCGCATTGCGGCGAGACGCTCGTTCAGGTGTGTGAACGACAGTACTCGGTGACGGAGTCTCTCTCCTACCACAAATCCCACGCCGAATTTGCGCTTGTCTCCATGCCCAGTCCAGTAGATGTTGCAAGGTGTTTTGATCGTGTTTCCCCGCCCCGTCCATCGCATCTCTTGTATGGCGGTGATGCCAGCTTTTGCTTTCCTCAGGACCTCAGACAGCCGGGCAGCGGCACCTTCCCCATTAAGAGACCGGACATTCCAGGTACATGCCCTTATCTCGTAATCCTTATTTCGTTTGCGGGTGTTGTCATCTAAAAAAGGGGTTCTCATATCCGCGGCTTTGTTGTTGAATTTCATTGGATCGTTCTTTTATGTGGTGGGTCCCAAACCCAATGCACAACCCGTTTCACGGGAGGTTGAATTCAATTACACGTTTGTATAGCGAGCCGCTTGATCCAAGACAGACGCCTGCTTGCAGCCGCACCACATGGTGATCAGACGCTGCTGTTTGAATCCCCCAGCAAGCCCTTAAATCGATTATGGCGGAGTGTCCTTACCAGGTTGTCGCCTTCTCACGTTTAGCTCACCACCAAACGGGTGTTCGGTGGTTACCCAGAGGATACTTGGGCGCAAAGCCCGGAAGTAGTGAGCTGCTTGAACCGCATGCAAAAGAATCGCTCTGGCCATTCCCAGGTGAATGGCGATCAGAAACTTTCCCCACTTGCGTGGACTTCTGCACACGGCCCCATCCTCCACTTGGGGAAAAGACAAAGAAACATTGCTTGCTACATATAAGGCTATTGGCGGGCCGGTTATTGACTATGCTGCGCCCATATGGTCGCCCAATCTTTCTGACACCAACTGGAGGAAATTGAAAGTCTGCCAAAACACCGCCATCAGAACTGCTACGGGATGTCCGCTTATGTCATCTGAGTCTCACCTCCATCAAGAGGCAAAATTGCTCAATGTTCAAGAGCACGGGGAACTCTTGAGTATACAGTTCCTTCTGAAATGTCATAAACACAGTCATCCAAATCGACATCTATTGGATGTAGCACCGCACCCCAGAGACATAAGGAGATATCTTCGTAAGCACTATGATGAGATCCGGCACCATATCTCTTTGCCGTTTGATCTGCGGAACCATAGACGGGCTCTAAATGACCTCCACACCGAGTCGGTAGACAGATCTCTCAGATATCCGGCCGTGAATCCCGTTATTAATATTCAACCACCTGAATTGGCTGAAGAGGAGCGTGTACTTCCGAGGGAGACTAGAGTCATACTATCACAACTTCGCTCTGGATATTGTAATAGATTAAACTCTTACTTATCCAGACTGACCGCAACATACCAAATACATGCCCTGCATGTGGTATGACCCCTCATGATACCATAGATCTCTTCTCCTGTTCAGTTGAACCCACTCTTCTAACACCTACATCACTCTGGTCCAACCCTGTGGAAACTGCGCGTTTCCTCGGACTTCCGTTAGAAGAGGCTGATGACAATTTAGAGTGATTGAGCCCATTGGGAAGGGCGAAGCACTGTTAACAACAAAAAGAGTAATCAACCAACCCTTTCGAATCAAGGTCCCTGTACAGACACTTGTGTATGTGTGTGTGTACATGCCATGTGGGCTTTGCAGGTATGAATGTATGCGTATGTAATAATGTCGCTTAACGGATATCGGTAACTAAAAGTTTAGGCTATTCATATATATGTGAACTAGTGTTGTTCATATATATGTGAACTTGCCTCGTTTTTTGAGTGAAATTGCGGCAGAGGGGATTTGCCGTTTAACAAATTTTCGATAACTTCGATCGCCAAGCTTAACTGGACCAGCGGTGATTATTCAGAGTGATCTCTAAACTCATAGTGGTGGGCTCTTAAAGTCTTGCAAAGTTAATGCATTAATAGATATATATATAAATATAAGTATAAAAAGTTAATGTGAATTGAATTTCAAATGAGTAGGGAGTTTGAATAAAATAGAAATAACTAAGAATAAAACTACTTTGAACTTTCAAATATTCATTATCAAAATTTCTATACATACACGTCTAGAGAAACGGATATCAAAATCTGTTCTGAGAGCATTAGAGCCCACCATCGGTGCAAGGGGAGAGGTGCTAAATACGTTAAGGAGCAATGGTATTCGAGCGCATCTATACAAAACACTAGTCCGGCAGCAAGGTGGATTCGTAACGGCCAGCAGCGGAGCATCGTGTTTAATAAAATTTTTTTTGATAACATATAAATGTAATAGTTTTCTTCTTTTCGGGATTTCAAACTTTTTTTCTAGCTGTGCGCTAACTTTTACACTCCACACGTTGCCATATCTCGTTGTTTATCAACGTTTATCGTATTAGTTTTTTGTTTTCGTTATTTTTTTTTCTATTCTATTCACTAAATTTCTTAGTTGGGAAAAGAATTAAAAAGGATATTTTATAATTGTAACAAATTAGGGAAACGTACACCCCAAAGAATCGGGTTTCTTTAGGTGGGTTTTGAAGTTTTCTTCACATGCGTTTTTCTTGCATTATCGGTTTAACCCATTTACTTCTCCGCTTTTTAATCCACCCCACTCAGAAAAACCCCACCTTTTGTTTCTGCTAACTTCCATCACAATTTTCTTTTCTTGCACATTTGTTAGGGATTTTTTTATACACAAAACTTTCACACCGCGCAAGTGGAAAGTATACCTGTTAGGTATTGGAAGTTTGCTCTCTCTCACCCATGCACTTCCGCTATGGTTCGGCCGGTGCCAAATCTAAGAAGTGATTCGGGATTTCCTTGAGGCGTCAAGAAAAAAAAAGAAGAAAAAACCCAACCTTTGTAACAAAATATATGATACCTTTTATGTACTTGTGGTCAAACCAAACATGCTACTTTTTTTTAGAAAATCTACTACACTATATAAACCCCAAAGACCGAATCCTGCCTTGTACATAGATTGTATGTGGGTGGTTTGTACAGCACCTGTTCTCAAGATTAAGGCGCCTTACATCGTGGGAGAATCTGGTAAGTGCTACTTTTTAATTTAATTTACATACTCGTATATATACGAGTACATCCACATATGCGGCGGACAATTAAAATTTATGTTGAGTGGGTTATGTTTTTTTAAATTCTGTTTTTTGTTGACCTCATATTTTTGCAATTCCATTTCTTTCTCCATGTTTTTTTTTCTTTTTTTCAAATTTGCAAAAATAAGGGCTTTTAGTTTAGCTAATATCTTTTTTTTTGCTATTTGTTTTTGTTTTTTGTTTCATCTGAATTGAAATTAAGTTAAGAATTTTTATTCCGTTGTTAGATTTACCAGTTAATAATAATTTTCTTGTATCATAATTGAAACTTGAAGTAGTAGTTGCAAATCAAACTAAATAATTTTTTTTTGTACTAATAAGTCACTATCTCTATCTTTATGGCGCGATATCATAAACCTCCTAAGAGATTTTTGCGCCAAGCTTCTCTTCCAATTTGTGGTGTACCGATTTGAATTTTCCCTACAAATTGGTGGGACCTACAGTTTTTTGCATCTACAAAGAAGACGAATTTTTTCTGAGAAGCCTGTCATGGCAGAAATACACTCGGAGAGTTTGCCAAACCACTGCCGAGGGGCGACCCCGTTTTGAAAAACTTTTTTCAAATCACTTTTGATGTTACCTGTACCAGGGCTCGAACCATGGACCTTCGGTGTGGTAGGCCGGCAACACTACCTTCACACCACGGCGGCCGCCTAATAAGTCACTACCTTACGTATTTTTCATTATTTGAAAGCTGGTCAGGGTAGACATAGGAATAAATTGAATTTTGTATTTTTATAACGAATCCCTTTATTTATTAACATTTTTTTATGGGTTGAGGAAACAGATATGAGTAGCTAATGTAATAGTTTCTTGGTATGGGCGTTGCACGCGAACTTCATTTGTGAACTTAAGTTCACTGATTAAAATAAAACACGAACTTACCACTCGGACGTTTATTCAAGAAGGAAGAAGTATACAATGGGTACATCTATTTATATACTTATTAACTAAGCTTAAAACTATTAGTACTTAAGAACTAGGAGAACAATTAAGACAATTGATAAGTTAGAACAAAGGTTGAAAGAGGAATGGGAATAGTTACATGTAACCCCTCCACCCTTTGTTTTTAAAATACTCCTGAATTTTGAATTTTATTAATTTAATAAAAACAATAAGCTTAAATTTATTTATACTTTGTTTATAAATAAGTTCAAATCACAATATTAAATGGAATTGTAATTGGTTAAGTTTTTAATTTAAATATATTTGAATTCATCGTATAAAGCTATAAAATATGAACATTTTTATTATAATTTATTATATTTTATTTACACAGTGTTTGTAAATTTTAATTTAATATTAGATTCGGGGACAGTTTTTAATTTTACTTTTCTGAATTTTCTTTGTGTCCTAAATTCAAATAGTTTTTATATAACCTTCAGACCTTTTTTCTACAAAATCTTCATCTCATTTTTATTACGTCCTTATCAATAATATTCATATCGACATTGTTGAGAGTACTCTCTATTGTTGAATGGTATGTGTATTTCAACAGCTTTACTTACTTGATCTTTGATTGGTAATTTATTTTCAATATTTTCGTATTCTTTTTGTCAAAGTGTTATTAAATCGCTCAGCATCTGAGTTGCCAGTATGGCTATTAGGTTTTGTGAAATGTATATTTATATCCTCCTCATAGCAAACATTGACAGAGTTGAACTCATTATCACAGACTATTTTCTGCATTTTTCCAAATATTCAGATATACAATCTAGTTTTCTCGATTAGTCTTTTATTATTTCGATCTTCTAAATAAAACGCTGTTGCATGTTTGGAAAAAGTATCTACAAAAACAAAAATATTAAAATGCTTTGTTTTGATTTTAACAATTTTTACTTTCCCAATATATTTATGACAAAGAATAGAATAGCATACAAACCAGCCTACACGACGAATTATTTCTTCAGCAATTTGAAAAGTAAAGTAGCAACATTAAACAAAAATAACATCAAAACCGAAAAAGTTTCTTGCTTTTCATAACAATATGCACTTTCGAGCATTGGAATTATAATGAACAATTCAAATCAGTATTTCTTAAAATTACGTCAAACTAAGGTTAATATTTCTATTTGCTATATAAATTAGTTGCTATTTATATAAAACGTAAAACGAGTAAAATTTAAATTACAGATCACTGTATTTGTTGGGTCATTGGTTGGGACACCCTGCCTAACTAACAGCTGTCGTGGTTCAATAACCTGTTCAAATTCATTTACTTTAAATTTGTATCATTTACTTGGATTCAATAACTTACCTAACTGTCGCATTCCAAAGTCTAGTTTAAGAGAATGTACAATCATACAAACATATATGTACTTATGTATTTCTAACTAACTTGAATGCTCCCACTCAACATTATACGTATACACACACGCTTGTATGCTTACATATCTACATGCGCCAGAACAATAGCGAGAATTTTACCACCCTTTTTTGCATCTTCCTTCGCTAATGCATGGCTATGTATAAACAAGCACACAAACGTGTATATTTGTATGCCCTATTTGAATAAGCTATACCTCTTTGGAATTAATGAAATTATTAAATAGTTAGTCTACTGTTGACCACCAAGACGCGGTGTTTTATTTGCGCGACCTTTATTGCCTTTTAATTACACAGCCCGTTTTTTATAGTTCTTATTTTATATAAATCGCGGTCAGAAAAACTATTCTGACTCTACATTTTTTGGCGCCCGAGCAGGGACGGTGTAATTAAATTAAATTTGTTGCTCGCGTAAAATAAATTATTTTTGTTTCAAATAAAATTACCGTGTTTTCCTAAAGGAAAAAATCATATATTTTTCGTATTTCGCTCTTGGTGGTCACATTCGGGCTACCGCATCAACATCGTGCAAGAGGATCGCACCATTGGATAGATCCTCTACATCATAGAAGTTCCAATTAATTGCAAGGGATTTGGATTTCACGTCATCGACCTACATAAGTGCAAATAGCGGTACAATTTTCGTTGAACCCGCATAATTTTGTTGTACCTGCACTTTTTGGTATCGTATTGTTGCCGTGATTCCGCAATTTCGCTGCTGACGCTACTGCCGCTGCCTACGCGCTGAGCGCTCTTTATTTCAAATTCGTTTCGCTGCCACGGTCAACACCTTTCGTTGCTACCCCTTGCAACTCTGTTACGCTCGCATTGCTGCTCGCAATTATTTCGCTGCTACGCACCTTTACCATTTTATTAAGCATTTCATCGCTGCCGCTATCGTCTTTAATATACATACGTACATATTGGGATACATTGGATTGTTGCTGCCTAACTATTTGTCGCTACCCAACGAACATTCGAACGGTATTTCCCGCCACTTATCATTGCTCCATTCTCGCATGCAGTAAGTCTTGTCAAATAATATATTATTGAATCCTTCAATTTATAATAATCTCGCTTTCGTCAATTTCAATAAATTATTAAAAATGTCTCTCGACGAGCTCAAACAACAACGAGCCAACATAAAGAAAAATATCTCCCGCATTAAAAATATTGTTGAAGCCAGTCTACGGCCAGGAGGTAAGCCATTATCTAATGCAGAATACAAATGTCGACTGGGTATTTTGGAATCATATTTCAAAAATGTGTTGTCCACGCAAACGGAGATTGAAAATTTAGATGCTGATGATGGAGGTCGTGCTGACTTGGAAGAGTTGTACATAACAACAAAATTATCAATTCAATCTCAACTCCCCGAGGATCGCAATGAAACATGGTCTGAGTCAACTTGCGTTATGCAAACAGGTTCGAAACTACCCAAACTCAAACTTCCTTCATTCAATGGCAAGTATTCTGAGTATCAAAATTTTATTACCTCGTTTAAACAAATTATCGATAAAGAATATAGCCTGTCCAACATAGAAAAATTCAATCACTTACGCAATTGTCTCCAAGGTCCCGCATTAGAAACAATTGATGCGTTTCCAGTTTCTAATGAAAATTATACAAAGGCCTTGGAAAGACTTAAATCTCGCTATGATAATCCAACCCTTATCTTCTTAGAAAATATATCGTCGCTTTTTGAGCTTTCAGCTATTTCTAAACCAAATGGTGGTCAGTTGAGAAGCCTGATTGACAAGGCATCTGCAATTTATGGTTCATTGTTGTCTCTAGGAACTGAAAGCCAAATCTCACAAGCCATGCTCATTTATTTAGTTTTACAGAAAGCAGATGAGGAAACCAATCGCAAATGGAAGGAATCTTTGGATTTTCAGGCATTACCCAGCTGGGCAGATTGCACCAAAGTTTTAGACAGACGTTGTCAATATCTCGATTCTGTTGATAACGCCCACGTCGTTGGACCCATTCGTCAAAATCCCAGCAAACCATCAAAATCCAAGAATCCAAGCAAGGGGTATTCATTCGCGGTATCACATATGACTTGTTCGGTATGCTCCAGCAACAATCACAAAATACAAAGCTGCGATCGTTTCAAGGCTCTTAATGTATCACAACGCTTCGAACATGCAAAGAAAATGGGTCTTTGCATTAATTGTCTATCAAAGGGACATCAATTGTCGAACTGCGCTTCAACGCATAAATGCAAAGTTTGCTCTCGTCAGCACCATAGCTTGCTGCATCGTGTCACCACTTCAGAATCGTCAACTGCTAATTCGCCATCCGCCGTTCACACACATATGAATAATACATCGTCGGATCACATTATTCTCGCCACCGCTATGGTTTTGGTTCGTGACGCTTCTGGAAATTATCGTCTTGGCCGAGCTTTGCTGGATTCCTGCTCACAGGTAAATTTCATCACCGCTGAACTTTCGCAAAAATTGATGCTGCCACGCAGTAAACACAATATCAAGATCCAAAGTATTGGTGAGTCCTCTACTAATATTAAATATAAAACTTCCACCAATATTAAGTCGCAAGCGACAGGGTTTGAACTACCACTAACATTTTGCATTACGTCACATATCGCTTATCAACCCGAACCCGAGATAGACACATCTTCTTGGAATATCCCATCGAACATTGTACTTGCTGATGATCAATTTTATAAAACAAACAAAATCGATCTGCTTTTAGGAACAGAAAGCTTTTTCAGCTTACTTTCTGTAGGGCAAATTAAACTTGGTAGTAATCTTCCTATTTTACAGAAAACTCTTCTGGGTTGGGTCGTTTCTGGGCGGTATCGTGCGAACTCTGGGACGGTCAGCACTAATTGTTTGTTAGCTTGCGCGGAATCAATCGATTCAAAATTGGAAAAATTGTGGCAAATTGAAGAAGTTTCAACCAGAGTTGACGTGTGGACTCGAGACCAGCATACCTGTGAAAAATTGTATAACGACACTGTCACTCGAAACAGCAGCGGTCGGATTATAGTCAAAATCCCATTCAAGGACGATCCTGCGTACATACTAGGTGAATCATACACAACAGCTTTGCGCAGATTTAACTCACTAGAACGTCGGTTGGAACGCTCACCTAACCTCAAGTCACAATATGGGGCATTTATGGATGAGTACCAAAGTCTAGGCCATATGGAAGTAGTCCCTTACCCTAATCTCAACGAACCTCACTACTACATCCCGCATCACTGCGTGTTGAAGCCAAACAGTACATCAACGAAATTGAGAGTTGTTTTCGATGCATCCTGTCGAACTTCTACGCAGAAATCGATAAATGATCTACAATTGGTTGGACCTACGATTCAGAGCGAGCTCGTAATTCTTTTACTTCGTTTTCGTTTACATCGTTTTGCGCTTACAGCAGACATTGTTAAAATGTATAGGCAGGTGATGGTCAGTAAGGAACATCGCAAGTTTCAATATATTTTATGGAGGAGTTCGCCTAATCAAGATATCAAAACCTACCAGCTCAACACAGTAACTTACGGAATGGCATCCGCACCTTATCTCGCTATACGCAGTCTTAATTATCTCGCTGATCAATATCAGTCAAATTTCGTCGTTGGTGCAAATATCATCAAGTCATCGTTTTACGTTGACGACTTGCTTTGTGGTGCTGACTCCGTTGCCGAACTGTCGAGGATACAGGATGAGGTAACTGAACTGTTGAAATTAGGTGGATTTGATCTGGCAAAATGGCATTCCAATAACCAGCGTTTCAGATGCGAAACTACCGATAAGGACTTAAATCTCGATACATCTCTCACTAGTACTCTTGGTCTCAAATGGGATCAAATTCAAGATAACTTCATTTTTTCGTTTCTTCCAAAGCAGCCAATACAAGATCGTGTCACAAAAAGGACAATTCTATCTATCGCATCGTCACTTTTCGACCCACTTGGACTTGTAGCACCAGTAATCGTCACCGCTAAAATCCTACTTCAGGAGTTGTGGTTGCTGAAACTCGAGTGGGATGAATCGGTTCCGCAAAACATTCAATCTGCTTGGCAAACATTCGTCGACAATCTGTCGGATCTTTCCTCAGTTAAAGTTTCCAGGTACTGTTTGTCTCCTAATATTCAGTCTTTGCAAATACACGGATTTTGCGATTCATCGATTCGCGCTTATGGCTGCGGAATTTACACTCGCATCGTAGATAAAACTGGCAATATTTGCGTTCGCCTTCTCACGGCAAAATCAAGAGTGGCCCCAACTAAACGACAGTCACTACCGAAGCTGGAGCTTTGTGGTGCACTGTTACTTGCTCGACTTTATACAAAAATTAAACCAATATTTTCTGATTATAATTTTGATACATTTCTTTGGACAGATTCGCAAATTGTACTTCACTGGCTCAAATTGCATTCGGCTACACTTTCGGCTTTTGTTGGTAACAGAGTTTCGGAAATACAGGATTTGACTGGGGATGCTTATTGGAGACATGTACCAACGAAAAGTAACCCAGCGGACATTGTGTCTAGAGGAAGTACACCATCTGAACTCGCAAATTCTATCTGGCTCTCTGGTCCTGCATTTTTATATGAAGACGTAAGAAAATGGCCTTATGAACCAACCAAAGAAATCGATATGGAGGTTGTTAATGCTGAAGTTCGAAAATCGGCATTTAAGGTAACTATATCCAGTAACTACCTACTTGAAATTCTCGACAGGCAAAGTTCTCACACTCGAGAAGTTCGGATTGTTGCCAGAATGCTTCGTTTTTGCGCTAAATTGAAGAAAACCCAAACAGAAATTGCCAATGAATCACTGACTCCCGATGAACTACACCGCGCATTGTTATGCATTGTATGGAACGTTCAACAGCAACACTTCGCTGAAGACATTCGATTATTGCAAAGGGAGAAAATGATAAGTGGCACATTACGAAATCTAAATCCGTTCTTGGACACGACTCAAGGATTTGAATTGCTAAAGGTTGGCGGAAGACTTGAACTGGCTGATCTCCCAGACAACCAAAAACACCCTATTTTGTTGCCGAATAAGTGTGAATTCGTCACACGATACGTTCGATATCTTCACATCAAAAACTATCATGCTGGACCCAAAGCATTGGTTGCTCTGATTCGCTTACAATTTTGGATCGTCAACGCTCGTGAACTCGCTAGACGTATTGTTCGGTCATGTATCCATTGCGTTAGGTACAAACCAAAATTACTTCAACATATGATGGGAAATCTTCCTGTTGAACGTTTGACACCATCACGCCCGTTTTCTCGTTGCGGCGTAGATTTTTGTGGACCTTTCAATGTGTATCTTCGAATCAGGGGCAAGGTACCATATAAAGCATATGTCGCAATTTTCGTGTGCTTTGTCACAAAGGCAGTGCACATCGAAGTGGTTTCCGACCTATCTACAGACGCATTTTTAGCTGCGCTTAAGCGAATGATTGGAAGAAGAGGGCTTCCATCTGATATTTTTTGCGACAACGCAACTAACTTCGTTGGTGCTTGCAGCAAGCTTGTTGAATTGAAAGCGTTCCTTTTCAAAGCAGAAAATAAAGAGACCATTACCAATTATTGCTCTAATGAATTTATAAATTTTCATTTTATTCCACCTAGGGCACCTCATTTTGGCGGCATTTGGGAGGCTGCAGTCAAATCAGCCAAGGGCCATCTGCATCGCAGCGTAATGAATGCAAGGCTTACTTACGAGGAACTCACTACAGTTTTGGTGGATATAGAAGCAGTTCTCAACTCGCGGCCCATATCACCACTCTCGTCCGATCCCAGCGACTTCGAACCACTAACTCCAGGTCACTTCCTAACTGGCAGCGCATTAAGGTCTCTACCTGAACGAATGGTAGTGGACAATCTTAGCCACTTGGACAAATGGAACCAAGTAACTGCGTTAAAACAAATATTTTGGAAACGATGGTCGCATGAATATATAAGCGAACTTCAATCACGAACGAAATGGAACACTGATAATGAGAATATCGCTAAAGACAAAATGGTTCTCATCCATGAGGATAATGTACCACCGCAACGATGGCTGATAGGTCGTGTTATAGACACAATACCAGGAAGGGATGGGCGAGTTAGAGTGGTAAACCTACGCACCACGAAGGGAACATGCCGTCGCCCAATTCACAAGATCGCAATACTACCGATTTGAAAGTCCTTTCAACGGGGCCGGGATGTTGGGTCATTGGTTGGGACACCCTGCCTAACTAACAGCTGTCGTGGTTCAATAACCTGTTCAAATTCATTTACTTTAAATTTGTATCATTTACTTGGATTCAATAACTTACCTAACTGTCGCATTCCAAAGTCTAGTTTAAGAGAATGTACAATCATACAAACATATATGTACTTATGTATTTCTAACTAACTTGAATGCTCCCACTCAACATTATACGTATACACACACGCTTGTATGCTTACATATCTACATGCGCCAGAACAATAGCGAGAATTTTACCACCCTTTTTTGCATCTTCCTTCGCTAATGCATGGCTATGTATAAACAAGCACACAAACGTGTATATTTGTATGCCCTATTTGAATAAGCTATACCTCTTTGGAATTAATGAAATTATTAAATAGTTAGTCTACTGTTGACCACCAAGACGCGGTGTTTTATTTGCGCGACCTTTATTGCCTTTTAATTACACAGCCCGTTTTTTATAGTTCTTATTTTATATAAATCGCGGTCAGAAAAACTATTCTGACTCTACAGTATTATTCGATAGAAAGTCCCATTAAGTTATCAAGTGCGACACATATTTAAAAGGAAATATATTTTCATGGCATACAATGCAAAATAACTATATATGTATAATATAAAAGGTAGTAATGTGAGATAATGTATAATAAATACATTTTAAAATATGTCAATATCACCAAATAGATACAGACTATTGTTCACATATATACATACACATACTGGACTCATGGAAAATCAGTACAACGCTACATGGCAAACAAAACGAACGCAATTTAGCTGAAAAATGTTTAAAATGTATGTATTTATGTTTGTGAAAAGAACATATATATTCTAAACTTGATTTATTGTTGTATCCCCTGAAGATGATCTTCGACGAAGATCGAAATATATTGGGAAAATAAAAATCGTTAGAATTAAAACCAAGCATTTTTATATTTTTGACCTTGAGCAGGCAAAACTAAATCATATTAAAATCAAAATAAGGTCGCACCAAAAAGAAAAATATCAATCTACAAAAACTACAAAGTAGTGTTTTGAATTTACATATGTATTAGAGCGGGTAAAATTTTTTTCCATCAGGAGTATAGCAAAAACGGAATCTACAGATGATTCTAAGAAAAATTGCTGAAGACACCATAGCTCTAAGTCCGATTTCGAGTCCCCCACTTTTGCAAAATAGATATTTTGCCATATAAATGTAGGCTTTGGCCAAAAAATCTTTATAGCTTCTGATAGAATTATAGGAAAAATATCATATTGGGCTGACTTTAAAGGTATTTTACGTACATTTTAGAATCTGTATTAATATTTATAGTGTTTTTGAATTTTAGTAGAAATATCAGGCTTAAATTATGAGAAATTATCCTAAAATGAACTTGAACTATTATATTATCATTTTTAACAAATTTCTTATGGAACATTTTTTTTTCTTTACAGATAAAATAAGTTTAGAACATTTCCAACAACTTTCATTCAGACAGCAAAACTTTTGTATTTAAATTTAAAATGGATGAACCAAATCCTTCTACATCATCTGAATCCAGTTTATCACATATACTTGAACACGATATTATTGCATTTGGTTTATCAAGTGAATTAAATAATCTGAATTTACCATCCAGTCGTGACATTTTAAGATTTCGCATAAAAATGTAACTCCTCATGTAATTGATAAATTGGTAAATTTGGAATAAATGGAATATTCAACTAATTGATAGACGTAGTATTCTAAGAAAACTAAATGTTTTAATTGAAAATTATCACGAAAGCATTAAACACAGAAAAAAAGTTCAGGAATTTCCGATCTTTGCCTTAATCAAATAAATGTTACCGCTAACAAGTTTGGGAAAGTCTTAGATTTAGTGTATGTTAATGATATAAACCAATTTTCTGTAAATCGGTGTGATCCGTTGGTTTTACCAGAAGACCTTTACCATCCTTCTATGGAAATAGTCTACGAAACCATAAGTAATGGCCAAGGCACTCAATGCTACTCTATAGTAGCTTTGATTTTAACTTTGCCAAAGCAAACTACAAGAAATTAAATAAAGAACTGTCTAAATTAACCTGGCCTGAATTTGGTTGTGATATCGATCTAAACGTCTCACATTTCAATCAAACTATTTACTGCCTATTTGAGAAGTTTAAAACGTAAATTAACTTATGATCATCCTACGCAAGCTTGGTTTACTAAAGAGCTTAAGGCTCTTAAAAATAGGAAAACGTGATCATTTAATTTATATAAGAAATCTGGATTAAATAAACATTACTTACTGTATTCCAGTCTACGTCAGAAGTACATAGATTTAAATAAAAAGTGCTATAAAGCTTATACCTCTAAAACCAAAAGAGACATTATTCTCAATCCAAAGTCATTTTATGGTTTCGTAAATTCTAAACGTAATGCCTGGTTTTCATAAGGTCAAAATGACTGACATCAAAAGCTGACTTAACTGCCACCATGGCGATTTGGTGTCAAATGCGTTTTCATTACGTTTTAAAAACTGACATGAAATCGATAACGCAGTGCGTGTCAAAGACTGTCGTCAAATTTTTGTGTCAGTCGATTGGCAACCCATTTTCACTATCGATGTCAAACGTGAAAAAAATATTTATGACAGCTGATCAGCTGGTACATTTTTGTTAACAAAACACAAACAGTGGAAAAAGTGAAAATCATACAAAATAATAATTTAAACCAAAAAAATGCGTAAAAATAAACAAGTGGCAATAGCTGCTGCCACAATTTGTATTGTGACAAGTTTAAGGGCATGGATAAGGAAGAGGAACCAGTTAAGAAAGCGGAAGCAATGGTGGGTTAGACCAGGTCTGCGGGATAGAGGAGCATGTGGGTTCTACACCACACTGCGTTCTAAGCTGTTCCTGCAAGATCCAAAGTGGCTGAAAAATTTTTTGAGGATGACTCTGGAGGATTTTGACTTCCTTGTAGATCGCCTCACGCCTTACTTGTATAAAAACAATACCAGGTTTCGGGAAGCGATTTCGGTAGGGGAAAAGGTGGCAGTAACTTTACGTTACTTGGCAACTGGAGATAGCTTTTCCAGTCTAATGACTGTTTTTCTGTTGGGAAAAACTACGATTTGTCATGCAATACATGAGACATGCCGTGCTATATTTGAGGCTTTAAAAGACGAATTTCTAAAGGTGAGTATTCATGTAACGTTTTTCTTATCAGAAACAAAAATAAATTGGTTGGTTATATTTCCTCAAGGTTCCCAGCAGTGGTGAAGAATGGACCGCGGTTGCCCACCGCTTTGAACAGCGATGGAATTTCCCTAATTGCTGCGGAGCATTGGACGGCAAACATGTAGCTATACCGGCGCCTGCAAACTGTGGCTCAGAATATTTTAATTACAAGAAGTACAACAGCATTGTATTTCCGGGCTAAAATAAAAAAAGAAAAATTAAGATTTTATCAACACCATTCTGTTTCTGCTCTTACCGTGCAAATTTGTTCTGGTATTTCAATACCAGCCCATACAACTCAGCCTTGAACTCCTTTGCCAGCTGAGGGAGTTCAGCTGCCCATTCGCGACCATTTGATGCCACGAAGTTGCCCACATCATCCCAAGCATCATTTTTTGCTGCCGCTGACATCGTCTCCAATGCACGTTGCATCACCTCAGAAAATCCATCGTCGTCTTTAGGAGCGCGTCGTCGTGCCACCGATCCTCGGGATGTTGACGGCGTTGACATCACGTCCTCAAGCTCCAAAAGACTGTCCGCATCAGACAGGGAAGCTGGTGCCACATGCGGCGATGAACACTTCTATAATATACATGGATACATATACAGTGGATGTGTAGATACATATACAGTGGAGGACATAAGTTAACATACAGCACATTTTTTTGGTAATGGTCCCAGGACGTAGTGCAGAAATGTGTTATGCGCTAAGCTACTGAATATCACGTAGCCGGCTTTGGATCGGCTGAGGGTTATTGTTTTGAAGGGCAGCCAAAGGCCGCCTCTCCACATAAATATGTTGTGAAAACTGTATGTAAACTTAACTCCACACATATTTATGGATATTAATAAAATATACTTACATCTGGCAAGTTTGAGGTCGTATTTGCCTCAATTTGCAGTGACGGCTCAAGAAATTTGAGGGAGTTGTACAGCGGATTCATTGAAATAGATCGCACTGCACCTTGGCCACTCTTGCTGAGCTGCTTTCGGTTGAACGCCGCCTATTACAAAAGTTTGGATTAGCAATTATATTTCTATAAACCAAAAACAAACTTACCCGAAAAGAGCAGCGCAGGCTGTTCCATTTGGCGGACACTTCCGATCGTGGCATCTTTAAGCTATCGGCCACTTCTTGCCATTGAGCCTCTCTCAAATTCCTATCCCTGTATTGAGGTGAAAGGAAGTTCCAAGTACCTTCCCTGACCTCTACTTCCTGGATTAAGCGTTCAGTTTGGTCGGCTGTCCACGCTTCCTTCAGCTTTCGCACCCGCTTCTTCTTTGGAACGCCTGCACTGTCTGGGTGTGCGAAAGCTATGGAATTATCATACATCATCCATTTTTATTATTTTAAACTAAAAACAAGAATGTAAAAAGTTAATAAATAAACTTTTGTAAAAATTGTATTCCACTTACCATTGATGTGTGAAGAAGGCGAAAAACAGCTGTTCGCACGTCAAATAAAACATTTGCCAACATGTTGTCAAATTGCTTTTTTGTGTCAAACGTTGCCAACTCATTTGTCAAACAGAAATTTGATCGTTTTCATATGGCTGTCATTTTATATGACAGGGAGTGGTCATAACTGACTGCAAACGCAATTGACACCGTATGCCAACCCGTTTTCATTAATTTGACAACATTTGACGTCATATATGACATAATGAAAACCAGGCATAAGGTATCAGGGTTTCCCTCAGCCATGAAATATCAAGACATTATATCTAGCGATAATCAATATATCGCAAATTTTTTTGTTCAACTTTTCACTTCTAACTATTTTGCTGTCACCAATTCAAACTTTCAAAACTATCCTTATAAGCTACACGGGACAAATTCAATTAATTTACCAATTATATGCGCCAAAGATGTTCTAATTTACCTTAAAACCTTAAAAGAATCTGTTAAATACGGTCTTGATAGGATTCCTAAATGTTTCTTGAAAAAGTGTGCGAACCATATTTACCAACCCCTTACCAATTTGTTCAATCTATCACTGAAGTGTGGTGTTTTTCCAACTGCGTGGAAAGAATCGTTTATTCTACCGCTGCATAAAAGCGGGAGTAGGTCTTCTATAGAGAACTATCGTGGCATCGCAAAGCTTTCTGCCATCCCAAAATTGTTTGAAGCTATTGTTACAAATCAACTTACGGGTCCGATCTCTACTTTGATAGCTGACTGCCAACACGAGTTCAGTAAGGGAAAGTCCACAGTTACGAATTTACTTGAGTTTACCAGTCATGTCCCAAATGCCTTTAGAAAAAATCTGCACACCGACGTTATTTATACGGATTTCAGCAAAGCTTTTGACTAAGTGTGTCACTCATTACTTATTCATAAACTCGATCAGTTGGGCTTCCAGCCGGGTCTCAATCGCTGGATCTCTTCTTACCTTAGTGACAGGACACAAAGAGTAATGTTTAAAAATTTAGTATCCGATGTCATTTATGTCTCTTGGGGGGTTCCTCAAGGAAGCCATCTTGGCCCGATTCTGTTCTTGTTGTTTATAAATGATATTTCTACAATAATAAAATTTTCAAAAATGTTAATGTATGCCGACGACGTAAAGCTTTTCATGTCATTCGCGTCATTTGAAGATAGAAATAAGCTACAATCAGATCTAGATGCACTAGTTACTTGGTGCGATTTAAATTACATGCCACTTAACCTTAAAAAATGTAAACACATGAGTTTTTCGCGTGGAATTTCTCAGCCGGCTTCCTATACAATTAAAAATTATAATCTTGAGCAAGTGTATGATTTTGTTGACCTGGGGGTTACTATGGACTATAAACTCAGTTTCAACCGCCATATTAACACAACAGTCAATAAGGCTAGAGGTGTCCTAGCATTCGTTAAACGATGGTCTAAAGAATTTAGCGACCCTTATGTAACTAAAGCCCTCTTCACTACATTAGTCAGACCGATACTTAAATATTGTTCTATAATTTGGAACCCGCGTTACCAGGTTCATGTAGATCGCCTTGAATCAGTTCAAAAACAATTTTTACTATTTGCCTTAAGAGATTTTCATTGGGATCCCTCGTACAATCTGCCACCCTATACGAATCGTTTAAAACTCATTAATCTACACACACTTTCTAGTCGGAGGGAAATGCTTGGAATTATTTTTATGATTAAATTGCTAAATGGTTTACTATCCAGCCCATTTCTTCTGAGTGAAGTGAACTTCAATGTACCGTCTCGTCCTTCAAGTCATTTTAAACCTCTAGTCTTAAAACAGTGCCGAACCAATTTTCAGTTAAATGAGCCTTTTCGCTGTTTGTGTCAAGATTATAACTCTCTTTCTGGTAGATTTGATATTTCAGACTCGCTTTTCAGCATAAAAAAATCAATTCTTTCTATCCTAAATTCATAGCTACTATTTGTTTTTTATTCTTTGACTTCTATTTTAACTTTTAACAATAATTTTATTCTGTTAGCTAGTTATTTCTTAATGTATAATCTATCCTATATCTACTTTACTAAGCTGATGAGGTTTTCGCTGTAGCTGAGCAGTTTTAGATCTCGACGATTAACAAACCAAAGCCTTTCAACGACTCGGCACGAACGAATAATCCGCGCGTTATGCGGATGCGCCCCTCGCGCCGGTCGGGCGGGATATGGTGGGTAATCCGTTGGGAATTATTATTATTCTTATTAAGAAACACCTACAACAATACCAACAATGCCAACAGTTAGTGATGATCCAACATACGACCCACTTGGAACAGATATGGAAACAGGTGAAACACAAATTACAAATGAAGCAGTTGCAGAAGTATCTGTTACAATGAAGCGAGGACATTATACTGAACGATGAGATGCTATAAATTTTGCTATTATGTGTGACAGATTCGGTGTTTGAGATGGAGTTGCTTCATGTTTAGCAACAGCCCTTTTCGAAGATATACATTTTCAAGATGTTCGTGGTGAACTTGTCATAATGGATAAATCTAAAGTTGCAAGAGAAAAAATTAAAGCTAGAGATGAAGTACTTCGTAAACGATACATAGATTCCAACATAACTTCATTTTCTTTCGATGCCAGAAAAAATGATCCATTAACTAGAGAGAAAATTAATAAGAAATTTCATACAAATATGGTAAAAGAACCCCATTTCGTTGTTCTAAAAGAGCCTAATGCTGAATTACTTGGATATGTTAATTTGTGTGAAGAAGAAAATGCAAAACACAAATTAAACAAATTAAATGAATTCTTCAATAGCAAAAAACTGTCAATAGGTCAGTGAATTGGCATATGCAGCGATGGAGAACCAACTAATACTGGAAAAGAAAATGGTGTTATAAGACTTTTTGAAAAGCATTTAAATAGACCACTGGACTGGTTTATATGTTTGCTTCATTTCAATGAATTACCATTTAGTTATTTATTCAGAGCATTAGATAAAACAGTCACGAGTGGACCAAGAGCAGCAAGTGGAAATATATTCAATGACATTCAAGACTGAAAAATTTCAGGTATGTATTTGTTAAAATTATTTTATAATATTTTTTCAATCAAATTAAAATAGGAAATTATACTAATTTTAATTGGTCTAAAAATTTTATTTTTCAGGTTGTAAGTGATTTTGAACCAATAGCATTGAAAAATATGCCTTGTATGATCAGTGATGAACAAGAACGAGAATTCTCTACAGATGTTAAATATTTATATCAAATGGCCAAAGCAATTTCAAATGGTGCTGTTTCAGTTGATTTGGCTGACATAAAACCAGGACCAGTTGTACATTCTCGATAGCTAACCAAAGCAAGCAGGGTATTACGTCTATACACAACAACTAATACACCAACGGAAAATTTGAAAACTCTAGCAGTTTATATTATTAGAATTTATGTGCCAATGTATTTCAATGTAAAATACTATAATTCTTTGGTAAACGGCAGTGTACTTTTATCAAAGTTTATTCGTTGGACACGATACCTACCACGTAATTTACTTATTATTGTAGATGGTGTAATCCAAAATAACTCATATTACGCTCATCCAGAAAACATTTTATTAACCATTTTATTTGATGATAGGAAAGCTATACGGGATAGAGCTATCAAAAAAATTTTATACTATCTTGAAAAAATACTTGATCCAAGTAAACTCAGAGTTTACAAAAAATATAGTATCAATTTTAATGCTTCAGATTATACTGATATGATTGATCTGAAGACGATAATTTACTATCTGAACCGGCATTCACAAGAAATATTCCATACGATCACTTGGTACAATTCTTAGATTATGATGAGCCAACACTAGATGATCCTAATATTCCAATGCATATACAAGGAACAGAAAGATGTGTACAGTTGTTAACATCTGTTTCCAAACCTGTTATAGAAAAAAAACGTGAAGGTGTTATGGCTGTTACAGCAGAAAGTCGTGAAAACCAACCACGAATGGAGCAAAAAAGATTTTAAAAAATAATAACATAACATTACTGTAATTTTGAAAAATACGTTAAATTGGTGAATTCTAAGTAACAGAATAATTTTTTAAATAAATTACATTAATATTATAATTGCTTATTACTTGAAAATATAGGTTTTTTTTTGAAAACTTTTTTCTACTAAAACGAATTCGAAAAAAGAAAAACTGTCTGAATGAAAGTTGTTGGAAATGTTCTGAACTTATTTAAGCTGTAAGGAAAAATGAGTTTTCCATAAGAAATTTGTTAAAATTGATAATATAGTAGCTAAAAGTTCATTTTAGGCTAATTTCTCATAATTTAAGCTTGATATCTCTACTAAAATTCAAAAACACTATAGATATTAATACAGATTCTGAAATGTACGTAAAATACCTTTAAAGTAAACCCAATATGATATTTTTCCTATAATTCTATCAGAAGCTATGAAGAGTTTTTGACTCGAAATCGGACTTAGAGCTATGGTGTCTTCATCAATTTTTCTTAGAATCATCTGTTTATTACGTGTTTTCTATACTCCTGATGAAAAAAATTCATCCATGCCATTTGACCCGCTCTACTTTATGTATATCTGGGCACCTCGTCTTCGAGTGAAAATGGAAAAGCGAAACTTTTCCGCTTATGGGTTACGATCAAATGAACCTAGGGCATGTTTCAAACATAAAGTGGAGTCAAGCCTTTACCCGATATTTTGAAAGTTTGAGATAGTTCTTTTATGAATATGTTTTCTTGGTGCACTGTATTAACGGGCTTTAATAATACCGGTCTTCGAAAGAACCGGAATACAGTGCCCTGGACAGTCCCTACATAAGTGATCACCTAGGTCTAAAAAAAGAACAACCCCAAAAGGGGCAGGTGAACGTCTCCTTTAATTTAAATTAAGAACGCTATTAAATAACAAAAAAAAAAACAACTAATATATAGATGTGCATCCGCGTATGCATACACACGCAGGTACATATGCATATAGTTTTTTTGGATCGTATGAAAGGTACATTTGTGTTTTGTGATATCTAGATGCTAAGGACGTTTTATTCCCCTTATAGGAAACCTCCTACCAGGCCAGAAACTCGGGTCCTAACCCGACTACCACCATCATATAAATTTGCCCATTAAAAAGTGAACAAGGAACAGAAAGATGTGTACAGTTGTTAACATCTGTTTCCAAACCTGTTATAGAAAAAAAACGTGAAGGTGTTATGGCTGTTACAGCAGAAAGTCGTGAAAAACAACCACGAGTGGAGAGCAAAAAAGATTTTAAAAAATAATAACTGTGAGGACCCAAAACCACCGGTTTTGGAACCCACACATTACACACAACACGGTATAACTGAATTACTTTTATTCACACGATATGAATCTTTAATCAAAATATACATTTTGAAATCACGGGTTTCTAAATTTTGGAACACCCTAGTGTACATAGTTACATGCCTATTTATATATATTTGAATATTTATTATATTATACCACAATGAATTCCGAGGTATAAATTGGTACAAGTACAAATATTTTTCTGGATGCTCTAATATGCACTTTTTTCCCGAACCCCCTAATGCACATTTTAATAACTAGGCAAGATATGAGCAGCTAACCAAGCGACAATTCTAGTTTGCAATAAACAAATATTGCACAAACAAGTTAACCGGCATTCCAGCAAGCAAAAGGGTCAGCCAACTCAAGCAGCGGTGCTTTGTTCACATTCACGCGCACTTTTACATATTTGGGCAACCCAATGCAAGCGGACATAGCATAAAGAAGAAAAGGAAAAAAAAGCATTCTTAGCACATGATGGGAATGAAGCAAATTTAGCAGCATCACACATAGTGAGGAATATATGGCCAGCTGATCAAAGCAGCGCTAGCACCAATATGCGCGAACATATGATAGCGGGCGAAAGGGGCATTCCAGGTGAAAAGGGCGCACACTATTAATATAAAGTAAATAATATTGTATATATATATATCGAGCTACGCTAAATAATGTAATAACCTAAGATTAGGATTTGTTATTGTAAAATAACTGTCCGCCTGCGAGCGGACAAGTATAAAAGGGCGACAATTTCGCAAAGTCAGGGAGAAGCTAGATAGGCATAGTAGCCTGCTGACGCATTGCTCAGCGGTGAAAGAAGTTCCTGGGGTTTCCTAACTCACGAACTTTATATTTTATATACAGTAGAGGTTTTTCTAACTCTACTGTTTGGAAGGCTAGTGGTGGTTTCCTACCTCCGCAACCTTTAGAAGATTTATACACAGTGGGGGTTTTTCTAACTCCGCTGTCGGGAAGGTTAGTGGTGGTTTGCTACCTCCGCGACCTTTAGTAGAGCAGGGTATTATTAAGGTAAACGCGGTGGGTTTTCCTAGCCTCGCCGTATGAGAAGTAGTTTTGGATAAAGTAGCATGGAATTACCAAATAAAACATATATTTGTATAAAATTTATTAAACAGGGGTTTTCTCTTTAAAAGGAGACGTTAGGGATTCGTTCTCTATCCCACAGGAACCCCGGACGGACTGAGCTTAACCCCGACACAAAGGAAAAGTCCGTCACAAATGGCGCCCGAGCAGGGTCTATAAAATAGGGTCACATGGTAGATAGCTAAAAACGAGGATAATCACAAAGGATACAGAGGAGAATACACAAAGGAAACCAAGAATTACGTGAAGAAACAGGTTTACAGAAATCAGCAAGGAACACATAAAGACATAATCTCGAGAGTTACGTGGGTATACTACCTCAACCGCGAGGAGCTGGTAAAATATGCTGCAGAATTTAACCTAGAGGCTAGCGGAACAGTGGAGGAGCTACGAAAGCGCTTGGCGAGCTTCATCCAGTCACAAGGTAGCGAGGCAAGCCTCGAGGCTCGTTTCAGCGAACTAGAGACACAGCATCCAAGACCAATAACTCCAAGGCTTGGCGACCAACTCATGTTACCAGGCAACAGCGGCATTCCAGACGGGAAGCAAACGAGTAAAAATTCGGTCGACACACGCGGGCACGAGGAAGCCGCACAGCAGCAACCATACGTGACGTACAAGCCCGTATCCCACACGAACATAATGGATCGAGTACGTAAGTGGGGTCTTAAATACGACGGCGGAAAGGACCCGCTAAGTTTTATTGAACGGGTGGAGGAGCTGCCCGACAGCTACGAAGTTGGTCGCAACTCCATCCCACGAGCGTTAGCGGAGCCTTTTAAAGATAAGGCGTTGGTATGGTACCGCAACAAGAATCGGCACTGGCCAGAATGGGAAGCCTTTAAGAAAGACTTCCTAAAGTTTTTCCTAAGTTCCAGGTACTTTGAGAATTTGGATGACGAAATCCGGCAGCGAGTCCAGCGACCAGGTAAGGTGTTTAAAGATTACATGCTATCGTTACAGGGGTTGATGCGACACGGCGATTATACCGACGACAAGAAGCTGGACAGGATATATAGGAACTCGCGGCGAGAGTATCAGCTGTACGTAAAAAGGAGTGAGTTAAATAGCCTGGAGGGATTGGTCAGCCCGGTTGAGGATTATGAAAACATCACGCCAGAGAAGGACAGACTAAAACCAACAGCGATACCATTCGTACCACGAAGACCAGAGGAGAGGTACCAGTATATGCATGCGGTCGAGAGAGAGAAGGAACACCCGAGACAGGAGGCCGCAGGAGCACAGAGTAATGCGACCAGACAGCAGCAAGGGACTATAGACCCACGAAGCACGTGCAGACGATGCGGGGAGAGCGGACACTACGCCTGTGGGTGCCGCAACGAGCGACGCGACTTTTGCTGGCACTGTGGCCAACCGGGCGTGTTGACGCGTGACTGCTGTCGGAGACAGCCGGGAAATGGCCAGAGACCCCATTAATCGCGAGGGGTGGTGTCTCCAACAACAAATCCTCGTGCACGACAAAAACACTTAGGCAGACCCAAGGGCGAATCTTGGCTGCAATCACACTAGAGGGAGAAGAAATGATGGCATCGATCGATACGGGAGCGACGAGGAGCTTTATTAACGAGAAAGTAGCCGCGAAGTGGGGCAAGCGCAGATCCAAGCAGGTAGACACAAGAGTGAGAATGGGTGATGGCAGAGCACATATGGTAGTTCAAGCGGTAGAGGCGGAGATCAAGTCGGGCGGACAAAGGCATGTGAGTGAGTTTCTAGTTTTACCGGGGCTAGTCGACAGCGTCGTGATCGGAACAGACTATCTGGCAAAGGCTAAGCTAGAGTTGAAATGTGGCAATGAGACGTTAGTATTGCAAGTGGATGATCGGAAACAGCTAGCGGCAACATGTACGACGATGGTAGACCAAGGAGAGAGCAAAGGTGCCGAGGAGACCGCGAGGCGTGAACACGATGTCCCACTAGCGGAGAACAGTACAGACGATGCGGTGAGTAACTTCCTCAAACATGAGTTACAGATTTTTGAAGAGATGTCTGGCGTGTCGAACATAACCACCCACAAGATAGTAATGCGAGATGACCGGCCAATAAGGCAAAGGTATTTTCCAAAGAACCCAAAGATGCAAGAGATAATAAATAAGGAGATAGACGAGCTAATAGATAAAGGTTGTATCGAGCCATCCCATAGCCCACACAGCGCGCCGATAGTTCTGGCCCGGAAGAAGAACGGCAAATGGAGACTCTGCGTCGACTATCGGCAACTCAACGCGCGTTCGGTACCAGATGCCTACCCATTACCCCGAATACAACATATTTTGGATAGACTTAGAAGCGCGCGTTTTATAAGCAGCCTGGATCTTAAAAATGGTTATTGGCAGATCCCGATGGAAGAAAGTAGTAAGCAATTCACAGCATTTACGGTACCCCGACGAGGCTTGTACCAGTGGAAAGTGATGCCGTTTGGGTTACACTCTGCCCCTGCCACATTTCAGAGAGCACTCGATCGAGTCATTGGCCCAGAGCTGGAACCCCACGCATTCGCCTACCTAGACGACATCATAATTACTAGCACGACATTGGAAGAGCATATAACCCACCTGAAAGAAGTTTTTGAAAGATTACGACGAGCCAACTTGAAGGTCAATCCGGAGAAATGTGAGTTTTTTAAGAAAAGTTTAAAATATCTAGGTCACGTGGTCAGTGAAGAGGGTATCCATACGGACCCTGACAAAATCGCAGTCATCAAGGAACTGACGCCACCACAGAACATACGAGAGTTAAGGCGATTTCTAGGAGTAGTTTCGTGGTACCGAAGGTTCGTACCGGATTTTTCACGAGTTGCACACGCGCTAACGTCAATGTTGAAGAAAGGAAGGAAGTGGAAATGGTGCGAGGAACAGCAGGTGGCATTCGAAGCGTTGAAGAACGCGCTTATACAAGCACCAGCATTGGCGTGCCCAGATATTTCGAACAGGTTCCGGTTACAGACTGATGCGAGCGAATACGGCCTTGGCGCAGTTCTTACCCAGGGGTTGGACGACGAGGAACGAGTAATAGCATATGCGAGCCGTCGGCTGAATAAGGCCGAAATAAACTACTCGGCAACGGAGAAGGAGTGTCTAGCCATCGTTTGGGCTACCAGGAAGATGAGGCCATATTTGAATTGCAGCAGTACTCGTTCGACGTACAATACCGGAAAGGCAAAATGAATGTGGTCGCCGACGCACTCTCGAGGCAGCCGCTGGAAGAACAATTGGGAAGTATGAAGGAGGATGGTGTTACCTGCAAATGGTACGCAACGAAAATGGCCGAAGTAGCGAAAGAGCAGGAGAAATTCCCAGATTACGTGATGGAGGGAGGACGATTGTATCGACGAATAGGGAGTCAAATGGATGGCGAGGATGCGGTACCGTGGAAGTTATGCGTGTCGACATCAGAGAGGAGAAGAGTGCTCAACGAAATACACGACACACCGAGCGCAGGACACATGGGTATACGGAAATCGGTCGCGCGTGCAATGATGAGGTATTACTGGTCTGATATGTTTAGAGACGTACGGAAGTACGTGCAACAATGCCACGCATGCCAAGTCCACAAGCCCAGCCAACAACAAGCTGCAGGTAAGATGCTCACGCAGATTTCTGATGAACCTTTTGCTACTGTTTGTGCAGATTTCGTTGGACCACTTCCTCGCTCGAAGCATGGAAATACGATGGCATTAGTTTTTGTGGATAAATTCTCAAAATGGGTAGAAATCATGGCAATACGGAAGGCGACGACGGAGAATATGATCAGAGGAATGAGGGAGAGAATTTTGGCCCGATTTGGCGCGCCAAAAATTCTAATCACAGACAATGGAGCACAATTCACGAGCCGGCATTTTAAGAAGTTTCTACAAGAAGCTAGCATAAAGCACCAGCTAACGGCACCGTACACACCGCAAGAGAATCCGACCAAGAAAGCGAATCGTAACATCAAGAGGATGATAGCACAGTTCACTAGGAAGGAGCATAAGATATGGGATGAGTTGTTGCCAGAGATGACACTTGCACTGAATACGAGCGTAGGCGAGTCAACAGGCTACAGTCCAGCATTCGTGTACAGGGTAGGGAACCGAGGATCCCCAACGCCCTCTACGATGAGCCAACTTTTGGCACAGGTGAGGAGAAGGTGACTCTCAGTGAAAAGATGGCGAAAATGAAGGAGGTGTATGAGATGGTACGACGTAGACAACAACAAGCATCAGCGGAGCAGGCAAGGCATTACAATTTACGTAGGAGACAGTGGCAACCGGCTGTGGGCGATCTGGTATTAGTAAAAGAGCACCAGCTGTCCAAGGCAGTGGATAACTTCGCAGCAAAGTTGGCACCAAGATACAGTGGGCCTCATCGTGTCACGAACTTCTTATCGCAGGTGATCGTCGAACTAGACAAGGTGTATAACGGAAAAGGAGAACGGCACATGTAAGCGAGTTCAAAGCGTACCATCAGGCGACAGTCGAAGAAGAAGCAAGTCCGGCAGCAGAAAGACAAACACGTTCATCCCGTGAGCGTGGTAAATCGAAGGCGTCTCGCCAAGCCCCGAATGGAGGCTTCACCGAAGTTCCCATCGGGGAACAAACCAGACGGCTGACGACGATAGCAACAACACAACACGAGCCATCATCAGTATCGTCTAGTAGAACCAAGAACGGACATTTCACCGAGGTCTCCGTTGGGGACCACACAGAACAACTGGCCGTAGTCACGGAGAAAGGTCAAGACCATTGTAGCACGGTGGCGATATGTGGGTCACTAGCACTCGCTAATTCAAGTCAAAATGGCTTAAGAACCGAACGCGCAAGGGTAGGCAACGATCAACACGTGGTAGACGGTGACCGGAGTGGGTGGCACGCAGCACAAGTAAAAGGACAAGCCCCAACCATGGATAACGGGATACAGATGGCGATCAACTACGCCAACAACATAGCCAGCCAATGCTACAACCTAATGACGGAATTTTGTATAACATTACATTTTATAACAAGGCTCAGAAAGCGAGAGATTATTCCATAGAGAAAAGAAACATCGAATCGAACGTCGAAGAGGCACGAGCAAGGCGAAGGAAGATGACGCTCCACCGGAACGTAGATGCCAAGAGGTACAGGGCGAGGATAACGAGGACGGGCCTCGTAACGGTAACCCTCGTTGCGGCAGGTGAGGGGAGAGTGTGAGGACCCAAAACCACCGGTTTTGGAACCCACACATTACACACAACACGGTATAACTGAATTACTTTTATTCACACGATATGAATTTTTAATCAAAATATACATTTTGAAATCACGGGTTTCTAAATTTTGGAACACCCTAGTGTACATAGTTACATGCCTATTTATATATATTTGAACATTTATTATATTTTACCACAATGAATTCCGAGGTATAAATTGGTACAAGTACAAATATTTTTCTGGATGCTCTAATATGCACTTTTTTCCCGAACCCCCTAATGCACATTTTAATAACTAGGCAAGATATGAGCAGCTAACCAAGCGACAATTCTAGTTTGTAATAAACAAATATTGCACAAACAAATTAACCGACATTCCAGCAAGCAAAAGGGTCAGCCAACTCAAGCAGCGGTGCTTTGTTCACATTCACGCGCACGTCTACATATTTGGGCAACCCAATGCAAGCGGACATAGCATAAAGAAGAAAAGGAAAAAAAAAGCATTCTTAGCACATGATGGGAATGAAGCAAATTTAGCAGCATCACACATAGTGAGGAATATATGGCCAGCTGATCTAAGCAGCGCTAGCACCAATATGCGCAAACATATGATAGCGGGCGAAAGGGGCATTCCAGGTGAGAAGGGCGCACACTATTAATATAAAGTAAATAATATTGTGTATATATATATCGAGCTACTGTAAATAATGTAATAACCTAAGATTAGGATTTGTTATTGTAAAATAACTGCCCGCCTGCGAGCGGACAAGTATAAAAGGGCGACAATTTCGCAAAGTCAGGGAGAAGCTAGATAGGCATAGTAGCCTGCTGACGCATTGCTCAGCGGTGAAAGAAGTTCCTGGGGTTTCCTAACTCACGAACTTTATATTTTATATACAGTAGGGGTTTTTCTAACTCTACTGTTTGGAAGGCTAGTGGTGGTTTCCTACCTCCGCAACCTTTAGAAGATTTATACACAGTGGGGGTTTTTCTAACTCCGCTGTCGGGAAGGTTAGTGGTGGTTTGCTACCTCCGCGACCTTTAGTAGAGCAGGGTATTATTAAGGTATACGCGGTGGGTTTTCCTAGCCTCGCCGTATGAGAAGTAGTTTTGGATAAAGTAGCATTGAATTACCAAATAAAACATATATTTGTATACAATTTATTAAACAGGGGTTTTCTCTTTAAAAGGAGACATTAGGGATTCGTTCTCTATCCCACAGGAACCCCGGACGGACTGAGCTTAACCCCGGTACAAAGGAAAAGTCCGTCACATAACATAACATTACTTTGATTTTGAAAAATACGTTAAAATTGTCAATTCTAAGTAAAAAAATTAATTTTTGAATAAATTACATTAAAATTATAAAAATTGTGTTTTTTTTGCTTATTACTTGAAAATATAGGGTTTTTTTGAACATTTTTTTCTACTAAAACGAATTCGAAAAATAAAAACTGTCTGAATGAAAGTTGTTGGAAATGTTCTGAACTTATTTTAGCTATAAAGGAAAAAAAACTGTTTCGTAAGAAATTTGTTAAAAATGATAATATATTAGTTAATAGTCCATTACAGGCTAATTTCTCATAATTTAAGCCTGAAATCTCTACTAAAATTCAAAAACACTATAGATATTAACACAGATTCTGAAATGTACGTAAAATACCTTTAAAGTAAGCCCAATATTAGAGCTATGGTGTCTTCAGCAATTTTTCTAAGATTCATCTGTAGATTACGTTTTTGCTATACTCCTGAGGGAAAAAAAGTTTGACCCGCTCTAATATTTATGTATATATTTTTTAATCACCAAAAGAAAAGTTTTTGTAAAATTTTTTTTACAATTATTTTTATAAAACGTTTTTTTTGTCAAGGTTAATTTTTTATTTAAAATAAACACAATTGTTACCTAAGTTAGCTGTTGTCGTATAACAGGAACTTGTTCACGAAAGTTCACAAACTCTGTTCGGCTTTATTATAACCTGACTACAAGTTTGTTGCATATTTGACTTACGAGTATAATGGGATATTAGATTATAACAAGATTTTAAGTGTTAAAGCCGTTAACATAATGCTTACAGAAACGTTTTTAGAATACTCTTTATAAATAAGCTTATTAATTTCTTTATTATTTAACAAAATAGGATTTATTATTTGTAGTTTATCCAAACTTATTGAGTAAATAATTGTCTCAAGCTCATTTATGATGTGCCTATTTCTGGATAAGGCGACTTCAAAAAGATGTTCAGTATTAATTTCGTGTTTTTTTTGTTGTATTAATCAGCCTGTTTACGGTATTGGTAAGTTGATTTATTCTTAGCTGTGTTTCGGTATTAATGAAGATCTGTCTGTTATTCGATTCAATTAAGGCTTCCTCCCGGGTAGATACCCGGTTGAAATCGTCAAAGTGTGGGGTACCTGCAATATACTTCAACGCAGTTCGCAGGAAATTGATGCTTCTGGCATGGCGATGATGAATTCTTATTGAATGCAGCAACCGCATAGTTTGGTCTGCATCCAGTTGCAATAATTTCTTTATGTGTGACTGTGGAAAGTAATCTAGTAGGTTTTGTGTGTCTCTGGCCACAACTTCGTAACAAGTCGAATTTTGATGATGAATGAGGTAATCATACTTAGAAAAGGCTGCAACCTCTCCGTTCGCAATCTCGATGTATGCAGCGCTCGTGTAGTTTCCGAGCCAATGACCGCCACAATCAGACAGATTACCAGTGGGCGCTAAAATAAGGAGAAAAAGGTCATCTAAGGTGTGCTTTGTGAATTCTTTTGCCGTCGACTACAACCGTTGTGCCTACGTCTTTGGTAACTGTTCCTTCCAAGTATAGTTTAGTAAATTTATTGCCTATCCTCTTGTTGGTATTGACAAAGACTTTGTCACCTGGATGGTAAGACCTAGTCAGACAATTCTGATGACGGCTCTTGAGATCGTTATGCTGTTTGGTTATTAATCTATTTCTTATTTCATCATGAAATGCTTGCACACTGTGATGAATAATGTCAATTGGTCTTTGTTTTGTTACCGAATGAATAGTTCTATTGTACTTGTAAGCGGAGAGGAGAATAAGGTCATTTGTGTCATTTAAGCCCTGGGTCAACTTAATGCAGCGGCCTATTTCTGTAAGCGTGCTATGAGATCTTTCCACCTGACCATTTGTAGTACTGTGGTGTGGTGGAGTTGTGTAAATGGAAACATTGAAGTGGTCCTGCAATAGGGCTTTTATTGTATTTGAGTTCAACGATTTTTCATTGTCACAGATGAGATATTTTGTGTCCTTGAAAAAGTTCATAATTTTGATTATGGGTTCCTTTAAATCTATTATTGATCTTGTTGGAATTGATTGTACCACAGCGAACTTTGAAAATTTATCGATGCACGTTAAAAAAAATTTTTTGTCGGTTGAATAAATATCTATGTGCAAAATTTCGCCGGGCCTGCTTTTCGCCTATTCCTGGGTTGGGTGGGTGTCGTTGATACTTGGCTTCTTTGCATGTTTTACATGAAGAAATGATACCCTGCAAAGTTTTTGGAATATTGGGAAAGTAGTATTCCCTAAGAACCTGATTAATGTTTTCCTTCAGTGAGCGGTGAGCTCTGTTGTGCTCAGACTGCAAAATCTCCAGTTGATCGTCCCTGTTAAATTTGTCGATCACTTGAAGATTCGTGTAAACAAATTTGACTCCTGGAAAGCCTACAAGTAGTATTTGGTTTTGAATCTTCCCCAGTACAGGAAGTTCACATAGCAATGCGTTTACCCTGTTAGGATTCAGACAGTTTTTTTTTAGGATGGGTATTCTCTCAAGATTGGTGAAAACAACGCGGTGCCTCATTTGAGTTTTGAAAAGAATTTTTGTAGTCACCGACTCGTTGTCTCCATTTTCGTGAATTATCTGGTTCCTGAAGCAATTAATAGGATTCTTAACTGTTTTAATAGTCATTGTTGAGGATTCCGCACTATGAGCAGTTTCATCAGATCGGTCAGTGCTTAGAGCATTAATATGTTGTCTTGACAGCGCGTCAGCGACGACATTTTCCCTTCCCGGCTTATAATGAAACTTAGGGGAGAACTCCTCCACAAAAGATCTCCATCGCTTTAGTTTTGAGTTCGGATTCTTATCCGAAATTGAAAAGGTCAAGGGTTGGTGGTCCGTGAATATGTTAAGGTTTTTGACACCGTAAAGGTAATTTCTGAGCTTTTGCAATGCCCAAACAACAGCGAGCAGTTCTCGCTCGTTAGTAGCAGTGTACGTGAAAGAACTGCTCCCAGAGCAAGAGAGGCTGCGTCTGTAGTTAAGTCGAGGGGTTTTAGAAAATCGGGGTAAAGAAGCACATCCTCGGATGGCAAAATATCCTTAATTTTCCTAAAGGCATTGTGGGCTTCTTCGTCGAATTCGATATTGGTTTTCTTTGAAGCGTTGGTACTTACTGTTCCATTTTCACCTCGTAAGTACTTGGTGAGGGGTTTAGCTATTGACGCATAGTCCTTTATGAAACGCCGATAGTAATCTGATAGCCCGAGGAAGGAGCGCAAAGCTCGAAGTGTTCTCGGGACCTCATAATTAACAATATCCTGCACCTTATCTTTTGAAGTTTTGATACCACTCTGGGAAACCACAAAACCGAGAAATTCGACCTCTGTTTTGAAAAACTACGTCTTCTCTAGAGAAACTCTCATATTTGCCAGATATAATTTCTGAAGGATACGGCTGACGTCGTGGAACGGACTTGAGTAATCTTTGGAAAATACGATTATATCGTCAATGTAGACGTGGCATGCTTTTCCTCCAATATTGTTAACATCTTTACAGTGAAGATGTTGTAAATTTTCTGAACCGGTTTTATATTTAAGGATGAGTTTATTGAGGTCAAGATTAGCATTGATTTCACGCAAAAGGTCATATCCTATAATACCGTCGAACGTTTCAAGAGTGGGTAAAAGGAAAAATTCAGAATTCGTGTCAAAAATATTGATAGTGCACTTTCTCGTTATGCGATTTCTACCATGAATGGATTTTACAAGGAATGGTGATTCCACTGCTTTCACACCCTGCCATCCACAATCTTTTACATAGTTTTTAGAAGCGCCGGTGTCGATCAGAAATTTTACTGGTTTACCTTTAAACTTCCTGCTAACAAACGGTAGCAAGGACGCTACTCTAAAAAATTTATTTCATCACTTGGTACTTCTGCTATTTCATCGTTATTATTACAAACTTTCTCATCGCCTTCGTCGTAGGCGTCGGAATCTGCGTAGGCTCCTTCGTCATTATCATACTGATTAAGTGCATTGATTCGTTGCAATTTATTGCAATTAAATTGGTCACTACCATGTGGTCTTTTTGCATTCGTGGCAGTGCCACTAGTATAGACAGGATTCCCAAATGGAGTCCTGCCCGAAGGATAATTGGGGTGATTACGAGAAGAGGAAGGCATTTGTTGAGTAAGATACCTAAGTTTGGAAAGACTGGGATCAACCTCCATTGTAGTGACTTTTTGTTGAACTTGATCATTTGCTACTCTTTTGAAATGGGGGCTATTGGCAATGGGATAGGACTTAACATTTGTTGGTTTTGTCAAACGATTGTCTGGGGTTCTACTTTCAGCAAACCTTGAGGCGAACAACGATCTAGCTTGGTTAGATTCCAGATCTTGTGCAAGAGCAAGGGCTGATGGCATGCCCTTTGGTCTAGATGAAAATAGTATGTCACATAATTGCCTATTTAGTCCGGAAATGAATACTCTAAGAGCGTCTTGACGATATTTACTCATCAATGTTTCGATAACCTGTCGGTCGCTTCCATAGTTATTAGTTATGGCCGTCACTTTCCTTTCGACCCTGTCGTAGAAGTCATTAATTGTAAGGCCTCCCTGGCGGAGGGTGGACATTTCCTGTTCAATAACATGTATGGGTTTCTTATCAGCATACGAAAAATCAAGTCTTGCTATGATAGCTCGTCAATTCTACTCTGGAAGTCACGTTTAGTCTGGTCAGTGGCTACTCTTACAGCAGCACTAATGATTGTACGAAGTTGCGCTTCATCCATTTTTTTACTTTAATTTACAATTTAATTCACAAAATTTTCCAGCTATGCAATTTTAGCCTTTATTTATTAATTTAACTCTTCACTGTTGCTCCTAGATTCACTGGTTTACAGCTTTGTAAATTTTCAATACACAATTCAATTGAGCCTATTATGTTTTAATTTTTTTGTTAAAATTCACTGGCTAGCAGCTTACTTTTTCTCTCTAAATATTCAGTGCACAATTCAATCAAGTCTATTATGACTTATTTTAATTTACTTAATTCAAATTCACTTTCTTAAATCTATTTCCTTACAATCATTTCTTTTTTGTTGAATTCCTCCTGGTGTAGCTTTAAATCTGCTTAGCTGCTTGAAATCTGCTTCCTGATATTTTCCAATGAGTCCGAGCTCACGACCACGCCGTTCGTCCAATGAATAGGATTTAATTAATTACGCGCGCCGCCCCACGGTGGGCGCCAATTACTTATCACCGTCTTTATTGTATTAAATAAAACCAATAACTTTCAATGACTGTTATAAGTTTATTCAGGAAACCGTTTGATTTACAATATCAGTTTTTAGCTATAAGAGCCTGGCAAAAGACTGAAGACTAACTTTACATTCATTAAACACCAAACCTAAGGCGGCAGCGAATGCAGTAGCGGTTGCAGTCAATGTTGTTGTTGCCTTAGTGGTCGCAGTCGATGTTGTTGTTGCCTTACGGTTTTTATTTCGCTTCATTTGGCTAAAGCGAGCGCATTCGATGTTGTCGTTGCTTTTTGATATTTTTATATTTTGTCACGCGCACATCACAGACATAGTGTCAGCTTTTTTGGTGTGAACGGAATGTTCACTGTCAAGGGTTTCATGTTCGGTTTCTTATTCAAATGGGAATGTAATTTTTCCCATGAATCTGCTATGGGTGCTTAGCAGGTGTTAACTTATATATGTGTTTATGTAAAAACAATTGTAATTTTAGTTATTTAAAACCTAAAGAAAAATATTTCTTTAATTTTTTTTTTCCTTTGTACTTCTAGTTTTTTCGCAAGTTTTTCTTATAAATATTTTTTTTTTTATGTTTATTTAATTAGTTTAACAAAAGAGTTGGTATATTTTTGCGTTTTTCGCACAAACAGATTTTTTTTTATATCACTGTACACTTTGTATTTTTGTATTATAAAAGAAATAAAATTATTTTGTTGGTTCTTTTCACGAGACTGCGCCAATTACATTTGTGAGCTTAAGTTCACTGATTAAAATAAAAGCACGAACTTACCACTCGGAAGTAAATTCAAGAAGGAAGATGTTTACAATGGGTACATCTATTTATAGTCTTATTAACTATGCTTAAAACTATTAGTACTTAAGATCAAACATATAAGAGAAATGATAAGTTAGAACAAGATTGAAAGAGAGATGGGAGTAATGACATGTAACTCGCGTGCAGCCTAGGGGATGTGAGCGTGACTCCCACCTGTCTTAGACGGGCTTTTCTTTCTTACTTTATTCACTCTTACTTCTTCATTGTATTAGCACAACAGGCATGAACACCAACTTTTTGTTTACTGTATCTACAGGCGGGGGCGGTGAAAATTACACCCCCCAACCAACGAGCTAGTTTGGGCCCACAAGCATACCTGTAGCCTGATTCTGTAACTTTTAACCACTCGCTAAACGTTAAGTTTATCACCAAATGGTGGCGTTTATTCTTAACGAAAATGCGATTGTGTAACTCTCCTTTAACGCCCCTAAACAGCTGACTCTTGATAGTGATAAAATATTGCAATACTGATGTTCAGACTTATTTTGCACTTAAGGCAGGTTTCTACCATGTGAGAACAAAAAAAAATCGCTTTATTTTCATATTTTTTTACTGCAAAATTTCGAGATGAAATCTGTTAAACTACGAAAGTTATCGGCCGTTTGATGGAGCGGTGTCAAGCTCGCAGAAGATGAATTTTTCGAAAAGGAGGAGGGTGGCTTGTACGGACTGGGCATAGCAGACTAGGCGTAAGTGTCGAGATTTCATGATCTACCATTCATTTTGCAAATTTTATGGGAGATTCGTAATCAGCGACCCCAAAAACATAAAATAAGATGAATACATTAACTGAGATCCCTGGAATTCAACCTAAATTTTTGCAATTAGGATTCAAATTTCCAAACGCTTTTTTATCAAAGCTACATTTTTCAAGTTGTGGAAGTCCTGCAGGGCGCAAAAATTAAACAATCGCGATGAAATTTTTTTTACATGTCTATCAGGAGCTTGTGCATCCGTGGTACTTTATTGAAAAATATTGAAGATTGTTCATAAAAAAAAAAAAATAGTAACAAAAAAAGCCAACAATCGTTTTTTTCCAAAAGCTCATAATTTTTGCATTTTTCAAGTTTTCTTTTTCTTTCTTGTTCCACAAATGCGTAAAAGTGTACAGATTAAGGAAATACTTTTTACATCTTTTTGTAAGTTTAACGAGCTTAAGACAGTTGATAATAATTCTTAGTTAATTATTATTATTTTTTGATTAGAGGAAAACTTGAATTAAGCAGCTTGCAAAACTACACGCAGCATAGCCTATGGGTTAGACAGCTGCGCTTGCAATCAGAGTGGGTTCGATTCTCCACAAGATCCTCTGAAATAGCAAAACTATACGAATTAGTCTGACGAGAAATCGTGGCTGTTTTCGAAATAGTACTATAACTATAGCCTGTATATGTTTGTTGCTTTCAATTTTTCCTCTGATCAAAAAATAATAATAATTAGCTAAGAATTATTATCAACTGGTCTTAAGCTCGTTAAACTTACAAAAATATATAAAAATGAACAGACCATAAAACCAACAAGGGAAATACTTTTTGTTGGCGTTTCAGATTTTATTTACGGACGCTAGGACTTCCACCAGTCGCCGCCGACCTACCGCCATTGTTCGGTACCCCCTCCCCCCTTTACTTGGATCAACAACAAAAAATTTGTGAAGCTTCTATATTATACTTTCCCAGAAAAAAATTCCAGAAAAAACATCAGGCCTTCGAGCCAACAAGCCAGAAACGTGCCTGAATTACATGCGAAAAACTCAAAACTAATTTTTTTACTTTTCCTAACGCACAGCCACGAATTTAGCTGTATTTGTAGATTACTGTCATACTGCTTTCTCTGCTGGATTCCAGGTTGACTGCGTATATACAGACTTCTCGAAGGCCTTTGACAAAGTTTGTCATGGAGTACTACTTGAAAAGCTTGCTCATATGGGTTTCCATTCCTGCTTTTTGAAATGGATACAATCTTACCTCTCTAATAGACGCTGTGTTGTTACCATCGATGGTGTTTTGTCAGAACCTTTCTTTGCTTCATCCGGTGTCCCGCAAGGAAGCGTTCTAGGCCCTCTTCTATTTGTTCTTTTCATAAGCGACATAAGTAGTTGCTTTTCATTTGCAAATTATTTACTGTACGCAGATGACCTCAAAATTTTTGCGGTTGTCAAGGATACTTCTGACGAAGTTAAGTTTCAACGTGATATTGACGCAGTTCATTCGTGGTGTCTACGTTATAGTCTCTCTTTAAATATTAATAAATGCTTTAAGATGACGTTTGCTAAAATTTTGAATGTTCGTATTACGAACTATAGCATTTCGAATACTTTCCTGCGCAATGTTACTGAAGTAAAAGATCTAGGGGTTATCTTTGACCCGAAGTTGAACTTTAATAATCATGTGGACTTCATAATTGCAAAGTCCTACTCAGTATTTGGCTTTATCCGTCGGAATTCCACTAAGTTTTCTGACCCTTACACTCTGAAAATGTTATTTATAACATTTGTACGTTCGCGTCTTGAGTACGCAGTTTTCATATGGAGGCCCTATAGCCAAGTTTCTATTAAAAGAATAGAACGTATTCAAAAGGTATTTCTTAAATTCGCTCTAAGAACCTTAAAATTCGACGATCCTGTCCCTTCTTATGCTTCGCGTCTCATGCTTATTGACCTACAATCATTGGATAGTCGTAGGTCTATGTTGTCGATGACTTTTATATTCAATATTATTCAAGGCATCCTTGATTGCCCCTCTCTCATGGAAAGGATTACCTTTAATGTTCCTAGGCGTAACCTCCGAGTCACTTACCCTTTTTACTGCAAAATGGTTAAAACTAAATTCGCCAGTAATGCTCCTCTTGCAAGATCTATGGGAGAATTTAATATTTTGTCTCAAACAATCGTCATTGATTTTTCAATGACCACAGAAGTTTTCGTAATTCTTTTTCGCTCATTATCTATAGATATTTAAACTTGTTCTGAATGCCAGCATATTAACTTCAGTATGTAACTCCACATAACAATGTAACATACTTGTAATCTTTATATAAAATGTACTTTTTGTTAGTAGTCTGTAAGAAACTTTGTTTCATTGACGGTATTACAATAAATAAAATAAATAAATAAAATACTTGTAAATATTGTGGCGAATATTACGTACCATCCCTAACTTAATAACACTCTCACCACTAGTTAAACACAGCCGACCTAACAATGGCTACGCTTATGCATGCAAGAGTGTACCAAGGAAGAGGAAGAGAGATGGCGTAAAGAAAGTCCTCGGTGCGTAGGGAAGCACCTGTCGGCCTACATAACGCAGTGACCAAGCAAACTATTAAATTTGTATTGCGTTCATTATTAGTAAATAAAACTAGCTATGACTATTATTTGACTTTATGGTGATGGAACGCAGAATTAATAATCAAGGAATCATCGAATTCGTCACAATTGGTGTCAGAAGTGGTGTTGTTAAGTAAATACCGAGACTTTTCAAGGATCAAAGGGCATGGCAAAGTGGAATAAATTGAAGATACAACAACTCAAGAAGAAATTGGAGGAACGAGGTCTAAATTTGAGTTACAATCACGGCTACGGGAGGCCATGGAAGCAGAAGGCATTAGCGTAGACGAATATGATTTTCATCCTGATATGTAAGGGGTAAATGCAAAATGGGAAGAAAAGCAAGTGGCTCTAGATTCACCTAGTGGTTTGGATATGAATGCCATTCTAGCAGCTAGTTCGTCGACAATTTCTTCACAAATGACTCAGATGGCGACCAAATTAGGAAGAGCAGAAAACGCGAATGTCGGCAAAATTGGAAGCACAAGAGGAGCGTATATCTATGCAGGTGGCACAAAAGTCTTCGCAGTTGGAGGCACAGACGGAAAGGATTCCCACAACAGCCGGTTCTATCGCACCGGAATGACCCGGGTTTTTCACCCGGCCAAGGGCTGTTATTTCAGTGTAACCCTGTCCAATCTGTCCCGTCCCACCCTTAAATTGTCATCCTCGGAGCAAACCCTGGCAGCTGGGTTGCTCCATTGTCTCTTGTTACGGGCTGGGGTCGAACCCAATCCTGGACCAAGCGACTGGATCTACTGAGTTTGTTGGAAGAAAATTTATATTAAACGGTCGTATTCGGTACAATGCGCCAAGTGTAAGAGATGGTTACATAAATCCGGATGTTCAGGGCTTAACCCTGCCATCCACAGACCCCGTACTTTCTTTAGTACTTTTGAGGCACCCTGCTGTCCACGTCCAAGGACGTCCCGCGGTAGTCGCCGCTCTGGCACTCCCTTACCGCTTCTACCTAATTCCAATAGTCACAATAGTGGCTCAGTCTATACGACTGGCAGCACCGCTGCCATCCCTGCCTCACCCACTCCCGACTGTCGCTCACGCACACCAGCGTCTCCATCGCACCGCCGCTCAACACTCCTATTCCCTCCGGAATAGGTCAGATATGAGCATCGCCGAGCGTCAGTCCCCTCTGTCTCTGCCCCTAATGTCCCTTCCTGCTTCCAGCCCCCGTGGGCCAGGAAAACCACCTCCTAGTACCTTTCACTACGTGCACCGTTTGTCGGCAAAGATTATATACGCCTGCGACATCGGTCAAGTGCAACAATTGCCTTGGCCTGTGTCATAGCCTTATGTGCTCTGGGCTCGCAAACGGCAACCTTTGGACGGATTCGTTCATAGCCCCCTGTTGCAGTACACAGCCGCCCTCCACGCCAGACAACATTGGCCATGGCGCTGTCAACTCTAGACTGCGACATAGTTTAGGCCTAAGCCTACCTCCACCTACGCCAACGCATCCGTCCCTCACGCCTAGTGTGTCCCCCGTCTCCCCTCCTACACACTTCAAAATTCTGCAGCTGAAATGTATCGGATTAGCTGGAAAGATCGCGGAGATAACTGACTTTATGAAGACGCACAACATCAAAATCGCCGCGATACAAGAGACAAAAGTGAACACGAGATCGGACTTACGAACTTGTGATGGGTATAATGTACATCGTAAAGACCGTCCGGTGTGGAGGTAGTGTTGCCGGCCTACCACACCGAAGGTCCATGGTTCGAGCCCTGGTACAGGTAACATCAAAAGTGATTTGAAAAAAGTTTTTCAAAACGGGGTCGCCCCTCGGCAGTGGTTTGGCAAACTCTCCGAGTGTATTTCTGCCATGACAGGCTTCTCAGCAAAAATTCGTCTCCTTTGTAGATGCCGTTCGGAGTCGGCAAAAAACTGTAGGTCCGACCAATTTGTAGGGAAAATTCAAATCGGCACACCACAAATTGGAAGAGAAGCTTGGCGCAAAAAAAATCTCTTAGGAGGTTTATGATGATATACCTGTTGTATATCGCGCCATAGATAGAGGGTTGCTCGCACATTATATAATAGCGAAGAATTCGAGACGCTGTTGTCAGCCAAAGGTACTCATAGCACCGGGATTCTCGCTTGCTAAACTCTCGTCACACTCTCCTGTATGAACAGCCCGGACCAAACGATACAAATATAATTGGTCGCCCCGAATATTGAAGTCCTCATTATTATCTGGCATCTCACCCATTGGAATGCGTTTAAAATCACAATCAACAAAACGCATTTTTAAAGTTTTTCCAGTTTTTAACACGCGCCAAGTAAAATGACAATTGATTATGATGTCAAGGGCAAAACATAAAACAGAAAAAAATAGATAAACAATAGTCCAGTTAATTTATAAAAAAACGGTCTACATAAATAAAAATGTATAAAGAAAATAAGGCATCTAATGTATGGCGGTCAACTAAAAACAAAATTTGTTTTATTTCGAATTCTACTGAATTAATTGAAGTACTTTTTTCGCAAAAGATTAACGATTTTTTACAGTCTTTAATTTGCTGTTATTAGATCGGTACATTAGGGTGGTAGCAACTGAGATATGGTGGGTAGGCACCACAACGGAGCGCCTGAGATCAATAATTTTTTTAGGAAAAACCCAAAAAAAAATTGGTGTATTACACTTTAAAATCCGACCATAAAAAAAAAACCGTCCCAGCGGTCTTGGGGGTGGCCTTGCGTTCATTACACATCACTCTGTACAATACAATCTATTTTCCCCTGACGTCGACCCCAGGGACTCTACCTTAGAATGCCAAGGCATAGCAGTCCGGTCAGGAGACGCCGACCTGCAAATCATAAACATCTATATTCCTCCTGTCACGTGTTGTCCTAGAGATTATCATCCCCACATTAGTGCGTTGCTAAGGGGCGATAACCGTCTAATCCCAGGCGACTTCAACGCGCATCACGATCTCTGGCACTCCAAATTGCCAGCAGACAGCAGAGGACACGCAATTGCAGACCAAATAGATAACTCAGCATTCTGTACAATCAATGGAGATGCCCCCACCACGGTGGTAGGTAACTGTCACAGTTCGCCAGACATCTCCATAACGAGCGCGGGCCTTATTAACTTTGTCATCTGGCGACCGATGCTTACATTAGCTTAAGACCACCTACCCATCTTACTCTCTGTTGAACGACCGACCGACTTCATAACGACTGATAAAATAATATACATCAACTTCACCAAAGCGGACTGGGACCGCTTTACTGAATATACAGAGCGATCCTTCGCTGCTTTACCCACTCCTACAGACGTACGCAAAGGCGAAAGAGAGTTTCGCAAGATCATTGATTCAGCCTCATGCCGCTTTATTCCTGCTGGCAGAATACTAGAAATTCGTCCGAATTTCCCGGCAGAGGCTGCGGCGATGGCAAGAGAACGTGACCAAGTGAGACTTATCAATCCCGCAGATCCCAAAATAAAAGATCTCAATGCCGAAATTCGTAGGATTGTCAACGAACACAAGCTGACCAAGTGGAAACAACACCTTGAGACATGCAACCTCTCCGGCGGAGTCGGCAAATTATGGTCGACTGTCAAGGCCCTATCCAATCCGACCAAACACAAAGACAAGGTCGCCATTGCTTTCGGCGACAGCGTCAAATCGGTCGCCAGGAAATACGCGAGCTCCTTTTGCCGGCTGTTTATAATGCATCCACCTGCGGATAGGACTAAGAGAAGAGCCTTCCGACGTGCGCGCAAACACAAACACTCTACTGCGCCCACTGCCGTCTCAGTCGCAGAGGTTAAGGAAGCCATAATGAAGGCCAAACCCTCAAAATCTATCGGACCCGACGGAATCGCCATGAAGATAATCAAACATCTTGGCCACGAAGGACAGAGTTATTTAGCCGTTCTCTTTAATCTCTCTCTAACTACCTTCGTTATACCTGAGATATGGAAACAAGCGATTGTAGTTACCCTACTAAAACCAGGGAAGCCGGCGAACCTAGGAGAGTCTTATCGCCGATATCCCTCCTTTCGCTGGTAGTGAAATTACTAGAGTCCATTCTGCTTCCTTACTTCGTTACAAATCTAAAATTGGCCGATCATCAACGTGGTTTCCGCAAAAATCACAGCACGACATCCGCTTTGAGCGCCATTACAGCGCAGATTAATAACGGTTTGAATCAACATCCACCAAACCATAGGACGGTTCTCGTGGCACTTGACCTGTCAAATGCATTTGACACGGTCAATCACGCCACACTCCTCCGAGATCTGGATGAGACACCACTCCCTGCCGGCCTTAAGAGGTGGACCGCTAATTACCTCAATGGTCGACAGGCAACAGTCAAATTCAGGAACAAGAAATCTAGACCACGAAGAATAAAACAAGGGGTGCCGCAAGGTGGTGTTCTCTCTCCCTTTTGTTTAATTTTTATATTTCGAGACTCCCCCCCCCCCCCCCAGCAGAGGGAGTCTCCATTGTTTCCTACGCTGACGACTGCACGATAATGGCCTCGGGCAAGGGTCCCTCCATTGATGAACTCTGTATTAGAATCAACAGTTTACCTCCATGACATTTCCACCTTCTTCACCGAGCGTAATCTGACCCTATCTCCGACTAAATCGACGGCGACCCTGTTTACTACATGGAATGCGCAGATGGGGCAAGAGTTAAATGTCCACGTAGACGGAGTACCTATACCTACTGTCAACCACCCAAAAATCTTGGGTGTGACATTTGACAACGGCCTCACCTTCGCTGGTCATGCCACCGCAATAGCCTCAAAGGTACGGAGCCGCAATAAGATCCTCAAGTCACTGGCCGGCAGTACTTGGGGAAAAGACAAAGAAACATTGTTTGCTACATATAAGGCTATTGGCCGGCCGGTTATTGACTATGCTGCGCTTATATGGCCCAATCTATCTGACACCAACTGGAGGAAATTGCAAGTCTGCCAAAACACCGCCATCAGAACTGCTACGGGATGCCTGCTTATGTCATCTGAGTCTTACCTCCATCAAGAGGCAAAGTTGCTCAATGTTCAAGAGCACGCGGAACTCTTGAGTAGACAGTTCCTTCTGAACTGTCATAAACCTAGTCATCCAAACCGTCATCTTTTGGATGTATCACCGCGCCCCGAGACATAAGGAGACATTTCCGTAAGCATTACGATGAGATCCGGCATCATATCTCTTTGCCGTTTGATCTGCGGAACCATATACGGGCTCTAAATGACCTCCACACCGAGTCGGTAGACAGATCTCTCAGATATCCGGCCGTGAATCCCGTTATTAATATTCAACCACCTGAATTGGCTGAAGAGGAGCGTGTACTTCCGAGGGAGACTAGAGTCATACTATCACAACTTCGCTCTGGATATTGTAATAGATTAAACTCTTACTTATCCAGACTGACCGCAACATACCAAATACATGCCCTGCATGTGGTATGACCCCTCATGATACCATACATCTCTTCTCCTGTTCAGTTGAAGCCACTCTTCTAACACCTACATCACTCTGGTCCAATCCTGTGGAAACTGCGCGTTTCCTCGGACTTACGTTAGAAGAGCCTGATGCCAATTTAGAGTGATCGAGCCCATTGGGCAATATTACAATACAATAGAGGGATACAACCCTCTAACGCTCATGTACGCGCAATAACTAATTATCCGATTCCGAAGAACCAAAAGGAGGTCCGCTCCTGCATAGGCTTATTTTCATACTTTCGAAAAGTTGTTCCGTCTTTCTCAAAAATTGCTAAACCGCTGTTAGATCTGTTGCGCAAGGATGCGACATTTAACGGATGATTGTCGGAACGCTTTCAAAGAATTAAGGAATCGTCTAATCGAAGCCCCGGTGTTAGCCATATACGATCCTACGCGTGAAACAGAATTGCATTGTGATGCTAGTAGTCATTGATTCGGATCTGTCCTTCTGCAAAAGCAGGACGATAAGAAATTTCATCCGATTGCCTATTTTTCAAAACCAACTTCCGCAGCCGAGTCCCAGTACCATAGTTTTGAACTAGAAACAATATCTATCATATATGGCCTCAGAAGATTTAGGATTTACCTAGCAGGAAAACATTTTAAAATCGTAACAGATTGTAACTCACTCACGATGACCCTTAATAAAAAACAGGTTAACCCGCGAATAGCTCGATGGGCACTAGAGTTAGAAAATTTTAATTACACTATTCAGCATAGAAAGGGGTTGAACCTTACCCATGCAGATGCATTAAGTCGTTACCCTCTGCCGGAGGACGGGGAAACTTGCGCCGAAGTCACCTCGGAAGATAAAGACTCGTTTGAAGTGGATTTGGGGAACACTATGCTTCTTGGGGAGGATTATACATGCCCGAGCCTAGTAGAAGGTAATATGTTAAAGGAATCAGGGGGTGAGCCTCCAAATTCAATTTCGTTGCTGCCGTGGACCCCGACGATTTAGAATTTCAGATCCAAGCTACCCAAAGTAGGGACGCCGAATTGAAGAAGTTGGCGGTAAAGCTGGAAAGTGAGGAGGTAGCGGGTTATGAACTAGTGGATGGCCTGGTATTTCGTCGAATTGAACAACAATTATTATTATGTGTACCCTTCGAAATGCAAGAGAACATTATACGGATGGTCCATTAGAAAATCGGTCACTTGGGCGTCAATAAATGTTACGATCAAATACGAAAAAACTTCTGGTTTGATAAAATGAGGGATAAGATTACCCGATTTATTCAAAATTGTATAAAATGTATTATATTTTCGGCACCAGCCCGATCTAATGAGCACAATCTCTTCAACATTCCGAAGAAACCAATACCATTTTATACCCTTCACTTAGACCACTTCGGCCCACTACCAGCTATTAAGTCAAAGCGTAAGCATATACTTGTAGTTATCGATGCGTTTACGAAATATGTAAAGTTGTACCCTGTTAATTCTACCAGTAAGAAAAAAGTCTGCTGTGCCTTAGAGAAATACTTTTCCTACTACAGCCGTCCACGGCGAATTATTACGGACCGAGGGACATGCTTTACTTCTTTCGATTTTGGTAATTTCCTGGTGAAGCGTAACATAGGTCTCCGCAAGCAAACGGTCAGGTCGGAAGAGTCAACCGAATACTTAAGGCGATGCTAAGCAAACTGACTGAGTCTACTGAGCACAGTGATTGGGTTATCAGACTCTCCCATGCTGAGTACGCCATCAACAACACTGTTCACAGCACCACTAGATATACGCCTAGCGAATTGCTGTTTGGCGTGAGCCAGCTTGGCTGTGTGGTGGATGAATTAACAGAGTTTCTAGAAGATAAGTGGTCAAACGATGATCCTAGGGATCTAGATAATATACGCGAAAGGGCTAAGGAGAAAATTGAAAAGTCGGAAGAATACAACCTTAAATATTTTCTCAAAAATAGTGTGCCAGCAAAACAATATTCGGTCGGTGACTTCGTAGTAATTAGACACGTTGACACATCGGTAGGAACAAACAAAAAGTTTTTTCAGAAATATCGTGGCCCTTATATAATACACAAGTCTTTGTCTAATGATCGTTACGTTATTAGGGATATTGAAAACGGTCAGTTAACGCATTTACCCTATGATGGTGTCGTCGAATGTACAAAACTTCGGAAGTGGCTTTCACCAATTCCAGAGAATGATCACTCCCTTCAGTCTTCATCGCAAATAGGTCACACTGCTCCAACACCTAATTGCAAGCCTTGATTGAGGCCAATCAAATTAGTCAGGATGGCCAAGCTGTAAAGATTATATTATTTTGAAGTAACATGAGTCACCTCATGTTTTAGAATATTAAGATATATGAAGTACCCTGTTAGTAAAAAGCAACTCTGGGGCCGGATTTTGACAGATGCTCACTTCCGGTTGAATGAGGAGAAAAAGCAGAGGACGCAAAATTTATTAAGGAGCAAGAAAACAAATCATAGGATTGTGGTGCAATCCTGTACTCAAATAAAGTTTAAAGAAAGAAGGAGCTTAAAAATTATTTCTTAATGTCACCTCATGTTTTAGAATATTAAGATATATGAAGTACCCTGTTAGTAATAAGCAACTCGGGTTTATTATACTAAATCATACATAGCGCCCTGTGAAAAGCAACTCTGCGATCGGATTTTGACAGATGCTCACTTCCGGTTGAATGAGGAGAAAAAGCAGAGGACGCAAAATTTATTAAGGAGCAAGAAAACAAACCAAAAAGTTTATTCAGAAATATCGTGGCCCTTATATAATACACAAGTCTTTGCCTAATGATCGTTACGTTATTAGGGATATTGAAAACTGTCAGTTAACGCATTTACCCTATGATGGTGTCGTCGAATCTACAAAACTTCGGAAGTGGGTTTCACCAATTCCAGAGAATGATCACTCCCTTCAGTCTTCATCGCAAACAGGTCACACTGCTCCAACACCTAATTGCAAGCCTTGATTGAGGCCAATCAAATTAGTCAGGATGGCCGAGCTGTGAAGATTCTATTATTTTGAAGTAACATGAGTCACCTCATGTTTTAAAATACTAAGATATATGAAGTACCCTGTTGGTAAAAAGCAACTCTGGTTTATTATACTAAATCATACATAGCGCCCTGTGAAAAGCAACTCTGCGGCCGGATTTTGACAGATGCTCACTTCCGGGTGAATGAGGAGAAAAAGCAGAGGACGCAAAATTTATTAAGGAGCAAGAAAACAAATCATAGGATTGTGGTGCAATCCCGTACTCAAATAAAGTTTAAAGAAAGAATTATTATAAGTTATCCCATAGTTTTTAAGGAGCTTAAAAATTATTTCTAAATGTTTAGCATGTTCAACGTAATTTTTAGAAAATATGAGAAAAATCTTCTTTTTCTTTAAATGGTCATCTAACCGCCCGGGCGATTTTGACCGTCCAACATAGTTGGCCAGTCGCTTCTTCGTTGCGCCAACTGGCGCCAATTGGAAACACCGCGGGATCGCAAATCGGTCTCCACTTGGTCCTTCGATCGGAGTGGTGGTCTCCCTCTTCCTCTGCTTCCACAGGCGGGTGCCGATAAGAATACCTTCTGGGCTGGAGCATCTTCGCTCATTCGCACTACGTGGCCTAGCCAGCGAAGCCGCTGTGTTTTAATTCGCTGAACTATGTCGGCGTCTGCGTAAAGTTCATACAGCTCATCATTAAATCTTCTTCGGTACTCGCCGTCGCCAACGCGCAGAGGTCCACAAATCTTTCGAAGAACCTTTCTCTCGAATACTCCCCGAGCCGCCTCATCAGATGTTGTTAGTGTCCACGCTTCTGCACCATATAGCAGGATGGGTGCGATGAGTGACTTGTAGAGTGTTATTTTCGTTCGTCGAGAGAGGACTTTACTTTTCAATTGCCTACTCAGTCCGAAGTAGCATTTGTTTGCAAGAGTAATTCTTCGTCGGATTTCTAGGCTAACATTATTGTTGGTGTTAATGCTGGTTCCCAGGTAAACGAAGTCCTTTACTATTTCGAAATTATTGTTGCCAACAGTAGCTTGGTTGCCAAGGCGCGAATGCGCTGACTCTTTGCATGATGACAGAAGGTACTTCGTTTTTTCTCGTTCGCCACCAATCCCATTTTCTCCGCTTCTTTTTACAATTTGGAGTAAGCAGAAGTTACGGCGCGGTTGTTAAGGCCAATGATATTAATATCTTCAGCATATGCCAACAGTTGCACGCTTTTATAAAATATTGTTCTAGCGCGGCTAAGCTCTGCAGCTTGTATTATTTTCTCCAGCATTAAATTAAAGAAATCGCACAATAGGGGTCACCCTGTCTGAAACCTCGTTTAGTTTCGAACGGCTCGGAGAGGTGCTTCCCAATTCTGACTGAGCTGGCGGTGTTGCTCAAGGTCATTTTGCATAGCCGTATAAGTTTTGCGGGGAAACCAAATTCAGACATAGCGGCATATAGGCTGCTCCTTTTCGTGCTATCGAAAGCGGCTTTAAAATCAAAAAGAGATGATGTGTATCGATTCTCTTCTCACGGTTTTTTTCCAAGATTTGGCGTATTGTAAAAATCTGGTCGATGGTAGATTTACCAGGTCTGAAGCCACACTGATAAGGTCCAGTCAGTCTGTTCACATCAGGCTTCAGTCTTTCGCACAATACGCTTGATAGGACCTTATATGCGATATTCAAAAGGCTGATTCCGCGATAGTTGGCGCAGTTTGCAGGATCGCCCTTCTTGTGGATTGCACAGAGAAAACTTAGATTCCAATCCTCAGGCATGCCTTCATCCAACCATATTCTGCATAGAAGCTGAATGCATGCGCCTAACCAGCTCCTCGCCTCCGTGTCTGAATAGCTCAGCAGGCAAACCATCAGCGCCAGCTGCTTTATTGTTTTTCAATCGGGATATTGCTATTCGCACCTCATTATAGTCGGGTTGTGGAACGCCAATTCCATCATCTTCTATTGAGGGCTCGGGTTCGGCATCTTCTCTGGTTTCTTGCTCAGTTTCTCCATTTAAAAGGGCAGAGAAGTGATCCCTCCATATTCTGAGTGCTCTTTGAACATCGGCCACCTGGTCGCCGTTCTCATTCTTACAGGAGTTTGCCCCGGGTTTAAAACCTTCTGCCATTCGGCGAATTTTTTGATAGAATTTTCAGGCATTCCCGTTGGCCAGCATCTCAAGCTCCTTTATCTCACGCTTTTCTGCCTCTCTTTTTTTCGCCCGGAAAAGCCCTATTCAACTCGCGGTAGTGTTCACACACACTCCTCGTTCCATTCGATCTCAGCGTTGCCTTGTAGGCTTCGTCCTTTCTTTTCGTTGCAGCGCGGCACTCTTCATCATCATACCAGGGGTTTATCCGCGTTCGGCGGGATCTAATTAGTTCTTCGGCTGCGGTACGGAGTGCTCCTGAGATATGATCCCACTGCTCATGCATTCCACTAGGTTGAATTGTGCTCTCGGAGATCAGGTGTGAGAGGCGATCTGCGAAATAATTGGCGGTCTGTTGCGATTGCAGCTTTTCGACGTCCAGCTTTCCCTGCGTTTTTTGTTGCGCCTAATTTGTCGTACAGAGGCGGGTACGAATCTTGGCTGCTACTAGGTAGTGATCAGAGTCGATGTTAGGTCCTCGTATTGTGCGAACATCTAAAACGCTGGAAGCATACCGTCCGTCTATCACAACGTGGTCGATCTGGTTGCGTGTTTTTCGATAGGGGGACAGTCATGCAGCCTGACGGATCTTCTTGTGCATAAACCTAGTGCTGGATATAACCATGTTTCAGGCACCGGCGAAGTCGATCAGCCTGAATCCATTTGGCGAAGTCTGATTGTGCAGACTGAACTTCCCGACAGTGGGGCCGAATACACCCTCCTTACCCACCCTGGCGTTAAAGTCGCCAAGCACGACTTTGATATCATGACGGGGGCAACGCTTTTATGCGGATTGCGGCGAGACGCTCGTTCAGGTGTGTGAACGACAGTACTCGGTGACGGAGTCTCTCTCCCACCACACATTCTACGCCGAATCTGCGCTTGTCTTCATGCCCACTCCAGTAGATGTTGCAAGGTGTTTTGATCGTGTTTCCTCGCCCCGTCCATCGCATCTCTTGTATGGCGGTGATGTCAGCTTTTGCTTTCTTCAGGACCTCAACCAGCTGGGCAGCGGCACCTTCCCCATTAAGGGACCGAACATTCGAGGTACATGCCCTTATCTCGTAATCCTTATTTCGTTTGCGGGTGTTGTCATGTAAAAAAGGGGTTCTCATGTCCGAGGCTTTGTTGTTGAATTTCATTGGAACGTTGTTTTATGTGGTGGGTCCCAAACCCAAGCACAACCCGTTTCACGGGAGGTTGAATTCAATTACACGTTGTACACATGGTGATCAGACGCTTCAGTTTGAATCCCTCAGCTTGCCCTTAAACCGATTATGTCGGAGTGGCCTTACCAGGTTGTCGCCTTCTCACGTCTAGCTCACCACCAAACGGGTGTTCGGTGGTCACCCAGAGGATACTTGGGCGCAAAGCCCGGAAGTAGTGAGCTGCTTGAACCGCATGCAAAAGAATCGCTCTTGCCATTCCCAGGTGAATGGTGATCAGAGACTTTCCCCACTTGCGGGGACTTCTGCACACGGCCCCATCCTCCATATAAATAATCATCAATATAAGCAAAAATAAAAGGCGGTCCATTGCCAATTTCATCGGCAAATCTTTGCATCGACTGGGCAGCATTTCGTAAACCAAATGGCATTCGTGTATATGCAAAAAGACCAAACAGAGTTATTATGGCAGTTTTTTTAATATATTCGTCTTTCATTCGGATTTGATGTTGTTGTTGTTGTGGTAACGACAAAAACACTCCCCGAAGGTTTTGGGGAGTGTTGTCGAATTAACAGTCCTTGGCCGGATTTGAACCCGGTATTCTCCGGTACTCCCTTGCGGTACTGCCCGACTGTCGTGGTAGCGATTTATGACCAGTGAAACCTTTAAGGTCATGTCACCCCTCGTACCGTAAGGAAGGATAAGATGGGTAATGAGAGGTGAAAGGCATCAGGTATGCCTACCTCGGGCATATTCTAAACCCCTAACCCGCAGGGGCAATTCGGATTTGATGAAATGCTTTAACTAAACCAAGCTTTGAAAAAAATTTAGTTCCCGCTCATATTAGCATTTAAATCCCTGATATTAGGAAGGGCATTCTGGAACTGTTTTAGAATTAACAAACCTATAATCGCCACATGGCCTCCAAGTACAGTTTCCTTTAGAAACCATTTGCAACGGGCTTGACCAATTAATTTTTTATCGTCTTATTACTCCTTTTTGAAGAGGAGAATCAAATTCTGCTTTTACGGCAGAAAGCTTTATAGAGTCTAGTCTTCGAACTTTGCAATGTACAGTCCTCCTGGGTAACAATTTCATGTTCAACTAAACAATCTTTATAACTACAATTGAAGTGACGTCGAGTAATTCGACCACAACAGATCAGAACGAAAATCGACACTGATGATGGCACAACGCCGAAACCGGTTTGTCTCAAAACCAAATTTGACAAGGGATGACGAAAAATCGTTCCAATATACATCAATCATTCACCCTGTCGGAAAAACAACAAAACAAAATAAAACAGTCTATGAATTCTGTGCATAGCGTTGTTAATTGAGAATTGACAAATTTTGGAAAATTTTTGGTTAATCTTTTTAATTTTTCTGTATTGTTGCACTTTTTACTGTGTGTTTCTGCTTTAATTAGTGTGTAATCGTCTAAATTTTCGGTATTAATCTTGTAATTTTGGATAGTTGTGTTTTTATGTGTTTGATGTTTATTTGTGATAGTGTTTGCTATGAAAATGCCTTCAGATAATTGTTGGTGTGGTATGAAGATGTTTTTGTTATCGGTGTTTACTTTAACTTGTCTAATGACTTCAGATCTAGCAGGGATAGTTAGTGTGTTGACAGACAGACAATTTGTTAGGTGCATTGTTATTGTTTGGGGGAAATCATATGACCTTAGTATTAATTTATCCTCTGTTTTGCCATAATCTAAAATGCAATTGTATTTCTTTATGAAATCTAGTCCTATAATTCCATCACACGGGATTGGAAAGTCGTCTTCTACGACGTGGAATTTATGGTAAATTAGAAGGTCATCACCTTTTAAATCAGCTTTAATTGTGCCTAATGTGCTAGTTATTCCCTGACCAATGCCCTTTAAATCTATAATTTGTTCTTTATTAATTTTGTTAATTTTTCTAATTTGATGCATTTTTATAATGGAAATGTCTGCTCCCGTATCAATTAAAAAATTTGAAATCAAATTATTTAGAGATGTCCTTGTGGATATATAGCTGTTTAGATTTAGGTTCAGTACACATATTTTTCTTTCTATTAATTTTGAAGTGGAGCTTCCTGGTTTTCCGTCTGGGTGCAGCTGCGCACATTACGGGTCTGGTTGTAGGATCTATTGCCGTTTTGGGCTTGTGATCCTCTTCGGTTATTATTATTATTACTGTACGACCTCGAGTTATTGTTGTATCTCGGTTGTGGTCTGAATATCCGATTTTGGTAATTTCCATAGTTGTTACTTCGGTATCTTCCCCGGAAATTGTTCCTGTACTGACTTTGTTGTCGTACGTTCAAAATTGTATTCGAGCTGCCTGTTATTTCGGTACAGCTGTTAGTGAACTTAGAGATCGCATCGTTCATTGTTGTGAACGTTCCCGCTTGCATTATCATTTTAACATTATTGTTGGAGCTGTTTTTACACATTGCCTTGACGGCTGCCTGTGTAGAATATCTCGTTGCTAGGTCTGGATTGAGTCCGTCCGAGATATACGCTCCTTCTAATGATTTTGTTATTTTTTCTATTTCTGCTGTGTATTGGTTAGCAGTTTTGCTACGTTGTTGAACGTTTAGAAGTTTAGCGATTAAAACCTCTACCGATTCACCTTTTATCGCGCTTTTGAGTTTTGTTTTTATTTGTCCAATCGTGTTTTCATTACTGATGAAGTTTCTTGCCGTTCCTTTTAGCTTGGTCTTTATCATTGTTATTGCTAAAAGTTCGTGCTCATCCTTGATTTGATCGAGTATGTCGAGGGCATCTAAGAAACTGTGTAAGTTTTCTGGCTTCCCATCAAACTCTGGGAGTACTGACGAGGCGGTTTTAATGAATTCGACTACTGTTTGTACCATTGTGACGGTTATGATGGGGATGTTTACTTTTTGGGTGTCTTCCCCTTGACTAAAAGAAGGTGATGGAGTCCGGCTTCGGACACGTTCTGACAAAAATATGTTAAAATAAACTTGGAGATTCTCCTCTAATGTGGTTGGTATTGTCACTTCTATATTGTGTCTAGCTAATGAAGATACAAGTTTATCTCGTACTGCAATGAAAAATTGGTAAGCTTCTTTTTGCTGTTCTTCTGTAAGCAACTTATTTACCGATTTAATCACCTGTCCTATGTTATTTAAAGATTCTAATATTGTATTCAGGTGCTTTACTATTGTTTCTGTTGTAATAGGGATACTTTTATTTATACATTTGTACGACTTGCTAGCTTTTGCTTTTTCTTCATGTAATTTTTCGTGGATTTCTTTCCATTGGTTCATTTCTTGGTATAGCGTGTTAATTCATATGCGTGGTTGTACATTGTTTAATCGTCTCAATTTATTTTTTATATAGTTTTTTATTAGGACTGCAATTGCGACGATTAGACATGTAATTACGCATGCAAAAACAGTCAACCATTTATCGGAAAGCTCTGCCTTGTTTTCTATAATAGGATGTGGTTCATATTTGACCAATTTATTTTCCTGGCTTTTCTCTGCTGAACTTTCTTTACCAACTTCATATCCTGCTATACCTACTAAAATGCTGTTTAGGGCAATTTTCCACCATGATGCCATTTTTCCAACCTAAAATTTCTTCTTTAATATATTTTGTTTATTTATTTAAACATTTACAAGGTTTACTTATTCTTTATTTGGGAATGCTATTTTAATCATTCTCATGATTTCCTCTTCCGTAGTTATAGGGTATAGAATATCACTTAAAGTAGGTTCCCTATTCATTCCTATATTGTACCAATGTTGCCTTAGCCAATTTAAATGATTCCTGTCGCTTCCCTTGTTACGAGGTCTTGACCTACGTGTTTCTATTTCTTCGTTTTCACGTTCTAAACGATCAATATCATTGATTATTCCATAATCAAGATCAGGTGAAAGTGCACTATCCATAGGAAATAGATATTTACTAGTATTCAGTAATCAATTTATTGACATTTCAGTAATTATTAAAAGTTTTTCACATTCCAATTTCCTCAATTTAATTTATTTAATGACGTTTCTTAGTTGCGAAATATTGTATAAGCTCTTCTTTATTTTATATATTTTTTTTTTTCATAACTTTCTATTTCTTAATACATTAATTTTTTCTTTCAGTTTTAACCTATCAACCGTGTTTGTTGTTAAATTAAGGAGCCTAAACGTTTTGGCTATTTCTATTTGTCTTTTGACCTGTTTGCCTCCCCTTTTTCTGTTATGAATTATTGTAGGGGCTGGTATTTTTGGAATTTCTTCCTTTTTGCTAGGCTTATTCCTTCGCCGATACTCTTCTATAGTGATCGGTGTAGGACCTTGCTTTTCTGCGTTACGATTCTTCAAAATTTGTTCAAAAATAGCTATAAATTCTTTAATAGTATCGTGACATTTCTTAAAAATTCTGTCAAATTCTTCTTTTGTTGTAATTTCTTGCATATTATTTTAACTATTTACTTATTTTTTTTTTTTATTAAAGATAATTGTCCCTAAGCAAATTTAATTGCTACTTGTTTAGCGGCCAGAAGGCGTGCTCAAATTATTCTGGGTTTTTTGTTAGTGGTATACATATTTTAACAAGTCTTACAACTAATTTAAATCTGTGTGCTGTTTTTGGTGCTTTGCTGCCAGTCAGTGATTTTGTATTCAATCTTCACTATTCACTGCGTGCTGCCAGTCCAAAAATTTTTGTGTTTTAATCTTCAGTAGTTAAGTGTTGCGTGGTGCTGAAACATAATTTCTTGAAGACATTGCCTTTGCCGGGCCAAAATTGTCAGTTGTTGGCGTTGTTAACAATGTGTTGTTGTTGGGTTTTCAGCGGTTTCGCTATTTTAGCAAAATTTATTTTCGCTGATATCTCTGATCCTGAAGCGATCCAATAATCCAATAATACGGATTTTATGTCATCATGCAGTGATCCAATAATCCACTGGTTTATACTGGCAGGATCTGGTTTATGCTGGCAGGATCTTTTGTCCCAAACTGAGTTTGTAGATTCCTTCTGCTCAGTCTCTAAGCGATTTCGCAAATTTAATTGCAAAGTTTTTGCTATGTTGTGAGACTGGCAGGATCGCCATGTAAAGTCTTCAAATGAGGTACGCAGATGTGTATCGTTGAATTGATTGTTCTTTATTCAAAAGCTTTCTCTTTTATACATTTCTAGCTTAACTTACGTATACAAACTTACACTAATACTTAGACACTAAAAGTATTTGCATTGTGTGCAATGTCAGCAAATAATTTGGTAGTTCGCGTTGACCAACCGATAGTGTCGATCAGTCGTGCTGATCGATACGTGTGTTGGTCAAAGCGACGCATTGAGTAATGGGTTGACAATTTGTAAATAGATAGGTGTCAGTTGGTATATGCTGTTGAACTCCCGTGGGTTCAGCATAATTTGAAGTGCATTGACAGTGAAAAGCATTCTGAGTAATGCTACACTACACCATCAGGTAAGCTAACAGCTTGTGCTCTCTCGTTGTATGAGACAATAGAAGCATCCGCACGCAGATTAACTGGGACAGCAGACACACCAATAACATTGGACGAAGTGCCCATAATAGGCACAGCAGAGTCATCAGTTCCAGCTATGGAATGTGTACCCGCATCTGAGAGTTCAACAGCGGCAACAGCGATAAAATTATTGGAAACATCGACTTGTTCAGCAGGTTCTTCGAAAACAGCAGAAACGACTGGTTTGGCAGCGGTTCTAGGTGTAATATTTGGCAACATAGTTGTGGTAGTTGCAAATTCGGCATTTCTATAAGTGGCGGCGGTCGTAACGACTTGTTTGGCAGCAGTGGAAGTAGTCATGGTTGATACCGAGTGTGCAATTGTAGCCAGTTCAGCGCTGACAGCAGTTTTATTAGAGGCAGTAGTAGTGATAATTTGGTTGGCGGCAGAGCTGGTGGTAGTAGTCGGCGTCAACTGCATACTAGTTACAGCGATTTTACTAATAGCCCCAGTAGACACTTGTTTTACAGCAGTATACATTGTGCTAAGTGCGGTGGTGACTGGAGCAGTGGTCAAAATACTTTTTGGGGCGGTGGTAACAAAGACCGATGTGGTGGCAGCACCATGTTGTGTCTTGTTAGAATTAGCCGCAGTCTCCATTTTCGTTGATCCACGGGTTAAAGGCATATTTTTATCGTTGTATATCTTTCTGATTCAAGAGGGTGGTGGAATATTCACCCCACACCTGAATGCTATAATACTTCTTTCTTTAAACTTTATTTGAGTACAGGATTGCACCACAATCCTATGATTTGTTTTCTTGCTCCTTAATAAATTTTGCGTCCTCTGCTTTTTCTCCTCATTCAAGCGGAAGTGAGCATCTGTCAAAATCCGGCCGCAGAGTTGCTTTTCACAGGGCGCTATGTATGATTTAGTATAATAAACCAGAGTTGCTTTTTACTAACAGGGTACTTCATATATCTTAATATTGTAAAACATGAGGTGACTCATGTTACTTCAAAATAATATAATCTTTACAAACTGTTAATCCCGAAAAATATGAATTCGGTAAAAAGTAGCTGAAATTTCTTGGATTCATAATCAACTCGAAAGGAGTGCGGCCATCACCTAGGAAGGTTGAACAAATTTTAAAGTACGAAAAGCCGAAAGATTTACATCAGTTAAAAAGGTTTCTTGGAATGCTAAATTTTTATAGGTCATATGTACCAAATATTGCAGTTCTTCCAGAGCCGTTGAATGCATTTCAACGCCATTCTCAACCTAAATCATTTAATGAAAATAAGGAAGCTTTAGCCAAAGCTATCATCCTAACTGCATCCATCTATTGGAGGAGTAATATTTGACAGCTATTGAGATTTTTCTCTAAAATGTTATCTTCTCCCCAAAGAAATTATTCTGGATATGATAATTATTGGCGATTTATGAAAGTACAAAGCATTCCCGATACATGTTGGAAGGTAAAATTTTCACACTTTTTACTGATCATAAGCCTATTACGTTTGCTTTCACTAAGAAATTAAACAGTTGTTCTCCAAGGCAATTTAGATATTTAGATTTTATTTCGCAGTTCTCAACAAAAATTAAAAACATTAAAAGAAAAGATAATGTTGTTGCAGATTTTCTGTCAAGAATAGAAACGATTGAATTTACTAGTGACCTGATAGTGAAATTGGCTGTCTCAGGAAAGTTATGAAATTAAAAATTTAATACAACTGCAAAATTTATCACTTATTCTCGAAAAATTACAAGTTTCTAATAACAATATATGGTGTGATATTTCAACAGGCAGACTTCGCTCATATGTTTCAACTTCATGTCTGGCCTCGTATTAACAAAGACGTTACAAATTTGATAAGATTTTTCATTGATTCCCAAAAATCAAAGATAACTTGATACTGCGTAAAACCAGTATCAAATTATCCATTGCGAGAAAAAAGATTTGACCATATAAATATAGACATAGTTGGAACTTTGTCTCCATCTGATGGATACCGGTTTTGCTTAACTTGTGTTGATAGATACTCAAGATGGCCTGAAGTAATCAGCCCGATTGTAAATATCCGCTCGGATTTCTTTCCTTGTGGAAATTTTTGTTCGCCAGGAAAATTTCCGCCAATTCTCTTTCGCTAGTGAACAGATAAATTGGCGAGGAGGGATTTCGAATTTTCGAATTCAGCTGTGTTGCTATTTTATGTCTTGTTTTGGCACTACTTTTTGTAATCAATGAATGAAAAAAAATCAGCCCGATTCTAAATATCCGCTTGGATTTCTTTCCTTGTGGAAATTTTTGTTCGCCAGGAAAATTTCCGCCAATTCTCTTTCGCTAGTGAACAGATAAATTGGCGAAGAGGGATTTCGAATTTTCGAATTCAGCTGTGTTGCTATTTTGTCTTGATTTGGCACTACTTTTTGTAATCAATGAATGAAAAATAATAGTTTTTGATAAAAAAGTTGTTAACTTAAATAAATTAACAATAAAAATGTATAGTATTGCCTTTCGAATGATAGCAGAAGAAGAAACCGAAGATTCTGTAGCACAGGAACCTTAACAGAGATCTATAAGAACGCACATGAGTTGCCGGAATCATTGTAAGCGGAGACAACTTTATTTTTAGTACATTTTATTGATTCAGTTGTGTTGCAGATTAATTAAAACTATAGGATACAAATATTTGTTGGACATTTTACCAACGCGCACACAACAGGCCAAAAAGCAGTTGTAGTTTCGCCGATTGAGCTCCTTTTGATAAAATTAGTGTTATAATAGTGTTTTTCCATTCCACAATACAATTTTCTGGTGGTCCTGCCGAATTTAACATTTTGCATTTTGCCAAAATCTATTCAGCACTTTCTTTATTCCTTAATAGAAGGCGCGGGAATTCCCGGCTGCCCTTGCATAAGGCTTACTAAAGTTTATACTTTCAGCTTATTTATACTTTTCGTCCTAAAACCACAGAAGCAATACGATATTAATGTATAAAAGTAATTTGTTTTTATTAAGTTAAATTTACTTACATTTTGTTCAGCGCTCACTTAAAATTGCCTGGCGAAATATCTGGCAAAAAACTGTTGTGTATTCTCCCTTTTCTTTTCATTTGTGATACCTACTTTACTCGCCAAAACACTTTTCGCTTTTTCGAACGTCGTTTAGAATAGGCTCAGAATAAGGGAATAGGGAGTAGAGGAATTTTCGTTTAGAATCGGGTTGAATATTTCTAAAGCTGAAACTGTAGCCAAAGCATTTTATCAGGAATGGTTTTGCAGATTTGGTGTACCATTAAGAATTTCTACAGACCAAGGAAAACAATTTGAGTCGCATTTATTTAATGAATAATCTAAATTTTTTGGTTCACAACGTATACGTACTACAGCATATCATCCTCAGCCCAATTGAATGGTGGAGAGATTCCATCGTACTTTAAAGGCTTTTCAATACGTTGCAAAGGGGGTGTTAAATGGGTACAGTCGGTACCAAGTATTCTTTTGGGAATCAGATGCAATATTAAAGAAGATATTGGATTAGCACCATGTGATCTAGTATATGGTTTAGCCTTACGTTTACCTGGAGAATATTTTGAAAATTCAACTAAACCCATACAAACTGAATTCGTTCAACATTTAAAGAAGAAGATACGAGATATAAAGCCTGTAAGAGGATCAAATCATTCTAAGTGTAAACATTTGGTTTATAAAACTTTCGATACATCAACTCACGTTTTTGTAAGAGAAGAATGATTACTGACATCACTTCAGTTGCCATATTCTGGTCCTTATAAAGTACTTTCAAGAGAACGAGACTACTTTTCGATTGATATTGATGGGAAACTTAAAAAGATTTCGATAAACAGATTGAAACCAGCTTCTAACACATTTTATTAAGGAAGGGAAGTAATGTGGTTTCACTACTTAGCTCTTTAATACTTAGCTAGAAGTATCAAGGATTCATTGAGCTCATTTTCAATTTGGACCTTAAACTTTTGAGATTGTTAAAATTATTTATTATTAAATTTTACTTCAATTGAAATAGTCTTACTAAAAACTTAATACTTGGTTGTAATTAACCATAGACCTCAACGCACACCACGATCACTGGCACTGTTGTTGTTGTTGTGGTAACGACAAAAACACTCCCCGAAGGTTTTGGGGAGTGTTGTCGAATTAACAGTCCTTGGCCGGATTTGAACCCGGTACGCTGCGGTACTGCCCGACTGTTCATGTCATGGCTAATGAGAGGCATCATATCCGTAGATCAACCATCGAGTTGCACGTTATTCCCTCTGTGCATATTAGTCGCCTCTTACGACCGGTATGCCTACTTCGGGCATATTCTAAACCCCTAACCCGCAGGGGCACTCCAATCTGCCAGTAGACAACACAGGACATGCACTTGCGGAGCAAACAGATACCTCGGCATTCTGTAAAGTGAACGGAGATGCCCCAACCCGAGGGGCAGGCAACTTCCACAGCTCCCCAAATACCTCAATAGTAAGCGCAGGACTTATAAACTGCATCAAATGGCGACCGATTCTGACAGTGCCATTTGACCACCTGCCAAGTATACTCTAAATCGAGCGACAGACGGACTTCATATCCTCAGAACGAAAAACTTATCAACTTCAGCAAAGCGGCCTGGGAAAATTAGAATTATTTTTACCGAGGTCATAACGCGTCGTTTGATACCTCCCCCGACATTTTTGGACGTGTTATAGCCCCTAAAGGAAACAATTGCCGCGGGCTCTTAATGACCTCCACACCGCTGAACGCCGTAACTGATATCTATAACCCTGTTAAAACTGCTTTTTCCTTCGACTCCCGTTTGAAGAGTTTGATGACGATTCTCAGAGTGATCGTGCCCTAAGATGGTTGTTGGTGTACACATATGTATATACAAATGAAAAACAAAATTGTTTTAATGCAGGGCAACTGATGTGCTATATTACCATAAGGTATTTACTACTTTTTATTTATAATTCTGAAACTAAAGCAATCTTAAAATTGAAGTCGAATTCATAGGTTGCAGTCATACAGTTTTGTTCGTTAAAAATTTTGGTAATTATTGCCTTTAGGAGACAACTGCTAAAACACGCCCAAAAATAGTGGGAAAGGTATCAAACAACGCGTTTTGACAATCCGAAAGCGGATTTTCAATTTTTGGTTTCAGTGAAAATTTAATCGCAAAAAACCCAAAAATTACCCAGGTCCGATCCCAAATAGGGGGGCTTGATTCAAGGTATTTATGTGCAGAACACATTTCTGCGTAGGCGGCCTTGGTCCTCACTTCAACAAAATAACCCTTAGCCGGTCCAACACCGGCTACGCGGTCCACAGTATTTCTGCGCAGAACACACTTTTGCACTTTTCAATTCGCCCTAATCTGTGATTACAACAACCGCATGAAAATGACAGAATATTTTCTACTTTGATTGCAAATATCTCTTCACTGAAACAAAAACTCGAAAATCCGCTTCCGGATAATTGTTACCGAAATCAAAACGCATCTTTTGATACATTTCCGATAATTTCGGAAGTGTTTTAGTTGCCTCCTAAAGGAAACAATTACCAAAATTTTGTTGTGCGGACAGAATTTAAAATCAATTTCATTTTAAGTGTTAGGGATATAATGACACAAGCGATGTAACACATTTTATATGTTCATAGAGTAGGCGGCCGAGAGTCTGTACTTGAATTGAAGCTTGCATTGGTATTATCGCCTTCAGAAGATAATTGGTTTGCGAAGGACTGGAATAGTTGCAACAAATTGTTGGCAGACATTGAATTCTCACTATCGCCGCTATTATTACCTGGCAACCCGGAAAAAAGCTGTGAAACTGCATTCATTACTACCGGATTTTGAGACAATATTTGCAACTGCTGTAAATCAATGTCCGCATTGTTGAAAATACTCCGAAGAGCTGGGGTAGATAGCATAGTATTTATGCCCTCTGTAATTTGTGGAATAGAATTGCGAACCTGAGATGCCTCACGAGCAACTTCCAAGTTGTTGCGATAATCTTGATTATCCGGATCTATTTCTATAGCTTTTTCATATGCTTGCTGTGCTTCGAAGTACTTTTTTAAATTAGAATACGCAATACCAAGCCTTCCATAAGCTTTACTGTAAGTCGGGTTATATACCAAGGCTGTTTTACAGTCGGTAACTGCTTTCTCATTATTATTTAATCGAATATATGCTGCTGCACGATTGCAATAATAGATGGGATTCTTTGGATCAAAAGCAATCGCCCGATTATACTGCAGCAGAGCCTCGTTGTATTTTCCATCTTTCATAAGCCGGTTTCCCTCATTTTTATAGGCCTCTGATATTTCCGTTATTTCTGCATTTTGTTCAATAAACAAAGACTGATATACTTCAAAAATATCTATGCCCGTCGTAGAAAGTTGTGCGCTAGTGTCCCCCGCAAATGCACTTAAACCAGATTCGTCAAGATTAAAAGCGGTTTGAAGACATTGGATAGCCACCTCGACACTTTCGCTGCCATCTGAAGATAGGCCCAGGCATGGACGTCGCAAAAAACCAATAAATGAGCGCACAAACTCTTGTTGAACTTTATCGACCATATTGTTTTCAACTAGTCGTGCCTAACTTTGATCGGCGTTCCGTTATTGTGCTGTTACCAACGTTGACGTCTGCAAAGAAAGTAAGCCTGTCTAATGCGCCAAGCAGATACAATACGCCCATACGTTAAAAAGACTGACAGCTAGGTAGAATGCGATACACATACGGCAATGTCAATTTTGCTCTAAATTTTGCCGTATGACGGATACGTTGATGGCTGCGCGGCTTCACGGAATTGCTGTGATACCGGTGTTGGCGTTACTGGCTCAAAACCATTAGACTAGTACAATACATCAATTAACAGACTTGACCCCAATTGTGCCGGGTTGGGTTTAGAAGGTCGCTCAGATCACAATTAACAAATCTGCATTGGCGGCGACTAATAGTTTACAAGACCTTTGAATTTAAAGATGTGAGTTTTTCCGAACGAAATGTGTAAATTTTAACCGATTTCTTCAACATTATACACACAAAACTAATTTATATGACACAAAACAACCTTTCTCTCGCTCCGGTACTACTTGTACCTCGAGTTTTGCGCGAATAACCGATATAAACATTTAAAATTTTAATAATATAAAGCCCGACATGTTTATTTACTTAGCAACATAAATGCCTTTGTATTAGTTGCAGGTACAGCGAGTCTGTTGTAGGTCGATTCTGTAACTATTTTAACACCAGGTGTTAGCGCTAACTTCGCTTAACACAATTTTTGACGCTTTTCCGTATTCCCTAACTTTTAACCACACGAAAAGTGTTAGCTGTCGCGAATTATTTTCGAGGTGTTACCAATAGCGTAAATATATTTGCAAGTGTTTTAGCGTTTGGAAAAAGTAAAAAACTGTTCTATGAACGCGTCTAAAAATATTCCACTTTTCTTGAGTTGACATATAAAATATATGTACCAAAGAATGTATAAAAGGAATAAGCAAATGGCACATTAGAGGAAAAATGCATCGTGACGCTACAGGGCGTCATAGCTTAGTTGTTAGAGTACTCTAACAGCGGCTTTGGTGCAGACACTTGGGTTCGTATCTCAGTGTCCGAGAAGGGGTCTGATGAGAAGCTGGGCACATCGAAACATGTCATCCCATACTATCGCTGTGCATAACGTTGTAATTTTTCCTCTAATATCAATTAACAAACAAACATAAAAATTCGAGCTTTGCTCCAACAACAATCACCGTAAAAAATTTTGTTTTGAGTTTTTTGCATGTAATTTAGTGCAAAATACGGCGAAAAGAGAAGTATTGCCACATTTTATCACCATCAAGAGTCAGCTGTTTAGCGGCGTTAAAGGAGAGTTACAGAATCGCACTTTCGGTAAGAACAAACGCCGAAATTTGGCGATAAGCTTAACGCTCGGCGAGTGGTTAAAAGCTACAGAATCGGGCTACTGATGTCTATGAAGGAATAAACAAACCGTGTTATTGCACTTTCACTGCAAAATAGTTTGTTTATTCTCACTTTATGATTTGTTTTTTCAAATTTTTAATTTTCCTACACGCTTTTTATAAAACGCGAAGACTTTTCACGTTTATTTGTTAGATTTCGTTATCGATGTGCATATATGTCCAGTTGATATGTCCCAAAATGGTTTTTCCCCTGTTGATTTGTGTCTAATATTTGATTGCACCCCTAGAACCCTAATGTCTCGGTCTAACTTGTCTTGTACCTATTTTGGAGTCGCATGTATGTTTTAATGAATTTGTACGCCTTGTTTCACTGTGTGTTTTTTTTTAACCCGGGAAGTCCCATAACTTTTTTTGTTTTGGATTTTTGTGAAATGTTGTATACTTATGTATTTCGATCTCCTGAGCACGAAAATGAAGTCCATTTTCATTTTCCTCGCTTCGATTTTCCGGAAAGTGCGGAAAACTAGCGTTACCATATGGTAATCGTGGGACCTCTAGGGTACATGTTTTTAATGAAAGACAAAATGTTTTCGAATGTCGTTTTATTTTTAATTTTTCAAAAAATAACTGTTTTCAAACATTTTTATTTAAAAAATAAGTAAAATAAATGAATTCACGACAATGAAAAAAAAAAACATTTTTGAACTGAAATTTATTATGGTTTTGTGTGCTACTGAGCAAAACATTGTACGCAAAGTCCTACGTTGCATTTACCACATGCAGTTCGTCCATTAACTCTGCATCCGTCACCGGCACAATGCCTACGATTTGATGGTACCACAAAATGTCCACCCTGATCATAGCGCAGAGCATGTTCAACTCGACCTGGTTGGTATGCATATCTGTGAAAGGGCGCAGGTCCAGGACTTTTGGGCGGTATACCATAGTGTTTGCAGTAGTATACTGCAAGTTGTCGTCGAAATTCTAACTGACTGATATGTTGATCTTTTCGGTAAAGTTGCCATGCATTTTGAATACAAGCATCTAACAGCCAGGTAAAAATGCTAGACCACCACTTTTTTCCCCTGTATGCGATGCGGTGCAGGGATAGATTTTGATCTAATCACATAAATTTATTATATTCCGTGATTGCGCAAGGACGGGGTACATTTATTTTCGATCCACTTGCCTTCGAATAACGCTGTGCCATTGATTTCGGATCCTCACCAAACCAGGTAGATAACATGCAGACAACATTGTTATCTTTCCATTTCACCAAACAAATACCAGTGCTTTTCATTTCAATTGATTCAGAGTAACCTCTTTCCATTGACTTGAAGTCTTTTTTATGCACTAGTGGACAGCTTGCTGGAATTCTGTTTTCTCGGATTGTTCCAGTACCATTATACATGACTTGAGATATGCCAACACAGGATAACTAGTAAACAGGTTATCGAAATAAAAGTGGAATGACAGCGATTTCAATTCATCAGGAAAATCGTCGATCATGCTGACTAAAGGAGCGGCGCATTTTCCAAACTTTGCTTCGTACTCCAAATTCGATCGAGGATTCTTCCCCTGGTAAATTTCAAAATTCACCAAATAACCAGATGGAGTTCATAGGGACCAGACTTTATATCCAAATCGTAATGGCTTGCCCTTTATAAATTGCTTGCATCCATGTTTACCAAAATAGGATATCATACTTTCGCCGAAAGAAAGATTTTGTTCCGGATGGAAATTTTCTATCATTTTTGCTTTCAAATGATCCGTAAGATCATCTTTTGAAGAAGCCTTGGAATTTTCTTCGAAGTGGAGATTTTGCAAAATCTCTTGAAAACGATTCCGACGCATGGTGTTACTGACAAGATTGTTCCGAATGTCTTCATCCTGACTCCACAAATGTTTGTAATTGGAGTGATAATTGTAGCCAGTGACGATCAATATGCCTATGAATGCTCTAAGTTCGCTGACTGTTATATTTGGGTTCGGTCTATTCTGTTCCACCGAATATAACGCACTTTGTTCGCAAATATGTTCCAATAATGTGTCATCAAAAAATTTTTCAAACTGTTCGTGTGGCAGTGAATGGCGACAATCTTCGTAATTTGCGCTTGGAAAAATTAGAATTAGAGATGACGATTTGTTCTTGACCCATTCAAATACAGTTTCCATGTTTCCTGATGGCAGTGCAACGTTTGAAGGTTTCGGTTCAATTTTACGTAAGCGCTTCCTCATTGGAGATTCTGAACTATTAGCCGTTGTTTCTTCATCCTCCATCTCACTTAAAGTGTCTTCAACCTCAATAACAGGCAAATCTCCTGGATTTGGTGCTGAAAAATTTAGGGGTTATAAGATTAAAATGATGGTATGCTTATACCGTCTCTAAACATGCCTCCCATATCCTCCTCTTCATCGAAACCTTGCATACGTCGCCCACTAGCCATAACAACTTCGCAGCCACCTCTTAGCTGAGCCGGGCAAACATTATCTGGAATGCCCGCACAATCATCTTCAGCGTCATCTTCGCCAGATTCGTTGCCATCCACAGGAGGCTCGATATAAAGAGTGGTTGGAATATCACACAGTTGATTTTGATCTTCTGCTTCATCGAGTTCTTGAATGCAATCAAGCATTTCTTGCAACGATAAACCGCTGTAATTCACAAAATATCAATAAATATGATCAAAAATCTCAAAAAAAAACTACACCAAACGTAACTAAAACGCTGTACCCTAGACGTCCCACGGTTACCATATGGTAACGCCTTGAGTAAAATACAAAAAAGTTACACAAAAAATCAAATTTCAAACAAAACTAAACTTGCATTTACTAGTTTATTTCATTAGCTACCAACTGATGTAATTTTTTTAGAAATATATCAAAAAATCAAAAAGTTATTCATATACTTACCGACGTGCCATGTTAAAAAACCACAGTAATTCACTTTTTTTTTTCACCTGACTTTGACGTCTTATAGCTTTGCTAGCTGCACTAAAAATAACAAAAAACTTATGTTTTTCCGTGAGCTGCATTTATTCTGCGTAAAATACAGTTATTCTTTTTTGTTTTTGTTATTTACTTCAGACATAATACGTAAAATTGCAACGGCATGTTTGCATTACCATATGGTAATCGTGGGAAGATTCGGGTTAATGATTTGGTTGAATTGCCAGGGATTGGTGTATCCCAACGCCAGGTTGTACTCTTCAGATTGTTTTGTCTTCGGATTGTTGTTTTTCCTCAATTTGTTCCATCAGTACACATAGGTAATACCGCAATGGCCAGAACCATGTGTAGCAGCTTGCTAGAGGTACAATTGCAAATATATTTGCGTTTTCTGTTTTTTCCCCGGGTATTATCTTCTTGGTTGCAATATGCACATGTATATTTCAAATATTTTAAATAAAATATATGTTACGATCTCTCTATGAGACAAAATATCGACACGATGCTGTATACGTTTAATTCAATCACGTTTATTTATTCTAATATAAATCTACAATATTAATCACAAAACAATTTAGACTGTGGGTTTATTAATTCAGCTTATGACGATCAACGTGTTAGTCTCCTTGCTTCAAGATGGCGATTTTTTTACATTTTTGATCAGGGTTGCCATTTGGCTATTAGGACTACTACTATTTCGCATTCCTCAACACCTCCCTTTGTTAATCCGTCATCCAGGTCGGTGGTTTACGAGTCCTGCGACTTGTTGTTGGTTGATTATTGGTTTCTGCATTCGATGAGTTGGTTCACAAAAGAGGCCCCACCTCAACAGGCGTTGGCTGTGGCGCAGTTTGATTTCCTTCATTAAGCCGCGGTAGCTCAGTAAGGTCAAAAACATCGCATAAATAATTTGTTACATTGCGACTAGTAGTATGGTTCCTATAACGCTTGACCATTTTGTTTGCATGCGATGTTACTAGTTTCGTGTTACCTTTTACTTCGATTCTAACGTTGTAATTGACTCCACCCATTCGTTCTATGATAACGCCCGGAACCCAAAACGAATCATTGCCTTGATGCCACTTAACGTTTACAAGGTCTCCTTTCGAAAATTCTCTTGATTTTGCTCCGTGTTTGATATTGAATTGCCTTTCTAGGTTCAGATTTCGTTGTCCGATTTCTGTTGCTTGTGGCTTGGTTAAATCCAGTGTGGTTTTGATTTTTCGATTAATGAATGCTTCTGCCGGCGATTTGCGTTCCACAACATTTGGATTTGGTGTTTACCGATATGTCTGCAAACATGTTTACAAACCGTTCAGCTTGTCTATTGGACTGGGGATGGTAAGGCGATGTTCTTATATGCTGAATACCCCGTGATGTTACAAATTGATGGAACGCTCCGCTTGTAAATTGTGTGCCGTTATCAGAAACCAACGTGTTACAATCTCCATAGCGTGAAAACGTTTCATCGAGCTTGCTAATGATTGTGTGCGTTGTGATATTCTCTATTTGAAAAATTTCAGGCCATTTTGAGAATGCGTCTAAGATAACGAAGTAATTAGTACCATTACATGGTCCGGCTATATCAATATGTAATAGTTCCATTGGCTTTGTTGCTAACGGCCATGACCTTAGTGTATGTTTCACAGGCAATTTAGCTGCTGATGCACAAAGCTGACAATTCCGTGAATATGTTACTATATCTTCGTCTATACCAGGCCAATACACGTAGCACCTTGCTAACAATTTCATTCGTTTTCTACCTGGATGTCCTCTATGTAATTGACGTAAGATTCGTGGTTGCAGCTTCTTAGGAATAACTATTCGTTCATGAAACATTAAACACTCTCGAATAACGAGTCTTTCCTTGCATGAAACGGGTGTAGTTCTGCTGTTATTTCTTGTTTCCATCCATTTGATAAGGCGTGTATAACAGCTTGTGCCGTTGAACATTTCTTTGTTGCCTTTCTGATCATTTCGAAAATTACCGGAAGTTTTTCACATTGATCTTCAATGATCGTATCCATTTCTTCTTCCATTTGAGTGCAAGCGATCACCATGTCTTCGTCTGGCTTTGTGTGGTTTGCCATAAGGCGTGAAAGCATGTCTACACATCCAAAGTCCGTCGTCTTTACGTACTCGATGTTGAAATCATACATCATCAATATTAGTGCCCATCGCTGAAGCCTGTTTGCTGCATACGTTGGTAGGCCCTTATTTTTACCAAATGTTGCGACTAGCGGCTTATGATCCGTGCACAGTGTGAAATTCCGCCCGAAAATGAACCGATGAAACTTCTTTAACGCAAACACTAAAGCTAACGCTTCTTTTTCGATTTGCGAGTGTTTTTGTTCGGCATCCGTTAACGCTTTTGAAGCATGTTGTATGACCTTTTCTGATCCGTCCGGGAAAACATGGCAAATAAATGCTCCGATCCCTTTATTGGAGGCATCTGCTGCCACTTTCAATGGTAATTTGGGGTTATAATGCGTAAGCATTAAATCTGAATTTAAAATTGATTTGAATTGCTGAAAAGCTTTTTGACAATTTGAGTTCCAAATAAACTTCTCACTTTTATGAAGCAATTTGTCCAATGGTGCTCTGATTTTGGACATTTTTGCGATGAACTTGCCATACTAACTTACACTGCCAAGAAACGCTCTGACCTCTGAAATATTTTTGGGCTCTGGTAGCGCTAAAATTTGGCTTATTTTGCTAGGATCTGGTTGAATACTTGTCTTGTTTATAACGTTTCCCAGATATTTTCCTTGTGCCGCAAAAAATTTGCATTTGTCGAACTGGACGCGAAATTTATACTTTTGTAGTTGCTGAGCTACTTTACGAAGGTTTTCGACATGTTTTTCAAAGGTTGCGCCGCCTATGATGATGTCATCTATATAGGCGACTGTATCATCTATACCTGACAATATGGTGTACATGATTTGTTGGAATGCTCCTGGAGCACATTTGATGCCCGGTGCGAGCCGATTGAAAGTAAACAGTCCTATATGCGTGTTAATGGTGAGTAGCTTGGCTGACCCTTCTGTGACCGGTACTTGCAGATACGCATCTGATAAGTCTATTACGGAAAAACAATGGCTTCCCGCGACCTTTGCGTAAATTTCTTCTGGTGTATGCAGCGGATACTGATGCGGCTCTAAACATGCGTTTAGCCCTAATGAATAGTCACCACAGATTCGAACCTTGCCGGTCGGGTTCTTCACTGCGACGAGAGGTGCTGGCCACTCAGAAAATTCTACAGGAGTGATAACCCCCAATTGCTTTAATCTATATAGTTCTTCTTCAATCAACGGTAATATAGAATATGCAACTGGCCTTTTTGCGCGAAATATTCGTTTTACATCTGGTTTCAGATGCAACGTTGATGTAACTGTGCTACAATTTTCGAGATTTGGTTTGAATATGTCTGCATAGTCTTGCTGTATTTGTTTTAAAATAGTAGTTTGTTGGTCACATCCCGAATTAATGTTATTACAAATGAGATTAAGTGGTTTTTCCCAAATACGGAAAATGTCACACCAGTCAACACCTAAGATATTCAAAGAATCAATATTTGTTACGAATAATTTACAATGTTGTACTTCCCCGTTTAGCCGAGCCTCACAATGAAATTCGGCTAGTAGTTGAATTTTATCCTTAGATGCGCTAGTAACGTATTTGTTCTCCAACCGAGTTCCAGGTTGACCCATTTGTACCCACGTAGATTTTCCAATTAGTGAGACGTCTGAGGCGGTGTCAACTTGCATTCTGACATCACATGAAGTTGCTACTGCTGCCGGCTTTATGTTTACGGTTGTGTATTTGCGTCGAGTAACGTGCGTTATCGAATTTACTTGTAAGCAATGGTTGTACCCTTTGTTTTCTCGTTGGTTATGTCGCTGTGATTTTGTGCTTTTGTCTTTGTTGGCGCTGTATGTGTTACAGTATCCCGCCTTATGACCGTATTTATTGCACTGCTTACATTTTTGACTACGATATGTACAATATTTTGCGTAGTGCATGTCTCCACAATTCCAACATGGTGTTTTTGGAATCTTTGCTTTGTTTGCTTTGTTGGTTTTATTTGCATCGTTCTTATTTTGGCGCGTATTTGCCTGTATGGCGTTGGTTATTACGCCTTTTGTCTCTTCCACCATTGCCGTGTCTTTGTTTAGGTTGATGAATTTTTGCGCATGGCTTACCAGAGAGTTCAACGTTTGCTGTGAGTTTTCTTCCAGTTTTGCCAATGTTTTTATGCGTACTTCAGCTTCTGTGTGTGCTTATAACCCAAATACATATATGAGACATTTAAATTGATCTACCGAAAGTTCTGACAATCTAAACTTTTCACAATGAGCGTTGATCCTGGCTGCATATTGTGGAGATTATTCTCAAGCATGTACCATCCCTAAGTCAATAACACTCTCACCACTAGTTAACACAACCGAGACAACGATGGCTACGCTTATGCATGCCAGCGTATAACTAGGAAGAGGAAGAGAGATGGCGCGAGTGTTTGCGAATACGATGCAAAGAGGAGATGCCAATAAATAACACGGACCCTTCCAGAACACGAAAAGCGAACAACCAAGAAAGTTCTCGGTGCGTAGGCAAGCACCCTGTTGGACTATATAAGGCGGTGACCAAGCAAGGCAGGTTGATCAGTTTATTTTCAAGCGTTCAATAGTGAACTACTGTAAAGTTACCAAGCTCTTAAAATTGTTTTGCGTTTATTACTAGTAAATAAAACTAGCTATTACTTACATTATCTGTGCGTGTGTTTATTCGACTTTATAGTGATCGAACCCAGGACTGATAATCAAGGAATCATCGAATTCGTCACAATTGGTGTCAGAAGCGGTATTGTTGAATAAATACCAGTGAATTTAAGGATAACAAGAACATGGCGAAGCTGAATGAATTAAAGATTCAGCAACTCAAAAATGAGTTGGCACAACGGGGACTAAACACTACAGGCAATAAATCAGAGTTACAGTCACGATTGCGAGAGTCTATGGAAGCAGAAGGAATCAACGTTGATGATCATGTTTTTCATCTTGTCGAGGAGGCACCGACAAAAATGGAAGAAAGAAAGGAGTCTTTGAATCCAATAGCAACCGTCGACACAAACATGATATTGGCTGTATTAACTCAGATGTCGACTAAAATGGAAGAACAAGAGACGCGTATTACATCTCGACTGGAAGAGCAGGAGTCACGAATGTCATCAAAAATTGAAGGCCAAGAGACTCGTTTTTTGGAAATGTCGACGGAAATTTCTACCCAGGTTTCATCACAAATCTCTGCTCAACTAGAAGAACAAAGGACTTATATGTCATCGCGGCTGGAAGCACAAGATGCAAAAATAACAGAAGTGCAAGAGATATTCAGAGAACGGCAGGACAAAATTGAGGCCGAAGTGGATACTTTGAAGGGCCGTATCCAGGAATTGCAACTAAATCGTACATCTGCTTTAGCGAATACTCCCAAGGTAAAATCACCTTCCTTTGATGGTTCTGTTCCATTCCAGGTATTTAAGCTGCAATTTGAGAAGACGGCTGCGGTGAATAATTGGTGCACTGAAGATAAAGTTGCAGCACTATTCGTGGCATTGAAGGGACCTGTAGCAGAAATCTTACAGACTATTCCCGAGTCCGAAAGGAACAGTTATGATGCATTGATGGGTGCAGTTGAGAGACGCTATGGTAGCGAACTTCGAAAGCAGATATACCAAATAGAGCTACAGAATCGCTGTCAGAAGGCTAATGAGACATTGCAGGAATTTGCATCGGATATCGAGAGGTTGGCCCATCTAGCAAATGCAGACGCACCTGTAGAGTATACGGAGAGGGTGTAAATCCTGTGTTTCATAAATGGAATACGCGATGTGGAGACGAAGCGGGCCACATATGCTAATCCCAAAAGGACATTCGCTGAAACGGTATCGCATGCTCTGACGCAGGAAACAGCCTCGCTTTTGAGTAAACCTGCATACAAGGCTCATCGCGTAGAACTGGACACTCCGGCTTGGGTAGACAAAATTTTGGAAGCGTTGAACGGAGTACAGAAAAAAAGTGATGGTGCCATTAAATGCTTTAAGTGCGGAAAACCAGGTCACATAGCACGTTATTGCGGCTCTGGCTCCAGTAACCCCAGCAATTCAGGTGGACGAAAACGCAAAGCTGAAGGAGATGAGCAAACCTCCCAACCAAATCAGTCGTTAAACTAAATCGAGCCAGCCGAAAGGGGCGTGGACTGGCTCCCGCAACTGAATGCCCCATAATCTCTGTCTCACAGATCGGAAGGAAAGCTAGTAATGTTACTGTTTTTGCATATGTGGATGGAAAAGAGCACTTACTAACTGTGGATACAGGCGCATCGCATTCCAAATTTCGATCTGATTTAGTCAACAAGGAGGTGAGACCATTGCATGGAGCAAAGTTACGTACGGCCACTGGTGAGGACACACATGTCCTAGGAGAAGTAACATGTGAAATCGTAATTGGGAACGTGGCCGTTCTACACAGTTTTATAGTAGCAGATATTGTTGACGAAATCATAGTTGGTGTGGACTTCTTAAGCGAGCAAGGCATCAAGATGGACATGCAAAACAGGATTATGAAGTACCAGAACATGGATGTGCCATTAAATTATGGTTACGAAAGCAAATACGTTATGGGACAAAGAAATTGTGGGTTGTCGAGGCAGCAAACAAATCAAGGACGAACATATTAGTAGGAAAAACCTTGGCCATGACAAAACAAGATGGACGTGTACCGGTAAGAGTACTTAATGAGTTCAAATCGCCGATTAAACTTTCTAAAGGAGCAATATTGGGACAATGCCAAGAGGTCGAGGTAGTTATCAATTGTGAACAGCTTCAGGAAAATGATTCTACCATCAAGATTAATCTTTCAGATGATATCACGTCGTGGACGGCAGGCCTCGAAAAAGATCATCAGAAAAAGGCAAAGGAACTTCTATCAAAGTACTCGAGCATATTTGACAAGGATGGTTCTAAACCAGGTCGGACCAAAGTTGTGAAGCATCAAATTGATACTGGTGATGCAAGGCCCATCCGCCAAGCTCCTCGTAGTATTCCATTGGCCAAACGCCAAGTAGTAAGAGAAATTATACAGGAAATGAGTGACAGCGGCATGATCGAACCATCAGCTAGTCCATGGAGCTCACCGGTAGTACTAGTGAAAAAGAAAGATGGACAAATGAGGTTCTGTGTGGATTACCAGAAATTGAACGACGTAACGAAGAAGGACAGTTATCCATTGCCAAGAATCGACGATACTCTGGACTCGTTATCTGGCACGAAATGGTTTTCCACACTGGACTTGAAAAGCGGCTACGGGCAAGTGGAGGTAAAGGATGAAGATAAAGAAAAGACGGCTTTCAGCGTTGGAGAAGGGCTTTGGCAATTTACGGTAATGCCCTTCGGGCTATGCAATGCTCCAGCTACTTTTGAGAGACTCATGGACCAGATACTAAAAGAATTGCACTGGCAAACATGTTTGGTGTACCTCGACGACATCATCGTGCTGGGAAAAAGCTTTGAGGAACAATTAAAGAACTTGGAGGAAGTTTTCCAAAGAATAGCTGGTGCTGGTCTGAAACTAAGTCCCAAGAAGTGTTCCTTGTTTAAAAAGGAAGTAAGTTATGTGGGTCACAAGGTAACTACGGAGGGAATCTGCACTGCTAAGGTAGTCTCCACGACCTTACAAGGAAGAATATGAGCTTTGAATGGAAGAAGGAACAGGAGGTGGCTTTTCAAACATTGAAGGAACGACTATGCACTGCCCCGATGTTAGCATATCCAATTCCAGGTTCAAAGTTTATTCTGGATACAGATGCGAGTGGTTATGCTATTGGAGGTGTTTTGTCCCAGATTGTTGATGGACAGGAGAAAGTAGTTGCATACTATAGCCGAACAATTGGAAGCCTGAAAGGAACTATTGTGTAACCCGGAGAGAACTGTTGGCATTGGTAGAGTGCGTTAAGCATTTCCACAAGTATCTCTATGGGCAGCGATTCCACGTCAGGACAGACCATGCATCGTTGAAATCGCTCTTACAGTTCCGTAATCCGGAAGGTCAATTGGCACGGTGGATAGAGCGACTGCAAAATTATGACTTTTCCATAGAGCATCGCAAAGGTAGCACCCACGGAAATGCTGATGCAATGTCACGAAGACCATGTAACTTGGATTGCAAGCATTGTTCCAAAGCTGCGACCAAGGAAGACATTATAGATGTGCGGCTCATGACTATAACATCTTCGGACGAATGGGACATGGATCAATTAAGGAGGTTTCAGCACGAAGATTCAGATCTTACACTTGTAATGCAAGGAATCGAACGAAACCAGCGACCATCAAGAGAGGAGATGTCAGCAGAAAGTCCTGTTGCCAAGTCATGCTGGGAACAGTGGAATAGTTTGCAATTAGAATCCGGTTGTTTGCATCGAATATGGGAGAGTGAGGATGGTCAATGTGTTCGAAAGCTGATAGTCGTCCCAAGGAAGAAAATCCCTGATGTACTCAATGAATTACATAACGGTCCAAGCGGAGGTCATCTTGGAGTCACCAAGACCTTGGAGAAAGTCAAGCAAAGATTCTATTGGGTTGGTTGCCGTCAATCGGTCGCGGAGTGGATTGCCAACTGTGAAGTATGCATCAAAGCTAACGAACCGAAATCAAGGAGCCATGGCCAAATGAAACAGTATAACTCAGGTGCGCCATTTGAGAGGATAGCCATGGATGTAGCTGGCCCGTTTCCTACTAGCAAACTCGGAAAAAAATATGTACTGGTGGTTATGGACTATTTCAGCAAATGGCCAGAAATGTACCCTATTCCAAATCAAGAGGCAGAAACAATAGCAGAGGTGTTTACTAACAATTGGGTAGCTCGGTTTGGTGCACCGATGGAGATACATTCTGACCAAGGCAGAAATTTCGAATCAGCTGTGTTCCAGGAAATGTGCAAGACATTGGGCATTCGGAAAAGTCGAACAACTGCACTACATCCTCAGTCAGATGGCATGGTGGAACGATTCAATAGAACTTTGGAAGAGCACCTGAGGAAAGTAGTGGATAAGTTCCAGAAGGATTGGGATACTCACATCTCCTTATTCCTAATGGCATATCGCTCTGCAGTACATGAAACAACTGGTCAGACTCCTGCAAAGGTAATTTTCGGGAATGATCTTCGATTGCCAGCTGACTTGAAGTTTGGGATAAACGCTGATGCAGGAGTAAATGCTCGGAAATCTACTAGCGTATTGGAAGAAGAAATGAGAGAAATTCACGACCTTGTGAGACAACGGACTAAGATCATGAGCGATAAGATGAAGGCCAGGTACGACAAAGCAATAAATTCGGAAGGTTTTGTAGAAGGAGATTTAGTGCTGCTATACAACCCACAGCGTAAGAAAGGTTTGTCCCCAAAACTACAATGTAACTGGGAAGGCCCATACAAAGTCATAAAACGGATCAACGATGTGGTATATCGCATACAAACTATGGGAAGGCCAAGGAATAAGATGAGGGTGGTCCATTTGGAAAGGCTAGCTGCGTTTGGTTCCGGCAATGTGTCTGATCGGGACGATCAGACTTAGGTGGAGGGCAGTGTGGCGATTATTCTCAAGCATGTACCATCCCTAAGTCAATAACACTCCCACCACTAGTTAACACAACCGAGATAACGATGGCTACGCTTATGCATGCAAGCATATAACTAGGAAGAGGAAGAGAGATGGCGCGAGTGTTTGCGAATACGATGCAAAGAGGAGATGCCAATAAATAACACCGACCCTTCCAGAACACGAAAAGCGAACAACCAAGAAAATTCTCGGTGCGTAGGCAAGCACCCTGTTGGACTATATAAGGCGGTGACCAAGCAAGGCAGGTTGATCAGTTTATTTTCAAGCGTTCAATAGTGAACTACTGTAAAGTTACCAAGCTCTTAAAATTGTTTTGCGTTTATTACTAGTAAATAAAACTAGCTATTACTTACATTATCTGTGCGTGTGTTTATTCGACTTTATAGTGATCGAACCCAGGACTGATAATCAAGGAATCATCGAATTCGTCACAATATCATACTAGGTCTTCCTGCTGATTTTTACTAATCTGTAAACATTTGTATCTTATACTGCAAAGCGATTCGTTTGGTCCAAAAATCTCTCCCAGCTTAGAGACTGTCTCATTGAAATTAAAATCTCGGGATTTTTCGGTAAAATATATGTTGCATACTTATTATATGCGATTGGGTGTAACTTCCTCATTAAAAGGCGAACACGTGAAGCGTCATCCAATTCTTTGCCGTCTACCAAAAAAATGTCTTCATGACGTGCATACCACGTGTCAAATGTAAGTGCACTTGTGACATCGTAGCAGAATTCTGCGATGCTTTTTCCCAATGACTACATTAACTGTTATTTTGAACTCTCCACTTGCTGGTTTGATCTTTTCGTCAACTGCTCTAGCAGTTTGCTTTGCATCTGCAAAAGTTTCACGAGATCCTCTTTTTCTGCCATTTTTTTCTTTTATGCAGTTTACTAATTTGCAGGTTATGAAACCAATTTCTTCGTCGCCACTGTTACCATCTCTACTATGAGACAAAATATCGACACGATGCTGTATACGTTTAATTCAATCACGTTTATTTATTCTAATATAAATCTACAATATTAATCACAAGACAATTTAGACTGTGGTTTTATTAATTCAGCTTATGACGATCAACGTGTTAGTCTCCTTGCTTCAAGATGGCGATTTTTTTACATTTTTGATCAGGGTTGCCATTTGGCTATTAGGGCTACAGCTATTTCGCATTCCTCAACAATATAGTTCTTTATTATTTGTCTTTAAATGTGTTATTTATATTTTATACTCTTTTTTAGAGTTAGTTTCAATGGCAGACGTATCAGAGACGTATCACAAGCCACGTTATTGTCCAATTGTATTATTTTTTAATGCAAATATAACACTTTACAAATATATTTTTAAAATTATTTAAATAATTCGTTATTTATATTGAAACGTTCTTTAATTTAAAGCGACACCAAAAAATATTTGGTTACATATCTTACACGCGGTTATGGAGGCGATCACCTCATATAATTAATTTTCCGTTTGAAGATTCCCGTTTTTGCTGAGATCCGTTATATCATTATAGTAATTTTTATTTAAGTAGAAATTTTAATAAAATATATAGGATTAATTTCCTACGTTGAGTTATTTAACTTGATACTTGAGTAGTACAACGAAAATACTTTTTGGGGAAAGCAAAATATATTACTCAGGTCCAAATATTTTATCTCAGGGATGCAGGGATATTGTTTCTGACTCTACGCGACGGCGTCTAAAAGCGAAGTGTCGAACAGATTTAACACGAAAAACTGGTCCCTTACTCTGTAGTTCTATTCCAAAGGATATCCTACTCGAAAGCAAAAAGCGATTCTAATACACATAGACGCTCTGTACTTCGTTAAAATTTTCTTAGGAAATATTTCATAATAGTAGGGATCAATGTTTCACAAATTTCAAGCGCAAAGCAAAATACAAAAAGGCATTGCATAAATCTCAAGTGCATTATTAGGCAACGCAGCTTTACATGTCGCAGTACCGCAGGTGAAAAGAATTTTTATTTTTTTTATTTATTTTTATTAAATAAAATTTTATTTTTTTTATGTATAAATACTAAAAATTTTCTTTCGTACAATTTTTCCAATTTTTACCTAAAATACTTCAATTATTTTCTGTCAACCGCGATTGCTTCACTCTTTCTGCAATAAAAATGATTTCTTGATGAAAAAAAACACTAATGGTTTTATTACAATCATAAGAAAATCGATTTTTTATGGATTTCCGTTTGATAAACTATTGTCGAATAGAATTTTCTAACTTTCGACCATTTTGGCACAACTTTGTTGAACAAAACCGAATTATCGCTACATTTCTTTATATTTTATTACAACTTTAATAAATATCATGAAAATTATGTATGTAATATCGCGATCGCGTGAATACCTATCATTGATAGTACAATTAGCAAATCTTTATATGCGTTAACTTTTTTTGTTGGAAAAAAAAGAGACTTTTTCACTTTCAAAAAAATTAAAATTTTTAATAAAAAATAGGTATAGCGCACCCTCGTGAACGTTCCCCTATGCTGAATTGGCCTTAATCGGCAACCATCTCCAATCTGACACTGGCTGCTAGAATTTCATTTACTCGGTGTGCCACGTATGGCTTATATCATCTATGATCGTACGCAATCCGCGCCAGCGTGGTCTTGTAGTCACTCCACATTATTGTTTTAACAGATTTAATATCGTGATTTTCGAGAATGGCTACACCAAGCCGCGTAGCCAAGACCGCGGCTTGTAGCTCCAGGCGCGGGGCCGTTGTTAGCTTGGGCGCCACAGGCCGACTCGCTGGCATCGGCAAAACGTGCAACTCTACAGGTGATTATCGTCGTAAAAGCGCGGCATTCCCAACGTTTGAATGTCCTGCAAGATCTTCAACCACTTTCGCCACATCTGGTAAGAGTCATCCGGTGTGCCGTCATCCCAGCCTACTTTCTCTTGCCACACCTTCTGCAATACTAACTTCGCTACTATGGAGTATTCCGAAACCAAACCGAACGGGTCAAACACCAACATTGTTATGCTCAAAGCTTCCCGTTCGGTTGGCCTCCTTGCGCCTAGCATCAGCCATCGACCTTACCAAATGAAAACACGAATTTTAGCTCATGGTTCACCGTGTGCCAAAACATTACGAACACTCTCTGAAGGTTGCCCTCGGAAGATCTGTCGAGATTTACCAAGGTCTGCGTCACCCCTCCGAAAATCTTTTCGAATTCTCTGGCATTTTTGTTTTAAACAAGCTGCGCTGAACATGGTGAGCAAGTCGCGCCAAATGTCAGCAGCGTCATTAAGTAATCTTCGAACCGCTGCGCCTTTTGATCTTCGCCCCGTACCCGCATCTGATGGAACATCTTCACCACATCTGCACAAACACCAACCGCTTTTAGTCTGGCCCACTTAACAACACCGAACTTAGGGAAATGTCATCGGTTTCTGCTGCCGGATAGAAAACCACTCGTAACTTTGTTATTAACAGTTTGTTATTATTGCACACTCCGAAGTGAGGGTGTTCTGACACCCCGCCGTCGTGATTACGCTCACATAACCCCCTTACATACCAATTTTTTATATATTCGTCCATGATATGCGTATATTGTTCTCGCAAGCATGCTTCGTTATTAAACTTCCGCTCTAGGGTTACGAGCCGCCTTTCTGTCATGCCTCTGCTATCCGGGAGTAGCACATCATCATCCTTCCAAAGGAGCCCTGTCCCAAATCTTTGGCCCTTTCTAATCGTTGTTGTTTTAAGTCTTAGATCTCTTTTCCGCCGAGTTCTCTATATGTCGGCACCACTGCCGGCACTCGCTTTGCTACGCACAGTAATAAATATGAGCTGGAAAAACTGATTGAAACTAAAAATCCAGCGATAATACTATTTCCACAAACATTTACCACAAATCAAATTTCGAATCAAGAGTTGAACATACAAACTTAGAAACTTGTGAGATGTGATTCATATACTAGGCATACTGGCGGTGTTCTAATATACGTACATGACTCCATTGATTATAACGTAAAATTTAATAAAACTATAGATAAAAACCGTTGGTGCATTTTTATCAAATTGAAGCATTTCAATCTAAAATGGCAAATCGGTTTGATTTATCACTCACCTAGCACGTGTGACGCGGCTTTTATAAATTATTTACGAAACATCTCAGGTAGCATTTGTCAACTGTCAGAGAGTAACCTTCTTGTAGGGGAATTTAATATTAACTTAAGTACTATGGCCCCTAATCATAGTCGTTGCTTAACACGCGTTTTAATTAAAATATCACTGGTTTACAGCCAAAATGCACCAGAGACGCCATATTGAAATTCCTATGTAAAATCACCTCCTAATTCCGAAAACCAAGGTTATTTTTACTTGAATGGTACCGTTTTTGAGATATTTACGATTTACCGTTATTTCAAAAAACAAAAAAGATGGCTCCACTTAATCGTGTATATCTCAAGAACAAACTGAGCTCTTCCAAACAGGTTTAAAAAATTTGAAAGCTTATAAAATTTACTATAATCAGTACATACAACACTTTTTGCTAGGTCCTGCAGATTCAAACATATTGAACAATCATTACGGATTTTTTAAATTTTTTTTGTAAAAATATAAAAAAATTTGTACTTTGCGAAAAAGCATCTCGAAAACTTTTTGTTTTTTTGCAGATATTTTTTCCCCCCTCTAAGCTCTGTTTTATTACAAAAAAAATAAGCTATCAGTGAACAAAATCGATGAACTAATACAAAAGTTATAAGCATTCAAGTAAATATATCCATTTAATACTTAAGTACCCTACAAATAATAGCATATGTACATATGGTTCTGTCTTAACTCTATGATCTTATTTTATAATTGAAAAAGTTATGTGTCTTGTTTTGACGCTTATTTAGATTAGGATCGGTTTCTCTTATGAGAAACCAACAGTAGTCGCCCATCATAGCGACATCCCAGAATCCTTGATACCGACTTTCAATCACTTTCATTTGCTGGTGAAACCTTTCGCCATGCTCGTCACTTTCGTCGCCAAGATTTTGCGGGAAAAAATTTAAGTGGGAGTGTAAGAAATGAATTTTTAAAGACATATTTACTCCTGAAAGAAAATAAAAAAGTAAATTAAATAAATACATAAGTGACACATTAGTATATAATTTTCTTAGGCTGGATTTATCTTTCAATTCAGAACAAATTTTTTGTTTATATTTTTCCCGTTCTTGTTTGTTCGGAACTGGACGATGAATTCAGATTTATGGCTATATATTCTCATGTAAATTTATGTAATATATAATTTATTATAATATGTTTTTTTATTTACCCATTTCCGCATAGTTTTTGATAAAGTCGTTCACTATCATCTCGTAGTTAGGACTTTTGTGTTTGCCTAAAAAAGAAGTAACGACCTTTTCAAAAGAATCCCACGCTGCTGCCTCCACTGGTGACAATAGTTCTTTGAAATGGTTATTGGTCATCATTTTCCTTATTTGCGGTCCCACAAAAATCCCTTCCTTTATTTTTGCTTCTGAAATCTCTGGGAAGATTGTCTTCAAATGATGAAAAGCTTCGCCTTCTTTGTCCAAAGCCTTCACAAAGTTTTTGATAAGGCCGAGCTTGATGTGGAGTGGAGGTAGAATTATTTTTTCCTTCTTTATAAGTGGAGAGTATTTTATGTTATCTACCCCAACTTGAAACTCGATTCGTTCTGGCCAATCCTTTATGATGTAGTGGTCTTGACGAGCTCGGCTATCCCATTTGCATAGAAAGCAACAGTATTTTGTGTATCCACTTTGTAGACCACATAGCATTCCAACGACTTTAAGATCGGCACATATTTTCCAATCATGTTCTTCGTATTTGATTAACTTGAGCAATTTTTGCATTATCTCATATGTTTCCTTCGTATTTACTGCATGCGCGATCGGGATAGATGGCTTTTGGTTGCCAATATGCAATAATACGGCCTTTAAACTTAATTTATTGCCGTCTATGTACAATCGCCACTCTTTTGAATCATATGGTTCACCAAATTGTTTGAATAGACCAGCAATGTCTTTGCAGTAACAAACACTGTCCTCCTTCGTATAGTACTTGGAAAATTCTTCGTGACGAGTTCTATAATATGTTACCTTAACATCGGATGAAACAAATTTAAATTGTTGCATTCGAGAGGCGTGTAGTTCGGCCTTTTCCTTTGACAATTCCAAATCCCTTATCCAATCATTGAGTTGTGCTTGTGACAAAGAATTTCTTTCGTTTTCCGTTTGAAATTCAGTACAACATGATGCCGCGTAATCAGATACTACTGTTGACAATGAAACTGGAGCCGGAACTAAAGTTAAATTTGATTCTGGCAATGTCGCTTCTGTTGAAATTAGTTCTGGTAATGACACTGTAGATACGCTCGCATAGGTTACTTTTCTGGACTTTCCAACCCCAAGTACTTTTGTAGTACAAATATAGCAGTCCGTTGAATGGCAAGTTGGTGTTCTCCACTTCATTGGTGTAATAAATTTCACACGTCGCCTAAATAGATAGTTTCAGGAATTAGTCAGCTATGCATTAAAAGGGAACAAATTCCTAATTTTTACAACGTACCTTTTTGTTCCGGTTTCCGAAGAAATCAATTCGACTCGGCATGTGGTGCACACAGTGTTCGGTGTCCATGGTTTTAGGCTCAATTCCAAAACACTTATAGTATGTAACTTTCAAAAGATTTGAAAACACACGTCTCATACTTTTAACAATAAATTGACCGCAGATGAAACAGAACATATCTGGATCATTTGTACACTCAAACTCTCGCGCCCTTTTATTCATTTTTTATTTTAAGTAAATGACGGGTTATAAACTGCAATTATAAACTGAACAGTATCCGGCGAGCCTTGCAGATATTATGAAGGAACAAGGCGCATGTACTCTTATTTATACTTAGATCCAGTAAAAATTCAAGCCTACCTAAACAAAAAGGTTCCCTAGTTCTACAAAGAAAACACTACCTGCCTCAAAAATATGCTCTTGTTTAAAATGTACCTAGGTTTGAGAAAACGACACTAACAGCTTTTTGTATCTAATAACTTTTCGAAAATCTACCTGCTAACTAACTGATATACGAATACTAACACATATGTACCAGTAGGGTACTTAAGCATTAAATGGATATATTTACTTGAATGCTTATAACTTTTGTATTAGTTCATCGATTTTGTTCACTGATAGCTTATTTTTTTTGTAATAAAACAGAGCTTAGAGGGGGAAAAAATATCTGCAAAAAAGCAAAAAGTTTTCGAGATGCTTCCTCGCAAAGTACAAATTTTTTTATATTTTTACAAAAAAAATTTAAAAAATCCGTAATGATTGTTCAATATGTTTGAATCTGCAGGACCTAGCAAAAAGTGTTGTATGTACTGATTATAGTAAATTTTATAAGCTTTCAAATTTTTTAAACCGTTTTGGAAGAGCTTCTTGAAGAGAGCTTGTTCTTGAGATATACACGATTAAGTGGAGCCATCTTTTTTGTTTTTTGAAATAACGGTAAATCGTAAATACGAGGTGTGTTCAAAAAGTATCGCGAATTTTGTGTTTTTTCAAAAATTATTTATTTATTCATGAATATCTATTTTGTCCCCTTCAAAGTAATCCCCATGAGATATTATACACTTGTGCCAACGGTTTTTCCAATCTTCGAAGCACTTCAAAAAATCATTTTTTTGTATCTTGTTCAGCTCCTCCTTCGATTCCGTCTTTATCTCGTCAAGAGAAGCGTAACGTCGTCCTTTCATGGGCCTCTTCAGTTTAGGGAACAAGAAAAAGTCACAGGGGGCCAGATCTGGGGAATACGGTGGCTGCGGCATCATTAGTGTGTTGTTTTTGGCCAAAAAGTCGCGCACAAGCGTGAGCAGGGGCGTTATCGTGGTGCAAAAGCCAATTTTTGTTCTTCCACAAATCCGGGCGTTTCTGGCGGATTGCTTCGCGCAAATTGCGCATAACTTCCAGGTAATATTCCTTATTGACCGTTCTTCCCTGTGGCAAGAACTCATGATGCACCACGCCCCTGCAATCGAAGAAAACTGTCAGCAAAACTTTCACATTCGACCGAACTTGGCGCGCTTTTTTCGGTCTTGGTTCGTGCGGCAGCTTCCATTGAGATGATTGAGCTTTGGTTTCCACGTCATAACCATAAACCCACGATTCGTCACCAGTTATGACCCTCTGGAGCAAATTTGGGTCGTCGCGGACAGAGTTTAACATCTCATTAGCAATGTTCATGCGATGCTGTTTTTGGTCACAATTGAGCAATTTTGGTACGAATTTCGCGTAAAAATCGAAGACGATCCAAAACACGTGCAAGCAAAGCAGCTGTCAACAATTAACTGAACATTTAAAATGGCCGAGCTTGTCGGCATAAGTGAGAGACATGAGTACCTACATAACGCCACAAAAAATTCGAAATTCGAATATACGTAACCAGCGAAAATTCAAAATTCGCGATACTTTTTGAACACACCTCGTATCTCAAAAACGGTACCATTCAAGTAAAAATAACCTTGATTTTCGGAATTAGGAGGTGATTTTACATAGGAATTTCACTATGGCGTCTCTGGTGCAGAAAAAAAGTTGGAATTTGTGATCCAGTGTATTTAATAAACTTAAAAATACATTTAAAACGTTGGTCAATCATAGTCATATTAATCAAAGATTTTAGCCAAAATGAAAAGTAACAGGGTCCCCTTATGAAAAAAAATTACGTTGGTTGGTGGTATCAAGAAAGAAAGCATAAAAGCCAAACTCAAGTTTGGAATAAGCGATGTCCCAAGCATAGCCGTAATTTTAAAATATTAAAATGACATTTTCGTCATTTTAAAATTAAAACTCCGTCCTAGACATAAAATGTATTTTAAGTTGACTGTGACAGACATGAAATGATGTTTATTATAGAATCATGTTTAAGTTGATAAAACTCTGTTTTAATTTGACTATGATTAGGGGCCTATGTCAACTTAAAGCACACAATTAATTGGTTGATTTTGATACTCGCATATCTGAAGTATCCAAGACAAAAATACAAATAATATCGTGTGTGAAAGGTGAGGTGAGCATCAAATATCTGATCATGAAACTATCCAATTTAAAATAAATAATAATGAATTAAAAATGAGAAGCTGTATAAAAATAGCATCATGGGAGTATTATAACAATGAAGCACTCATTAATTATTTGCGAATATGCGATCTCAGCAATTTTGATGCAATTGATTTGGAAAGCAAGGTTGTTTTGATTAATAATAATGTCTTATATGGTATGCGTAATTTGACTTATGAAAAAACAGTTCAACTTAAAATAATTGACAAATGGTATGACAACGAGCCAGCCAATATGAACAAATCCAAATTTGAACTTTATAAACTGGGACAAATTACGGGAGAGTGGGAAGATTACAGAAGTTAAAAAAACATACAAAAAACTGGTAAAATTAAAAAAAATTAAGTATATGGAACATAATATCAATATCAACTGTCATGATAGTAAGAAGATGTGGGCATATCTGAAACGGGCAATAAATATGTCAGGTGAAAATTCATCAATCAAAAAGATAAACGGTATTTTATATGAAAATGAAGCTGATATCGCGAAAAAGTTAAATAACTTTGTAGAGAGTATTACTGATATTTGCAACAATATATAATTATTTGATAGAGACGTCACTGTAACTAATCAGTCAAACAGTGTTTTTAAATTTGTCAAAGTTAGTACGAATGTCATTGAGGAAATATAGGCGAAGAGTGGTGGACAAAAATGAATGCCGGAAGGTGTAATTAAAGATGTGGTACCTTATTTAGGGTTTTTTATGCCAAAAGAATAAATAAAAGTTTAAGCACTGGCATAGGTTCTAGTATGTGGAAAATTTAAACCATTGTCCCTATAGAAAAAGTGAAAAATATACTAAAAAGCAAAGGAGTTACGGCCAATTAATACACTGGCTAGTGACAAAAGAAAAATTAGAACGCGTGATAACAAATCAATTAGTGCATTACCTAGAAACTAATAACATACATATGCCTCAACAATCAGGATTCAGGAAAAAACATTCCTGTGAAACAGCACTTAACATTGTTCTAGCTGAATGGACAGAAGAACTCAATAATAAAAATTCAATCAGCCCAGTTCTAAATATTCCCATGGGAGTTTATCTCCCAAAAATTTGTCTCTCCCAAAAACGAATTCTCCCAGTTACTAACTCCCTGAGAGAAGACTTTTCCCAAAAATTTTGGGAAAACGAATTCGAAACACGAATCAGCTGTTTCAAACAAGTTTGATAATTCTCGTAAGGGCAAAAATGTGAACAAATTTTGGGACAACTTTTGTTTACATTTTTAAAAGTTAATTATTCAACAAAAATAACGCAGTTTAATGTAAATTAAATTATGTGTTAAATAAAATTAAGTGTTTGCTAGCTTGTCATGATCGTTTGACTGGCGAAGGTGTTAATGGTAGTGGCTATAGTAGTTAAAACTATATTTTTATTTAATTTTATATTTAAAATATTTATTTTAATCCATCAAAATTTTCAATCCTATATATCTATCAAAAGTTTTCTCTTTGAAAATATATAAATTTTAAAATAAGAAATACACAAAGTATAAAATGAACAAATAAAAGTTATCATTAAAATGAACCCTACATACTCGTATACTCCCCCTCCAGTGAAACGAAAATAAATTTAAAATACAATTAATTAATATTAAAATTAACTTTTTTGGTCTTCTTTTTTTTGTAGTGTATTTGAATTAAAAAGTTAAGAAGTAAGAGCGTTTGCTGGTTTTAATAAATCAATTGAAAAAGTTTTAAAAGTGTTTCCATACTGAATTCTAAATGTTTTATTTTGTTTGGAGATAACTTTGAATGGCCCTTCATAAGGTGCTTCTAAGTTAGATTTATGAAGAACTTTAACAAAAACAAAATCACGACTATCTAAATTTTTGGGAATAAAACCATTTTCTTTATTGTGATGTATTGATGATTGAGAAAAATGTTGTCTTAATTTTGAATAATCTCATTTGAAGAATTATTTTCATTATGATTATTAGAAACAACTAATTCGCCAGGCAGTCGAAAAGTTTGTCCGTACACAAGTTCTGCAGAAGAACATTTTAAATCATCTTTAATTGATGTTCGTAAACCAAAATTTCAGACCAGTGAGTAGAATCATTTGAAGTACTAATAGTTGTTTTTAGTGTTCCATAAAAGCGCTCTATCATACCAGTTGCTTGAGGATGGTATGGTGAAGTATGAATTTTATGTGCACCTAATAATTTGGTTAGTTCAGTAGAAAATTTTGAAGTAAATTGGGAACCTTGATCTACTGTTATGTTTAATGGAATACCAAATCTTGGTACATAATTTTGAACAAAAGTAGTTGCTATGGTACTTGCTAAAATATTTTTAAGTGGATAAGCTTCAGGCCAACGAGTATGTCTATCAATAATAGTTTGAAGATAACGATAATCTTTTGATATAGGAAGAGGACCAACAATGTCCATGTGCATATGTTCGAAACGACCAGAAGGTATTGTGATTTTCTGAATTGGAGTTTTTGTATTTCTTGTAATTTTAGACTTCGGACAATTAATATAAGATGATCTCCATTCAATAATTTCTTAACGCATACTAGGCCAAACATGAGATAGAGAATGAGTTTTGTTAAATATAATTCTTCTCATAGAAAGTGGAACATATGGCCTAAGAGGTGGTTGAGAAACATCATACCAAATTTTCAAATTTATGATTGGAATATCTACTTCTTTAAATTAGTTTTAAAATTAGGGTTACATAAAACTTCTTGTAACATTTTATCTGTTTGTTGTTCTTTAAATAAAGTTTCTAAATTTATATATTGAGTTGAAATTACGTTTACTTCTGGAATGCGGACAACTATGTTGTTTTTTTTTTCACGTATATATTGTATATCATTAGAGAATTGTGCAATATATTCAAGATGACGCATCTGATGAGGAGATCTGTCTACTTTAGAATTTAGAACATGGGTTAAAGGTTAATGATAGGTAAAAATAGTAAACGTTCTACCTTCAAGAAAATGCTTGAAATGTTTAACCGAATTGTAAATAGCTAAAAGTTCCCTATAAAAAGTTGAATAATTACTTTTTGTTGGAGTCAGTTTTCTTGAAGAATAAGCTAAAGGTTCTAATAAATTGTTAGTCTTTTGTTGTAAGGCAGCTCCCATTGCAACATTTGGAAAAAAATTTTATCTGTCCACATCAAAAATACATTTAGAATTTTTGATATTTAAATTGTGTTCCTCAAGTCTTTGAAATATCAGTTTCAAATGTTCTAAATGGTGGCTTTCATTATCACTAACAATTAAAATATCCTCAATCTAATTCAATTCATAAATAAAGCGTTGAAATGTTTGAGCACTATTTCGTAAACCAAAAGGCATACGAAAGAACTCAAACATTCCAAATTGAGTAGTAATTGCAGTTTTGTGGATGTCTTCTTCTGCCATAGGAATTTGATGGTAAGCACAAATAAGATCAAATTTAGAAAAAATTTGTTTGTTTTTCAAATCTATAGTTAAGTCGTGAATATTTGGTAACGGATATCGATCCGGCGTAGTAATAAAATTTCATCTTCTATAATCTCCACAAGGTCTCTAATCATTTGGTTCTTTTTTTGGAACGAGATGAAGAGGAGAAGCAATGGAAGAGCTTGATGGTCTACATATACCAATTTTAAGTAAAAATTCGAACTCGGTTTTTGCAATTTTGAGTTTAATTGGATTAGGACGTTAGAGAAAGGAAGTATACCTTTTGTTTCAATCTTATGAACCGTATGGTGTTTACTTCTTTAGTGTAATCTGGTTCACAGGTAATTAAACGAAATTCGTTTAATAATTTAGAAAATTAGTTTTCCGTAAATGGAATTTTAAGAGAGAAAATATCACAAAAGCCCGATGATCCTGAAACTCTTAATTTAGTAGTCGAATCTCTAATTTCTCTATTTTTAATATTAACTATAATTCCAAATTTTTCCAAAAAAAAGCCTATAATTGGTGTAGTTATATTTGCAATAATAAATGGAAATTCAAAATCTCTTCTTAAGCCAAGATCAATTTTTAAAAGTTTTGTTCCAAAAGTTGCGATAAAAGAACCGTTCGCAGCTGATAATGTAAGATCCGAATCCCGTTTGTAGGTTTTGAATTTAGAAAATGTATTAAATTATTGTTATTAAAATTACAAGGTTGAATGCACTTAAATGCATTATTTTTATATTTCCTATGATGCCAACAAATGTTGTTTGTGGGATTAAAATTTCTTCTATGTCTTTATCTCTCTTTGGATTTAGATCTAATTCGTAATTCATTAATATCGCTGATGACTTTGTTTAAATTTTGAAAAATAGCTAAAGCTAATTCAGTTAAAGATTAACGGCATTGTTCGAGACTATTATTGTTGATACTGGCGATGGCAGATTTTGATGAATTAGATTGATTAAGTAAATCGAAAAAGAATAACTTCATCTATATTTGAATTATCTGATGATGTTAAATAAACTTGAATTTGTTGTGGTAATTTTCTAATCTATAGTTTAAAAAGTAATTCACGACTACCTATCGAATTGGAACCTAAAAAACATTTCATATAATGAAACAGTTCGTATGGTGAACGATCACCAAGTTCCATTTTTGAAAATAACGGTTCAAGTCTCTTTTCTTCACTGAGAGAAAATCTCTCACAAAGTGATTCTTTAATAGTCTCAAATTTATTAATAGTAGGAGGAGGACTAATAACGTCTATAATTTAAGCTATTGTTTCTCGTTAAAGGGCAATTAGAATATTTTGAAATTTAATGTTATCGTCTCTAATATTATTTATTTAAAATTGTCCTTCAATAAGAACAAACCATGCTTCGGGACATTCTTCCTAAAATTGAGATAGTTTAATGGTTTTTGTTTGATTCGACCTTAAGTTATTTTCTTCATGTGTTAGAGAATTAGATTGTAAGTTTTGTGTTAAATTTAAGTCTGTGTTTTGTTTTGATGAGTCTTCTTGTTGACTTTCTGTTGTTGTGAAATTGCATGTACATACGTATGGGTGATCGATACATTTTTAAAGTGTATTAAGAGAGCGTAACGTAAAGAAAATGTTGAATTTATAAATGAATTTGTATAAATGAATAAAGATGTAAATTTAATAAACATTAATTTAAGAAATATAAATGATAAAATATTTATAAATCAATTATTCAAAATAGTGAAACCAACTTATTGAAATCTCTGGAGTGAGAGTTCACAACTATTTGAAAAGCTAATAATATAAAATTATTTAACTTGAGAAAAAGTTAGAAGTTAAAATAATTTAAAAAATTATTAAATAAAGGAATATTAAAAGCTTGCGCGAACTCCAATTATCTGTAATAAATGTAAATTGATTGTTGTTGTTGGTGAAAATATTGTTCAATCAAATATAGGATATTTTGAAAATTAGATTGAAGAAAACTTATTTGATGTTGTTGTTGTTATTCTTTCTTTGATTGTTGAAAATTGAGTTGATGTCAATATTGTTACTATATTAGTATATTTCTTGTTTTGACGGTAATATTAATTTCTTTATCTTTATCTTTTAGCAAAATATTTTAATTTTCATAAAATTTTATAAAATATGTTAAACGTTGAAATAAATTAAAATTATTTAGTTCCATTTCACGTTTTAGCACTAAATGAATTTTTATTTTGTGAAATGTTTTCGTTTCTAATAAAATTTATTTTTCGTATTGCCATTTGGCACTATGTGAAAAGAGAAAATTCATCACTTGTGTATGTAATTACAATGGCAACACTACACTTCTGAATTCGCAAATTTTTGTGACTTTTTTTGTTTAAAGTTTCTTCTTTTCTGGGTGTTTTTTCACTTCTTTGTAATTTTTGAATTTTAGTTGTTTTTGTAATTGCATTAATGGGTTAAATCAGAGAGATGGTATTGTGTATTAAGATCTGGTACACAATGAGGGTTAGTTATAAATTCATTTGAGTAACACAAAGTAAATTATTATAACGGTTAAAATTGTTTAATATTTCTTTTTGTTTTAGACTCTTCAATAGAAACGAATTACAGGATCGCCAATTTATAGTAGTTAAAACTATATTTTTATTTCATTTTATATTTAAAATATTTATTTTAATCTATCAAAAATTTTGAATCTGAATAATAATTTTTTTATATCTATCAAAAATTTTCTCTTTGAAAATATATAAATTTTAAAATTAGAAATACACAAAGTATAAAATGCTCAAGTAAAAGTTATCATTAAAATTAACCCTACAGAGGCGTTCCAGCTCAACACAGGCCGGTCAAATGCAACTATTACACAATGGTGGTGTCGGCGGTCGTAGCGGCGAATGTAATCGTCTCCTGATAGGGGGTCGGCAAAAGTAGCGGCAAAGAAGTGCCGAAAATAGTGGTGGAGGTGATACAACGTTCTTTAATGCCGATCTCGTCTAGGGTTTATATACAGCACAAGAGTACTACATAGGTACATGCCCGACTGTACCGGCAGACATTTGTTATAACCAGTGCAACCTTCTAGGTCATGTCACCCCTCCTTACGTAAGGAAGGAGAAGGTGGTTAACAAGAGGGATAACATCTGCAGATCAACCATCAAATTGCATGGAATTACCTTTATGCATTTTAGTCACCTCTTACGACTTACGGGTGGTCAAACACCTGCCGAGGGGCGACCCCGTCTAGAAAACCTGTTTACGTTACCGGTCCCGGTATTCGAACCGAGGACTTACGGCATGGTAGACCAGCAACTCTATAGCCACACCACAGCAGCCACCCTCAGCACTGCCTTAGCAAGGCAAATAATAGGTGGGACCTATTCAGTTTCGTTTGGTTGGTTTCTGGGCATTGAACAAATGGAGCGTACAGCAGCTGCATCCTTCTGGGGGCGGAAGATACGGTCTAGCAAAAAAAAAGGTCGAATTGATGGGTCATCGGCCTTACAGCCCTGATTTGGCACCTAATGATTTCTTTTTATTCCCGAACATCAAAAAAAAAATGCGAGGTCAACGTTTTTCAACGTCTGAAGGAGCTGTAGAAACCCTTAAACAGCTCGTTTTAGAGGTATCCTTTTCTGAGTGCCAAAAGTGCTTTGCAAATTGGTTCAAGCTAATGCAGAAGCGTATTGACTTGGATGGAGACTATTTTGAAAAACAATACAAATATTTTCCTTAATATTTGACTGTGTTTTCATTATTAGGCGCAAAATATAAAAGGCAATTCTCGTACTATGCGATTGTTGTAGCAACATAAAATTACCAGGAGAGCCCTTCTTCAGCCTCTTGGAGCTTGGTGTTAGTAAGTCTGGGGAGCTTCCAAAATTTTTGATTGAAGATATAGATAAAGGGGCACCATGGTCCTTGAGATTGTGTCAGTTTTCTAATATCTTTCAATGGCTAATTCACGAGATGTGTTATCAAAACGCCGCATAAGCGTGAATTGGAGTCGTAGAAGACTCGCGACTCTTACCAACCCACTAAAAAATATGAAGTAATAATAATATGAAATCGAAGATACAAAAATGTCTGAAATGTCTTCAGACTATGTACGAACAACAGCCGACTGTATAAAGAGAACTGCAGCGACCACATGGAAATCTAATTGTACCGAAGTTTAATAAAAGCAGTGACCATTTATCTCGAGGAAGAGATAACATCGGTTGTTGAAGACCTCATAATAAAGCCACCACAAACGAATAAATACGACGCATTTAAGCCTCGGTTACTTGACAAATTTTCAGAAAGTGCCGAATCAAAGTTACGTCGATTGTTACAGGAAGGTGGCACAGCAGGCATGAAACTAACAGAAATCCTTTCGTATATGCGTCGGCTAGCTCCCAATCCCGGCAGTGAGGCCATAATCCATACTCTGTTCATCGGAGAAATGCCACAGTCCATTCGCGATGTCCTAACCGTTTGGGAGGAGAAAGACATCGAAAAACTTGCAAAGATAGAAGACAAAATGCTCGAGGCAGTCGCAACCAAAACAAGTAGCATTCTGGCAAACATCTGTTGATAACTCGATTCAAGTAGTAGTTGACACGATGTCTTTATCAGAAATGAGTGCAGCTTTAAAGTCGCTTACCTCAAAGGTAAGTAAAATAAGTAGCCAACTGAAATCTTTCAAGTCTTGCAGAAGTCGAAGTAACTCTCGCCAGAGAACATAAAAAGCATCCAAAGCTATGTTTCTTCCATATGAAGTTCGGAGATAACGCAAAAAAATGTCGCCCTAACTGCTACAAGTCTTCAAGCTAAAACGGCTGTCGTCAATAACGCTGATAGACAACAGCAGCGAAGTTAACAGCGTTAACCAATAAATTATTTGCACCAATTTAAAACCAACCAACTCACTAAGCCAAAAACAAACAACACTTCTATAGCAACAACAAACAAAAGTAAGCAGACGAACGAGAGGCGGTTATATGTCTGCCACCCGAAATCAAAAATAAACTTTCTTATTGATTCCGAATCGGTGGTGTCTGTTTTGCCACGCTTTTCAGCAAATAGTAAAATCAAAGAATGTGACTACGGCCATACAAACCTACGGCAACCAACCTATGAAAGTCGATTTGGGTTCACGGCGATCGTTCAGCTAGATGTTCACAATAGCTGACGTTGAAAATGCTATTATAGCTGCCGATTTTCCGGCGTATTTTGAATTACTAATTGATTTAAATAATAAGCGTCTCATCAACACTACGACGGGCGTCAGAACTATTGGCGCGATCGGCAAGGCACGTATATTTGCAGTATGAACGCTTAATAAAGCCAACCAGTACATTGTTCTGAATGAGTTCATCGATGTCACGAAACCAATTTCGAAATTCAATAGTAGCAAAGTTGTGCACCCAGTTCGATATCACATCCAAACTTCTGGTAACACGTTGGCAAGTAGAACACGGCGCCTCACTGGCGAAAGGCTTTAAGCTGCTAAGGCAGAAGTCAACTTTTTGCGGCAGAAGGCATATGCAGAATTTCGAAAAGTTTTTGGTCAAGCCCACGGCAAAAAAATGCGGTGGTTGGCGTGCGTGTGGCGACTATCAATTTGAGCTCAATAACTGTCCCAGATCGTTATCCAATCGCCCACATTCATGACTTCGCAAACAAATTGCATGGTAGTACTGTTTTTCGACCTAGACCTGGTACGAGCATACTACCAAATACCCATGGCAGGGGACGTTAAGAAACCAGCTGTCTGTACACCTTTCGGTTTGATAGAATTTTTTGTTCATTCCTTTTGGGCTTAAAAATGCGACACAAACATTTCAGAGGTTTATGGATGAAATATTCAGAGGTATTGAATTTGTATTTTGCTACATCGATGACTTTCTCATCATGTCCAGTTCGCCAGAGCCGCATGAAGAACACCTTCGAATAGTTTTTATCAATTTTAGTAAAAAATGGCCTTAGCATAAACATCAACAAATGTCTATTTGCGCAATCTTAAATATCTTTCTTAAGCTAAATAATAAATAAAGACGGGGTTAGACCATCTGACATCCATATAAAGGCAATAGCTGAGTTGAGGAGACCAGAAACCTTGTACGAGCTTGGTCGTTTCTTGGTTGTCATAAACTATTACCGACGCTGTATACCGCGCGATTCCGAAATGCATTGAGCGATTTTATTCGCAATATTAAGAAAAACGATAAATGGAAAGTTCGGTGGACAAGAGATGCAATCAGCGCATTTGAAGCTTGTAAACAGAGCGTTGTCCACGCAGCGATTCTGGCTCATCCAGTACCAAATGCCAATTTAGCCATTGTCTGCGACGCCTCAAACGTGGCAATTGGAGCAGCTCTCGAGCAGGAACTAAATAATACGTGGCAGCCTCTAGGTGTTTTTTCGAGGAAACTAAGTAGCACGGAAAAAAACTACGCTACTTACGACCGCGAGCTGCTTGCAGTGTACGATGCGATCCGTCACTTTAAACATTACCTCGGACGCACGTAACTTTGTGATCAAAACGAACAACAAGCCATTGATTTATGCGTTCCAAAAAAAAGCCAGAAAAACCATCACCGCGGCAGATACCTTACTTAGATTTTATATCTCAGTTTTCGGCAGCAATAGTTCACGTCAAAGGCTGACGTCGAGCAATCGCAGGCAAACGGCGAAGAGTTAGTTACTATTTTGCGGGACGATACATCTCTCAAGTTACAATCAGTCCAATTTCACAACACGATTTAAAGTTTTTTCAGCTGTACATGGGCTATCACATCCGAGTGGGAGATCTACAAGTCAGCAAGTAAGGCAAAAGTACGTTTGGCCGTCAATGAAGAAGGACATAACTCAGTGGGCGAAAAGTTGCATTCCGCGCCAACGAGCGAAGATTCATCGTCACAACAAACTAGTACCGCAAAAAATAGATGTGCCTGACAACAGATTCGATCAATTCGACTTGAATATAATTGTTATGCCACATCACCATGATCGATCGGTTCTCTCGCTGGCCCGAGGCAATACCATTGCGAGATATTACAGCTGACACAGTTACAAATATTTTTTGGGTTTATTGGCTATCCAGGTTTGGATGTTCGAAAACGATCATGCCCGACCAAAGTACTCAATTCGATTTTGCGTTGTTTAACGATTTGAGTAAACTTGTTGGTGGCGAAAACATACACACAACGGCATACCAACGGCAGTCCAACGGGATGATAGAACGATGGCATCATTTGTTAGAAGCAGCTTTAATAAGCAACAAACAAATTCCGCGCCCAAAACTTTTACCAGTAGCACTACTTGGCCTTAGAACTTTCTACAAACCCGATCGTACAGCTTCAGCAGCTGAGATGCTATATGGTCTACGATACGTATTCCAAACGAGTTTGTAGCAAATACTGATGCACCATCTGAACCTCACATTTTCGTTGAAAAATTCAGAGAATATGTGCCAGCCATACGACTAACAACAGTTGCACATCACAACCACAATAAAATGTTCCAGCTAAAAAATTTGTATGATTTCACCCATATTCTTCTTAAAACGGATGCAATAAAACAGCCTCTTGAGCCAACAAATACAGGGCCACATGCGGTGGTAAGCCGGGAATCCGATCGAGTTTTCATCATTCGATTAAACGCCAAAAACGTTGCGGTATAGACCGAGCGGCTCAAACCAGCTTTTCTAGTCAAAACTGAAATGAGCGACAACAGTGTACAACCTAAAACTGCTCCGCATATTCGGAATGATGAAAAACATCGTCGTGTACGTTTTTCCAAATCTTGACGAAGTCACTAAAGGGGTAGTACTGTAGCGGGTTAATGTGCAACATTGTTGTAAATAAGTTAAACAAAACTGACGACAAAAAGTGTAAATGAGACATGGTCAGCGACCGTTTAGAGTACCAAAATCCGTTTCAAGTAAAATCGCGCCTGCTCGTTCTCGCGAAATATCTCGCTTTAACCCTTATGATGCTCAATGAAAGGATGAATGTTACCATAAAAATTCTCGAAAAGAGTTTTTTTATTTCATTGGTATATACTGTTTCTATGAACGACGTTTAACTAAAAGTATAATTTAACACTATGACTAAATTAAATAATTTATTCATATTTTAGGCATTAATCACATTGCCCTGTATATGTTATGCAACTGCAATAAAACTATATGCTTCCTTACGGATTGTTCACGCTGAGTTCGAATCCGTGCTCAACAATGTGCCACCTTATATAGTTTTAGAGAAAAGTAGATGTGAAATCCCGGAAGAGGTATAATTTGAAGTACCGTCCCGTGCTTAGGGTCCATAATCTATTTTGATTTTTAGCCAGTTTAAAGGACAAGGTTTAGCCAATAATATTAGGCATACAAAAATATGGCAACACGTCACAATTAATCTATACAATTTTTCAAAAGTGGCCGAAATCAAAAAATGCCTGTTTTTGCTCATATTTTTGTATGCCTAATATTATTGGCTAAGCCCTGTCCTTTAAATGGGCTAAAAATCAAAATACGCTTATGGACCCTAAGCACGGGACGGTACTTCAAATTATACCTCTTCCGGGATTTCACATCTACTTTTCTCTAAAACTATATAAAGTGGCACATTGTTGAGCACGGATTCGAACTCAGCGTGAACAATCCGTAAGGAAGCATATAGTTTTATTGCAGTTGCATAACATATACAGGGCAATGTGATTAATGTCTAAAATATGAAGAAATTATTTAATTTAGTCATTGTTTTAAATTTTTTTTCAAAATTGCCATACTTATAGATAAACGCCAGTCATAGAAACAGTATATACCAATAAAATTAAAAAAACTCTTTTTGAGAACTTTGTATGGTAACATTTATCCTTTCACTGAGCATCATAAGGGTTAAAACGAGATATTTCGCGAAAACGAGCAGGCGCGGTTTTACTTGAAACCGATTTTGGTACTCTGGACTGTCGCTGACCATGCCTCATTCACACTTTTTGTCGTCATTTTTGTTGAACCTATTTAGGCCATGAGAACGCTGTGCTATGTATCAATTACTGCAACGTACGAATCAGCTGACGTCTGGCAAAGCTTATATTTGACATTCTCTTGTATTCTTATTCTTTGAAAAGTACAGTGGTATACAGCCAAAAACCACCAGAGACGTGAATATGAAATTCGTATGTAAAACCACCCCCTGATCCGAAAATCGAGGTTGTTTTTGATTCTATGGTACCGTTTTTGAGATATTAACGATTTACTGTTATTTCAAAAAAAAAAAAGATGGCTCCACTTAATCATGTATATCTCAAGAAATAATTTAGCACTTCCAAATGGCTTCAAAAATTTAAAAGCTTATAAATTTGCTATAAACAATGCATGCAAAACTTTTCGCTAGGCCCTGTAGGGTTGAAGATAATGCCCAATCAATACGGATTTTTACCTTTTTTTTGTAAAAATATAAAAAATGTGTACTTTGGGAGGAAGGATATCGAAAATTTTTAATTTTTTTCAACGTATTTTTTTCTCTCTGTAAGCTCTGTTTTATTAGAAAAAAAATAAGCTTTCATCCAATAAAATCGATGGACTAATACAAAAGTTATAAGCATTCAAATAAATATAGCCATATAATACTTAAGTACAGGGTGGCGCAAAAGTAATCCTCCTATCAGAAAATGCTATTAATTTTGCGATTGGCCCCTAAAGTCAGTTCTGTTTTGACATTTGTGTAGTAAACACATGCGAAATACACGTTAATAAACAATGTTACGCTACACTGCTCCAGAACGCGGAATATTGCTGACTATTTATTTGACCAATAATCGGTCGGGGCCAAACGGTTACTGTGAATGGTGAGCGCTACAGAGCAATGATCAACGAGTTCTTTTTGCCGCAACTTGATGAATTGGGATTGGAAAACATGTGGTTCCAACAAGACGGTGCAACAGCACACACTGCACGTGCCACAACCGATATGCTGAACATCGGAAGCTTACTTTTGCGCCACCTTGTATTATTAGAATTTATGTGCCAATGTATTTCAATGTAAAATACTATAATTCTGTTGTATACGGCAGTATACTTTTATCAAAGTTTATTCCTTGGAAACGATACCTACCACGTAATTTACTTATTATTGTAGATGGTGTAATCCAAAATAATTCATATTACGCTCATCTAGAAAACATTTTATTAGCAATGTTATTTGATGATAGAAAAGCGATCACTTGGTACAATTCTTACATTATGATGAGCCAACGCTAGATGATCCTAATATTCCAATGCATATACAAGGAACAGAAAGATATGTACAGTTGTTAACATCTGTTTCCAAACGTGTTATAGAAATAAACGTGAAGGTGTTATGGCTGTTACAGCAGAAAGTCGTGAAAAACAACCACGAATGGAGAGCAAAAAAGATTTTAAAAAATAATAACATAACATTACTTTTATTTTGAAAAATACGTTAAAATTGTCAATTCTAAGTAGTAAAAAAATTAATTTTTGAATAAATTACATTAAATTTATAAAAATTGTGTTTTTTTTGCTTATTACTTGAAAATATAGGTTTTTTTTTGAACATTTTTTTCTACTACTAGCAGATATTGTACCATCTGCCATCAAGGAAAATGAAATAAATAATTGCTTTGGTGAGTAGAAAATTCAGTAATTGTTTCCTTTAGGAGACAACTGGTAAAACACGTCCAAAAATGTCGGGAGGGGTATCAAACGATGCGTTTTGACCTCGGTATGAATGATCCGAAAGCGGAAACTCGATTTTATATTTCTGTCAAGAGTTATTTGAAATTAAAGTTGACAATTTTCTGTCATTTTCAGTTGGTTGTTGTAATCACACATATTCTTCTTCTTTAAATGGTCATCTAACCGCCTGGGCGATTTTGACCGTCCAACATAGCTCGCCAGTCGTTTCTTCGTTGCGCCAACTGGCGCCAATTGGAAACACCGCTGGATCGCAAATCGGTCTCCACTTGGTTCTTCCATCGGAGTGGTGGTCTCCCTCTTCCTCTGCTTCCACCGGCGGGTGCCGATAAGAATACCTTCTGGGCTGGAGTATCTTCGCTCATTCTCACTACGTGGCCTAGCCAGCGAAGCCGCTGTGCTTTAATTCGCTGAACTATGTCGGCGTCTGCGTAAAGTTCATACAGCTCATCATTAAATCTTCTTCGGTACTCGTCGTCGCCAATGCGTACAGGTCCACAAATCTTTCGAAGAACCTTTCTCTCGAATACTCCCAGAGCGGCCTCATCAGATGTTGTTAGTGTCCACGCTTCTGCACCATATAGCAGGACGGGTGCGATGAGTGACTTGTAGAGTGTTATTTTCGTTCGTCGACAGAGGACTTTACTTTTCAATTACCTACTCAGTCCGAAGTAGCATTTGTTTGCAAGAGTAATTCTTCGTCGGATTTCTAGGCTAACATTATTGTTGGTGTTAATGCTGGTTCCCAGGTAAACGAAGTCCTTTACTATTTCGAAATTATTGCTGCCAACAGTGGCTTTGTTGCCAAGGCGCGAATGCGCTGACTCTTTGCATGATGACAGAAGGTACTTCGTTTTGCCCTCGTTCACCACCAATCCCATTTTCTCCGCTTGTTTTTCTAATTTGGAGTAAGCAGAAGTTACGGCGCGGTGGTTAAGGCCAATGATATCAATACCGTCATCATATGCCAACAGTTGCACGCTTTTATAAAATATTGTTCCTGCGCGGTTAAGTTCTGCAGCTTGTATTATTTTCTCCAGCATTAAATTAAAGAAATCGCACGATAGGGGGTCACCCTGTCTGAAATCTCGTTTAGTTTCGAACGGCTCGGAGAGGTACTTCCCAATTCTGACCGAGCTGGCGGTGTTGCTCAAGGTCATTTTGCATAGCCGTATAAGTTTTGCGGGGAAACCAAATTCAGACATAGCGGCATATAGGCAGCTCCTTTTCGTGCTATCGAAAGCGGCTTTAAAATCAACAAAGAGATGATGTGTGTCGATTCTTTTTTCACGGGGTTTTTCCAAGATTTGGCGTATTGTAAAAATCTAGTCGATGGTAGATTTACCAAGTGTGAAGCCACACTGAAAAGGTCCAATCAGTCTGTTCACATCAGGCTTCAGTCTTTCGCACAATACGCTTGATAGGACCTCATATGCGATATTCAAAAGGCTGATTCCGCGATAGTTGGCGCAGTTTGCAGGATCGCCCTTCTTGTGGATTGGGCAGAGAACACTTAGATTCCAATCTTCAGGCATGCATTCATCCGACCATATTCTGCATAGAAGCTGATGCATGCGCCTTACCAGCTCCTCGCCTCCGTGTTTGAATAGCTCAGCAGGCAAACCATCAGCGCCAGTTGCTTTATTGTTTTTCAATCGGCATATTGCTATTCGCACCTCATTATAGTCGGGTTGTGGAACGTCAATTCCATCATCTTCGATTGTGGGCTCGGGTTCGGCATCTTCTCTGGTTTCTTGCTCAGTTTATCCATTTAAAAGGGCAGAGAAGTGATCCCTCCATATTCTGAGTGCTCTCTGAACATCGGCCACCAGGTCGCCGTTCTCATTCTTACAGGAGTTTGCCCCGGGTTTAAAACCTTCGGGCATTATTCCCGTTGGCCAGCATCTCAAGCTCCTTTATTTCACGCTTTTCTGCCTCTCTTTTCTTCGCCCGGAAAAGCCGCCTCGCTTCCCTCTTCAACTCGCGGTAGTGTTCACACACACTCCTCGTTGCATTCGATCTCAGCGTTGCCTTGTAGGCTTAGTCCTTTCTTTTCGTTGCAGCGCGGCACTCTTCATCATCATACCAGCTGTTTCTTCGCGTTCGCCGGAATCCAATTACTTCTTCGGCTGCGGTACGGAGTGCTCCTGAGATATGTTCCCACTGCTCATGCATTCCACTAGGTTGAATTGTGCTCTCGGAGAGCAGGTGTGAGAGGCGATCTGCGAAATAATTGGCGGTCTGTTGCGATTACAGCTTTTCGACGTCCAGCTTTCCCTGCGTTTTTTGTTGCACCTGTTTTGTCGTACAGAGGCGGGTACGAATCTTGGCTGCTACTAGGTAGTGATCAGAGTCGATGTTAGGTCCTCGTATTGTGCGAACATCTAAAACGCTGGAAGCATGCCGTCCGTCTATCACAACGTGGTCGATCTGGTTGCGTGTTTTTCGATCGGGGGACAGCCATGTAGACTGATGGATCTTCTTGTGCATAAACCTAGTGCTGGATATGACCATGTTTCGGGCACCGGCGAAGTCGATCAGCCTGAATCCATTTGGCGAAGTCTGATCGTGGAGACTGAACTTCCCTACAGTGGGGCCAAATACACCCTCCTTACCCACCTTGGCGTTAAAGTCGCCAAGCACGACTTTGATATCTTGATGGGGGCAGCGCTGATATGCTTCTACTATATGGTGAAAAATCGTACTTTTATGCGGATTGCAGCGAGACCCTCGTTCACGGGTGTGAACGACAGTACTCGGTGACGGAGTCTCTCTCCCACCACAAATCCCACGCCGAATTTTCGCTTGTCTTCATGCCCACTCCAGTAGATGTTGCAAGGTGTTTTGATCGTGTTTCCTCGCCCCGTCCATCGCATCTCTTGTATGGCGGTGATGTCAGCTTTTGCTTTCCTCAGGACCTCAACCAGCCGCGCAGCGCATATTAGGTGTTACAAAATGTGCAAAAGTGTGTTCCGCGCAGGAATACAGGGGATCGCGTAGCCAGTGTTGGATCGGCTAAAGTTTATTTTTTTAGAAGCGCGGCCGCAGGAACGTGCTCTGCACAAAAATGCCTTGGATCACCCCCCCTATGTGCATATGTGCGGCGATAGTAAAATTGACTACAGTACACCCTTGTTTATATATATACTTTTAAATTTTATATTGCATTTTATATGAATTATTACATACAATTTTTACAATTAAGTTATGTTACAACTTTTGCGTAAATATATATATTTAATAGAAACATGTTTACGACTTTATTACTAACTAAAATACTAATAATGATGGATATTTTCTCCAGATCTGATTTCAATATCTAAGTGCCGCTCAACGATGGCGTATTCTTCTAGACCGGTGGGTGAAGGCCTGTCTCCCTGTTTTGGAAAAATAAATAAGGTTTATTGTTAATATTGATTTTCCACACAAGGAAACAAATACCCAAAGGCAAATACCACACACCTAAAAACAGTATATATACCAGCAGTGAGAAATTGGTTTCTATTTGGATTACAATCCCATCGATTTGAATTGCCGTACATACTATTTTTATACCCAGCGTGGCACCGCCCAAATATAAATGAACAAAATGTTAAATTTCAGCTATTATTAGCTTCAGAACCGCGTTAAATAAAATTACGAAACATGATACGAGGTATACTATCTACGATTTTCAAAATTATACATAACCTATGCTGGAACCAGTAAATCCAGGAATCTACTGTGTGAATTTCCTAAAGATCGGTTGAGTAACTTGGACGCCTATACAAGATTAAATAGCATGGGGCCGTCTCACCGCCCTTTTTTTCAAAACTATATGTAGCCTGTACAGTAACCAGTGAACCCAAGAATCTACTGTAAAAATTTCATACAGAGCGGTTAAGTACTTTAGCCGTCAGGCACACATTCATTTCTATTTATGAATTGCCCACATGCTAGTAGAAAAAGTTTGAAACCCATATAGGTCATAACTCCACAACAATTTAGCAATTTACCATAACCACTTTTACACAGCTGGGTATTTAATGTTCGGTTCCATCCGAACTTAGACTTCCTTACTTGTTGATAATTGGTTACGACTGCCACCGAGTGCTAAAACACGTCAAAGAATGGGTAATACTTTACATCCAACGTCAACCATAAAAATTTCGATATTGGTACCCAGAGACGCGTTTCGGTCCCAGGAACAACCCAATATTTTCAGTATTTTAAAAGTTATTGGCAAAAAACCAAAAAATTACCCAGGTATTTATGTGCAGAACACCTTTCTGCGCAGGCAGCCTTGGGCCACGCTTTAAAAATAACGCTTAGCCGATCCAACACTGGCTACGCGATTCCCAGTATTTCTGCGCGGAACACACTTTTGCGCATTTTGTAACACATTTTGTGATTACAAAAACCAAATGAAAATGACAGAAAATTGTCAAGTTTTATTGCAAATATCTCTTGACAGAAATATAAAATTTAAATTCCGTTTCCGGATTGTTGATACCGATGTCACAGCATGTTGTTTGATACTTCTCCCGACATTTTTGAACGTGGTTTAGCAGTTGACGTTAAATAGAAAGAATTACCAAATTACATTTTTTATGTTATTCATGTATTTTCGCATGAACTTATACCACAACAATTAAATATACTGTAATTTTTACTAAACCTAAGCAAAGTAAGTAATAAATCGAACACTAGCTGACAGATTTTACATACGAGGTGTGTTCAAAACGTATCGCGCATTTTGAATTTTCGCTGGTTACGTATATTCGAATTTCGAATTTTTTGTAGCGTTATGTTGGTACTCATGTCTCTCACTTATGCCGACAAGCTCGGCCATTTTGAATGTTCAGTTAATTGTTGACAGCTGCTTTGCTTGCACGTGTTTTGGATCGTCTTCGATTTTTACCTATTCAAAAAAATGGATCAAAGAACCTGTATCAAATTTTGTGTGAAAAACGAAATTAAGTGCGCGGATGCATTCCGAATGTTGACTGTGACATACGGAGAAGCTACCTTGGACCGAAGCAACGTTTATGGTACAAAATGTTCTCAGAAGGCCGAGAAGATGTGCAAAGAAGAACAAAAATTGGCTTTTGCACCACGATAACGCCCCTGCTCACGCATCGTTACTTGTGCGCGACTTTTTGGCCAAAAACAACACACTAATGATGCCGCAGCCACCGTATTCCCCAGATCTGGCCCCCTGTGACTTTTTCTTGTTCCCTAAACTGAAGAGGCCCATGAAAGGACGACGTTACGCTTCTCTTGACGAGATAAAGACGGCATCGAAGGAGGAGCAGAACAAGATACAAAAAAATGATTTTTTGAAGTGCTTCGAAGATTGGAAAAACCGTTGGCACAAGTGCATAATATCTCATGGGGATTACTTTGAAGGGGACAAAATAGATATTCATGAATAAATAAATAATTTTTGAAAAAACACAAAATTCGCGATACTTTTTGAACACACCTCGTATATAAAAATTGTATGCACAGTTAAAATAGGAGCAACATATAGATACTATTTGCAAATTTCGTACAACGTAACTCCTTTTTGAATTTAAGGGTTTTGTGCGAATTTTGTCGAAAGTCCCCGACACTGATCTTTCATTCCACGCAGCCGAGTACCATTATCCACTCCCTCCAACTCAAATTGGCAAATGGCTGAAAAATTAGATGCCAAACTATTATAGGTAAACAATGTGTTTGATTCGATAGCATGAGAAGAACTGTGGTAATGTTAGGTACATACCCATGTTAACTCGTATTCTAACTTACCTAAATTTTCTTTGTAAACAAAAGAGGAATAATGAACACACACATGTATATTAAATTGATTATATTAGCATACCAAGATTAACTTTGAATGTAGAGTAGAATACAAAGTTGCTTCGAATGAAAACCGGGATAGGAAATAAGTTCATATTTGTAATAAATTTAAGGTGAAGGAAAAAAATGGATTTTATGGTTTAAATTTATTTTGATAGTTGCTTGCTGCGGCAGTGTTGAGTATCATTTTGGGCTAAAAGAGCCAACGTCGTTTTTCTTCTAGCAGGTTGGGTGGGTTATGACGGCAAGGCAACAACACCTTTAGCCCTCCACAACGCGCCCGGAAGAGCTTTGACCCAGCGAATGGTATGACGACAAAATATAATCAGGTTGGTAAGTTTTGTTGGCAGACTTTTGTAAGGTTAAGGCATTTGGGGTTTCTTCATTTCGTTATAGCACATGCAACCTTCGTTAACCTCAAATATTATTTTTTTAAAATCACTTGTTGAAATATTTTTTTTTATTGTGAATCCGAGAAAGTCTGCGTAGGAGCAAGTTCCCACCCTCATTCGCTGAAGACTAGCTGGTAATGGCGACCAGAATATTCGATCCTTAAACTCACTCCGTACTCGGAGAACTATGTATTCGAATTAGCCGACAACAATCGATTCTCGGAAGGAAAACAAAGATAAGAAAAGGTAGGCGGTAATTATAAAAAAACGTGGGCGGTGTGGTGGATAAATCAGCCACAGAGGACTAAGTTGTACAAAAAAAAAACATCGCAGTAGCCAATGCAATGACGAAGGTAAAGCAAAAATGCAAAACCCTAACGAAAAATGATAAGCAAACATGAATGGAAAAATTTATAGGTAGGTGAAAATGAAAAATGGAACAGAAAAATTAATAGAACAAAAATAAATCAAAAACGAATACTTCAAAAAGAACCTCCAAAAAAAGAAATCTAATCGCACGCACTTCAATGTGCCCTTTATGCCTTAATGTCCCTTACTTAACCTGGTTTCTATAGCCCTAACTTATGCATACGAATACAAAGCAAACTTATGTATAAAGAAAAATAACACAGTTAACAATAGGAAATAATAAAGATTCAAATTAAGACGGCTCGTTGGGTCCTGACCGTAGTGTACATGCAGTGTATCTGGTGGGCTTGGAGAACGGTTGTGATGGCTGTTGTGATAGTTAAATTTATGTATATTCGTGTTGCTGTGGTGTGATGGTGATTTATCGTTGTTATTGTTGTTGTTGCTGGCCTCCGTGCCGTCCCTTCTGGCCGGTATACCCGTAGCTCCCTTCGGCCGGCTTTTGAATTGTGTTTGTTGTTGTGCTGTTATTTCTTTAGGCTATCAGCTCCTTGGGCGTTGCGCCACAAAAATCCCGTGCCCTGCGGGTACTCCCGGTGGCGGCGCGACCTGGACTCCACCAGAAAAAAGTACGACACAAATTTCAGTAACAAGTATAAAAAGGGACAGGAGGAAATATATTTAGGTATATATACATTTTATTTTGCACAAACATAGATGCACATACCCCCACATATCTGTGTGTATATGCATCTACGTGGATGCAGTTTTGCTATTAGGGAAAGTTACCTTTTTGGAAAAGCTTTCACACAGGCGTACAATATACCATTCGTTTTCCCGCATTTACACCTACACACTCATACACTCGCACAACATGCTAATATGGTCCTTTCTTACTAACATAGATATAATGCTGCTAGGCGTTCAGCAACATTACCTCTGTTACAGTGTTCTGTTGCTAACAGCAAGCAGCCATGCTATCTACAGCTGTTAGCACAAGCAATGTTGATGAAGCCTTGCTGCACTACATCCATGTTAGATACTTGACTAAAAAGAGTTTTAACGCAGCCTGGCACTCAAGATTTCCTGCGTCCAACGTGTGGCCTCTACCCACAACTCAATGCCGGGATTAATCTAATGAATGGACGTACATGTTAACTATTTACAAACTAAATCACAGGGCTATTTCTACTCCTTATATACTACTTAAGCTATATCAATGGGTACGCATATACTCTAAGTTTCTAAAAGTAAAACAAAGAAAATATCACAGATAGAAAGCTAAAACTAGTTAATCACAGTATAGGTGTTAGTCAAGTAAATAAAAAAATAAAAATAATTGCAAAAATAATCAAATAAATAAATTCATACGTCAGTTAGCAAAAAAAAAAATGGAAAAATTAGTAAAATAATAATAATTGCTTATGTCAGTTAGTAAAAAAAAGAAAAATTTGTTAAAAATAATAATTACATGCGTCAGATAATAAAGAAATAAAAAAATAAAAAAAGTTTGATAATTACGTGCGTCAATAAATAAACAATTGACAATATAAATAACCAATGACAAATACATTCATACACAAATACAAACACAAAAATGAAACATAAAACATAAGGACTAACACTACCGAAAAACATGTATCTATTTTGCGAAGATGTCCTTAGCGTGGTATACGCCGATCTTTTTTCCATTGCTATCGCCAAGTTCGTACATAGAATTTCCCATGATATTTAGGACTATGCACTTGACTTGTTTTGGTGCTAATTTGGCGTTATAATTCTCGATTTGGGAGCTTTGTTTAAAGTTTCGGCGGTACACCACATGTCCTATTTGAAACCTAACATCTCTACTTCTTGTATTGTAAACTCTTCTCATGGGCCAACTTCAGCTCATTCATAATTTTATCTCGCAAAAGCTGCAACTTGTCATTAGTATTTACCACTTCGACATCAGCATCTTTCATGTACCCAGCTTTCGGTATGCAGCATGCTGTATCATAGGCATACCGAACGTGGCATAGTACGGCGACTTGTTGATAGCTGAATGTGCAACGCTGCGTAGGGCAAATGCGGCATCAGTAACATATCTATCCCAGTTTTTCTGGTTGTCCTTTATAAGGGATCGGACGATCTGCAACAAAGATCGATTTACCCTCTCCGCAGCGTTACCCTGAGGTGAATAAAATGCCGTCTGTATATGTTTTGTGCCGTACTTTTCTAAGAAATTCTTAAACATTTCAAAAACAAACTGTTTTCCATTGTCAGAATGGACATATTCGGGCACGCCGAATATGTGGAAAACATCCCTTTCTAAAATCTTTATTGCAGCAGCTGAAGTTGCCTTTCTCATTGGTTCTAAAAATACAAATTTTGAAAAATGACAAAGACGTAAACATTAGCATCACTACTACGAGGATAAGGAGCCATAAAATCAATAAACAGACGTTGGAAAGGTCGTTCGGCAAGTTTTTGCTTTCCCATCAATGGTTGTCTGAATACATTTTGCGTTTTGTTTATCTTACAGGTTTCGCAATCTTTAACATGCGCGCACACATCAGATACCATGCCTGGCCAGTAATATTTTTGACGTAGTCGGGATAGAGTCTTATGTATGCCGCCATGGCCAGCAAAAGGTGAGCCGTGAGACAACTCCACCAGCCACGGTCGCAATTCCGACGGAACCCAAAGCTTCCAGGTCTGGTCCGCTAGAAGATCGTCACCCCTGTCAAATTGTGTCCGTTTGTAAACGTATCCGTCCGATAGACATAGGTCGGGGAGATTTTCTTGATTTTCCGTCAACGTTTTTCTAAGCTCCTTGTACTCCTCCGACTCAAAGTACGGTGACTCAAGGCATATGTCTATCGCACGGTCGTTCATCTGTATTTCGTCCATATGCATCCGTGAAAGTGTGTCTGGAACCACGTTCTGCGCACCTTTTCTGATATCATATGCTTGGAGTTTCAAACTCAATGAAAGGTCTTTCAGATTCATAAGATCTGTAATGATGGTGAACAGGGTCCCCTCCACACATGGGCGAAATCGTTTTACGCTCCCTACTGCGGCGTCGCACTCTAGTTCGGTAATTCTGTAGTTTTTCTGTGATTTGTTCAGTTTTGCCGACACGTAGGCAATAGGTCTTTCGTTCTGGTCATCGTCCAGCTGAAACAACTCCGTCTGTCGATGCGTCGCATTGAATGTAAAAATGTCTAGTGAAATCAAGCTCTGTTTGAGCTTTTCAAACGACTTCATAGCTCCGTCCGTCATTGTAAACTTCTTAATCGTGTCTTTCTTGATGCAGTCGTGCAGCGGCGCTGCAGTAGTCACATAGTCCTGTATGAAACGTCGGTACCAGCCAGACATACACAGGAACCGTCGTAGTTGCTTCGGGGTTTTAGGCGTAGGAAAGTCTCTCACAGCTACAACCTTATTGGCGTCTGTCCTAATACAACCATCCCCGATTACGGACCCAAGAAATCTCACCTCTTTATAGCATAACTTGCTTTTTTCCACATTGATTGTTAGCCTTGCCTCTCTAAGACACCGAGCGACCCTTTCCAACAAGCACATGTGAGACGAAAAATCTATTGAACAAACTAACAAATCATCAAGATAGACAAAGACACATTCACATAAAGTGGCCGGAATGACCTTGTCCATAAGACAACACATTCTTTGGGCTGCATTGCACAACTAGGGATGTAAACGATACATCGATGTTTTCAAAACATCGATGTTATCGGACGAAAATTCGATGTTTAGCATCGATGTTTGAAAATTACTCAGTATCGAAAAATCGCCGATACATCGATGTCAATCTTGACGATGTTTCAACATCGTCGTCCCCAAAGTGTCTTTGATTGGCGCCAGTTTAAATTTGTATTCATTTTTATTTTATAAAGTTGCACCAAATGGACTTACAAAGAGTAAGTGGCTCAAAAGATATAAGATAAAAAAAAGTAGCATTTATTACTTTTCTTTTCGACAGTTTTTCCAAAATCAATATGCCAAATAGAAGTAAAGTGTGGCGCTATTATAAAAAATTAGGTTCCAGCTAAGCTAGGTGTCAACTATGCAACAATATTCTACGCACTTCAGGCAATACGTCGAATTTACGTTGTCACTTAGATAAGATCCACTGTCAGGAATTAACTCAAGAGTCGGAAGAAGACCCTCAGCCTACAAGAAGGCAAACAAACATTTTTGAATTCGCCGCTGAAAATCCGAATTGTCTTTCTGAAGTCCAGGAGCCAAACATCCCTACAACATCTGAAAACTCAAGTAAAGAAAGTCAACCAACATCTGAAAATGCTATATGTACAGAGTTCGCTCAACCCACTGTAAATTCCATGTTCGAAAAAATTAAGAGCACTTCTAGCAAAGATGGTGCGCGACATCAAAAAATAACCGAAGCAATCGTTTACTTTATTGTACTTGATAACAAACCTTTCTCAGTTGTGGAAGGCAAAGGCTTCTTACAGCTCATGAAACAAACCGTGCCACTTTACAAAGTTCCCACTAGAGAAACATTTAAATCTCAAATAGATGAAAAATACATGGTAATTTCAAGCCTTTTTAAGCAGTCGCTCCAGAAAATTGACTATTATTCTCTCACTTATGATGTGTGCACCGAAGAAATGCAAACAAAGTCATTTGTTGGTGTCACAATACATTTCTTAGAAAACGTTAAACATGTAAGTGGAACGATCGGAATCTTTGAATTAACAGAAAGTCATACTGCGGAGTACCTCAAAAAAGAGTTGACACATATATTTAACTAGTGGGGAATACGCTATAAAAAAGTTATGGCTGTGGTATCCGACATTGATAGCACAATGCTGAAATTAAGTAGAGAACTCTTTGGGGAAAAGAAAATAATTTCATGTTTTGCACATTCTACTAATCTGGTTGTAATAAATGCTATTGATAACTCGGTCGATGTATCTTCTGTAATAACACATGTTAGGAGTATTGTGAAATATATAAAACGATCCGTTAATGCTAGTGATGAGCTGAGAAAGAAGCAAAATAAAGCTGGAGTGCCCGAAGGTAAAATTATGATTCTGGATGTGAAGACGAGATGGAACTCGTGCTTTTACATGCTTCAACGATTCGTTGAGCTACCTGGATTTATAACAGATATATTGCTATCCCGGTCAGACGCACCCCCCATGGTTTCTGAAAATGAATTAGACGTGATAAAAGAAACGATTCAATTATTGCAGCCTTTTGAAACAATAACAAAGGAGTTGTCCGCTGAAAATAACGTGACTGTAAGTAAAGTAATACCACTAGTAAATTCTGTTAGAGACGTGCTTCGAACTCAAGCTACAAAACATAATTGCACAACTCGACTCAGAGAGGACTAACAGATGGACTTGGGGCGTTGGAGTTGACGAGGGTTTGATGCTGGATTTGGGATTGGGGTCTCCCATTGAATGCTTCTATTTGCACGTCGTTTATCTTTTCTTGTTGCTCGAAATGCTCGAAACCTATTTCGTTTACTGCCCTACTCCTACTCTTATTTTCCTTAATGAGTTTTTCGGCTCTCCTGCACTCAGTCTTGAGCTCCGCCAGAGAGTCCATTTTTAGGGCGAAGGTTAAGTTGGCCAGGTACGGTTTGAGATTTCCCTTAATTATGCCAACCAACTCCTTCTCAGGGATTCGCGTCCTCAAACGGAATGTAATGTCGTGTATCTCACCTTAGAAGTCATCGAAAGTTTCGCCGGGTTGCTGATTCCGTTCCATTATTTCACGGATTATTTCATAGTCGGAATCGGCGGTCTTAAAGTGGCTCAGCAGCTCGGCTTTCAGTCCGCAGTACCCAAAATTGGGATCGTCGGAATGATCCTCGAGCATCTACCAATACCACTTCAAGGCACCGCCAAAAACCAGACAGTGAAAGTCCGTGAAAAACTGGAAGTGGGAGATGTTGTGTTTTTCCCGCATTCTCTCAATCTAGCTTTTTCCACCTTGGAGGTGCATTCGGGTCTCTTGTGTCGTGTGTCCCCAGTGAGGCCCGGTTAATTGAAGGCCCACTGGCACGATCAACAGCTCCACCAGTTTGACGTTCTGGAGTGGACGCTCCGGTTGGTTGATTGCCCAGGGGATGCAGGTTCCCAACGTTGGTTTTGATGCTCCTCACTTCGGTCGCTGTTTGAGACACCATGTCTTGCTGCTGCGCATCATCGCCATCATTCGGCTCAGTTGCTCCCCGTTAGACATGGCGTTGGCATTCTCATTCACAGGCGGATTTCTAACGCTGGGACCCGAAATGGCTTGCTGTGCCTCCCCCGGTGCAATACCGCCCCCCACAGATCCCACCTCTTCAGTGTCGGACATTTGACGCACGAGATCGATCTTTGCGGAAAAAATCAAACTATTATCTGACTCGTTAAATGACAGTCCGTTAGCGAACGTTGCCCTCTGGATACGTTCGGGATCAATAGACGCAAAAATCCGGGAAGCGCACCTATTGAAGTAGTCAGTCGGGACAAAGTCGACTGTACGCAGAGTCCCCGTGTCAATTTGGTTGAACACAGACCCAACTATTTGATTTTCGAACGCCCTCCTTTCGACTGGCTACGAGTAACCCGCCTATTCGCATCAAAAACCCCTAGACCACCAAGTACCCTGTCCTCCAATACCTTATCTGTCTCCTTGTCCTTGGCGGACTACTAACAACGAACTAATTAATAAAAGCATTCGTTTATGCAACTCACCCTAATGTATTTAACAATACTCGTGCAAAACCAATAGTGAAAAGCAATGAATATAGAGATGAACAAAATCGGCTTGTATTTCAGAAAAAAATTTCAAATTCAAAGAGGGTATTAGAATTAGGCTAGTAATTCAATTATTATTCACAAGTATATATGTGTTAAACAAAAGGTTTCAAAATTAAAAAAAAATATAATGGAGAAAGTATTAAATTTAAATAATAAATTTTGCATAAAATTGAGAAAAAAACTTAATAATAAAAAATCAAATCCACAAGATATATTACATATTATATAAAAATTCAAGTATCCATTCTTTTATAAATTCTGTGTAATATTATTATAGATACGTGTGTTCATGTATGTGTTTATGTATACGAGTATGTGTATATTTCGATGTCCTAACAACTAATTTGTAGAGTCAGAACTAACTCACTATAATCCCAAAGAAACTATGCTAATTTATCCTAACCGCAACCAAAGAAAAAAAGTATACAAATATAATATTAACAAGTAAGGAAGTCTAAGTTCGGGTGGAACCGAACATTATATACCTAGTAGTGATCTATTATGTCATCCCAATTTACGCAGGTCTATTTTATTACAGTAACACGCCCACATATTTTGTGTTTTGTTTTGCTCTCGAACCTTCACGATAGGCTCAGGAGTTCGCTGCGCACGACACAGTCCGTATATAGCTTTTGGAAAAGCCCCCAGGTTATATAAAGCTGCAGTTCGGTATAGTTAGGAGTTTATTTGGTTCAAGTTAATGACATTTTATATATAGATGTTTTCTATGTATAAAAACGTCAAAAGAACTTCTACCGGGTTTGCTAGTATGTTATAAAATGGCGAAAGCAAACAACGAATTTCAGCATTCTTTTGTAAAACTGAGAGACTATTTTGCGTTCAAATAGACAGATGGACAGACAGACAGACGGACGGAGAGACGGGCATGGCTAAATCGACTCAGCAAATCGTGCTGATCATTTTAGTGAACTTTTCTATTCTTGGTCTCATATGTGCATACATTTAATGTGTATGAAAGATATGAAAATCAAAAAAGATATATAACTTCCCTATTGCAGTGGGCTATTAACTACGTGCCCGAATGTTTTGCTTGTGTGTTTCCCGATTTGGCTGATTTTTGGCAGGAGCATAATACATACTACTGAGAAGCAGCTAACCAATTTTCATTGAAATATCAAGATTTAATTATAAGCGATTGCCTTTGAAAATAGCAGAAATTTTGTGCTGAAAAGTGGGCGGTGCCACGCCTACGTCTTCAAAATTGACAAAATTTTTTTGCGGCCGAGTTTTGCTAAAAAAGCTTCTTATGTGTGCAAAATCTGATTGATATAAATTGCTTAGTTGTAGAAATATCGCTTTTTAAATTTTACAAAAAAAATTTTCAGAACTATGTTGAAAAACTGGGCGTGGACATTAACCGATTTCGCCCAATTTTACAACAAATAGTAACCTTTACATATAGAACATTATCACCAAATTTCGTTTCGACAAGTCAATTTTTGGCGGAGTTATGGCATAGAAAGTTTTGTAGAATAGTCCACTATAAAAGGGGCGGGGCCACGCCCATTTTCGAAAATGTTAAGATTTTGGATTTCTTTGTTTACGGAAACTTCAAAAGTGAAATATAAATGATTTAAAGCTATTTTTCGCAAAGTTATTGCCTATTTAATATATTTACGATCCTCCTCAAAATCTTTCATATAAAAGGGGGCGTAGACCTTAACCGATCCCACCCGTTTTTCCTGGAACATTCCTTGCATACCTGGAAACCTGCGTGCTGAATTTCGTTTCGATATCTTGAACGGTTTTTGATTTATGATTAATATTATTTCTAAATTTGATTTAATCAAAAGTAGGCGGTGCCACGCCCATTTCCAAAAATTTCTTGAAAATTTTATTTTATGCCTCAATCTCAATGTAGTTACCAAATTTTATCCTTATAGGTGTATTATGTACTGAGTGATTATTTTTTGTGCTTTCGAAAATATTCTATATATAAAAAGTGGGCGTGGCTATCATCCGATTTCGCCCATTTTAAATAGCGCTCGGAGATGATTGCCAAGGAAACCGCATACCAAATTTCATTACGATATCTCAAAATTTACTCAAGTTATCGTGTTCACAGACGGACGGACGGACGGGCATGGCTTAATCAATTTCTCTTTTCGTCCTGAACATTTTGATATATATAAGTCAATGTCTATCACCATCCGTTTATGCAGTTACGTACTGCCGTTATGCGACTAAAGTTAATATACCTTGTGTGCGTAGCACTACTAAAGTATGTTTACAAAATAACAAAGATCCTTTAACTACTAGGTAGAATAGTGTAGAGGGGATAATTCAACTTTATGCTCTACTATCCTGCAGACCGTTGATTAGAAAAATAAAAAAATAGTTGGGCTTAGTTTAAAAACAAAATGCACCAGGGATAAAAGGCAAACTTTTGTTCAAGAAAAATAGCAAATAATTTAGATTATATGTATTGGTGTGTGTAGTGCTGCCTTGGCGAAGGTTCTGTGAAGGCGATAAGCCCGAATCTATCCATCGTCGTGTCCATTTTCGGTCCTCGTACTGCCCTTTTAGATGTGGCACCACACGCCCGGTGACGAATCACTAAGTGTAGATGCCACACCTCCCTCCTCTCATCGTGGCGACTTATTGCAAACCTCACTTACCGGTAATGTTGGATCACCGGTAAGGTAGCTTAAACAGGTCGTCACGATCTCCTACCTAGCTTCCGTCTTTAGCTGTGTGCCATACCAAGTACCACCTACTCAGATTAAAATCCAAGCAGGGAACCCTGGTATGTTCACTCAGCTTCCTCCTACTCTTTTTGTAGTGATACCATAAGCTGTCAGGATAAATCCCAATAGCGTTGCCATCATGACGTTCCCTTTCCAAAGTCAAACATGGGAAACAGAAGTGAAAAGAAGAAATAATGGAAAGTTAAAGGCAAAAGAAAATGAAAATGAAGTATTAAAAGCATTAGAATGTAGAAGTAAATTGTGGTAAAAAGAAGTAAACTAAATGGGCTATTACCGTTGGGCGCCATTGTTATGTAGCTGGGAGATTGTTGGGTGAGGAGCGGTGGCAAGCAGGTATGCTTGCATCCCAGGCTAGCCCGTCAGCGTGGGGCAGGGTACTTTCTACCAACCTCCCCTACAGCCACACGAACAAAAAAGGGGTTCATACCTGCATGTGTTGGAAAGAATGTAAAAAGGTTAGATAGGTTAGAATATCAGAAAAGGGAAAAAAATCGCTAGTGGGGGAAAAAGTGTAGATATAAAGGAGAGGCCCACTTACGCTTGGGCACTGTGCTGACCCCTAAATACTTACAGTGCCCCCAATCCTGACTTAGGTCTATCTTACGGTCACTTCGTCATTTTCCCTAATATTCACCATCACAAGCTCAGCACCCACACCAAAATTAAAAATTTAACCTTGCATCTTAGCAAACAAAAACCTTATTTCAGCCATTCATTATAATCTTATAACTTTAAACGAGTTATTCTTGTATATTTGTATATTTGTATACTTGTATATTTGTATACTTGTATATTTGTATACTTGTATATTTGTATACTTGTATATTTGTATATCCACTACTATCTCAGTGATGACTTAACCGATTTGGATGAAATTTGGTATATGGGTAGTATCCTTTGTTTTACGATTTTCTACTTTAGTGTTGCCACTTGGGGTGGTTCACAGGGTTGCCACCTGTATAATTTTTTGTTTAAATACTAAGCAATATATGGGAATATGGGAATCAAATGAAAGGTATTTTAGGCCGTACACCAACCATAGTATTTTAGAGTAGGGTTGCCACCTAGGGTCGCCACCTGACCGCATTTTATTTATTCCTTCAGATATCGACCACTATCTCGGAAACGGCTAAACCGTTCTTGCTAAACGTGCGTGCTTATGTATAAAGATGTATGATAGATTATTAAATCAACAAAAAAAGTGAAAAGAAAACAATGTAAAGCAAAAATAAATATATGCAAACTTATCGACTAACAAATATGAGATTTTTGCTAACCCAAATAAATATCTATACGTGTATACAAATTCAACTGGAATTCAGAAAATAAAAAAAGTAAAGTTATGATACTTCCTAATGTAGGTTTAGATGATCTCACGATCAGCTTCTCAACCTGTTCCACTGACCTAGTTTTAAATTTCAAGTTCGAGGTAAGAAAAAAAAACTTAATAAAAAAAAATTGCGAGAGTGTAGTTATGTATGTGCGTGTGATTGTATAGGCGTATAGGCAAATTTATGTCTGTACATATATTCTTTCGTTTTTGTCCACTCCTACTCTAAATATCTTGCTGAGTAGGAATTGCTAGTGAATATATGTACATACATCCAACATATATCCGTCTATTAATTGTCATTCACCAAGTCACTGGCTCCAATGGCGCCACTGTAGGTTACCTGTGTTAAAAATAGAAAAAAAGAGAAAAAGGCATATATGCTCAACCAACTACGCTCGATCATGCGCACAATGATCGCTGTCTAGGTATTGCTCAGCCAGATCACTCGCTTGTGATCTCGGCTTTCGAGCTGCTGTTTAGTTCACTACACTGCCGCCTCGGATGCACATGCAATGCAAAACTTCCTTTGGCAAAAAAATCAATCTGCTATATGGAATCTCAAACTTGGAAAAACTCGTATATCCGAGATGCGGACCTTCGAATTAGGATAGGGTTGAGACGGCAGGCATAGGCAAAGATAAAAATTAATTAAAATTGTGCTAAGTTGTGGAAAACAAAGATAAAAAAGGTAGGCGTTAAGTACTAAGTAGCCAATGCAATGGCAAAGGTAAAGTAAAAATGATAAGCAAACATGAAATGGAAACATTTATAGGTAGGTGAAAATGAAAAATGGAACAGAAAAATTAATAGAATAACAATTAATCAAAAACGAATATTTCAAAAAGAACCCCCAAATAAAAAAATCTAATCGCACGCAATTTAATGTGCCCCTAATGCCTTAATGTCCCTTACTTAACCTGGTTTCTATAACCCTAACTTATGCCTACGAATACAATGCCAACTTATGTACAAAGAAAAATAACACAGTTAACAGTATGAAATAATAAAGATTCAAATTAAGATGGCTCGTTGGGCCCTGATCGTAGTGTACATGCAGTGTATCTGGTGGCTTTGGAGAACGGTTGTGATGGCTGTTGTGATAGTTAAATTTATGTATATTCGTGGTGTTGTGGTGTGATGGTCATTTATCGTTGTTATTGATGTTGTTGCTGGGTTCCGTTCCTTCCGTTCTGGCCGGTATACCCGTAGCTCCCTTCGGCCGGCTTTTGAATTGTGTTTGTTATGTGCTGTTATTTCTTTAGGCTATCAGCTCCTTGGGCGTTGCGCTACAAAAATCCCGTGCCCTACGGGTACTCCTGGTGGCGGCGCGACCTGGATTACACCAGAAAAAAATACGACACAAATTTCAGTAACAAGTATACAAAGGGACAGGAGGAAATATATTTAGGTGTATATACATTTTTTTGTTTGCACAAACATAGATGAACATACCCACACATATCTGTGTATATGCATCTACGTGGATGCAGTTTTGCTGTTTGGCTTGCCAGGGAGATTAGCCATGAAACAAAACCAGTCTCGCCTTAAAGCATGCCAGGGTCCGTCTAGCGGGGATAGGGCTTACTTACCGGGATTTTCCAAGTTTTTGGGTGGGAATAAAGGTGTTGGTTTTGCGCGTTCCTGGCGTGTTTCTCCAGATTTGAACTTCAGCAACTTTGCCTCTGTTACAGTGTTCTGTTGCTAACAGCAAGCAGCCATGCTATCTACAGCTGTTAGCACAAGCAATGTTGATGAAACGTTGCTGCACTACATCCATGTTAAATACTTGGCTAACATTGTGATATGTTGCCAATATAGTGAAAGGCTGTCGTTACAGATGGCCGGCTTCTACGCTATTCAACAATTCACGATTGTACCGCCGATTGGAGGCTGGGGAATTCAGGTTCCTTGGCACTCATCCATGAGTGCTATTTAAAATGGGCGAATTCGGATGATCGCCACACCCACTTTTTATTTATAGAATATTTTCGAAAATACAAAAAAAGTGATTATTCAGTACATAATACACTTATAAGGACAAAATTTGATTTATTTTGTTGTGTTGATCTTCCGACAGGGTAGTAAGTTGATTTTTGTTGGATGTATACATCAACTTAAAGGCAGAAAAGAAATTTTTTTATTAAGTCAAATTTAAAAATAATATTAATCATAAGTCCAAAACCTTTATATAGTATTTATTTGTGTATTTATATTAATACAAAGTATGTTCCGGAAAAAAAATTGCGAAATCGGTTAAGGTACACGCCCCCTTTTATACGAAAGATTTTGAAAAGGATCATAGATATATTTAATAGGCAATAACTTTGCCTACAAAAGCTTTATATACTTTTTTTCACATTTAAAGTGTCCGTGAGCTAAGATAGTCGAAAACATAAATTTTTTAAAGTGGGCGTAGTCCGATCCTTTTATAGTGGGTTATTCCACAAAACTTTGTCTGTCATAACTCCGGCAAAAATTGATTTCTCGAAACGATATTTGGCGAAAATGTTAAATATATAAAGGTAATGGTTGTTGTAAAACTGGGCGAAATCGGTCAACGGCTACGCCCAGTTTTTTAACATAGCTCTGAAATATTTGTTTGGAAAATGTAAAACGCAATATTTCTATAACCATGCAAGCTTTATCAATGAGATATTGCACGCATAGTACTCTTTTTAATCAATACTAGACCGCAAAAAAAATGTCGTGGATTTAGGGAAAGTAGGCGTGGCGCCGCCCATTTTTCAGCATAAAAATGTTGCCGATTTCAAAGGCAATTGTTTGTAGTTTTAACTAGATATTTCAATCAAAATTGGTCAACGGATTTTCAATAGTAGTAGTATACTGCTGCCAAAAATTTGACAAATCGGATAAAATGCAAGGAAAATATCCGGGAAAGTGTTTAATATCCCACTGCAATAGGGAAGTTATACATTTTTTTTGATTTTCATACCTTCCATGAACATAAAATGTTTGCAAGTATGAGAAGAAGAAGAATTTAGCCCATTATTAGGTATACTGAAATGATTAGGACGATGAGCTGAGTCGATTTCGCCATGTCCGTCTCCCCGTTTGTCTGTCTGTCTGTCCGTCTTCCTATTTGAACGCAAATTTTTCAAATATAAAATGTGCATGTATTGGTTTTTTGAAAAGTTGTTGGTAGGGAAGCTATTTATGTACAAAGAAATTAATGGAGGCAGCCGTGGTGTGGCGGTAGTGTTGCCGGCCTACCACACCGAAGGTCCAAGGTTCGAGTCCTGGGACAGGTAACATCAAAAGTGAGTTGACAAGGTGTTTTTAAAAGGGGTCGCCCCTCGGCAGTGGTTTGGCAAACTTTCCGAGTGTCCTTCTGGAAGGTTTCTTAGTAAAAGTTCATCTCCTTTGTAGATGCCGTTCGAAGTCGGCAAAAATCTTTAGGACCCGCCAATTTGTAAGAAAAAATTTAAAACGGCACACCGCAAATTGGAAGGGAAGCTCGGCGCAAAAATCTCTTAGGAGGTTTATGATGATATACCTGTTGCATATCGCGCCATACATTTATATTTTTCTTAAATTAATTTAACCCTCAAAACTCATAACAGAAGTGTTTTTATTGAAAACAATCAGCTGGCTTTATAATACAAACTGAAAACTATTAAAATAGACCTGCGTAAATTGGTATGCCATAATAATTCAAAAGTAGGTATATAATGTTCGGTTCCAGCCGAACCTAGACTTCCTTACTTGTTTCATTTTAGTAAGAATATCTAACTGTACAATACGTGAGTGGTATTTTTCCTACTCTATTCAATCAAAAAACTTTAATTAATTAATTAAAATGATTATTAATAAGTAAAAACAATAATAATTTTCATAAAAATTCAAAAAGTGAAAAATTATTATTCTTGGCCTTGAGCTCGTTTCATGAATACTTGAAAATGTACAGGCCGTGAATCGGCAAAATTGTTGGTATAAAAAATCAATAACAAAACCGAGAGCACACGGTAAGGCAGTTCTGATGATAAAACAGATCTGTCAAAAATCCATCATGATCACACTACTAACTGTCAAATGGCGGAAGTGGTTCATGCATATGGTAAAAAGAAGAATAGAACTAGGAGTTTAGATGACATCAAAACCAGCGTATTGTTAGCTTAATGGTTAGCAATGCTTGCCAAAATTTCTCTGATGAGTGAAGTCTAGCAGCTTCCGAAATGGATCTATAAGAAAAGCTATGGCAGTTGTCTCTAAACATTTTTCCTACTCTATTCAATCAAAAAACTTTAATTAATTAATTAAAATGATTATTAATAAGTAAAAACAATAATAATTTTCATCAAAATTCAAAAAGTGAAAAATTATTATTCTTGGCCTTGAGCTCGTTTCATGAATACTTAAAAGTTAAAAAAATAATAATAAAAAACAATAAAAAGTTGAATCTAAAAAGTTTTAAAAGTATAAATTAAAACTAACAAATTTAAATAAAAGTTAAAAAAGAAAACAAAAAGTTCGAATATTGGAAAAAAAATTTACAATTTTACATAAAAGCTAGAAAAAATGAAAAGTTTCATTCAAACAAAAAGTTCGAATATTCTTAATAAAATTAGCAATTTTACATAAAAGTTAGAAAAAACGAAAAGTTACGTCGAAGCGAAAAGTTCGAATATTCAAAAAAAATAACAATTTTACATAAAAATTTGAAGAACTGAAAAGTTACATCGAAATGAAAATTTCGAATATTCAAAAAAACAATAAACAATTTACATAAAAGTTAGAAAAAATAAAAAGTTTTATCGAAACGAAAAGTTAGAATATTCTAAATAAAGCTAAAAATTTTAAATAAAAGTTAGAGAAAAAAAGAAAGGTTAAATCCAAACGGATAAATTCGAATAGCAAAGTGGACAATTTTAAATAAGAGTTATTAATAACTGAAGAGTTAAATCGAAACCATAAGGTGTTAAAACTGTGAAAAAGGAAAGGCCCGTGTCGTTACATTCGTATGAAAACAAATAAAGAAAAATTATTCTTGGTGTTTTTTCAAATATACGATATAGTATAATCGACACGTAGTGGCGCCTTTTGAGTTTTTTCTTTGCAAAATTCATAACTTTTGAACCAATGAAGATATTTTAAAAATTTAAAATGCAAATGAAAGCTAATTATTTGAAGTTTTATTGTGTGAAAGCTCAGAATGTCACAGATACAGGGTGCTTCTAAAAAATTCGTTAAAGTCGAAAATTTTTAGAAAAATGCAAAAACAAAATGTTTTTAGTAAAAAATAAAAAAAATAAAATAAGATTTGTCTTATAATGACGTATTTAAGCATTAAATAAGATAAAATAATGATTTTGATAAGATAGCGTGGCACTGCCCACTTATGACAAAAAGTTGTATCTAAGTAGTCACGTAATCAATAACTGCCAAAATCGAAAGACGTATTGTTTTTTTTAAATGGCAATACTCTTAAAAAACTCAAATGTCCGTTTTTGGTGCCACAATAACAAGGTGCTTCAAAATTCATTGTAAAATTTTACATGTTTTTTTTTTAACTTACAAGCCAAATATGTATTTTATTAATAACTAAAAGTTATTGAAAGTGGTTCAATGAAATTTTATTTGAGCTAAAGATTAAACAGCCAACGAATTTTGGAAAAGGGGAGTGGCACTGCCCATTTATGCTAAAAAGTTTGATCTTAGTAACGGCTTTACCAATTTGTACTAAACTCGATAGACATATTGATTTCTTTAAAAATTTAATACTCGTTTGAAGGCGAAATGCCTAAACTTTAAAATAAATTTGATAAACTATAGAGAAATGCAATAACGAAAATACGAACAATATTTTATAAAAGCGTGCAACTGTTAGCATATTCTGACGATATTGATATCATTGGCCTTAACAACCGCGCCGTAACTTCTGCTTACTCCAAATTAGAAAAAGAAGCGGAGAAAATGGGATTGGTGGTGAACGAAGCAAAACGAAGTACCTTCTGTCATCATGCAAAGAGTCAGCGTATTCGCGCCTTGGCAACCAAGCCACTGTTGGCAGCAATAATTTCGAAATAGTAAAGGACTTCGTTTACCTGGGAACCAGCATTAACACCAACAATAATGTTAGCCTAGAAATCCGACGAAGAATTACTCTTGCAAACAAATGCTACTTCGGACTGAGTAGGCAATTGCAAAGTAAAGTCCTCTCTCGACGAACGAAAATAACACTCTACAAGTCACTCATCGCACCCGTCCTGCTATATGGTGCAGAAGTGGACACTAACAGCATCTGATGAGGCGGCTCTAGGAGTATTCGAGAGAAAGGTTCTTCGAAAGATTTGTGGACCTCTACGCATTGGCGACGACGACTGCCGAAGAAGATTTAATGATGAGCTGTATGAGCTTTACGCAGATGCCGACATAGTTCAGCGAATTCAAACACAGCGGCTTCACTGGCTAGGCCACGTAGTGCGAAGCAGAGGAAGAGGGAGACCACCACTGCAATGGAAGGACCAAGTGGAGACCGATTTGCGATCCCGCGGTGTTTCCAATTGGCGCCAGTTGGCGCAACGAAGAAACGACTGGCGAGCTATGTTGGACGGTCAAAATCGCCCAGGCGGTTAGATGACCATTTAAAGAAGAATAACGAAAAGTATGTATTTATAAATTACTAAATTAATTAATTCTTTTATTTGAAATAAAAAAATTAACTTGTACATAGATATCTTATTTTTCAATAAAGTAACAAAATTGATTAGTAAATCTCTTTTTCATTGTTGTGATAAGAAGTGAGAAACTTATTTTATCTCAACATAGTTATCGTCACTGGAACATATATCTAACAAAGCAACCATTTCTGAGCTATACGCATCTGTAAGATTTTTTTGTGTTCTTACATACCTCATAGATGATATGACTGGATCAGAAGAGATAGCTAACATGTTGAAAAGATCTTCGTTTTGTCTAGCTCGTGATACTTTGCAGGTGTTCATATATATATATCTTTTATAGTCCTTGTTCTTAGATTCTTGAGCTTCTACAGACAATTCTCCTAATGGTAAGCACTGGTACTCTATTAAATCTTTGCCATGTGCTAAAATGTTATGTACCGTTGTTGTAAGTTTCTTCTCAGGATACTTTTGATGCAGCAACTCTGTAGTTTTAGATGCATATTCTCCAAATTTGGGTCCATTTACTGGTTCGTGGCAGTTTAAAATATTTAAAATTACTCCCAATCTTTGCACAATATCTCTATTAACCCTTGTTATGCGAGCAGTCACTTCATCGTTTTCAAAAAATCTTCTTGAGGAGTTACCATCATTTGTATTTCCGTATCCATACTTTGGACAGTCAACTCTAAGGCCAATCTCTTTATAGAATGCATCCTGAATTATTTTTTTTCTCCTGTTTTGTTTCTCCTTACATTTTGTATTGTCGTCGAAAACTTCTCCTTCTTGTGGTAGTGTATAAGCAAGCTTCAAACCAAATTCCATACATCTTATCCTAGCATGCAAAGGAGATATTCCTTACTCATAATTTAGTTCGTCAGTTATTGAATCATCAAGATTTTCAAAGTCCTTTTGGCTCTTCTTAAAAATTGGACATTTCATTGTAGATGTCGTATTTGTTATTAAGTTCAAAACTTTTATATCGACCATTGTTAGAAGAAAATCATGCTTCATTGTAATGACATTCCCCTCTTCAATTTCAATTATTGTTAGTTCTAATTTGGCAATTTGATTTTTTATATCACTCACTGCAGCTTTCATGAGTTCCGAAGACTCCTTCTCGTATTTAAATAATATCGGGCGGCACGCTATAGTTGATGACGGACGTGGATTTTCCAATATTCTGAAGCTTCGTCTTTTAGTCGTAATGGAACAATAGAATCCATAAACATATTACTATCTGTAATTGTTTCATCGCCTACATTTATTCTTTGTTTATATGCGCTTTGTCCTGATGATCCATCACAGCCCCACTTAGTTATCAATGCTAGCTCCTTTGGGAGTGATTTCAACTTTTCTTCAGTAGAACTTTGAAGGAGTCGTGTAGACGTATGATCCATTAGGTTTTGTAGCTCAATTTCAGCTAACAGATCGGTTATTTTGGGACTTAGAGGAACTGCTTCTTTCTTGGCTTGACTAATTTGTTTGTATCCAGGTGAAATATCGGCATTACGTTGCAATAATGACTTACGAAATATAATATATTTTTTCTTCGCTAAACCGAGATCTATAAACAACGCCAAAGCTTCTTCGGGAGTGTATTTCCTAGGTAGCGCATTTGGTGGTGTGGGAATGCTGTTTTTGATCCTCATCAGTCGCACTGGACTTGCTACCGCAACTGCTTCTGTTATATGAGACTTCACGTTTTCTTCGTCTTTTTTATATTTAATAGCCAGTGCTTCTGAAAGATGAGTCGTGGCCATAGCTTTTGTGGCATCAGACAGCTTCCTTTTCTTTGTGTACGTAGAACACTCTTGTATGGGTTTTCTTGGTCTCCCTCTAGTTGGATTGGTTGACGTGCTAGGCGTTTCTTCGTTCAAAAAAGTTTTGTCAGCTAGCCACTTTTCATGCTTACTTAGAAATTTTGAATTGTTACGATAGACGTCCTTTCATTTTGTTTCTATCATAATGTATTGTAAACCAATTTTTTCTTCCAGGTCTTCCTTTTCTTTAATGCTTGTTTCACTCGCTAATTCTCTCATAATAGCCTCGACGAAGTCCCGTCTTGATTTAAACACCGCAAATAGTTTAGAGTTTTCTAGATACATATTAGAATTGACTTCAAGTGTATCTGACTAAATATTAAACTATGGACTATATTTAAAAATACTATTCACATTATTTAAGTAAACAGAATACTAAGTTCCTTAATCTCCAACAGACGAATGATAATGTGCATTGTATGATGTATAGCTTTATATACCTACTCAAATTATTAAAATGAATTTCAGGTATACAATTCGTAACTAAAAAAATGCATGTTGTTAACAAGTTCCAATAACAAAAACGACCTTACGGCCGTACTGAATTATATATACCTGCTCAGGCGCGTATTTATGCCCAAGGTTGTTTAACTTTAATAGATGTAAAAAGATTTTTGTTGGAACGATTTTCCGTCATCCCTTGTCAAGTTTGGTTTTGTGACAAACCGGTTTCGGCGTTCTGCCATTTTCAATGCCTAGTTTCGTTCTGCCGGAAGATCAACACAACAAAATAAAGATGTAAAAAGTGAAGTTGCAGCTGGACGCTGGTAGGCTTTATGAATTTAGGTAACTGAATATTGACAAGGCACATATTTGAACATTTTTTTTTTGTTTCAATCCTAAATTAAATTATCTTTAATTGCTAAAAAACCATTTTAAATACAACGAAAAAGAAGAAAAATTTCAATTTTCCCAACGTTGAAAATTGGTCAACTTTGAGCGGCTCTACCTGGTAAACTATAATTTTCTGTGAAAAAACAGTTGTATATTCTTGATCCCTGAAAAATTCTCTATTAGAAACATGTATTAGATTTAGCGAACGCTTTCATGATTTTTTTGATTTTTGCCATGCTTTAACGGCAGAGGCGCCACTGTGCGACATAAGCGAATCGCAAAAATTAACTTACGAATCATCGAAGGAAAAAATACCACTTCAGGAGTAGTGCCTAAAACCTGGAAAATACACCCGAGTTGTATCCAGTCAGTCGAATGGAAGCAGCCGCAGTAGCAGGAAAAGACGGGGTTTTAGTTTTTAGTTGTTAGATAAGAGGGGGGAAAAACAAGGAAATCTAGAAAACAACGTAAACTGAATTTATGTTAATAAAGAAATTAATATTATAAATTAGTCAGTAGAATGAAAGAAAAACAAAAACAAACCTGATGTAAAATTTTTGGAGCGAGTGACAGCAAAAGAGTGCACAAAAGAGTGAAGTTTTGCAGGTGGTGTAACGTACCAAACGTGCAAAAAGCCACATATGACGTTTCCACAATAAAGAAAAAAGGGTAAAAACCAAGACAAACGATAAGGCTTTGTTTATAATTGTTCGGGTAGGAAAGTGGTGTTAATAAAGAGTGGCTTCCTTGATATTTTTTTTTTGTGTTTTTGCTTTAGCTAACTGCCATCATCCCCATAACTGGCCAGAGGAAGGAGGATAGCTTGGCAAGTAATGTTATAACCACCATAAGTATTTTACCTTTGGGTTTCACCAACTGCACGAAAAACAATCGCCCTTAAAGCGGAAAAAAGTGAAATATTCTCGAGAATACTAAGCTGAACTGAGACATGTACGTATATAGTTATATATATTTCTATACTTATATATATACATAACTTCGTTGATTGCCGGAAAATACGCAAACTTAAAAATTCCTTGCTTAATAAAATAATGCCACCATCCTTAATAGTTAAATAATGCATATAAGTCATATTTTTGTTCCTACTTTGCAGGATACAATTGGAGATGGTGATAATAGTACAAGGACCCACGTTAGAGATCGACTAACTCGGCAGTATTTCCACAGCTTGTTGGTAGCTGGGTCCAACTAGACTTAAATGAAAACAAAGAGTAAAGAGATTATCTCGAAATCTTTGCTTTTATGATGTCACTTATTTTAAATAAATAAAAATCCTGGAATTCTACATTTTGTTCGTGGGCTTAGCGGGTGAACAAATTTTTTTTTTTGTTTTTCGGTACAACAATTAACCTTAAAGCAAGCCCAGAATTATCTTGAAAGCAATTCCTGCAGACTAAAGAGCTGGACCGGAAATAATCTAGATGGCCGTCAACCATCTTCAAAAAAGGATCGAGAAAAATTAAACATTTGGTCACACAGAACAATATCATTAAGCATTGACAAATTCCTTTGTTAACTCTTGTCCGGAGACCGATCAGAGGTGAATCATCACTGAAGAAACTGCAAATTTTCAAAAAACTTTCGTTAAAGCCAATTGAGTGGGAAGACGTTGGTAAAGGGAAAGGGCTAAAAAGGAGTAGGGAAGAGTTGACTAAGATCCTCAAATATGTATACATTAGACAAAATGCCCCTCAGGACAAAACATTCAGGTTTTTTATTAAAACTGGGAATCATACGTGTTTAAAAGTGTATGAATGCATTTTCTCCTATTTCGATGCCCGGTGAACTGGGACATTTGCGTTTTACACTCTCAATTTGTGCAGTCAGCAACTCAATTCGTAAACGGTGTTCTTCCAAACATTTAACTTGCACTGCAGACTTCTCCTTACGCTCTTCGCGCCACAACTGCAATTGCAGTTCATGTCTCTCAGCAGCTCGCTTTTCCTCGATATCAGTGTTCAAATGGTCTCTGTCTGCCTTACGCTTTTGCTTTTGTTTGCGCAACAATGAGTGCATTGGATTTGTAGGGATTTGCCTCTGCTGTTGTTCAATACTATTGTTATTGGAAACAGTTTGAACAATACTACTGTCCAGAGATTCGCGTTGCTTGTAATTTGAATCTCAGGGATATTTGCAACGGGAATCTCTCGGATATCTGCACGATTTATGTTAGGCTGCTCCGTGAGATCTACTGAGTTTGTATCGTTTTCGAATAACAATACAACTTTTTCGGTTATGTGGGAAAATAGCTCTTCTATGCCACTGCTGTCTTCGATGGTGCTAGGGTTCCTAGAAGCGGGTACACCTCCTGGATTCAAAAACAAGGTTTCGTCATCATCATCGGAATTTGGATCGAGACCTTCGATGGTAAGAGAAATTGCGGCGTGTAATTCCTGCTTCGACACGCTTATATGTTGGTCAATATCTGCTGAAGGTTTGCCACTACCAGTAAGATGACGAGCAAGCTTGTTGGCGGCATAGTCTTTGCGAAGACCGGCTTTAATATTCTTAAATTTGCTTGAAAGTTTCGTGGCATTGGAACTCATTAGAAAATCTACAGAAACCAAATTGAAAGAAGAACATACCTTGGCCGTCGATGACGAATTAACCTTACTTTCAATCTTAAGTCATGCTTCCTTTTTCTTCCCATTGTTTTGGGAGTTAGTTATTTTGTCCAGAAGTACTTTTCCGTGCTTCAAGACAAGTTCGGACAAAAGATTTTCCTCAGCTTCTGAAAATTGTGGTTCCGGATCATTGACCGGCTTGCTTTTTTCCTTGATTTTCTTCCATATTTCTTCTGAAAAATGAAAAAACAATTACAACGAGTAGCAAATCTAATTATTTTTTTGAATAAATCGGAAAAGTTAAGCTGCGATATAAATCTTCTAGACAATTTTACGACTCTGTCAACAAATTGGCCATAAATAAATTTTAATACCTGCATATAATTTGGTACTAACTAAGAAAATGTCGTAATTTTTGAAAACATTTTTCGGAACTGTGGAAAGGCAGATTTTTGTCCAGCGGGAGCTCTGCTTGAACTGCTGATAGAACCCGATAAAATAATTTGTTTTAAAATTCACGTACCAGGATTAAGATTTTAAAATCAAATTAATGTATCAGCGCCAGTAGCGCCAGCATCGGCACCAGCGCAACGCCACAAAGCCGCTGAGTTTTAATGTAAGAAGTTGACATTTTATTATTGTTTTTTTTTAGAAAATTTTAAAAATGTTGTCCGTTCGGCGGTTACTTTTAGAAGTGTGGCGGTAAAATATTAACTATAAAGCTGTGATAGCTCAAATGCCTCACCAAAATCGAATGCTGTTTTAGTTACAATTTGAACGTTCAACGATACAAGCTTTGTCTCGATTCTGCTTCCTTCTCTGATTGTTAAATAAATGCCAGGACATTGCAAGGATAACAAGGACATGGCAAAGTTGAGTGAGCTGAAGATCAAGCAGCTCAAAAAATAAGCTGGAACAACGTGGTTTAAATATAACGGGCAACAAATCTGAGCTATATTCATGATTGCGAGGCGCTTAGGAAGCGGAAGGAATTAAAGTTGACGATTATGTGTTTCATCTTGTGAAAGAAGCATCGACAAAATGGAAAAGAAGAAGGGGTCTATGATTCCAGCCGCAAGTGTGGACACAAACGCCTTGTTGGCTGTATCGACTCTGATGCCCTCAAGCATTTCAACACAGCTAGAAGAACGGAACCCACAGATTTCAGCTCTACTAGAAGACCAGGAAAAGCGTATTACATCTCGGCTGGAAGAGCAGGGGACACGAATGTCGTCAAAATTGGAAGCACAAGACGAGCGTATATTCATGCAGGTGGCACGAATGCCTTCGCAGCTAGAAGCACAGAAGGCGAGGCAGGAAAACTGATTCTGAGATATATGCTTTAAAAGATCGTATTTATGAGTTCCAGCTGAATCGTCCAACAGCCTCCACGAATACTCCAAAGGTAAAATCTGCGTCATTCGATGGTTCTGTTCCATTCCAGGTATTTAAGCTACAGTCTGAGAAGACGGCAGAGGTGAACAATTGGGGCACTGAAGATAAATTTGCTGTACTATTCGTGGCATTGAAGGGACCTGCAGCTCAAATCTTACAGACTATTCCTGACGGCGAACGCAATAACTATGAAGCATTGATTGGTTCAGTTGACAGACGAGATGGTAGCGAACATCGCGTCCGATATCGAGAGGTTAGCTCATCTATCTAATGCAGACACACCCGTAGAGTCCGGGACGATCAGACTTAGGAGGAGGGCAGTGTAGCGAATATTCTGAAGTGCGTGCCATCGCTAACTAAATTACTCTCCCCCACTGGAAACACAAGAGAGATGACAATGGCTTCACTTATGCATGTAAGCAAGAGAAAGAGATATAGCATTTGTATTTCCGAATAAGAGGCAGAGAGTAAATTCTGATAAACAACCAGTGTTCTAGAATGCAAGCACAAGAGCAATTTAAAAATGTAGATACGCTAGTTGGGCATACAAGCAAGGCGTGATGATCAGTTGATATGCAAGTGTTGTACAGTGAACTTACTATGGAGTTACCAAACTCGGGAATTCGTATTGCACTATTATTTGTAAATAAAACTAGCTATTTGTTACAGTATTTCTGCGTGTGTTTATTTGACTTTATATTGATCGAACTCAGGAAGAAATAGTCAAAGACTCATAGAATTCGTCGCAATACAAAATTTACCCGATTTTTGTATAAATCACGCAAGACAATTAAATGCGATAAGCACTTAACTCTATTCATCACCGGCACTACTTCGTTTATATATTTTACACGATTAAGGACCGTTTACTCAATGTCTGATTATGATAAACTTTATCACTTGATAACATAATCATGACTTGCCTCAGATGTCATTTTCGTTTACACAAAAGTCTGATAAAGTTGGTCATTGTGAACGTTTTTGGGGAAAAATTCAAAAAAGTTGCATTGTGAACGCATAAAAAGTGACAGCGGGTTTTGATTACAATTTTAAATGAAACCTTTTGGCTCACAAATTTCGATTGTGATATATCTTTATATGGATATTATTACATTTGTAAATTCTATTACCAGCAGAGTTTGTTAGCAAAACAATTTATCACAGAAGCAGATGTTTACTTTCAGATGTCACTTTTTGTTTTGATAAGCACATAATCAGATGTCCTTCCGTTGATAACTTTTATCAGAAGATATTCAGTGAATTGTTGCTAATCAGACATTGAGTAAATGGCTTTTGGGCCAACCTCTGATAAAGGTTTGAGTAAGCAGTTCATCAGACATGGAGTAAACGGCCCTAAAATATATAAAGCTTCAAATACAGAAATGCCGCTCCAAAAATACTGAGAGTAATCGCCCTGCGCTGTCATTTCTAAAATCACGCCCAACTATGAAACACCATAGGACATAGTCATAGTCAACTTTAAGTATGACTGAAGCATGACTTAAATTCAGTTGAAGCTATTTGGCGCAATTTTATATGGGCTATCTGACAAAAAAGCTTTATCTAAATTTAAGTCATACTTAATTTTGACTATAACTGCGCCAATAACAACGAGAACGAAATTGTTTGACATTTAAATTTTTCCTTATAAAGGGTGTTTTTTTAGGGGTATAGAACTTCGAATTGAAATAAAACACAAGAAAATCGGTTTAAGGTCCATCAATTTGGCTTTATTGGAAGGATAATTTTATGCCATTAATGTTTAAATATGATTTCGGGCATGTGGCCGCCGCGGCTGGCTCGAATAAAGCCAATTCTACAGGTCCAATTTTCAACCACTTTTTCGAGCATATGGGGCCGTATGTCGGCAATAACGCCACGAATGTTGGCTTCCAATTCCCCTAACGTTTCTGGTTTGTTGGTGTAGACGAGCGACTTCACATATCCCCAAAGAAAATAATCCAATGGTGTCAAATCACACGACCTTGGTGGCCAATTGACAGGTCCATTCCGCGAAATTATGCGCTCATCGAATGTTTCCTTCAATAAATCGATTGTGACGTGCGCTGTGTGGCATGTAGCGCCGTCTTGTTGGAACCACAACTCATCCACATTCATGCCATCCAATTCGGGAACAAAATAGTCGGTTATCATGGCTCTATACCGGTCTCCATTAACGGTAGCTGCCTCTCCAGCATTATTGCGGAAGAAGTATGGCCCAATGACTCCACCAGCCCATAGAGCACACCAAACAGTCAGTTTTTGTGGATGTAATGGCGTTTCAAGGGTCTCATGTGGATTCTCTTCACTCCAAATGCGGCAATTTTGCTTGTTGACGTAGCCATTCAACCAAAAATGAGCCTCATCACTGAACAAAATTTTGCGATGAAAATCAGCATCGAAATCAATCTCATTTTCGGCCCATACACCAAAATCACGACGCATTGCATGGTCTCGCGGCTTTAATTCTTGCACAAGCTGGATCTTGTAAGGTCGCAAGCCAAGATCTTTGCGCAAAATCTTCCATAAAGTTGATGGACAAAGCTCCAATTGCTGTGCACGGTGGCGAATCGATTCATTCGGGTCCTCTTCAACACTTTGCTCTACAGCGGCAATTGTTTCTTCGGTGCGCACTGTTCGACGTCTCTGCGGATGCGTATTATCACATAAAGTAAACGTAGTGCGAAAACGATCCATGGTTAACCGAATTAATTGCTCTGATGGACGATTATGTCGACCATAAAATGGACGGAGCTCACGGTAAACTTCGCGAACTGAACCATTATTTTCGAAATAAATTTGCACGATTTGCAAGCGTTGTTCTTTTGTCAACCTGTTCATGATGAAATGGCAAACCAAACTGAACATAAATGACATTAGAGTTGCCAGATTTGACCACAAAATGCCAGTTTTATCTCTATTCGAAAAACAAACCTGTAAAAAAACACCCTGTATTTGTAATAATAGTTTTTATTTAAAAAAATTAGCGCAGCGGGTTAGGGGTTTAGAATATGTCAGAGGTAAGCATATGACGCCTCTCAAATCTCATTACCCATCTCTCCTTCCATACGGAAGGAGGGGTGACATGACCTAGAAGGTTCTTTATGGTCATACCAAATCGCTACCACGACAGTCAGGCAGTACCGTAAGGGATTCATATCCGGCCAAGGACTGTCAGTTCGAAAGCACTCCCCAAAACCTTACAACAACAAAAACAACAACAACATCGCAGCAACACACTGAGTGGTTTTCCTTTCAAGGCAATGGCGTTACTCTTCCCATTCTCTCAATTCCTCTTTCTTCGTATATTGAACGAACACAGGGTTACCAGGAAGGGAAAAGCTTACAACGTTGCCACCTTAGGCGCATGTTTTGATAAAATTAGGATTGCCACTAAACTTACTTATTAAAACTCGGTCGTCCTGACAATCGATCGAATCGATCGATCACGTAACCGTTACAAATTTAAATAGCATTATGGTAATGTCAGTCGTCAATATGAACCTGATGAGCATAGGAATCTAAGTAGAAGGCGCTAGATTTGCGCCCATCCACCCACCCACCCATCATATGGAAGCGGTGCTACCTGGTAGTTTTCTATATCCCCAACCACGTGTCTGTCATTAGGTAGGACCTTATGTACTTGATAGGCCCTCTAAACTTGGGGACAAACTTCTTGTTGGTACCAATTGTTGAATCAACATTTCTAATCAAAACAAATTCTCTCTTTTCAAAGGTAGGCCCTATACTTTTCGGCACGATATTTTAAGGTCCTTTCCTGAGATTCTTTAATTGCTTGAGACGCTGTTGTCCGCAATCTCCAAACTTGTTTTCTAGATGTTCGGCGAACTCGTCTACTTTACGTCCTCGTTGAGGAACACCAAACAACAACATACTTGGAGTTTGCTTAGTACTTGAATGAATATAATTATTGATAGCATCAACATTTCTGTCAACATTCTCGCCCAATCAGAACGCTGAACTGCTTCAGTAAACATGCTCAATATTGTTCTTTTGCAAGTATGCACTGAATTCTAATGACGTAAAGCAAAGTGCCCCGATCACTTACAATACGTCGTGGGCGGCTGAAATAATCAAAATACTTATCTAAACACCAACAATCTTCTTTAGTATTAGTTGAGTTAACGGCATATAGTTTCACAAATTTCGTAAAACTATCCACAGCAGCCAAGATATGCTTCCGCTTGGAGATAACACTGGGAAGTCGTTCAAAATGTTCGATGTGCAAAGTATCGAACGGAATAGGTTTATTGGGAATATTATGCAACTTGCGGTTCTTAGTATGAGATGGGACGGAATGCAAAAGACACTTTTAACAAGTCCTAACGTAAGCCTCTATCTTCGTTTTCGTGTGAGGAAACCAATAATGTAGGAGTAATTGGTCAATACATTTGTAAACACCCTGATGACCTATCTTTGCACTTATCACACTAACCCACATTTCTTCCGGAACATAGAGTACCAGTTTGTTATGTTTATTTCTGCGGTACACTAAGCTATCGCTGAGCTCAAAAAACTTTACATTTTCCTCCTCAAGCTGGTTTTGCAACTGGACTATATTTAGGTCACGGTTTTGGGTTATCTGCAGTTGGACGTCAATGTCTGCGGAAATTATTTTTGCAGAAACCGGGTTGCGACTTAGCGCATCTGCGTATCCCATCGATACTCCGCTCCTATGCTGGACAGTATAGTTGTAGTTTTCTAACTCAAGTGCCCAACGGGCAATGCGAACATTACCACTTTTATTGTTTAACGTCAGTATCAAGGAGTTACAGTCCGTAACAATCCGGAAGGGTATACCCTCCAGATATGTTCGGAGCCGACGCAGAGAATATATTATAGCCACAGCCTCTAGCTCGAAACCATGATACCGGGCTTCAGCCTGTGTGGCACGCTTAGAGATAAAAGCAACAGGATGGAATTTACCATCAACCTGGCGTTGTAACAGCACGCTCCCGAAACCTATGACACTGGCGTCACAATAAAGCTCTGTTTCCTTATCCGTTTTTAACTCACATTTTTGCTTATGCAATAACCAAGGAATTCGATTTAGCGGTAGCAGAGTTGGCATTTCTTAAAGTTTAGCTCCAATCGAAATTGTGCTAATCTCCTCAACAGTCTCTATAGCAAAGTGAAATGCTCTAACAGTATTTCTGTCATTAAAGTGATATCATCCATGTAAAACACAACTAAACCTTCGTCAATAAACGGTCGAAGAACGAAATTAATAAACCTCTGAAATACCGCTGGCACGTTTTTCAGTCCAAAAAGCATACGGGTAAATTCGTACTGTCCCATGGGTGTTACAAAAGCGGTCAGTTTTACGGAATCTTCAGAAACTTTACTTTCGTGGAAACCACTTTTCAAATCCAAGGTGCTAAAATATTCCTTTCCCTCCATCCGTTCTAAACAATCCTCGATTAGAGACAAAGGATAGTTGTCACGTTCTGTTATCTTATTGAAGGCACGATAATCTACACACTTCCTTATTTCTCCAGACTTTTTCTCAACTAACACAATGGGGGAATCATAAGCGGAATCGGAGGATCTTATGTGTTTTCATTTAGGATATTCTTTATAATTTTGTTCAACCCTTGTTTGTCGTAATATGACAAACTTCTGGGACTAAACCTTAGAGGAATATATAACTTGACAACCTAATCTTCATTTCATAATCAAATAGTTTTTATACAAAATATTGCGTAGATATTCTACTTCACTTGAATTTAATTGATTAAAAATGTTGAGATGCGGAGAAGACAGACTTACTATAGCAAAAATGTCTGGTAGTGCAGAATTTTTATTCGAATTATTGCTAGTAGCAGCACTTTTCTCACAATAATCGGAAAGATCGATACTCTGAATATTTTGAACTAAATTGGACGGAATACAGCACGCGTTAGAAACATCTCGTAACAAACTCGGAACCTCTATTTGTTTATCAGAACTAATGACGGAACAGGTTTCGGAATGGTTCGGAATCGATTTGAAATTTCCTTTCACGACTTCATCAATATTCATTGGAGATCCCATTAATACTTCATCGGAATAAACTGAATGATTTTCAAAATCACTTAGGGTGGCCCAAATTCCACCGGCAACGGAATCAAAAACACTACGCAATATACCCCATTCAAATTAATTTTATTTGGATCATTTCCGAAATTCAATCCAATATTATTGTTTACAAAGTACAAAGAAGGAAACATATTTAATTGTATACCAAAAAAGTCCCGACCCAATAACAGATGAGTGAGAAGAAGCTCGTCCGCAACAACAAAAATAGGAAGTGAGTGTTCTAATCCACCAAATTTTAAATTAACGTTAACACGACCGTAGGAATAATCTTAAAGTTTCCGATATTTTGGTGTCTAGTAAAGCACGTTTTATTAGGCAAGAGTATTTCCGGAATTATTAAACGCTTTGCAAAACTAGACGGACTACCGGTATCAAATAAGGGCAAAAAGGCATTGTATTGCAGATTCAGAAGACACTTACCATATTAAATTCTGACAGTCCTCTAGTGGCCTCCTCTATTTCCATTTCATTTGTTTTTGGATCCCAGTCTCCACCCAACATGTAACTCGCTTTTCATTAGGCAACGGTGCTGGCTTTGGACAATCTTTTAAAATATGCTCACTGGAACCGCATCGGAAGCATGATCCTTTCTGTCTCTTTGGCTTGGGACATGCAGATGACAAGCGACCTTATTATAGCACTGAATTTTCGCTTCCACGGCAGTAGGATCGATTTAGCTAGCCGCCGAAATCGGTTTTAAATTTTGTGACGCCATTGCTCGCAATTGAATATACCCCGAGCCAATTGCTTCAGCTTCAATAGTAGTGGCAGGATACAACACTGCATCATGTGGTGAGTGGTCGCCTAATCCAAGGATGATATGTTGAACCACTTGCCCGCGAAGCGATCTCTTGCATTTGCCAAATGTGCCCAAGCATTCTGGGTTTTGATGAGTTGAACTTCGTATTTTTCAAAATGGCGATAGCTTTGGACACAGACTTCGCCGAACGTTTTCAATAGGGTTTGTTTAAACTCAGCAAAAGTGGTTGATTTGTCTACACGTAAAAATAGGGCATTTGGAACGTCATCGCACTTCTGAAGGCTATAATAATAGTTTTTATTCAAAAAATTAGCGCAGCAATACAATGAGTGCCTTCCCTTGCGAGTAGTAGCGTGGAATCTCCTGGCAATGGCATTACTCTTCCCATTCTCTCAATTCCTCATTCTTCGTTTATTGAACGAAAACAGGGTTACCATAATGGGAAAAGCGTACAACGCTGCCACCTTACCTGCATGTTTTGATACAATTAGGATTGCCACTAAACTTACTTATTACATATTGGTTTTTATTTATCAGAGGAAAAGCGTTGTTATTAATTATTAAACGGTTACGCCAAAAAAACTTAAGCAAAACTTTGTTGTTTTCGTTATACAATTTTACGACCAAGAACTCCCTAAGTCATTGATTTAGCGTTTATATAGTGTAACTAAATATGTAATTTATTGAAGAAATGAAAATAGATCTAGCGGATATACAATTGGTATTGAAGAAGTGATAAAAGTTCCACAAATGCAAAAGAAAAGTAAAAGAATTACGAAGAGTGTTACCACTCGATTTATATTTTGTAATAGTCCAGATGTTCATAGGTGTTTAATAGCACTTAGGCAAAGTAAACAAGTAAGGAAGTCTAAGTTCCGGTGGAACCGAACATTATATACCTAGTAGTGTTCTATAATACCATCCCAATTTACGCAGGTCTATTTTAATACTTTCAGTTCGTATTTGCGTTCAAATAGACAGACGGACAGAAAGAAAAACAGATAGACGTATCGAGAGACGGGCATGACTACATGGACTCAGCTCATCCTCCTGATCATTTCAGTATACGTACAAACATTTCATGTTCATGAAAGGTATGAATATCAACTTATTATTTTTATTTAGTATTGACTACTTGCCCGGATATTTTGCTTTTCATCCTGAACATTTTGATATACATTAATAAATATATATCTCGATTCGTTTATGCCCAATGAAGTAATATACCTTGTGTGCGTAACAAAAATAGATATAAAAAATGTGTGTCTGTTATAGGCGCCAAAGTACTCAACCGATCTTTATGAAATTTTCATAATATATATTTGGGTTCACTGAGTACAGCATAGAGAGTATATAGTTTGGAAAAGTAGGCGGAGTCACACCCCCAGGCTATAAAAAGTTTAAATTCGTCCTAACTCCGAACTTTTTTGGTCTAAATTAATGATATTTGGATATATGTGTCACTTAGTCAATGTCTACATAATTTTGGAAAAGTGGGCGGTGCCACGCCCACATATTTAATTTTTTTTTTTTATTAAAGCTAGTCTTCGGGCGCGCTACAGTGGGTCGTTGTGAATGCGCGTAGAAGTGGTGGGTTTTGGGAGCATTCGTCTGCTTGGAACTGCGGCACTTTGAGGGCACGCGTTGTTGCAGCGCGTTAATGCGTTACGTTTGTGCTATGGTGACACACTGATGCACCTAACAAGGCGCTTTTGTGGCTTGTGTTGCGCGCTAATGCAGCGTGCTTTGCGCATTAGTGTTGCGTGCGTTGCGCGTTAATACGGCTGGTGTTGCGCGTTAATGCGTCGTGTGTTGCCCGCTAATACGGCATGCGTGCAAGCTGATAGGGCGCTGAAGCATTCCGAAAACTATAAAAGAGAGGTTGTTGTTATGTCGGAAATTGGACGTGTGAAATCTAAAATGCGGCACACCTATTCAATCGCGAAAATAACTAAGTAATCCTATATTAGTGCAATATCTTGCATTACTAACCTTTATGACTTTAAAACGATTAATAGTAAAAATGATCCCCCCCGACATCCCTGAATCGCTTAAGCAGTTGACGTAAAGCACTATCCAAATTCAAACAAAAAAATCCAAGGTTTTCGAACAAAATAAAAATGCGGCACTATTGGCATGAATGCCGTCACCATGGTAGAAATAAATCTATCCCAAAAATTCCGTCGGGAGAAATTTCGTTTTGACTTTGTGTCGCAGCGCCTCCGTACCGTGTCTCAAGCTTTATGCAGTATTTCTTTTAATACGACTCCTGTGAACACTGCATTGACTTTTATGTCACATTCATATACATTAAGTTGAATTTTATGGAAAACCTGCCACTTGTTGACAGAGAAATGAAAATAAAATTTGAAAAGTATGATAGCAACCTTGATATACCTTGTGTAGGCTATTGTTTTGGTATTATTCAAATTTATATCAGAAATGACAACAAAGAAAATATGATGGTTTTAAACTTATGCACCTACGACGAATAGGAGAACTTGTGAATGCCTAGACGTAATAAAAATCTTTTAAAGACTTGTCTTTTCTCCTAATCACTTAAAACCTAAATTGGTATGTTGTTGTAGAGCTAATTATCAATTTCGATTTATTCACTAAATGTCCTTAGGAAATTTCGTTTAGATTTGGAAAATAAAGTATGCAAGCACATTTGATACATACGTGTATGAGTTTGTTGCGTTCGCCAATGAATGCTGGTATTCAGCTCATAACTTTAGTTGACACTTTTTTTTTGTTTTTCACAACACTTGTTTTTATTCCGTGAGTTTACTTTTTTATAATTATGGGGCTTACATTTTTTTTTTTACTCTTCTTTCTAATTTTATTTTCACTAGTTTGTCACATACACTACCGCCCGCGTCAAGTTTACTTATACATTTGAATACCGGCAAAGCCGCCACGGTGACCCAAATAATCGTCAATCAACGCGACTGCTCAAAGGAAAAGTTCGGTTATGTATTCTGACGTGACAAGATTGTTGCGAGGTGGCGCACTCTGATTGGTGGTTGCCGTCAGGGCTTTTTTATTACTACCAAATCTGGTAAAAGTATAGGATGGATGTCAAAAACAAAAAAGTAAATATGCCATGGAAACTGAGGTTGGAGCTATGGATTTGCTTTTTCATCGCAAACAAATGAGCCTTGCACTTTAGGATTTACTTTAAAAAGAACCAAAATAATATAATTAAGGTTTTTACATCAATGCTTAAGAACAAAGGGAATTTAGTAAGGCTCACTGTTTACTACTGTTTTGCTCAGTTGCTACTTTTATTAAAGGTAAAGTTTATGTATGGAGCAATTATTCAAGTATTCATGAAACCGAGCTCAAGGCCAAGAATAATAATTTTTCACTTTTTGAATTTTTATAAAAATATTATTGGTTTTTTATATTTTAATAATAATTTTTAGTTCATTATTAAAAGTTTTGGTAATTGTTTCCTTTAGGAGACAACTGCTAAAACACGTCCAAAAATATCGGGAGAGGTATCAAACAACGCGTTTTGACTTCGGTATCAACAATCCGGAAGCGGATTTTCAATTTTTTGTTTCAGTGAAAAGTTATTCCCAAAAACCCAAAAATGACTCAGGTCCGATCCCAAATAGGGGACTTGATCCAAGGTATTTATGTGCAGAACACTTTTCTGCGTAGGCGGGCTTCGGCCGCGCCTCAAAAAAATAACCCTTAGCCGGTCCAACACCGGCTACGCGGTCCACAGTATTTCTGTGCAGAACACACTTTTTGCACTTTTCGATCCACCCTAATCTGTGATTACAACAACCACATGAAAATGACAGAAAATTTTCAACTTTGATGGCAAATATCTCTTCACTGAAACCAAAACTCGAAAATTCGCTTCCGGATTATTGTTACCGAGGTCAAAACGCGTATTTTGATAATTTCGGACGTGTTTTAGCAGTTGTCTCCTAAAGGAAACAATTACCAAAGTTCTTTAATTTAATAGAGTAGGAAAAATATTTAGAGACAACCGCCATATCTTTTTCTTATAGATCCATTTCGTAAGCTGCCAAGCTTCTTCACCAGAGAAATTTTGGCACGTGTTCCACCTGCCTATGGGAATATTTGGTGCTGCCACCAGCACTTTCCCATAGCTAGTTACCTAACCAACAGTGGTGAGTCATGACCAATTGAACTAAATAAGAATGACTATCAATTGAAGTTAAACGATCACAGTGTAGAAGAAGTAATTGGTTTTATATGGGATGGACTTCAAAAGAGAGTAGCTAACTCACAACTCTTGATGGGTGCGTGCTCCATCAATGAGCTAAAGACCCTAATAAATCGATATGAACGAAAATACTTACTGCCTGTTGCCTCCACAAAAACTCTTACTGCTGTAGTACCCGCCGGAAAGCCAGGTGGAAAAACAAAGGCATCTGCTTCGGAATCTAAAGAGCAAACCGCTTCTCGATGCTAATACTGTTCAAGATGTAATCATCTGAAATTGAATTGCCCATACCCGAATCGGACAAACGGGTCGTGTTTCTGCTGCTGGAAAATGGGCCATGATCAGCGGTCCTGTCCCAATCGAAGAAAAATATTGACAAAAGAACACAGGGAGATGAAGCAAGTTGCAATAGTTGCAGATGATTATGATGGCGAAGTCAGCGGAGCCTTGTGCGTGTTTAATTTAGTGAGTACTAATTCTAAAACAAAAATCGGTGACGTTACTAAAGATTTTGTTTGTCTTTTTGATACCGGTAGCCCGACTAATTTTATCAGATGGTCTTGCGTTCCTGACGACTTAGTTAACGGCTTAGAAGCGTCCCACAAGTTGGAGGGAAAAAGGTACGCATTATAAATGAATTTGAGTGTCATGTTAAGTTTGATTCTAAGTTAAGGAAAGTGAAATTTTATGTCATATCTGACGACTGTATAGTTATCCCTGTTATTTTGGGCCGCAGTTTTTTGCATTCAATAGGCATATTTTTAAGAAAAATGAGATTGCATTATAGAAAAGACGCTTTGTTGTCAAAGAATAAAAATAATTTGAGTTTGAAAAACAATGAGGTTAAGCTTTTACTTCATCAATTCGGAATAAGTCGAGATATCGGAACAAATGCAAATTTATTGCCTGATTAAGACGATTGACATGTCTAGTGAATATCAACTGTAAATTGAGCATTAAGGAAAGAAATGAGTTAAAAACGCTTATTGACAACATTTATATTGACGCTAGTAATTTGATAGAAGAGCCTCTAGATTAAAAGATGAAGATTTACTTAACTACTGACGTACCTTTTCACTCTTCCCCTCGGCCCCTTTCGTATACAGAACTAAATAAAGTACAATCAATTATAGAGGAACTGCAAGCAAACAGAATCATACAACCGAGTAATTTCCCATACGCTTCACCGATTGTACTTGTTAGAAAGAGAAATGGATATACTTGTATGTGTGTTGATTATCCTACCCCTGTAAAAACGATGGAGCATAAGAGTACTCCGACACTTATCCTCATTCATATAAAAAAGGTGGTCCAATTTACATAGCGATGTCCGGTAATTGGATCACCTAATCCTACTACTTATTTTGCTTCCGAATAGTCTATAGAGCACCTAACTTGGAATACTTTGAAAATGCTGCCAAAAGATTACTCTATAGAGTATTCTAGACGAGAAGCGAGTATGTGTTTTTTTGAGGACCACCTACTCCTACTCTCACCTTGTTGTTGAATACTCCATAGAGTAGTCCCACGGGAGTATTTTGAGAGTACTCTCACGTAAGTGGTCTATAGAGTATTCAAAAGAAAAGAAACGAAGTACACCGAGATGGATTAGGTGATCCAATAACCGGACATTTCCATCTAAATTGTACATATTTTTTATATGAATGAAGATAAGTGTTGGAGTACTCTGATACTCCTTTAGGAGTATTCTTTGGAGTATGAAACGGAGTATTTCCGTTTTTTGCAGGGACACTAAATAAATTAACTGTCCAAGATAGTTATCCCCTGCCATTGATTGAAGATTGTATTGAGTATTTGGAGGGCAAAAGGTTTATTTCAGTACTTGATCTTAGGGGTGGGTTTCACAAAGTTCATATGTCGGCTGAATCTATGTGTTATGAATATCTTAGGATTTGTTAATAATACAGTCCGTGGCTTAGTGGATTTACGCAAGTAAGTAATTTACATGGGCGGGATTTTGATTACCCCTTCGACGATGGAAGAACATAAATGTTTATTAAAAGACGTATTAAGGAGGCTCTCTAAGCAAAAATTTCATGTAAACATTTCCAAATGCAAATTACGTTACGCCGAGGTTGAGTATTTGGTTTACTTAGTTACATCCACTGTAATATCCCTCAGTGAATCTCACATTATTCTTCTTTAAATGGTCATCTCCCTCTTCCTCTGCTTCCACCGGCTGGCTCCGATAAGAATACCTTCTGGGCTGGAGCAGGTTCGCTCATTCGCACAACGTGACCTAGCCAGCGAAGCCGGTGTGCTTAAATTCACTGAACTATGTCGGCGTCTGCGTAAAGCTCATACAGCTCATCATTAAATCTTCTTCGGTACTCGTCGTCGCTAACGCGTTTTGAAGAACCTTTCTCTCGAATGCTCCCAGATCTGCCTCATCAGATGTTGTTAGTGTCCACGATTCTGCAAATAGAAGGACGGGTGCGATGAGTGACTTATAGAGTGTTATTTTCGTTCGTCGAGAGGACTTTACTTTTCAATTGCCTACTCAGTCCGTGTATCATTTGTTTGCAAGAGTAATTCTTCGTCGGATTTCTAGGCTAACATTATTGTTGGTGTTAATGCTGGTTCCCAGGTAAACCTTTACTGTTTCGAGTTTATTGCTGCCAACAGTGGCGCGGTAGCCAAAACGCATGTGCGGCGCTGACTCTTTGTTTGATGACAACATGTACTTTCATTTTTCCCTTGTTCACCACCATGATTTTGACGATCGGTTTAAGTAATCCTTTTAACGAACTAAAGTCGAAACTTACGAGCTGGCCTGTTTCAGTTATATATAATCCAAATACAGAATCTGAACTTAATTTTGATGCTAGCTCACACGGTTTTGGAGTTGTTTTGCTTCAACGTCAGGAAGATGGAAAGCTTCATCCTGATGCCTATTTTGCAAAGACGGCTTCTGCCGCAAAAACCCGATACCATAATTTTGAGCTTGAAACTTTTGCTATAGTTTACGCACTCCCGCAGTTTCCTTTTTATTTGGAGAGAATCTCTTTTAAAATCATTACCGATTGTAACTCTCTAATGATGACCTTGGAGCGTAAGCAAATAAATGCCACAATTTCTCGTTGAACGTTGGAGCTCGAAAATTATAACTATACCGTACAGCATTGTCTTGCCACAGTTGATGTAGATGGAGTGGAATTTATGATTTAAACTGCACAAGAGCGAGGTGATAGTATAAAATCCATACGATCTCGCATTGAAGTAGCTGAAGTCGTGGGTTTTGATTTGATTGACGGTCTGGTGTATAAAATTAGAGAGAATTCCAAAAGGCTGTATGTTCCAAGTGAAACGGAAGATAATGTTATTAGACTGATGCACGAAAGGTGGGTCATCAGGCTTTGGACAAAACTTATCCAAAAATTAAAACATATTATTCTTTTTCTAATCTGAAGCAGAAAGTAAAAAAATGTATTCGAAATTGTTTGAAATTTATAATGTATGCTGTGCCGGTATGCGCAAAGGAAAGAAAATTATACAGTATTAAAAAGCATTCGGCGAATGACAGACGGTTTTAAACCCGGGGCAAACTCCTGTAAGAATGAGAACGGCGACCTGGTGGCCGATGTTCAGAGAGCACTCAGAATATGGAGGGATCACTTCTCTGTCCTTTTAAATGGAGAAACTGAGCAAGAAACCAGAGAAGATGCCGAACCCGAGCCCACAATCGAAGATGATGGAATTGACGTTCCACAACCCGACTATAATGAGGTGCGAATAGCAATATCCCGATTGGAAAACAATAAAGCAGCTGGCGCTGATGGTTTGCCTGCTGAGCTATTCAAACACGGAGGCGAGGAGCTGGTAAGGCGCATGCATCAGCTTCTATGCAGAATATGGTCGAATGAATGCATGCCTGAAGATTGGAATCTAACTGTTCTCTGCCCAATCCACAAGAAGGGCGATCCTGCAAACTGCGCCAACTATCGCGGAATCAGCCTTTTGAATATCGCATATAAGGTCCTATCAAGCGTATTGTGCGAAAGACTGAAGCCTGATGTGAACAGACTGATTGGACCTTATCAGTGTGGCTTCAGACCTGGTAAATCTACCATCGACCAGATTTTTACAATACTAATACAAATCTTGGAAAAAACCGGTGAAAAGAGAATCGACACACATCATCTCTTTGTTGATTTTAAATCCGCTTTCGATAGCACGAAAAGGAGCTGCCTATATGCCGCTATGTCTGAATTTGGTTTCCCCGCAAAACTTACACGGCTATGCAAAATGACCTTGAGCAACACCGCCAGCTCGGTTAGAATTGGGAAGTACCTCTCCGAGCCGTTCGAAACTAAACGAGGTTTCAGACAGGGTGACCCCCTATCGTGCGATTTCTTTAATTTAATGCTGGAGAACATAATACAAGCTGCAGAACTTAACCGCGCTGGAACAATATTTTATAAAAGCGTGTAACTGTTGGCATATGCTGACGATATTGATATCATTGGCCTTAACAACCGCGCCGTAACTTCTGCTTACTCCAAATTAGAAAAAGAAGCGGAGAAAATGGGATTGGTGGTGAACGAGGGCAAAACGAAGTACCTTCTGTCATCATGCAAAGAGTCAGCGCATTCGCGCCTTGGCAACCAAGCCACTGTTGGCAGCAATAATTTCGAAATAGTAAAGGACTTCGTTTACCTGGGAGCCAGCATTAACACCAACAATAATGTTAGCCTAGAAATCCGACGAAGAATTACTCTTGCAAACAAATGCTACTTCGGACTGAGTAGGCAATTGAAAAGTAAAGTCCTCTCTCGACGAACGAAAATAACACTCTACAAGTGACTCATCGCACCCGTCCTGCTATATGGTGCAGAAGCGTGGGCACTAACAACATCTGATGAGGCGGCTCTGGGAGTATTCGAGAGAAAGGTTCTTCGAAAGATTTGTGGACCTCTACGCGTTGGCGACGACGAGTACCGAAGAAGATTTAATGATGAGCTGTATGAACTTTACGCAGACGCCGACATAGTTCAGCGAATTAAAACACAGCGGCTTCGCTGGCTAGGCCACGTAGTGCGAATGAGCGAAGATTCTCCAGCCCAGAAGGTATTCTTATCGGCACCCGCCGGTGGAAGCAGAGGAAGAGGGAGACCACCACTCCGATGGAAGGACCAAGTGGAGACCGATTTGCGATCCCGCGGTGTTGCCAATTGGCGCCAGTTGGCGCAACGAAGAAACGACTGGCGAGCTATGTTGGACGGTCAAAATCGCCCAGGCGGTTAGATGACCATTAAAGATGGAGAAGAAAAAGCATCCTGTACCAGTTCATAGCATCCATATTAACTACTTTGGCCTTGTACCTTCATTTAAGAAAGCATATTTTAGCTGTCGTTGATGCCTTTACGTAGTTCGTAAAACTATCCTACAAATTCTACTAGTACTCGTGACGTAACATGTGCTCTTGAGAAGTAATTCTCTTGTTATAGCCGACCGCCCCGTATTATTAGTGATCCGGGTACATGTTTCAGTTCCATGAAGTTTCAAAAGTTTGTGCTCCAGAAGAACATCAGTCATGTGAAAGTGGCAACGGCTTCACCCCATGCATATGGTCAGGTGGAGCGCGTAAATCAGACTCTGGAAGCAATGCTAAGGAAGCACACGGAAGTAGAGTGCGCTAACTAACTCTGAGTGAAGAAGCGGCAAAAGATATAGAGAATATACAAGCTTATGACTTGACGTATTTTCTGAAAAACAGCACTGACGCGAAGAAATATGAAATAGGAGAATTTGTTGCAATACGGAATATGGACACGACCTTTGGGACGAACAAGAAATTTGTACGAAACTGTAAGGGCCCCTCTTAGGGCATGACAGATATGTAATTCGAGATATAGCAAATTGTCAAGTTACGCAAATGGCTTATGATGGTGTAATGGAGGCCAATAGAATGAGATAGTGGCTAAGTTAACCAGTAGTAACGTCACCGGAATAGAAGTAGGGAATTCATAAGATACAGTTGTGAGTATAGTAAATTAAGTAATAATCGTGGTCGATTAAATGTCAGGTAGGTCGAGCTGTGAGCTCCATTCAATGTAGCGTATGTCTAAGTTTATATAATTTGCCGAATATTCTCAAGCATGTACCATCCCTAACTCAATAACACTCTCACCACTAGTTAAACACAACCGAGATAACCATGGCTAGGCTTATGCATGCAAGCATGTACAAAGGAAGAGGAAGAGAGATGGCCCGAGTATTTGCGAATACAAGGCAAAGAGGAGATGTCAATAAAGAACACGGCCCCTTAGAGAACACGAAAAGGGAATAACCAAGAAACTTCTGGGTGCGTAAGGTAGCATCCTGCAGGACCAAGCAAGGCAGGTTGATCAGTTTATTTTCAAGTGTTGTTCAGTGAACTACTGTGAAGATACCAAACTCGTAAATGTGTATTGCTTTTATTACAAGTAAATAAAACTAGCTTTTTGTAACAGTATTTGTGAGTGTGGTTATTTAACTTTATAGTGATCGAACCCAGGACACATAGTCAAGGAATCGTCGTATTCGTCACAATTGGTGTAAGAAGTGGTATTGTTAAATAAATACCGAGAATTTTCAAGGATAACACAGGCATGGCAAAGTTGAATGAGCTGAAGATCCAGCAACTCAAAAATGAGCTGGAACAGCGCGGACTCAACACTACAGGCAATAAATCGAAACTACAGGCACGAATACGGGAGGCAATGGAAGCAGAAGGAATCAACGTTGATCATGTTTTCCATCTTGTTGAGGAGGCATCGACAAAAATTAAAGAAAAAAAGGAGTCTCCGAATACAGTAGCAAGTGTGGACACAAACATGATATTGACTGTTTTATCTCAGATTCCGACTAAAATGGAAGAACAAGAGACGCGTGTTACATATCGAGTGGTATCTCAGCTTGAAGAAAAGGATACACGTATTACATCTCGGCTGAAAGAACAGAAAACCTGCATGATATCTCAGCTGGAAAAGGTATCATGACAACTCTCTGCCCAAATGTAACGTAGCAGTTGGAAGAACAGGAGGTGAGAGCGTCATCGAAACTTTAAGTGCAAGATTCAAAAATTGCACAATTTCAGAATAAAATTGAGGCTGAGGTGGAAGCTTTGAGAGGTGGCATCCAGGAACTGCAACTGAATCGTCCAACTTCATTCCCAAGGTAAAACCCCATGTTTTGCCGATTCTGTTCCTTTCCAGCTATTCAAGCTACAGTTTGAGAGGACGGCAGCAGTGAATAATTGGGGCACTAAAGACAAGCTTGCTGCACTGTTCGTGGCATTCAAGGGAACTGCAGCTGAAGTCTTACAAACTATTCCCGACAGCGAAAGAAAAAACTATGAACCATTGATGGGTGCAGTTGAGAGACCCTATGGTAGCGAACATCGGAAACAGATATACCAAATAGAAATACAGAATTGCTTTCAGAAACCTAATGAGTTTTTGCAGAAATTTGCATCGGACATAGAGAGGTTGGCCCATCTCGCAAAAGCAGACACACCTTTAGAGTACACGGAGAGGGTAAAAATCCAATGTTTCATAAATGGAATACGCGATGTGGAGACGAAGCGGGCCACATATGCAAACTCCAAAAGGACATTCGCTGAAACGGTATCGCATGGTCTGACGCAGGAAACAGCTTCGCTATTAAGTAAGCCGGCGTACACACAATTCTGGAAGCAATGAATGGAAAACAACATAAAAATGAAGGTGCCATTCAATGCTTTAAGTGTGGAAAATCTGGCCATATTGCGCGTAATTACAGCACCAGCTCCAGAGACTCCAGCAACGCAGGTCGCCGTAAGCGCAAAGCTGAAAGAGATGAGCAAGTCTCCCAATCCAACCAACAGTTAAGCTAAACAGAGTCAGCCGCAAAGGGCGTAGGCAAGCTCCCGCAATTTAATGCTCCATAATTTCTGTATAACAAATCGGACGGAAAGCGAATAATGTCAAAATTGGAGTAATTGTGGATGGAAAAGAACGTTTACTGATTGTAGATATGGGCGGATCTCATTCCATCATTTGATCCGATTTAGTCCACAAGGGCGTGAGACCATTGCATGGAGTAAAGTTGCGTACAGCGACTGGTGAGGACACCGAAGTCCTAGGGCGAAGTAACATGTGTAATTGCAATTGGGAACGTCACCGTACAGCATAAATTCGTAGTGGCGGACATTGTTGATGAAATCATAATTGGCGTGGATTTCTTAAGCATACAAGGCATCAAGATTTACATGAAAAACAAGATTATGAGCTATAAGAATGTGGATGTGCCAGCGAGATTGATCTTTTAGATGATATCGCGGCGTGGACGGAAGGGCTCGAAAAAAATCCTCAGAGTAAGGCATAGCAACTTCTAAAAAAGTACTCGAGCATATTCGACTGGGATGGTTCCAAACCAGGTCGGACCAAAGTTGTGAAGCATCAAAATGATACTGGTGATGCAAGGCTCGTAGTACTCCATTGGCTAAACGCAAAGTGATAAGATAAATTATACAGGAAATGAGCTACAGCGGCGTGATCGAATCCTCCGCTAGTCCATTGAGCTCGCCGGTAGTACTAGTAAAAAATAAGGATGGAAAACTGAGGTTCTGGGTGGATAACCGCAAGACGAACGGCGTAACTAGTGAAGGTAAAGATACAATATGAAGTGGAAGTAAAGGACGAAGATAAACAAACGACAGCCTTCAGAGTGGAAGAAGGGCTTTGACAATTTGCGTTAATGCTCTTCGGCGTATCTAGTAGTATCGATGAGCTTGCCAGGAAAACTACGTGCTTATAATAGAAGAAGGAACATGAAGTGGCTTCCAAACCCTGAAGGAGCGACTGTGCACTTCCCAAATGTTAGCATTTGCAATCTCAGGTTCAACGCTGATTCTAGATACAGATACGAGTGGTTATGTCATCGGAGGTCTTTTGCCCCAGGTTGCCGATTGCGTGACACGGAAAGAGCTGTCGGGACAGACCATGCAGCATTGAAATTGCTCATGCTGTTCCGTAATCCGGAAGGTCAACTGGATTGGTGGATAGAGCGACTGCAAAGTTATGACTTTTCCATAGAGCATTGCAAAGGTAGCAACGGAAATGCTGATGCAAAGTCACGACGCCCATGTAACGTGGAATACAAGCATTGTTCCAAATCTGAAGAAAAGGAAGACATTATAGATGTACGGCTGATGACTACAACATCTACGGGCGAATGGGACATGGAACAATTAAGAAACTGTCAGCACGAAGATCAAAATTTTACACGCCTAATGCAAGGAATCGAACCAAATGAGTGACCATCAAGAGAGGAGATGTCAGCAGAAAGTTCTGTTGCCAAGTCATATTCGGGACAGTGAAATAGTTTACAATTGGAATCCGGTTGTTTGCATCAAATATGAGAGAGTAATGTCAATGTGTTCGTAAGCTGGTAGTCGTCCCAAGGAAGAAATTTCCTGATGTTTTGGAAGAATTACATAACGGTCGAAGCGGAGATCATCTTGGAGTCACCAAGGCCTTAGAGAAAATCAAGCAGAGATTCTATTGGTTTGGTTGGCATCGCGGAGTGGATTGTCAGCTGTCAGGTGTGCATCAAAGCTAAAGGACCAAAATCGAGAAGCCATGGGCAAATGAAAGTATAACTCAGGAGTACTATTTCAGAGGATTGTCATGGATGTAGCTGGCCCGTCTCCTATTAGCAAACTCAGAATCAAATATGTACTAATAATTATGGGCCATAATTGTGCCCTTTCCAAATCAAGAGACAGAAACCAAAGCAGAATTGTTCACTAATAATGGGGTAACGAGGTTTGGTGTACATTCTGACCAAGGCCGGAATTTTGAATCAACTGTGTTCCAGGAAATGGGCATTAAAAAAACTCGAACAACTGCACACCATCCTCAGTCAGATGGTATGGTGGAACACCAAAGGAAGTAAGTGGATAGGTTCCAGAAAGATTGGAATACTCACATCTTCCTGTTCCTAATGGCACATCGCTCTGCAGTTCAGGAAATAACGGGTCAGACTCCTGCAACTGAAATTTTTTGAAATGATCTTTGGTTGCCAGCTGACTTGAAGTTTGGGATATATGCCGATGCTGCAGTAAATGCTCGGAAATCTACCAGCGTCTTTGAAGAGCAAATGTGAGAAATGCACGACCTTGTTAGACAACGAAATATGATCAGAAGTGTTAAGATGAAAGCCAGGTACGACAAAGCCATTAACTTGGAAGGTTTTATGGAAGGAGATTTAGTGCTGTTATACAACACACAATGTAAGAAAGATCTGTCTCCAAACCTGTAATGTGACTGGAAGGCCCACACAAAGTTATAAAACGGGAAACGATGTTGTCTGTCGCATACAAACGATTGGACGTCTAAGAACTATGATGGAGGTCGTCCACCTGAAAAGGCTACGTGCATTTGGTTCGGGAAATGTATTTTAAGTGAAGGGCAATGTGGCGAGTATTCCAAAGTATGTACCATCCCTAAGATACAGTGGCGTAGCCAGGATTTGCGGTAGGGGGGATGAAAAAAATGTTTTTCGAAACCTGAAATTTAAGACACAAAAAATTTTGTTTTAAAAATTTACGCAAATTCGCGAAAATTCAAAGAAATTTTATCAAAATTTTAAATATTTTAATAGACACTATTTTTAGAAATTTGGGGTGTTTTGCAGTTTTGTAGTTCATTAAATGTATCAATCTTAAAGTCGTGACACATTTTTCTGATTTTTTGCAATTTTTTTCCGAAGAACTAAAGTGTTTTCTTTCATATAAAAGAAATTGCTTTCATAACCTTGTATTGAGGAAAATACAGAGATCGCAAAGAAAATATTAGGGTTTTTAACCTAGGAACCAGCATTAAGCTGAAGTTATTGGTGCGGTAGTCGCATCCTTAACGTAAGAGCAAAACCAACATGCAATTGGTCGGTAAGGTTACTTTAGGGATAGGGAATTACGATACAGCACCAATAAACGATTGCATTGTTTGTCTTAAGGTTGGTCGAATCAGTTGTTTTATAAGGTTACCGATAACGCACCAATAAATTGAGGTTTAACACCAACAATAATGTCAGCATAGGAATCCCACGAAGAATCACTCACGCAAACAAGTGCTACTTCTGACTGAGTTGGCAATTGAGAAGTAAAGTCCTCTCTCGAAGAACGAAAATAAATAAGTCACTTATCGTACCCGTCCTGGTTTACGGTGGTCTGGGAGTATGCGAGAGAAAGATTCTTCGAAAGATTTACGCACCCTTAGCGGTGGCGACGGCGAGTACCAAAGAAGATTTAATGATGAGCTGTATGAGCTATATGCAGACCCCGACATAGCCCAACGAATTAAAACCCAACGTCTAAATTGGCTAGGCCATGTTGTGCGAATGAATGAAGATGTTCCGGCACAGAAGGTATACTTATCGGCACCCACCCATGGTAGCAGATGAAGAGGGAGACCACCACTCTGATGGAAGGACGAAGTGGAGACCGATTTGTGGCCCCATAGTGTTTCCGATTGGCGCCAATGGGCAGAAAGACGTAACGAGTGGCTAGCATTGGCTAAGAGCCAAAATCGCGCGGAACTTAAGGAAGAAGAAGGGTTGAACAGGTGAGTTCTACTGTAGTAGTGAAAACGGGGAGAGTTGCAAAAATTTGTAGCAATTTATATAAGTTATGAAATGACGTTTCGTCGCAGCTCTGAAGTGCGTAAAATGCAGTTTTTGCGGAAGATTATATCACCTTAAGAACCTTCTCCATAAATTGGTTTCGGCCACTATATTTTGGTTTTGAATAAGTGGAATCGACTATCGATTTCCATTATTATATGATCAATGTATTAATGGATAAAAACAGTAATCTTGAAATAAACATCTAGGTTGCATGCATACTTGACTAAATTTAAATCGGTTCTATCATCCATGTCACAAGTTCTGAACACTTTTTCAAAGTCACGTTCGTCGGAACGATTACGTCGTAACTCTAGTACTAAGTATTTTGCGAAATCTACTAGAAGCCCTAAGTCTATCTTTATTAGTTGAAGTTTATTACACAAAATCAGAACGCATTGTGTTAACAAAGTCAGAACGCCGTTGTGTGCTCAGATTAAATTATTGAGCCTACCTACTCTAGTGTTTTCAGACCGCCTGAATTCGGATTTTTAAAGACGTGAGAAATAAGGGAGTAGAGTTTTAGCTCAGCAATATCAGACCTCGAAAATTACGGTATTATTTCGATCTGTTAATTTATTACTACCAGAACCAATGTGTACGCATGCCTCGAAACCGGGTTTATCGTCTTGAAAGCCTTGTGAATTGTATTTATATATAGGCTTATTTAGTATATAGGCTTATATTAGTATATAGGCTTAATATTCAAAAGCATAATCCACTAACCGATAATTTCATATATTCATAAAACTGCCCTTTGTCATTAGTAAAATAAGAAAATTATAAGTCAGAAGCATAAAATGGTATTGTGTTTTTCAATCGAATGTAAAAAAATAGTAGTTCATTGACGAAGGGGGAGAGGGGGACGGTTCCCCAATTCCCCCCTTGGCTACGCCACTGCTAAGATAACATTAGTGTTTGCGAATACGAGGAAAGCAATAAATGCTAATAAACGACCAGTGTTCTAGAATGCAAGTAAAGGGTGTTTTTTTTAGGGGTATAGAACTTCGAATTGAAATAAAACAAAAGAAAATCGTTTTAAGGTCCATCAATTTGGCTTTATTGGAAGGATAATTTTATGCCATTAATGTTTAAATATGATTTCGGGCATGTGGCCGCCGCGGCTGGCTCGAATAAAGCCAATTCTACAGGTCCAATTTTCAACCACTTTTTCGAGCATATGGGGCCGTATGTCGGCAATAACGCCACGAATGTTGGCTTCCAATTCCCCTAACGTTTCTGGTTTGTTGGTGTAGACGAGCGACTTCACATATCCCCAAAGAAAATAATCCAATGGTGTCAAATCACACGACCTTGGTGGCCAATTGACAGGTCCATTCCGCGAAATTATGCGCTCATCGAATGTTTCCTTCAATAAATCGATTGTGACGTGCGCTGTGTGGCATGTAGCGCCGTCTTGTTGGAACCACAACTCATCCACATTCATGCCATCCAATTCGGGAACAAAATAGTCGGTTATCATGGCTCTATACCGGTCTCCATTAACGGTAGCTGCCTCTCCAGCATTATTGCGGAAGAAGTATGGCCCAATGACTCCACCAGCCCATAGAGCACACCAAACAGTCAGTTTTTGTGGATGTAATGGCGTTTCAAGGGTCTCATGTGGATTCTCTTCACTCCAAATGCGGCAATTTTGCTTGTTGACTTAGCCATTCAACCAAAAATGAGCCTCATCACTGAACAAAATTTTGCGATGAAAATCAGCATCGAAATCAATCTCATTTTCGGCCCATACACCAAAATCACGATGCATTGCATGGTCTCGCGGCTTTAATTCTTGCACAAGCTGTGAAAGTGAGGATGGTCAATGTGTTCGCAAGTTGATAGTCGTCCCAAGGAAGAAAATCCTTGATGTTCTCAATGAATTGCATAACGGTCCGAGCGGAGGTCATCTCGGAATCACGAAAACCTTAGAGAAAATCAAGGAGAGTTTATATTAGGTTGGATGCCGTCAGACGACCACGGAATGGATTGCCAACTGTGAGGTGTGCATCAAAGCAAAAGGACCGAAATCGAGGAGCCATGGCCAAATGAAATAGTATAACTCAGGTGCACCATTTGAGAGGATTGCTATGGATGTAGCTGGCCCATTTCCTACTAGCAAACTCTGAAAGAAATATGTACTAGTAGTCATGTTTATTAATAATTGGCAAGGTTTAGTGTACCGTAGAGCTACAATCTAATCAAGGCAGGATTTTCGAATCAGCTGTTTTCCATGAAATGTGCAAGACATTGCTCATTCGGAAAACTCGAACTACTGCACTGCATCCTCAATTAGATGGCATGGTGGAACGATTCAATAGAACATTTGAAGAACACCTAAGGAAAGTAGTGGATATTTTCTAGAAGGATTGGGATACTCACATCTCCTTTTTCCTGATTGCATATGGCCCTTCAATACAAGAGACAACGGGTCAGACTCCTGCTAAGGTAAATTTTGGAAATGATCTTTGGTTGTCTGCTAATTTGAAATTTGGGATAAATCCTGATGCCGAAATAAGCGCTCGGAAATCCAATAGCGTCGTGAAAGAGTATATGCGAGAAATACACGACCTTGTAAGACAACGAACTAAGATCATCAGTGATAAGAGCAAAGCCAGGTACGAAAAAGCCATTAACTCGGAAGGTTTTATGGAAGAAGATTTAGTGCTGTTATTCAACCCACAGCGTAAGTAAGGTTTGTCTCCAAAGCTGCAATGTAACTGGCAAGGCCCACACAAAGCCATGAAGCGTATCCACGATGTTGTCTATTGCATACAAACTATTGGAAGGCCACGGAATAAGTTGAAGGTGGTCCATTTGGAAAGGCTACCTGCATTTCCTTCGGGCAGTGTGGCGTATATTCTAAAGCATGTATCATCCCTAACTCAATTAAACTCCCACCACTAGTTTAACACAACAGAGATAACGATGGCTATGCTTATGCATGCAAGCATGTAGCCCCCTGCGGATTAGGGGAATAGAATATGCTCGAGGTAGGCATACTGGTCGTAAGAGGCGACTAATAAGCACAAAGGTAATGACGTGCAACTAGATGGTTGATCTACCGATATAATGCCTCTCACATGACCTAGAAGGTTCCACTGGTCATACCAAATCGTTACCACGACAGTCGGGCAGTACCGCAAGGGAGTACCGAAATGTACCGGATTCATATCCGGCCAAGGACTGTAAGTATGAAAGCACATCCCAAAACCTCCGGGGAGTGTTTTTGCCTTTACAACAACAGATGGTGCGATGGTTTGCGAATACAAGGCGAAGAGGAGATGTCAATAAATAACACGGACCCTTCGAGAACACGAAGAGATAACAACCAAGAAACTTCTGGGTGCATAGGGTAGAACCCTGTTGGACTATAAAAGGCAGTGACTAAGCAAGGCAGGTTAATCAGTTTATTTTCAAGTGTTGTTCAGTGAACTACTGTGAAGTTACCAATCTCCTAAATTTGTATTGCGTTTATTACTAGTAAATAAAACTAGCTATTTAACCCAGGATAAATAATCAAGGAATCGTCGAATTCGTCACAATAACCTATCCTTAAGTTTATTCATAAATTGTTATCTTGTTATCGATATACATAGCAATTAAGAGTGCTATAAAATAAATTGACATCTGCGCCACAAGCATTTGTATCTTCGTAATAACTAAAACATCCGAGACCTCACTTTACACTTCAAAATTCGTAAAAAATTACTGACATAGATGATAAACAAAAACCACTCTGATCTATTTTGTTGTGTTGATCTTCCGACAGGGTAGTAAGCTGATTTTTGTTGGAACGATTTTCCGTCATCCCTTGTCAAGTTTGGTTTTGTGACAAACCGGTTTCGGCGTTCTGCCATTTTCAATGCCTAGCTTCGTTCTGGTCAGTGTCTATCCGCTGCGTTGTTTTTATAGTCCGTGGGTGCTGTGGTAGGTAATGTCAGTCTATGTTTTCGTGGTAGGTAACGTTAATATGCGTGTGTGTGTGCGCGGTATTGATACGTCCGAATTGTTATCTGTCCCAAGGGTTGTTTTTGTAGGTATGTAGACATACCGCTTGTTAGCTAAGCGGTAGGTTGATGTAGGTAGAAATCGGTGATTTTTGCAGTTTGGTTCATATTTCGTTTTTGCTTGTTCATTGTTACGTGTTTGGTTGCTGTACCTGCTGGCTTGTGCTGTTTTTTTGTAAACTAGTTTGAGGGTTCAAATATTTCGTCAGAGATAGTGTTGGTTTGTTCGTTTATGATCCTGCCGTCAAATGTTTTTAACTTGTATATCTCCATGTTCTCAAGTACATTGAGCCGCCGGCCTTTTCCTTGTACGTGAAGTATTCGAGCCGTTGTTTTTATGTTAGCTGGGGTGCAGTTGTTCTCAAACATGTGGTTCGCGAAATTATATTCTGGTATTATGGTGGGTTTTCGTGTTTTTTTGTTGTAGTCCCTGATATGCTCTCGGAATCTTGTGCTTATTTTCCTTCCTGTTTGTCCTATGTAGCTGTATTGACATTCACAAGTAAGCCTATACACTCCGTGTCTGTTGAATGGGTCATCAGAATTAGTGTCGGTTCTTAGTTTTTGTCCGACGTTGTTGGATGTTCTGAATGCTGTGTTAATGTTATATCTTTTAAAGAACTTTGCTAATTTGTACGTCGCTTTTCCAGTGTATGTCATTGCCGTCCAAACCATTGGATTTTCCTCTACGTTTACTCTTTTTTGTGTTCCATGGCTACTTCTGAGTTTATCCACAAGTGCTTTCTTGTATCCATTATTTGCCGCTATGTTATATATTGTATTAAGCTCTCTCCAGTATGCTTCCTGTGTGAGCGGCGTTCTCTGAAGCCTATCCACTAAGTGCCTCAATGCTGCATTTTTGTGCTGTTGCGGATGGTTTGATGTAGAGTGTATAATGGTGTCCGTGGCAGTCGGTTTTCTATAAATGCCGTAGTTGAACCTATTTGTTATTTTGTCAATCCCTATAGTTAGGTCCAGGTAGTTCATTATTCCATCTTTTTCTACTTCCATTGTAACTCTATGTTGCTATGTTGCCTGTTGAGGAACTCTAGTATTTGCTCTTCGTTATCGTCATTTAGGATGCAGATGATGTCATCCACGTATCTAGCGTAGAATGCCACGCCTAACTGGGTTTTTAACTCCTGTATATATTTTCCTTCCAAGTTTTGCATGAATGTTTCCATGAGAATGGCCGATGTTGGGTTACCCATTCCTAGTCCGTTTGTCTGTCTATATATTTTGTTGTTGAACCGGAAATAGTTTTGCCGCAGCGTTGTTCTTAGCGCGTTGGTAATTTGCGCAGTTTTTACCTTATCTTCAGTTTTGTCCAGTAGTGTTTTGTTGACTATATCCATTGTATCTGTTAGTGGTATTGACGGGTATAAGTCCTTTATGTCAAAGGATACGAGTTTACTGCTCCTTGTGAGTTTAACGGTCTCAAGTCTTTGTAGTAGTTCTATCGTATTGCTTATTGTGTATTCGTGCCCTAGTTTCAGAGTGTCCTTTAAAATCGTTTTTAGATGTTTCGACAGTTTATAACCCGGCGCGGACTTAAAATTAATTATAGGTCTCATCGGCGTATCCTGCTTGTGGATTTTAGGTAACGCAATGAGGGGAGGAGCAGATGGATTCATTTGTGTTAGGGTATATGCCATCCTCTCGTCTATTATTTTGGTAGCATTTTTTATAACCTCTTTAACTTCGGTCTGGTATTTATCCGTGGGGTTATCCCTAATAATGCGGCATTTCATTTCCTCGATGAGCTTCTCTGTCTTTGCTATATATTCATCCTTACTGATTAGCACCGTTGTGTTTCCTTTGTCTGCCTTTGTTGTGACGATGTTGTTATTTTTTAGCTTTCGTTGTAGCCCTTTCAATATTTTCAGCTCCTTATTTCCTTTTTGTGCTTCCTGGGCTCTTACTTCCTTGCTTATGATTTCTCTGCACATGTGCCTTGCGTGCTCCTGTTCCTCATATGGAAGAAGCGATATTGCAACCTCTGCATCTACTATCGCTTGCTCAGTTCTTTTTGCTGCATTGCTATCCGCGATGTTGTGCTTCAGGCCCTTCCCTAGAAGTTGCGCTTCTTCGTTGCTAATGGCCACTGTTGTTAGGTTTACGAACCTTTTGTTAAATTCGTGTGTTTGTTGACTGTTACTGTGATCGCGTCGGCCCGTTAACTGGTCCAATTTTCGGTTCAGTTTTTCATATTTGCGTTGTAGTTCGCGTTTGATTCCCGTCTTTATGTGGTCGAAGCAGTCCATCAATGCAGTCGTGGGCAAGAGTCCGGACAATTGCAGATGTATCCTCAGTGGTTCGGTGTTTACCTTGTCTTTCTTAGCGTATAGGCTTTGTAATTCGAACTTTAAAAAGTCCTTTTCCGCCTTCCTGGTCGTTCTCCTACTTGCTTGGGTGTTGGTTTTTATTTTTATTCGCGCAAATTTCGGTGTAACATTCAATTCTAAACATTGCTTGTTGAACCAAATATTTGCCTTAGTCGTATGCATTTTTCGCAGTTTCCGTTCGTATTTCGTTAGTAGTCCATCCGTGTTTAAATTAAAAGCCTGACAGGCGGTAAGTGATTTATTTTGTTGTGTTGATCTTCCGACAGGGTAGTAAGCTGATTTTTGTTGGAACGATTTTCCGTCATCCCTTGTCAAGTTTGGCTACAAGGCTACAACGAAAGCTACAACGAAAGCTAAAAAATAACAACATCGTCACAACGAAGGCAGACAAAGGAAATAGTGGTGCCAAACTTCCATCAAACAAACCGGTATTACAAATGTTTTTCTACAACATGAGTTTTGTGGATTTTGATGCAAAAGATAGTGCCAAGTTGACTATCAATGCAGCCAAAATATTTTGGCATCAGGCCAGAATTCCTATTCGTGAAGACCATAAATGTGTTGATAAATTGATTAAATTATACGGAAAGTGAAAATCGATTTAAAAAACTGCACCTAATAAAAGAGGTAGTTTACAAATGAAAGTAATCTAGCAATATGTGGACAATTTAGAAGATCTGTTTGATATTACCACAGCTGATGCATTGGACACCATGAAAATTTACGAAGACAAAAAGTTCCTGGAAAGGCAAAGACAAAAAGGACGTCCTGAATGTATGGCTGGTGTTGATATGGCATTATATGAACGGGAAAAAAGAGCACAAGAGCGGCATGGCAAAGAACAAGAACGCAAAAGAAAACATCAAGAAGAAATGTCACAACAAGCTGGTAATTTTTATTTTAATTAACAGAGTAAGTCATTATTATTGTTTATTATTGTTTATAAATTCTTAGCCGTTTTCTCAACTTCCCAATTTTCATAATTTCTTAGCTGTTGCCAATTTGATCGATTGCAATGATTCATATGATGAAAATGATACACAACATGGCGAACCAGACAGCAATAAAGATGGAAGAGGTTATTGTAGAACAGAAGTGGAATCAATGGCATTTCAACCAAATGGTAGTTTTGAAATAAAACACAGCTCTACTCCTGTTACAAAAAGAGGTCGAAAGCACTTTATAACTCCGCGTTTGGTAGCTGCATTGGACAATGCGAAAGTATCGGATGGCATGGCAGCTCATATACTAATTGCAACTGTTGAGGCATTGGGTCATCGAGTAGAAGAATATGCCATCAACCGTTCCACAATTCATCGCCTTCGTCAGGAAAATCGTTTGAGAAAGTTCAGTAAAATCTCAGCTGGTTTCTCTGATAATGTTAGTGGGACTCATTAGTAAGCAGCGTTAAAAATATTGGTTTCTTTTTTTAAATTCATACATAGTTAAGTAAAGATGGAGCATTGATCGCGCATTTCGACGGAAAGCTGATGCAGTACTTAACAGGGCGCAGCAAAGTTGATCGAATTGCAGTTTTGGTCAGCTACAATGGTACAAGTAAATTTCTCGGAGCACCCCAAATAAATTCTTCAACTGGTAAAAATATTGCAGAAGTGGTATATGGTCGACTACAACAATGGAATCTTTTAGATAAGGTAAAAGGGCTATCATATGACACTACAGCTTCGAATACTGGTGTTGACAATGGAGCTGCAGTTTATTTAGAAAGAATGATAGGCCACAATTTAGTTCATTTACCTTGTAGACACCATATATGTATATGAAATTATACTTCGTGCCTTCTTTGAAAACAAACTTGGCGCTACCTCTGCATCTGGTAAACTCATATTTGAAAGATTTGCCAAATGTTGGCCAAATTTTAACCAAGAAAAATTTTCAAGTGGACTTGATTATGCAATTTTATTTTCACAAATTAGTTCAAATAACCGTAAAGACTTAAAAGACTTTTGTAGTAACCAACTTACTAAATTGCATAGTCCAGAAGATTATAAAGAAATGCTTCAATTAGCATTGATATTTCTTGGTGCTAGAAATATCAATTTCAAAACACCCGGCGCCACCAGTCACGCTCGGTGGATGTCCAAAGCAATATATTGCTTAAAGATATTTATATTTCGGTCACAATTTAACCTTCCAAAAAATAACTCGACGGAGTACGAGATATTTGTATATTTCTTGTAAATATTTATATAAAAGCATGGTTTCTAAGTACAAATGCTATATCAGCACCGCTTCACGATTTGAATTTCATAAAAGATGCGTTAAGATATTCTGAAATAGATACAAATGCATCTGCCGTTGTTATGAAAAAAATAAGTAATCAATTATGGTGGCACTATCATTCTTCGGCCCGAATGTGTCACTTGAAGAAAACCGCCATATGGTTGTAAAACTTGGTTCAGAGAACCCAGTAGTGAAGTTAAAAAATGGACGTAGCTATTCAAACCTATCCGCTTTTACTAATTATACTTTGAGTGACTTTGTCTCAGAACGAACGAAAGAGTTTTTTGAAAATTTCGGTTTATATACGAATTTCATTCATCTTGACCCCTCAGTTTGGGAATCGGCTTTCGATTTTGAAGAAGGCTGGAGCTTCTGCCGCGATCTTTTCATCGTTAACGATGCCGCTGGAAGAGGGATTAAATTTGTTCCATGAGGAAGAGCTGCAATTAGTGCTGCAGTTGGTCGACGAGTATAAAAAACAATATTCTTCTTTTAAACAATCAGTATTGTACCAAGAGGTTAATATGTATAAAACTAGGTGTAGTTTTTATAAATGTAAAAGTAAGATAAGAACTGGTTTGTGCAGTTGACTGAATTTTACGTTAAAATTACATACAATTTTGGCATTTATATTGTTTAAATTTTTAAAATAATGTGTTATATAGGTATAAAAACGATTAAAAGCAAATAAAATGTCACATACTGCATTCAATTGAATATAAAAACTTCAAATATATTTCGGGTCCATTGAATGTTATCGGATCGCAACCAAACTTCGCATGTAAGTTATTCAAACCAAAAGGAACAATAATCCGGCCGGCACTCATCAGAAAAACAGATTTAATTTTTTCGAACAATAAAGAACACCTCTAATGTAATACCGGGAGTTACATAGACATTATTTCCGCCAGCTGGAAATCCCCGGAGCGAAGCGTACGTCTGATAGCTTCCTCACACGGTTTAGCCAAATTTTGGCACAATATATGACTGCTGCGGTCGTACTTAACAATCCACACACTAGGTGGAGCGTCGAGTTACGTCTATTTTGATGAACTCATTGAGTTGATTTTCATGATGTACCCCTACGTATTGTGTGTGAAGCTCTTCGGTTATGGATGCATTAGCTAGTATGAAATACACCATTGGGTGTTGACGCCGATCTCAGGAACTTTTTTTCGATTTTGTGGCTTCATTAGCCACGTTGTCATGCGTTGATACCCAATTCCAATCAACTGGATACATAGTTTCTAGGATTTCGCTTTTTCGGTACGCAACGAGCTGCTGATAACGACGGTGATCACTACTTATCCACGAAAGAACCGTGCTTGAGTCTGTCCAGAAATGGCATTTCTTCACAAGAGCAGAGTAAAATTCTTTGATGCTTCTGGCCATGCGTGAACCTAACACAGTCGCTTGCAATTGCAAGCGAGGAATTGTTAACAGCTTAAGTAGAGCCACTTCGGTTTTTGATGCGACAAGTACGTAATGGGCATTGTCTCCTTCATTGTATCTAAAATAACTAACAGCTGCGTATCCGTGAACACTTGCATCGACGAACGTGTGCAGCTCTAACTCAGGATATTTCGCTGATTGTTGTCGAACATAGCGACGTGGAACTTTGATTCCCTCCATTTTCGGCAGGTTCTTTATCCTTCGTAGCCAGTTATTGTAGACATCGTGAGGGATATGCTCATCCCACAAACATACCATACAAACATAACAAAGTACCCGATAAGGCCTAGAGGATCAAATATGGTTATGATAAGGCTTAGTACCTCCCTCTTCGTAGACCGTCGGTTTGTGTGTATTAAGCCGTTGTTTCACATTTTCTCAGACATTTTAAGTGTAATGCAATTCTCTGTAGTCGCCCATAACATGCTAAGCACCTTTTCAGTGTTCATTTCGTTGTCCATATCGAGATTTAAATCCTCAAAGCACTTGCCATTAAGTCGCTTCAGGAACGTTCTAGAGTTCGATACCCAGCTACGGATATGTCATACACTGTTTTTGTGAATTTGTTGTATTTTCATGGCCAGCACGAATGCCTCTTGCTCGGTTCCTCCGCTATCGAGCATGTCATAACGTAATGGCTATTTGTGATACACCGCACAGCTTCAGGATAACGACCCTCATGCCCTTTCGCATTTTTGTTTTTCACATATTGGGCGCAGCTAGAAGAGGAGGTCGGTCCAAACGTCATCACGGTCATCACATATGTCGACGGTTGTTGGGTTCCACATAAGAAACGCTGATAGTTTTGGTCCTCGGCTCTGACCGCTACTTCATGGAACATCTCACTTTTTTATGCACCCGTTTTTTAAGTACTCGTCAATTTTTGATTGTAAATATAGTTGTTGATCTGTAGGCATCCTAGAGCGTAAACATTGCGGTCTTCGTGTAGCCATAAGTAAGCTATCAGGAAGTGACGCAGCGGGGTACTTCCATAGGAGGCTAGTTTGAAAACAATTCCCGACGCGTTTGGTGTTTGTCTCCAGCTGATGCAAAGCTAACTCGACGTCTTTAGATAAGCTTATAAGTCTTAAGTGAAGTAAGAAGTGCTACGCAAGCCGAATCTGTATAGTCGCTTATATGATAAACGTGGTGCTCTGGTATGATCTTTGCTGGTGACAACTGATCTTTTACAGTCCAACCAATACGTGTTTTTCAGCTATAGGTTCTAACACTTTTCTAGTTCGGGTCCTGGTGCCAAAGTTAAGGCCCTATTATTTAAACAAATGAGTAGTTGCGGACGTATATTACGGCTTCAATGGAAGGTTTCGAAGATGTTTGTATCTCAATTTTAGTGCTTCAATGGAAGGTTTCGAAGATGTTTGTATTTCGATTTTAGTGCAGCTACATCGAGTGACTGGGTTGGTAGATCCAGCTGTTCAACTGCATGAAGATCTTTGAGCAGATATCACAAAGTCGGCGACAACTGAGTTACCTTCATAACGTAGGTGTTTCTCGTCCATCGCAGAAGTGGCCGCTTTGTACCTTTCGTTGTAACTCAGAGTCTATAAGCGCGATGAAAGATCCATCGTCGGATTCAGGGGGTGTATTCAACACTCCACGCTTAAGTTCCTTTTGCGATGATCCCGGCAGAATTACTGTTGGCGCCTTCGGCAAGACGGAAAACCCAACTGCTGAAATGTTCAAGATTGCTTTCTGCCAGCGTCATTTTGTACATTCCCAAACCGCTTGATAAATTGCGGGCAGCTTAGTTACCAGTTTTTGTTCCAGTTCTGGATTATTTAGGTGCGTATGAAGACCGGATGCTTTCATGGATGCGCAGACATTTTCTACTTCAAGAGCAAAGTTGACCAGGTCATCTAAGTTGTCTTGTGTTGGAGAAGGCATGTTGCGGATTTGTTGGAGCAAAACTCCTATGATTAGCTCTGGTCTATCAAACGTTATCACGGATTTACGAGCCGAACCCTTTAGAGCCTTCCGTAGTCGGATTACGTTCTCATCTTGTGAGAATCCACATATTTTAGTGGTCTGATTATAGGTTCCCAAGAACAGTGGCCACTCTTCTGGCTTTCCGCTAAATGTCTGTACTTCCATACCCACAATTGTACAAGCAGCGAGTTGGTTGCAGGTCAGGCGACGCTGATCCCTAGCTGGAGCTGCAGATGTTTCTGCTGGATTCGGAGGGTGATACCGTTTACCTTTGGTATATATTGCACCGCTTGGCAACTGCTGTGAAGTGGCGGCTGTGCCTCTGGCTTTTTGTATGGTTTCATTGTTATGGCTTCCTCGGAGAGTGGGAGCTCTTGCTGGTATTAGTGACAATGCCCTAGCGTCAATATTACTTGGAGCGAAAAGCGATTGCTTCAAGGTGATCTCATCAATAAATTTATTCTTGCTACATTTGATATTTGAGCCATATTGGAGGTGGCTCCTGTCCCGTTCGTAGCTTGCACTGAGGGAGCGGTGACGTCATCATGATCGGTGCCCTGGATGTTGACCATATCACTGTTTGGTTCCGCTAAATAGCAAGAAATGCATACCCAATGTCGTGTTTTGACATCGCTGCTAGTTTGTGCACATTTTTGTGGTACCATTTGCCACAAATTGTTCATTTAACCATATGTGGAATATTCACCGCGGTACAAAATGCGCAGCTGTATAATTTTGCGTTTGCCTCAGTGTTTTTTCTTTCATCGGCTGACATGATGCATTAACAGAATAACTAGGAGTTTTTTAAGCTGTAGACTTTTTTTGAACACGCCTTTATTTTCAACATAAGAATAAATAACAAATTACAGAACACGTGCGAGTTAAAAAACTCGTCTTTCCTTCAACTCTGCCGTCACTCTGCCCCCTTTTGTGGAAAAGTCGGAGTTATCCCCTTTTTATACCTAGTAGTGCTACGCACACAAGGTATATTAACATTAGTCGCCTAACGGCAGTACGTAACGGCATAAAAGGATCGATATAGATATTGACTTATATATATCAAAATGTTCAGGACAAAACGAGAAATTGATTAAGCCATGTCCGTCCGTCCGTCTGTGGACACGATAACTTCAGTAAATTTTGAAATAACTTTATGAAATTTGGTATGCAGGTTTCTTGGCACTCATCTCCGAGCGCTATTTAAAATGGGCGAAATCGGATGATAGCCATGCCCACTTTTTATGTATAGAATATTTTCGAAAACACAAAAAAAGTGACTACTCATTACATAATATACCTATAAGGATAAACTTTTGTGTAAACATTAAGATTGAGGCATAAAATATATTTTTCAATAAATTTTTTCAAATGGGTGTGGCACCGCCTACTTTATATTAAGTCAAATTTAGAAATGTTATTAATCATAAATCAAGCACCGTTCAAGATATCGAAACGAAACTCAGCATGCGGGTTTCCAGGTGTGCAAGAATGTTCGAGGAAAAAATGGGCGAAATCGGTTAAGGTCCCCGCCCACTTTTATATGAAATATTTTGAAGAGGATCGTAGATATATTAGATAGGCAATAACTTTGGGTAAAATAGCTTTATATCACTTATATTTAATTTCTGAAGTTTCCGTAAACTAAGAAATCCAAAAAATAAAAATTTTCGAAAATGGGACCGCCCCTTTTATATTGCATTATTTCACAAAACTTTTTATGCCATAGCTCCGCCAAAAATTGATTTGTCGAAAGGAAATTGGTGATAATGTTCAATATGTAAAGGTAACTGTTTGTTGTAAAAATGGGCGAAATAGGTTCATGTCCACGCCCAGTTTTTAACCTAGTTCTTAAAAATTTTTTTGGAAAATTTAAAAAGCGATATTTCTGCAACTACTAAAGTAAAATCAATCAGATTTTACATACATAATAAGCTTTTTAAGAAAAACTCGACCGCAAAAAAACTTTGTAAACTTTGAAGAAGTAGGCGTGGCGCCGCTTATTATTCAATTTTGATATCTCAATGAAAATTCGTCAGCTGCTTCTCAGTGGTATGTATTATACTCCTGCCAAAAATTTGCCAAATCGGAAAAGACACAAGAAAAATATTCGGGCACGTAGTTAATAGCCCACTGCAATAGCGAAGTTATATATCTTTTCTGATTTTCATACCTTTCATAAATATTAAATGTATGTAAGTATGAGAAGAAGAGAAAACTTCACTAAAATTATCAGCACGATGAGCGGAGTCGATTTGGACATGTCCGTCTCTCCGTCTGTCTGTCTGTCTGTCCGTCTGCCTATTTGAACGCAAACTCATCTCTCTGTTTTACAAAAGGATTCTGAAATTCGTTGTTTGCTTTCGCCATTTTATAATATACTAGCAAACCCGGTAGACGTTGTTTTGACGTTTTGATACATAGAACACATCTATATATAAAATGTCATTAACTTGAACCAAATAAACTCCTAGGTATACCGAACTGCAGCTTTATATAACCTGGGGGCTTTTCCAAAAGCTATATACAGACTTCAAAATTTTGCCATAATCTTATACCACATCCCAAACTTGCATCCAGCACCTCTTTGAGAAAGCTCCCAATATATTGTGAACTTGTCTTTTGCTGCTGTTTTGACATTTCTCACAATTTATAGCAGGACGGCAAAAGCCAGTGGTAAACAAAATGTGCTTGCTTGTTGTTTAATAAATGTAAATTACGTTTGAGGAAAGACCTACAAAATGGGTAATCACGACAAGAGGGTAGGTATAGGTGAATTATTCCCTCTCTGAATTGATGCACACATTCCGGAGATGATTTGTTTAAAAGCTGTTGTACAAAACCACTCCTTTGTTCCGTAAAGGATGACATGAACTTATATATTCATTTATTAGGATTCCTGCTACCTCTAAAAATCAGCCCAACGCGAAGAACACCCACCCCTGACAAATGACTAACTTTATCATGATAACTTAATCAAACTTTTGTGTAAACGAAAATGTCATTATGAGGCAAGCCATTATTCGGTTATCATGTGATAAAGTTTGTCATAACCAGACATGGAGTAAACGGCCCTTAGAGTGGACGGATAGGGAAATTTTAATTGCGGTTGTAATGAAGGTGATAAGGGTGATATTTTCACCACACTGCGCCTCAAGGCATTAATGGCGACTTCGTAAAGCATTGTATCCAGAAATTCAAATTCTTGTTGCTGATGCTGTTGCTTTCTTTGAAGGTTTTCTTCATATTTGTATGACATGTTTGAGAGGCTGGGAGTTAGGTTAGGTTTTTTCCACTAAAAGGTAGCAATATCGTTTATTTTTTCATCCACGATTATAGCGGACTGGTCCAACTATTGTCCTGAGGTAGTTGCTGCCTACTATTTAAAGGAGCAGAAGCAGAGAGGTAAGATTGGTGGTCTTTGGAAGGTCGTAAAAAACGACAAGAGTAGGCTCGGCAAAAGAAAATGCATCAAAGGTTAATAGTTTCTTATAAATTATTTTTTGTTTGTTCATGAGTATACATTGAATTTAGGGAGGAGGGGTAGAAGGCCACTGGCTCCTAGGGATGAAAGAAGATGGGAGTAATGCTTTGAGGTTGCAGGTGTGTATAGATAACGTGCGGTCAGCTCATACCGTTGATAATGAAGCACTTTTGAAAGGCATAAGAATGCCTGACAGAACATTCGTATGAGCACCTCAAAGTCAACCACAGCGATGCGGCCAATCTCTTCATTGCGCCTGATGACACACAAGGAAACCTATAACCAGCCAGGAAATTTCGGGGGATATCTTTGTTAGGTTTCTGTGCCCCACCTCGAATGCACGAAAACAGAAGGACCCGTTTATAAAACTTATTGCCGCAATAAAATACGTATATAAGCCCAAGTAAGGTTAAAGTGTTTGCGTATGTGAACGAAGAGATCGCTGACATTGCTTAATGCTTTTTTGTTTTTTATTGCATATTTAAGTACTTCATACTAAAAACCTTTTTATTCCATATTGAAATCTTTTCTCCATACATTTTGATGTTATTTCTGCTGGAGCTATTTATGCTTTCGGTGTTTTTATATTGTTGTAGGCGTTAGTTGTACTGAAGGAAAGGAAAGTTGAAAGGGGTTTTTCTTTTTCCCTTAATGATTATTTATTTTATTTCGTAAAATATTGCGGGAATCTGAAGGTAAGAATAACTTATAAAGTAGTTTAAACTAACCCTGGAAGTATTCATAAAAGTATACAATATCCAAAAAAGTAGATACGAATATCGAATAAACAGCCCTTTCGAGGAACACTAAGCTATGAAGTAGTTATAACTAGCAATAAAAAGTAGTTATAAATACCGAATAAAGACAACAGTAGTAACAGCACTTTCTGGGAACACTTACAAATAAAGTAGTTATAACTAACCCTAAAAGTAGTCATAGATGTATACAATAACCTAAAAATTAGTTACAAATAACGAATAAACACAAGAGTAGCAACAGGCCATAAAAGCGTGCAACTGTTGGCATATGCTGACGATATTGATATAATTGGCCTTAACAACCGCGCCGTAACTTCTGCTTACTCCAAATTAGAAAAAGAAGCGGAGAAAATGGGATTGGTGGTGAACGAGGGCAAAACGAAGTACCTTCTGTCATCATGCAAAGAGTCAGCGCATTCGCGCCTTGGCAACCAAGCCACTGTTGGCAGCATTAATTTCGAAATAGTAAAGGACTTCGTTTACCTGGGAACCAGCATTAATACCAACAATAATGTTAGCCTAGAAATCCGACGAAGAATCACTCTTGCAAACAAATGCTACTTCGGACTGAGTAGGCAATTGAAAAGTAAAGTCCTCTCTCGAGGAACGAAAATAACACTCTACAAGTCACTCATCGCACCCGTCCTGCTATATGGTGCAGAAGCGTGGACACTAACAACATCTGATGAGGCGGCTCTGGGAGTATTCGAGAGAAAGATTCTTTGAAAGATTTGTGGAGCTCTACGCGTTGGCGACGGCGAGTACCGAAGAAGATTTAATGATGAGCTGTATGAACTTTACGCAGACGCCGACATAGTTCAGCGAATTAAAACACAGCGGCTTCGCTGGCTAGGCCACGTAGTGCGAATGAGCGAAGATGCTCCAGCCCAGAAGGTATTCTTATCGGCACCCGCCGGTGGAAGCAGAGGAAGAGGGAGACCACTACTCTGATGGAAGGACCAAGTAGAGACCGATTTGCGATCCCGCGGTGTTTCTAATTGGCGCCAGTTGGCGCAACGAAGAAACGACTGGCGAGCTATGTTGGACGGTCAAAATCGCCCAGGCGGTTAGATGACCATTTAAAGAAGAAGCAACAGGCCACAATAACCTATAAAGTTATAAATGTATACAATAACTTAAAAAGTAGTTATAGTGAACAGACAAAGACATCACTAGCGCGATTGTAAGCCAAGATCACCAGCTCTTGGCCCCTCACACCACATGCACTGTTGTCGGTTAGGATTATATTCAGCGGCGGCATCACCCAAACGCAACTCATGCCTCTTCTTATGTAATCTGCTAACATGCTCTTAACTTGGAAACAAGAATTTTGGACTGATACGTACGTTGGGCCATGTTGTCGAGCTACACAACCTACAACGTCTATGGTTTCGCCTTCTCCTTCGCCCTCTAGATTGCGACGACGCCCGACTTAGCCTGCTTTCACCTAGGCCACCCTTGGCTCCCAATGCTACTATTTCACCCCTTCGCACTTTTGTGTTATGCAGTTTCCCTCCAACGGCCTCACTGGCAAGGTAAACGAAATAGTAAATTTTATGAAACGGCAGATTATTAAAATTGCGGATATACCGGAGACAAAGCTCGGTGGCCGATCAGATCTAAGGACCTTTGACAGCTACAACCTGGCTGATAGCGGAAGTAAAAGCCAGACCAAGGATATGGAATATTTCCGATGCTTTGCACTCCAAAAAAAACGCGGTGGACTAGTCATGGGAGCAAATTTCTGGGGCGCTATGAAAGCCTGGTAACTATGCATAGCAATTTTATAGGCTGTTAATGCTGAGCCCGCAATTTGAATTTTCCTCGCATTTTAGCATTTAACCCAAAACACAGCATTTATTTTCGCACTTACCTACAAATTTTGGCTCCTAAAAGCAACTTTATTATACCCAGCGTGTACTAGTACACAGGGTATTATAGTTTTGGTCATATAACGGTGGTTTGTAACGGTACAAAATAATAGAGATAGATATGGAGTTCCATATATCAAAGTTCTTACAATGAACAGAGGAATTCATTAAGGCATGTCCGTCCGTCCGTCCGTCCGTTGACACGATAACTTGAGTAAAAATTAAGACATTTGAATGAAATTTGGCACACAAGTTGCTTTCCGGCCAAGGTACGTTGCTATTCGAAATCGATTTTTGATATCGAAAATTTGGAAAAACGTATAAAATGGGTTAATTCAATCATAAAAGCAGCTACAATAATTAAACTTGCTAGATTTATTAATTTGATTGTCCCATTGACAATTTTATAAAATTTTTGAGAAAGGGGCGTGATACCGCCCACATATGAGTGAAGAAATTTTCAAACTTTGACTGTTAATAACTTCAGTACCGTTAACGCTAGTATAACGAAATTTCGTAGGAGGTATACTATTGTTGTGATAAATGCACCCATGGAAAATAAGCGAAATCGCCTTTCGACCAAACCTACTTTTTCATAAAAGTTTTATGGAAAGCAGGTAGAAATATTGAACTGCCCATATCTAATCAACAGACACAGATATAATAATACAATTTGGTAGTTACTTATTCTTTATATGATCTTTGCAAAATTTTGGAAAGTGGGCGTGCCACCGTCCACTTATGAGTCAAGAAAATTTCAAATTCGACTGTTAATAACTTCAGAAGGGTGTAAGATAGAATTATGAAACTTGATACGAGGTACACGATAGACATGCAGAGTACGGCCACGGAAAATAAGCAAAATTGGTGGATGACCACGCCCACTTTTGGACCAAAGTTTTTTAAAAGGGAGGTAGGAAACCGGAACATGCCATATCTCCTTCACTGGTGCACATAGAATGCTAGAATTTCGTAGGTACAATGGCCTGTTGATCTTATTAATGATTTTTTTTTTGACATTGTGCGTGGTACCGCCCATATACAAATGAATAAATTGTCAAATTTCAGCTATTATTAACTTCAGAACCGTGTTAAATAAAATTGCGAAACATGATACGGGGTATACTATCTACGCTTTTCCAAATTATATTTAGCCTATGCTGCAACCAGGGAATCCAAGAATCTACAGGGAAAATTTCATAAACATCGGGTGAGTACCTTGGACGCCCATACAAGATTAAAATGTTGTATAGCATGAGGGCGTGGCACCGCCCACTTTTCCAAAATTATATATGGCCTATACTGTAACCAGTAGATCCAAGAATCTACTTTGATTTCATAAATATCGGTTAAATACTTTGGACGCCAGACACACAGACACATTCATTTTTATACCTAGCAGTACGTAACGGCATAAACGGCTCGAGATAGATATTGACTTATACATATCAAAATGTTCAGGACGAAAAGAGAAATTGATTTAGCCATGTCCGTCCGTCCGTCCGTCCGTCTGGGAACACGACAACTTAAATTTTGATATATCTTAAAGGAACTTGGTATGCAGGGTCCTAGACACTCATCTCGCTATTTAAAATGGACGAAATCGGACGATAGCCACGCCCACTTTTTATATATAGAATATTTTCGAAAATACAAAAAAAGTGATTAGTCAGTACATAATACACCTATAAGGATAAAATTTGGTGTATACATTAAGACTGAGGCTTAAATAAGCTTTTCAAGACAGTTTTGCAAATGGGTATGGCACCGCCCACTTTTGATTAAGTCAAATTTAGAAATGTTATTAATCATAAATCAAACACCGTTCAAGATATCGAAACGAAATTCAGCACGCAGGTTTCCAGATCTGCAAGGAATGTTGAGGAAAAAATGCGCGAAATCGTTTGATCGGTTTGGTGATAATGTTCAATGTATAAAGGCAACTGTTTTTTGTAAAAATGGGCGAAATCGGTTCATGTCCACGACCAGTTTTTTAACATGGTTCTGAAAATTTTTTTTGGAAAATTTAAAAAGCGATATTTTTACAACTAAGCAAACTATATTGATATTTTTGATTTTCATACCTTTCATAAACATTAAATGTATGTAAGTATGAGAATAAGAAGAGAAAAGTTCACTAAAATGGTCAGCACGATGAGCGGATTCGATTTAGCCATGTCCGTCTCTCCGCCCGCCTGCCTGTCTGTCCGTCTGCCTGTTGTTCTTGTTGTTCTGCTAACGACGTCTCTCTATTTGAACGCAAACTAGTCTCTCAGTTTTACAAAAGAATGCTGAAATTATTTGTTTGCTTTCGCCATTTTATAATATACTAGCACACCCGGTAGACGTTTTTTGACATAGAACACATTTATATATAAAAGGTCATTAACCCAAGTATACATTGTGAAAATTTCATAAAGATCGGTTGAGTTCTTTGGCGCCTATAAAAGACAGATGATAGCTACGCCCACTTTTTGTATATAGAATATTTTCGAAAACACAAAAAAGTGATTTCTCAGTACATAATACACCTATAAGGAATACAAGAAATTTTTTAAAAGGGGCGTGGCATCGCCCAATTTATATTAAGTCAAATTTAGAAATGTTAATAATCATAAATCCAGCACCGTTCAAGATATCGAAACGAAATTCAGGATGCGGGTTTCCAGGTATGCAAGAAATGTTCGAGGAAAAAATGGGCGAAATCGGTTGAGGTCCACGCCCACTTCTATATGAAAGATTTTGAAGAGGATCGTAGATATATAAAATAGGCAATAACTTTGCGTAAAATAGCTTTACATCATTTATTTTGTTGTGTTTACATCATTTATATTTCACTTTAAAAGTTTTCGTAAACTAAGAAATCCAAAAAATATAAATTTTCGAAAATGGGCATGGCCTCGCCTCTTTTATAGTGGACTATTCCACAAAACTTTTTATGCCATAACTCCGCCAATAATTGATTTGTCGAAACGTAATTTGGTGATAATGTTCAATATAAAAAGATAACTGTTTTTTGTAAAAATGGGCGAAATCGGTTCATGTCCACGCTCAGTTTTTTAACATAGTTCTGAAAAATTTGCAACTCGACTGCAAACAAATTTTGACAATTTTGAAGAAGTAGGCGTGGCGCCTGCCACTTTTCAGTATAAAATTTCTGCTATTTTCAAAGGCAATCGCTTATAATTAAATCTTGATATTTCAATGAAAATTGGTTAGCTGCTTCTCAGTAGTATGTATTATGCTCCTGCCAAAAATCAGCCAAATCGGAAAACAGACAAGCAAAATAGTTAATAGCCCACTGCAATAGCGAAGTTATATATATTTTTTGATTTTCATATCTTTCATAAACATTAAATGTATGCAGGTATGAGAACAAGAAGAGAAAAGTTCACTAAAATGATCAGCACGATTAGCGGAGTCGATTTAGCCATGCCCGTCTCTCCGTCCGTCTGTCTGTCTGTCCATCTGTCTATTTGAACGCAAACTAGTCTCTTAGTTTTACAAAAGAATGCTGAAATTCGTTGTTTGCTTTCGCCATTTTAGAATACGAGTATACTAGCAAACCCGGTAGACGTTGTTTTGACGTTTTGATACATAGAACACATCTATATATAAAATGTCATTAACTTGAACCAAATAAACTCCTAGGTATACCGAACTGCAGCTTTATATAACCTGGGGGCTTTTCCAAAAGCTATATACAGACTGTGGCGTGTCCTGAACCTATCGTGAAAGTTCAAGAGCAAAACAAAACACAAAATATGTGGGTGTGGCACCGCTCACTTTTAAAAAATTATGTAGATATTGACTAAGTGACACATATATTCAAATTTAATTTATTTAGACCAAAAAAGTTCGGAATTGAAGCTTTATAAAGCCTGGGGGCGTGGCTCCACCCACTTTTCTAAAACTATTCATTGTCTATGCTGTACCCAGTAATTATTGTGAAAATTTCATAAAGATCGGTTGAGTTCTTTGGCGCCTATAAAAGACATACATTTTTAATTTATATCTATTTTTGTTACGCACACAAGGTATATAAATTCATTCGGCATAAACGAATCGAGATATATATAATGTTCGGCTCAACCCGAACTTAGATTTCCTTACTTGTTTATATCTATTTTTGGCACTCACACAAGGTATATTACTTCATTCGGCATAAACGAATCGAGATATATATTTATTAATGTATATCAAGACGTTAAGTATGAAAAGTAAAATATCCGGGAATTTGAATTATAATGCTGAAATTAACCCTCTAATCATCAAAATTCGAAAGTGTGGAGGCCTCGCCTTACATCGCGACAATCTTGGTAGCACCGTCCCAACAATCAGCAATAAAGGCCTGCAGAAACTCTCACGGTTCCTTTATTTGGCTAAAACTTGTGTACCACGGCTTTAGCAGACTGGTAGGAATGCTTCCCGAGCAAGAGATGGCTTAACCCTGCCACCCAAAGAGCCCGTACATTCTTTTGTACTTTCGCCGCTAAACCCACATCGGCTCTCTCGTCTTAAAACAACTTAAAAGTTCCCCCCCTACGCACGTAAGTCAGGACAATCATCCTTTGTTTTAATATTATATACGCCTCCGGCATCGGTCAATCGCAACAGCTTCCTTGGCTTTATCCACGTTCTTATGTGTTTTAAGTTCGCGAACAAAAACCTCGGGATGGATACGTTTAGAGCGCCATGTTGCAATATACCGCAGCCTTCTATGCCAAAAAATCTGACCTCACATTCCAACAATCAAGGTACACATTCGTCCCTCACGCCTAGTATGACATCTACCTAATCTCCGGCGCACTTCAGAATCTCACATTTGAATTGCGACGGATTAGCTGGCAAGGAGGCGGATATAACTGAATTCATTGAGCGAAGCAACAACAACATCGCTGCAATCCACAAGATCTGACCTCCAAATTGTGGATGGGTACAATATCCATCGTAAACACCGTACCAGCGGTAATGGGGGGATCCCGTGTTTATCACACTTCACACTGTGCAGTATAATCTGTTTGTCCCGGCATCGACCCCAGCGACACTACCTTAATAATAATAATAATAATTCCCAACGGATTACCCACCATATCCCGCCCGACAGGCGCGAGGGGCGCGTCCGCATAACGCGCGGACTATTCGTTCGTGCTGAGTCGTTGAAACGCTTTGGTTTGTTAATCGTCGAGATCTAAAACTGCTCAGCTACAGAGAAAACCTCATCGCTAAATAAAGTAGATATAGGATAGATTATACACTAAGAAATAACTAGTTAACAGAATAAAATTATTGTTAAGAGTTAAAATAGAAGTCAAAGAATAAGAAACAATTAGTAGCTATGATTTTTTTATGCTGAAAAGCGAGTCTGAAATATCAAATCTACCAGAAAGAGAGTTATAATCTTGACACAAACAGCGAAAAGGCTCATTTAACTGAAAATTGGTTCGGAACTGTTTTAAGACTAGAGGTTTAAAATTCCTTGAAGGACGAGACGGTACATTGAAGTTCACTTCACTTAGAAGAAATGGGCTGGATAGTGAACCATTTAGCAATTTAATCATAAAAATAGAATACCAAATAAAATTACATATTTAGTTTTCTACTTAGGCTTTCGAACAATTGGATATTTAATAAAGTTCGTTGTAATTTACTTGCGCAATTAGGTTTTTTTTAAGCTTTACATCAGCAAAAAGTAATGGAAGAAGTTCGACAACCTTCTGCAACAGCAACAGGTCCTATTTAACAGCAGAGAGCAGTCCGATTCTGAATCGCCTTTTGAGCAAGCATTTCCAGGTTTTGAATTCCTACTTAAACAGCTTCATAAGGCGGTAGCTTATGAGGTGTGCTGTGACTTCATGAACACTTTATTAGAAAAGATAAGGGTAGAAAGATATATCCAGGTTTGTACGTTAGCATTTTTCTTAAGCCAGAACTCAATAGCTAACCTCTTGGGCGTTGCAGGCGTTGTAGAATTTCACCTCCCTTGTCAGCTATTTTATTTACACAACCAAAAGTCGTGGTGAAAGTCGCGTACGCCGCAAAGTCTTAAAGGACGGGCATGGAGTTGAGCCATAAGCATTTTGTTAGATGAATTATTGAATTAATGATTATACTTTCAGGAAGGCCCTGTTGATAGCGAAGGCGCAGTTCGTGTTAGCTATGCGATTGCGCATGGAAAGGTTTTAGGTAATCACCCATTTTCCGATGGAGATTTCAAGACATTTTTAACGCCGTTATTAATTGCGCAGGTCATAAGGGCTTAGGCTGGAGAAAAGTTCATAGCGTGGCGCAGACGGTGCTAAAGCAATGACCGGAAGCCAAAGCGGATTTATAGGCGGGCTTAAAGGTAAATTTCGCCTAGAAGGTCACAAAGATTCTATTGCGGTGCATTGATTGGTACATCAAGAAGCCTTATGCGCTAAATCAATATCTTTAAAACATGTAATGGACGTTGTCGTGAAATCTGTTAATATACAGTTTAAGGAATTTCTTGACTTAATGGATTGTGACCATACTGATATGCCATATTACACTGAAATTCGATGATTAAGTCGCGGGAAAACACTTTAAAGATTTTTCGATCTGCGGTTATCAATTGCTAACTTTCTGGTACTATTATGTTTAAGTTCAATAAATATGTATATTATTTTAATTTTATTATACAGGAATCCAAAGCAAATCCATTTCAACTGTTACACGATCCCAATCAGATAGCAGATGTAGCTTTTTTAGTAGATATCACAGAACATCTTAACGTCTTAAATTTGTCATTGCAAGGAAAGCGTAAATTAATTTTCGATATGAGTGATGCAGTCAAAAGTTTTAGAAGAAAGCTTGAACTTTGGAGAGAACAGTTGACTGAAAGCAATTTTTTTTTCCTCGCCTAAGCTCATTGAGTGAAAATCAAACTTTGAATGTAGACAAATACTGTTCTGAGCTTTGAAGTTTATTTGTTCAGTTCAGTGAAAGATTTTCAGTTCCAAACACGCTTCAGGAAAGTTTTGATATCTTCGTTGCTTCTTTCACTGCAGATACTCGCAACGCACCAAAGGACCTGCAGTTTGAGCCCTTACATATGCAGTGCTCTACCCTTTTGAAAAGTAAGTTTGCACAAATTGATGACAAAATTACTTTTTATAAAGAACTATGTTCCAAAAAACATCCTGCAACAAAGGATTTTGCTCGGAAGATTATATCTATGTTTGGAAGTACTTACGTTTGTGAGTCATAATGTAATTGAACAAAACTAAGATAAGCAATAGGCTATTGAAACCAATTTAGGTGCAATAATGCGTGTTGCTACGGTAAATGATATTTAATAATAATAATAATAATTCCCAACGGATTACCCACCATATCCCGCCCGACCGGCGCGAGGGGCGCATCCGCATAACGCGCGGATTATTCGTTCGTGCCGAGTCGTTGAAAGGCTTTGGTTTGTTAATCGTCGAGATCTAAAACTGCTCAGCTACAGAGAAAACCTCATCAGCTAAGTAAAGTAGATATAGGATAGATTATACATTAAGAAATAACTAGTTAACAGAATAAAATTATTGTTAAAAGTTAAAATAGAAGTCAAAGAATAAAAAACAATTAGTAGCTATGAATTTAGGACAGAAAGAATTGATTTTTTTATGCTGAAAAGCGAGTCTGAAATATCAAATCTACCAGAAAGAGAGTTATAATCTTGACACAAACAGCGAAAAGGCTCATTTAACTGAAAATTGGTTCGGCACTGTTTTAAGACTAGAGGTTTAAAATGCCTTGAAGGACGAGACGGTACATTGAAGTTCACTTCACTTAGAAGAAATGGGCTGGATAGTGAACCATTTAGCAATTTAATCATAAAAATAATTCCAAGCATTTCCCTCCGACTAGAAAGTGTGTGTAGATTAATGAGTTTTAAACGATTCGTATAGGGTGGCAGATTGTACGAGGGATCCCAATGAAAATCTCTTAAGGCAAATAGTAAAAATTGTTTTTGAACTGATTCAAGGCGATCTACATGAACCTGGTAACGCGGGTTCCAAATTATAGAACCATATTCAAGTATCGGTCTGACTAATGTAGTGAAGAGGGCTTTAGTTACATAAGGGTCGCTAAATTCTTTAGACCATCGTTTAACGAATGCTAGGACACCTCTAGCCTTATTGACTGTTGTATTAATATGGCGGTTGAAACTGAGTTTATAGGCGCAAAAGTTTAGTCAAATATCGATAATATAATATCTGATCAACAAAATTCTGAATAAAAGGAAATTTAAATTACTATAAATTTTGCTTTGTCACCTATTATTTCTATCATTATTTGAAATTCGACTGGGTACTTTTTTATATTTTTAGTCCTTTTCTATAAATTTCGGTCCCAAATACAAGGTGGCGCAAAAGTAAGCTTCCGATGTTCAGCATATCGGTTGTGGCACGTGCAGTGTGTGCTGTTGCACCGTCTTGTTGGAACCACATGTTTTCCAATCCCAATTCATCAAGTTGCGGCAAAAAGAACTCGTTGATCATTGCTCTGTAGCGCTCACCATTCACAGTAACCGTTTGGCCCCGACCGATTATTGGTCAAATAAATAGTCAGCAATATTCCGCGTTCTGGAGCAGTGTAGCGTAACATTGTTTATTAACGTGTATTTCGCATGTGTTTACTACACAAATGTCAAAACAGAACTGACTTTAGGGGCCAATCCCAAAATTTATAGCATTTTCTGATAGGAGGATTCCTTTTGCGCCACCTGTTACACTTGGGTGTGGCAACCGTATGTCTAATGAAATACCCAGAAAAAATATCGTTAGTGGAAGTAAGCAATGGGGAATGCAGCATCAGCGCTGCCTCATCTGGCGATACATGGGGCGTATTTATAGTCAAAATTAAGTATGATTTTTAGTTACTTACTTACTTAAATGGCACTAGCCGTCTGAACGGTTTTAACCTGCCAACAAAGCTGTTGACTTTCATTGGGGACTTTTTTTACATTGCGGGTCCCAAACCCAGCGAACAATGCGCTTTGAATAAAATAGTGTTAATAAGAACCCTGCAACCGTCTGCAGATAGTAACCGATCTGAAAACGAGCGCAACCCGAGTCTTGTTTTAAATAAGTATAAGTACACAAATAGGCTAAATTTTTTTGGTGGGTATTTGCGTGCGCTCTTAACTGTATGAATGTAGTAGTCAAATGTATGTGCTCTTGCTACTCCTTATAGTCCAATTACCCACTGACGTGTGCAACGTACGTTTACGTATTCCGCACGTACGTACGTTTAAGCGAATCTTATGCCCGTGGCGCCAACAGAGAAATCAGCCATTTCTGTTGTTTACATTCAATACAATGTTGCCATTGATCAGTTTTCATGCATGCTAACTCAAACGTGTGTTTTTGAAACAATTATTTTTCATTTTATGAGTGTCCGAAATTAACATTAAATAATTATAGCCAGTCAATTTATTTAAAAGCAACAACTTAATATCGTAATTTCAGGTTATTTCAACATTATTACGAAAATTTAAAAGGTATTTTGAGCTATTTTTGTAAAGCAACTTCAAACGATCCATAACCAGCATACACACGTATGAATAGGCAACACTGCATATGAGAGAGCAATCAGCAGACACGTTCTTACGGAAAAAATCAAAATTTGTTTGATTTCTACGGAACGTTCTACGTATACGGAAAAATTGAACGTCGGTGAGTGTTCGTTTACATGGCACTCTCATAACACAGGTCGTGTCAGCTGACACGTACTACGTACGTGCGTCGGTGGGTAATTGGACTATTAATCTAGCCAACGAAATGGGCACTCGCCCACATACGGCCAAAAAGCCACCACGGGCTAATATGCCCGTGTCTGGCCTAGCGTATTGAAGTGCATAGTTTGAAGGTTGTGTCACGAGTTTTACTATCAGTTGGTGGTCTGTTTATTTAGGTATGTGTAAACAGATTGGAATGTGTACTTAAAATGTGTAGCTGATTTGAGATATGTGAAAAGAAACCATCTATTGTTATGGGGGTTGCTTACAGATATCTTTTCTTCAAGTGGACTGTATGTGTGTGTGTGATTTTATTTTCCTTTGTTCATGCATGAACATTTTGCAGGCTGCCGAAAAAATTTATAGTGATTTTGTCTTTGGATTTATTTTTATGGATGACATAAAATACTAGAATGCATTTCGCTAGCAAAACTATTAAAATTAGGGACAAGTGTCCGCTATGATTTTTTACCTCAAGTTACTTATCTCTAGTTCGTTTTTTGTCAAATGTTCAATCTCCCTTTTTAGTTTTTCAAACTCCTTGCTGCTGCTCATGTTGTTAATTTGAAGTTGAGTTATTTTCTCTTACTAAGAAATAACTTTTTAATATTATCTTTATGATTTTTCCTTTGTACTCAAATGGGATCGCTATCAGTTTGTATATATCTGACGATTCACTGTGCATAAGTGGTATTTCTGCCTTAAACCAGGTTGTTATCGATTATGACTCAATTTACTCTCATAAGGTTGTATACATCGCGTCGAAATTTTTCTCTAATCACTACCCATTGTTTAATTATACAAGCTTTGTCAGTCTTTGACAGACCAGACTTGAAGCTCCCTAATTGTCACCAAGCTTAGTTGCATTTACGAATTGTATAGAAAAGGGAAACAATAGTTCCCCTTTGGGATAAAAGTAGTAGAAAAGTCCGGAATGTAATTTTTAACTTCAAATATATTTTTAAGAAATATGACATTTTAAAAGATATTCTTTATTAAATTATAGGAAATAAATTTCCTCAATTGCTGTTCAAAGATTCTTGAATGGCAAATGGTCTTACAATGCAACTTACTAGAAAATTCTTTGTGTTTTGCGAAGCATTTTAAAACTACTTTATTTCCTGTAAAACTTGGTTCTGTACAGTAAAAGTTTGTCAGATATCTTAAATTATAGGAATTTTGGCGATTTTTCATGGGTGAGAAGGGTGCCAAATTTTGCAATATACTCATTTCCACATCACCTGAGGTAGAGTTTTTGGCGAGCTTTTTTGTACGTGGTTTCTGGTTTCCCCAGTCGGCCTAGTCCACTTTTTAAGTCCAGTGACTTTACGGGATTATAAATTGATTTCAATAAATTTTGCATTCATTACGGTTTCGTAAGCAAAGATTTGTAGGAGCTGAATTTTCGCCTCTTGTTGTGGTACTTTATCAATTGATCACTATTAAGGGCCGTTTACTGAATGTGTGATTAATTGCTTAATCAGGACTTAATCAGAGGTCGGCCCAAAAGTCATTTACTCAATCTCTGATTAGCAACAATTCGCTGATTATCTTCTGATAAAAGTTATCAAAGGATGGACCTCTGATTATGTGCTTATCAAAACAAAAAATGACAGCTGAAAGTAAACATCTGATTTTGTGATAAATTGTTCGGTTAACAAACTCTGCTAGTAATCAAATTTAGGAATGTAATAATATCCATATAAAGAAATATCACAATCGAAATTTGTCAGCCAAAATGGTTCATTTAAAATCGTAAACAAAATCAGCTGTCACTTTTTATGCGTTCACAAAGCAACTTTTGTGAATTTTTTTCCAAAAACGTTCACAATGATCAACTTTATCATGATAACTTAATCAGACTTTTGTGTAAACGAAAATGTCATTCTGAGCCAAGCCATGATTAGGTTATCAAGTGATAAAATTTATCATAACCAGACATTGAGTAAACGGCCCTAAACGTTTGAAACACCATTGCCATCCACTAGATGATTTCGTTAACCCACCCCTCGACCGTTGTCCATATATGTATAAGTTGTTTCTTAAGTCTATCTTACACGGTTATGAAGTTATTAACAGTCGAATTTGACTTATTCCACTTATTTTCTATGGGTGTATTTACCAGAACCATAGCATACATCCTACCAAACTTTGTTATTCTAGGGTAAACAGTTCTGTAGTTATTAGCAGTCGAAGTTGGAAAGCTGGCATATTTATATAATTTGGTCCATCTTGAGAGATCGTAGCTTTTATTATTTTTAGGTTTTTTTATTTTTATTTTTGTGTTTTTAGTACAATTTTCAAACGTTATTATAAAGAAGCAACACAGTCGATAAATGCCAATGAGATGACATTTAATAAGGGAGCTTCAAGTCGCCAATTGTCAAAAATGTCAATGGCTGACAAACTTGTATAATTAAACAATGATCACTACCAATTCCTTGTTCAAATGTGTTGGAGTTATAATATCTGGATTAATTCTTCCATGATTGAGGTCTATCAACAACTCAATTATAGACTTTTGAATAGTCTCACATTCTACCAATAAAATGGTGACTTGGGTTACTAGCATTTGGATGGCCATTTTATCTCTGCTAATGTTTTTTATTAACTCTGACTGAAATCTGTTGATTTGGCTGGTTATTTTTGTAAATTGCATGTTCACTTCGTTTACATTTTGGTTTAGTATGTTTGCCGTGGAATTTATTAGTAAAAACTTAACCTTTAGTCTCTATTTGATGTTATGCTGGTTATTTAGCAGTAATCTAAAGTTTGATTCTATTGTCTCTTCGCTGTTAGCATCCATTGGCATAAAAAGCATATTACTAATAGAGCCAAACCATTCAAAGGGAGCCCTTCGTTGCCTTTTATTGTACACGATTAAATTGTGACTACTTTTTATCGCTTCATACCGCCTTCTTAGTGACAGCGATATAACCTTGCAGGCTTCCTCGAAACCTGACAACAGGTTGCAATAATTTTTTATTCGATGTAGACAGCCTGGCATCATATTCACCTGCTCAAAATATGAATGGGGATCATAGTAGATTACCAAATCCCAATTCGAAGCTATGACGTCCATCATTCCTAGTGAATCCAAATAGATAGCTGTGTTATCAGGCGACAATACTGGATAATCGAACTAAAAAATGCAGTAAAACATTGTATACGTATCTGTTGTAAATGCATACGATTCAAGCAAGCGGCCGAAACACAGCTCATGGGTGATCTTCCATTAGTCAGAGTGTCGACATCCAGTCCCTTTACATATACTGGAGTATACTATGCCGGACCTTTTCAAACGAGGTGTTCTAAAGAGCGAGGACAAAAATCATTCAAAGGATAAATCGCTGTATTTGTTGGCCTTTCGACAAAATCCATACATTTGGAAGCAGTCGTTTATCAACAGAAACATTTCTGGATGCACTAAGAAGATTTTTTGGCAGACGAGGGAAATCTCTACACATTTACTCTGATAACACTGATTTACCGCCAAAATGCACCAGAGACGCCATAGTGAAATTCCTATGTAAAATCACCTCCTAATTCCGAAAACCAAGGCTATTTTTACTTGAATGGTACCGTTTTTGAGATATTTACGATTTACCGTTATTTCAAAAAACAAAAAAGATGGCTCCACTTAATCGTGTATATCTCAAGAACAAACTGAGCTCTTCCAAAACGGTTTGAAAAATTTGAAAGCTTATAAAATTTACTATAATCAGTACATACAACACTTTTTGCTAGGTCCTGCAGATTCAAACATATTGAACAATCATTACGGATTTTTTAAATTTTTTTTGTAAAAATATAAAAAAATTTGTACTTTGCGAGGAAGCATCTCGAAAACTTTTTGTTTTTTTGCAGATATTTTTTCCCCCCTCTAAGCTCTGTTTTATTACAAAAAAAAATAAGCTATCAGTGAACAAAATCGATGAACTAATACAAAAGTTATAAGCATTCAAGTAAATATATCCATTTAATACTTAAGTACCCTACAAATAATAGCATATGTACATATGGTTCTGTCTTAACTCTATGATCTTATTTTATAATTGAAAAAGTTATGTGTCTTGTTTTGACGCTTATTTAGATTAGGATCGGTTTCTCTTATGAGAAACCAACAGTAGTCGCCCATCATAGCGACATCCCAGAATCCTTGATACCGACTTTCAATCACTTTCATTTGCTGGTGAAACCTTTCGCCATGCTCGTCACTTTCGTCGCCAAGATTTTGCGGGAAAAAATTTAAGTGGGAGTGTAAGAAATGAATTTTTAAAGACATATTTACTCCTGAAAGAAAATAAAAAAGTAAATTAGATAAATACATAAGTGACACATTAGTATATAATTTTCTTAGGCTGGATTTATCTTTCAATTCAGAACAAATTTTTTGTTTATATTTTTCCCGTTCTTGTTTGTTCGGAACTGGACGATGAATTCAGATTTATGGCTATATATTCTCATGTAAATTTATGTAATATATAATTTATTATAATATGTTTTTTTATTTACCCATTTCCGCATAGTTTTTGATTAAGTCGTTCACTATCATCTCGTAGTTAGGACTTTTGTGTTTGCCTAAAAAAGAAGTAACGACCTTTTCAAAAGAATCCCACGCTGCTGCCTCCACTGGTGACAATAGTTCTTTGAAATGGTTATTGGTCATCATTTTCCTTATTTGCGGTCCCACAAAAATCCCTTCCTTTATTTTTGCTTCTGAAATCTCTGGGAAGATTGTCTTCAAATGATGAAAAGCTTCGCCTTCTTTGTCCAAAGCCTTCACAAAGTTTTTGATAAGGCCGAGCTTGATGTGGAGCGGAGGTAGAATTATTTTTTCCTTCTTTATAAGTGGAGAGTATTTTATGTTATCTACCCCAACTTGAAACTCGATTCGTTCTGGCCAATCCTTTATGATGTAGTGGTCTTGACGAGCTCGGCTATCCCATTTGCATAGAAAGCAACAGTATTTTGTGTATCCACTTTGTAGACCACATAGCATTCCAACGACTTTAAGATCGGCACATATTTTCCAATCATGTTCTTCGTATTTGATTAACTTGAGCAATTTTTGCATTATCTCATATGTTTCCTTCGTATTTACTGCATGCGCGATCGGGATAGATGGCTTTTGGTTGCCAATATGCAATAATACGGCCTTTAAACTTAATTTATTGCCGTCTATGAAAATCGCCACTCTTTTGAATCATATGGTTCACCAAATTGTTTGAATAGACCAGCAATGTCTTTGCAGTAACAAACACTGTCCTCCTTCGTATAGTACTTGGAAAATTCTTCGTGACGAGTTCTATAATATGTTACCTTAACATCGGATGAAACAAATTTAAATTGTTGCATTCGAGAGGCGTGTAGTTCGGCCTTTTCCTTTGACAATTCCAAATCCCTTATCCAATCATTGAGTTGTGCTTGTGACAAAGAATTTCTTTCGTTTTCCGTTTGAAATTCAGTACAACATGATGCCGCGTAATCAGATACTACTGTTGACAATGAAACTGGAGCCGGAACTAAAGTTAAATTTGATTCTGGCAATGTCGCTTCTGTTGAAATTAGTTCTGGTAATGACACTGTAGATACGCTCGCATAGGTTAATTTTCTGGACTTTCCAACCCCAAGTACTTTTGTAGTACAAATATAGCAGTCCGTTGAATGGCAAGTTGGTTCCCTCCACTTCATTGGTGTAATAAATTTCACACGTCGCCTAAATAGATAGTTTCAGGAATTAGTCAGCTATGCATTAAAAGGGAACAAATTCCTAATTTTTACAACGTACCTTTTTGTTCCGGTTTCCGAAGAAATCAATTCGACTCGGCATGTGGTGCACACAGTGTTCGGTGTCCATGGTTTTTAGGCTCAATTCCAAAACACTTATAGTATGTAACTTTCAAAGGATTTGAAAACACACGTCTCATACTTTTAACAATAAATTGACCGCAGATGAAACAGAACATATCTGGATCATTTGTACACTCAAACTCTCGCGCCCTTTTATTCATTTTTTATTTTAAGTAAATGACGGGTTATAAACTGCAATTATAAACTGAAGAGTATCCGGCGAGCCTTGCAGATATTATGAAGGAACAAGGCGCATGTACTCTTATTTATACTTAGATCCAGTAAAAATTCAAGCCTACCTAAACAAAAAGGTTCCCTAGTTCTACAAAGAAAACACTACCTGCCTCAAAAATATGCTCTTGTTTAAAATGTACCTAGGTTTGAGAAAACGACACTAACAGCTTTTTGTATCTAATAACTTTTCGAAAATCTACCTGCTAACTAACTGATATACGAATACTAACACATATGTACCAGTAGGGTACTTAAGCATTAAATGGATATATTTACTTGAATGCTTATAACTTTTGTATTAGTTCATCAATTTTGTTCACTGATAGCTTATTTTTTTTGTAATAAAACAGAGCTTAGAGGGGGGAAAAAATATCTGCAAAAAAACAAAAAGTTTTCGAGATGCTTCCTCGCAAAGTACAAATTTTTTTATATTTTTACAAAAAAAATTTTAAAAATCCGTAATGATTGTTCAATATTTTTGAATCTGCAGGACCTAGCAAAAAGTGTTGTATGTACTGATTATAGTAAATTTTATAAGCTTTCAAATTTTTCAAACCGTCTTGGAAGAGCTCAGTTTGTTCTTGAGATATACACGATTAAGTGGAGCCATCTTTTTTGTTTTTTGAAATAACGGTAAATCGTAAATATCTCAAAAACGGTACCATTCAAGTAAAAATAACCTTGATTTTCGGAATTAGGAGGTGATTTTATATAGGAATTTCACTATGGCGTCTCTGGTGCAGAAAAAAAGTTGGAATTTGTGATCCAGTGTAATTGAACTGATTTCGTGGGTCCAAGCAGATGGCTCGACAACGACTTTAAAGAAGCAGTAAAACAAAATTGTGAAGTTGCACCAATCTTAGCTAATGAAGCAATTACTTGGCATTTTATCCCCCGGTAGGGCCACATTTTGTGGAATGTCGGAAGCAGGTGTGAAAGGGAGGAAATTTCACTTAAAAAGGGCAATCGGATATACAAAGCTGACGTTTGAGGACATGGCAACCGTCCTGGCATAGATTGAGGCATCATTAAACTCACTTTCATTATATTCTACAGAGTAGACGCTTTAACTCCAGGCCATTTTCTTACTCCTGACTGACCTTACTGACAAAAATAAATCTACTTTAAACAAATTAAAGGTGGAATACTTACACATACTTCAGCGAAGAAACAAGTGGAAAACATCAGAGTAAATGTTAAGGAAAGTGATGTTGTAACCTTAAAAGATGAAAATACTCAACCAGCTAAATGGAAAAATCAACGGATTAAACAAAAGCACGAGCATTGCCTACATTAAGGCCAACTAAATCGCCGAAACTCATGACAAATAAAAACATATTTGCGGTAAATGCCGAAAAATGGAGTCAAAGCAGTCGGTGCTCAAACAGGAAGCAATGGAGTAGTTGCTCAAATTTCAGATTATGTTAATCCATTTCCACCATGTATTGTCGCATGATGAGCACCTTTAATAATTAATGACGCCAAGTTTGATTTTGGTAAGATTATTGGATGCTTTTTATTATATGGTAGCTCTGAATTTGTAAGCCTACCTCCAACCCTTATTATGCCATTTTGATCGAAGAAGGGGTTGAGGTTTGCTATTTTATTTGAACTATTGACTGGTTTTCATTCACGAAATTTGCTTAATTCTTCTTTATAAATTTTCTTCTGCGTTTGTAAGATGATCGTCAATGTAGCAGTCTGCAACTCCTCATCCGATAGACGTGAGATGTATGCTACCACTCTTTGTAGTTTTAGGCAACTTAAATATTTGTTAATAAAATTATCTATAAAAGAATCTTGATCTCTCGACGTCAATAAAACCATTACTTTGTTGCATTCGTTTATTTGTTGTTGACTCTTGTTCTTCTGTTGATGAAAGCCAATTGGGTCCATTCCACCAAATATCCATATTTAATCATTTCCAGCTTGGGTAAAGTTTTTCGATATTTAAGTGGATTAACTTTCGTTTTGGCAGTTCAAAGCTTACAGAATCGCTAACTTTTACATATATTACTGCAGCGTACGCCTTTTCGGAAGCATCACCTATTCCGCGAATTTCTACTTCACATTCCATGTTAGTTTCAATCTAGCGTAGAATACGTACTTCTTCCAATGTGTCAACAGTGTCAATAAACAGCTTCTATTAGTTTCGTAGATCATCAGAAACCTGGTCGTCCCATTAAGCCTTTTCAATCCACAGTGATTGACGATAGCAAGCCCAGCGGATCAAATACTTTTCATTTTCTTCGGCATTCCTAAATTAATTTTGAACTGATCTTTCTTTGGATCACAGTATAGCCCAAGTGTGTTTTATTTGAATTATTTCATTTTCTCCCATGGTAGTAATATTTTTCTTCCTTTTTATTGTTGCTGTTTCCGACAGGGTAAGAATATGAGTTTTCACCCCTTGTCAATTTTGGTTTAGAGACAAACCGGTTTCGGCGTTGTGCTATCATCAGTGTCCTTGTTCGTTCTGTTCGTGTTTATCTGTCTGCTTTTATAGTCTGGTAGTTTGTGTGTGTACGGGTGCGCTCGTTAAGTTAGTGTTCGGTTTGTAGTCCTTCGTTCTGCGGTGTCATTTATATAGTTTACGTGTTGTATGTGTTGCAGGCATCAGGTAGTTCGTGTATGTGTATGTATGCGCTCGTGAAAGGATTTTCTGGTTTGTTTGCATGTAGAAGTTTGTGATTCTGATTTGTTTCCCCCCTCTGCGATTGCGTGTTTTTGTTCTCGCATCAATTGGCTGTGTTTTGTTCTTTTTTCCGTTTAGCAATTTGATAATTGAAGATGCTTGCTGATTTCTTTTTGGCTCATAATACATTGATTAACCGAATCTCCACCAGTCATGAGATCATCTATATAAAAATCTTCCTTTATGATTTTTTGTAGCCAAATCCTTCACTTGAGCACTTGTTGGCAATTTCAATATGCGCACTGCTAAGTATGGTACTTAAGCGGTACCATATGTCACTGTCGTCAACCCGTATTCCTCTATTTCAGCGGTGCAGTAAAGACCCTGTGCGTTTCGAACCACAAGTAGTTCGCCTTCAATCTCTTTTACATGTAATAAACTGGCGAATTTGACATGGCGATGTCATAGGCGGTGGAATTTTTTTTTTATGTATAATTATACATGTACAATTATACATGAAAATCGCCGATACACGCGTATTTTTATTTTTTCTCCCCTTTCCGAAAAAGTATATTTGGTTCATAGGACAGAATGTGTGTAACTCGGTGTAATTGTTTAACGGCATGCGCACTCAAAGACATGGTTTGGAGACCCTATGCAACCCTGACATAGGCCCGCAACTAATCATCCCTGCTGTTGTTTTTCTTTCCAATTCGCCTCTCACTGGAATTGATTTCCAGGGTTGAATTGGGTATAAATGCGAGGAGCGCAATTACGTTTTTCTTCTTTTTTCTTTGACTTTTCACCAATCAACAAAGCTACCCACACGCAGCAAATCAACCCGCGACTCAGTGTTCCAGCCCTACGTTTTTGGTAACCACTTTGGAGGGGGCAATTTTTGTCATATTACGCCTTTATACATTCTTTGCAATTTAAAGTAATTAAAACCCTATTATCAACGGGGACCCTGCGTCTAATTAATTAAACCGGAGTGTTAAGGTGCGTATCTATCCAAATAATGGTCCTTGCGAGCCAAACTAAACACAACTAATTGGCAACGCAAAATATCGGAACAAAAACGTTTTACAACAACCCTGTTCGTATAATGTGACAGATCACACACCCGCAGTCACAAATAATTGGATTTAAACCGAACGAAATTGATATTTTGACCAAAAAAAAGTAAAACTAAGTAGCGCAAAGCGATTGAAATTTGTATGCGCAAAAGCCAAGTTTAAAAAAAGGAAACAAGAGGAAAGGAAAAATGCTGAAGTTGCCCACTGCTTAACCATCCCAACCACAAATCCTCGGAAGTGCCCTACGCGGGATTTTGGAAATACTGCTAGCGAATATATTGCACTTAAGCTTAGAGATACCCAAAGGAAGAGCAGGGTAAGTTCATCAGAATCCATCTTAGCGCAAAATCACTGTTACATATATGTATGTACGCATGCTGGAAAAATTTCTGCGTTTAATGCCACTCCAGCATATATTCATAGTACCGTTTTCACTTAATACATTGTATACCCGCTTTCCAATCAACCAGATCCCATGTTTTTTTGTACGTATAAGTACGTAGATGAATACCCTTTCTACCGAGTAGTCAACGTGGGTTCAGAATAAAGTGGGAAGGGAAAAGAATTTCATACATTAGTTCCCTTCAAGACCAAGTAAACATTATCCTCATAAAATAGAGGATGCAGCTCAAACCCAGCCCCCTAATATTTTACGAATCTGAATCAACATCTGCTGCAGAATATTGCAATACAAATTGTGCACTAAACATTGACTTTGCCACTTCGACTCCCATAAAAGTTGTTTATTGGTTGCTTTTCGTTGGGTAATCAGCAGTTCTGCGGTCGGCGTCAGTACTGTCTTACTTGTGTATTGCCAATACACATACTTGCATACAGGGTGGCTGATGAATTTTGCTACATTAAGAAACTCAAATAATTTTTTTTTCAGTGTATGGAATTCATTTTTCTTTTATTCATGTTAAAGCTCATTAAATTTTATTAAATATAGCTTAAATAGTTTTAAAAATAATGGAATTTAAATGCCCCACCTGCTCGTCGATGCATGTGCGGCATCTTACCAAAAAGTTGTTCATTACTGCTTGGAGAGTTGAGACAGGAATAGCCGCAATTGTTTCTCGAATGGATTGCCTTAGTTCATTCAAATTTGTTGGTTTTGCTTTGAAGACTTCCTGTTTGCAATAACCCCACAAGAAAAAGTCAGGTGCAGTAAGGTCAGGCGACCTGGGTGGCCAACGGAATGTGGAGTTTCTGGATATCAGCTTATTGGGAAATTTTCGTCGCAATTCTGTCATAACAGGTTGGGCTATATGAGGAGCTGCACCATCTTGCTGAAACCACACAGAGTTGAAAGAAATTCTCATTCGGCGTAATTCTGGATAGAAAAACTCTCTCAACATGCTCAAGTAACGGTCTCCAGTAACCGTAACGGTGTGACCGTTTTCTTCGAAGAAGTAGGGCCCGACAATGCAGCGTGATGAAACTGCACACCACACTGTGACACGAAGTGGATGCAATTCCGTCTCATGGAGTATCTGTGGGTTGGAAGCACTCCATATTCGACAATTTTGTTTGTTTATGTTGCCGTTTAAATCGAAATGGGCCTCGTCAGACATGAAAAGACAGTTCAACATGTTTCCATCCTCTTCCACCATTTGAAGCATCTTCTGGCAAAATTCCAAGCGAATCGGCAAGTCTGCAGCGTTCAGTTTGTTGGCCATTTGAATTTTATATGGGAATAAGTCCAAATCTTTGTGCATAATTGACTGTAATGATTGTCTGCTTACACCCATTTGAGCAGATAAGCTTCTTGTCGAAACACGTGGATTGTTTTGTATGGCAGCAGCTACAGCAGCGATTGTTTCCTCCGTTCGAACTGAAGGGTTTCGATGGTAAGGTCTTCTGTTGACTGTCCCATGCTCGGCAAAATTGTTTACAAGTCTTATTATGGTCCATCTGCTCGGAGGATTGCCGCCAAACGTGCGCCAATACTCTCTTTGAACCGAAACTACGGACTCCAGTGCGTGATAGCGGCGGACAACCCAAATTCTTGTTTCAGTGTCCCAGTTATCCATTTTTGTTAAATGTAAAAGTCAATCTGCAAAATAAAAAAAAAATTAACCAGATTCATTAAATAGAAAAAAAGTTACTTAATTTTTTTTTGGTAGCGGCTTTCATCAGCCACCCTGTATATCATACGAGCTCGAATTGTGTCATCGAAAAGGCGATTATTCTCAAGTATGTACCATCCGTAACTCAATAACACTTCCACCACTAGTTAAACACAACAGAGATAACGTTGGCTACTCTTATGCATGCAAGCGTGTACCAAGGAAGAGGAAGAGAGATGGCGCTAGCGTTCACGAAGAGAAGGCAAAGAGGAGATGCCAATAAATAGCAGCGACCCTTCGAGAACACGAAGAACGAACTACCAAGAAAGTTTTCGGTGCGTGGGCAAGCACCCTGTTGGACTATATAAGACAGGGACCAAGCAAGGCGGGTTTTTATTTTGAAGTGTTGTTCAGTCAACTACTATGAAGCTACCAAACTCTTAAATTTGTATTGCGTTTATTACTAGTAAATAAAACTAGCTATTAGTTACAATATACGTAGGTGTGTATATTTGAATTTATAGTGATCGAACCCAGGATTGATAATCAAGGAATCATCGAATTCGTCACACAATCTTTTTGGGAATCTCCTGACATTAGGAATGTATATATAAACATATGTACATACATATTAACATTTGAAACGCCGGTCACAAAATCCATATTGTTATGGTCTCGCAACAAAAATGGAGCAGTAAGGAAGGCGGTCGGCATGATATCAATGGTGCACAGTGGCTAGTCATTGTCGGCTGGGGGGAAACGCAAAAAAGCCGCGCAAAACAACTTTTAAAACAACATCCGGTTAAAACACCGGATGCCACGGACAGACCGTTGACATTCAAATTTCAAACTCAAATAAAAAAACCGAAAAATCAAATAAATTCAAAAGAAACGGAAAATTTAAACTACAACCAAAATTTAAAAATAACCGATACAAAAAGGAATGAACTAGTAACGGAAATCAAAAGAAAAAAACCGAAAATCTTAAACAAAAAAGAACCGAACCGGAACCGACCGGTTACCACATCTGGAAAAAAAGCTGAAAATAAAAGTTAATACACGTAAAGGGCCGAACATATAAGGGGGCGCCGCGGGTGTTGTTGCGACGCCCTGGTGCTGACCATCGACGCACCTAATCTCGATGGGCCCCTTACCTAACCTCCTATATGCCTTCTAAATAATGACGGACGTCAGCATTCCCATTTTTTTACAATTTTATTACAAATTCATTTAATATGAAAAATTGTGCTTAAATTAACCCTACCATACCTTATTATTTTATAATGATTTAAATTCTAAAAATATTTTTCTTTTTTCTTTTTCTTTTGCTTATCTACTCGCAAAATGCAAAAAAAAAACGTATAAACGCGAAAACAGGTCTTATATAGTTATAGTCATAAGTAATAATGCATATATAGGATTTATGTTATTAAGATTTATTTATATTTAACTGTGGTTTATTTATAAGTAATTTTAAATAATGTAGGTTGATTATGTGGTTTTTATTAAATCATTATTATTATTTATTAGTTTATTTATTATTTAATTTTTTTATTTATTTTTTTTTTTTTTTATATTTGTTTAGTCTTAACTTTTGATTTTATTGTATTATTTTGCGTTGTTTAATGGTTATTTATTGTTGAGATTTCCATTTCTATCTCAACAATCATTTCTGTAAATGTTTTAAAAGTAATTTAAAGTAAACTTGCTACAATCAGCGATATGTAAGCTTTTTCAGTTTTAATTTATTTGCCTATGACAAAAACAAAATTTTTATAAATTATTTCCCGTTGGAAGTGAAGTGAGAATGTTTGCAAAAAAAAAATCCAAACGTTGTGTAAACAAAAATTCAGAGCTTTGTAAGCGTAATATTTATTTCGGAAAGCCTTTTAAACATTTATTTGAAGTTTACTTTGCTTGTTGGGTTCCATTCGCTTGATTTTTTTTTTTTTTTTTTTGAAAACATTTTTGTTCCTTCCTATAATTCTATCTTTTACCTAATTTTTATGGTTTATGGTTACGTTAAAAATATATGTGTAATATATGTAGGTACATATTTCGTTTTTATTCCAAAATCTACTTATTTATTTAATTCCATTCAAGTTCAACGGATTTCTTTCCTCACTTAGGCCTTTTCTATTCACATTGTATTGTTGTCTTCCTATTTACTATCTCCTTACATCTTAAATTTCAATTTATTTTAATTTTGTTTTTCTTTCTGTTCAAAATTAATTAATAATCATTTAATACTCACATTTTAAGTTTTAAGTAAACATATATACATTTCTATTTTGTTTTCTACCCTCTATTTATGCATATCTATTGACCCTCCAATTTAAGTTTAGTTATGTCTATAGTATGTACTACTGTTACAGTTTGATCTCACCCGGTCGTTGCAGTAGGCTGTTGGTCGCGCTACTGTTGTTGTTGTTGCTGGTGGTGTTGTGGTTGCTGGGTTAGTGCAGCGGGCCTATACTACGGCGGCCCCCGCTGTTGTCAATGCTGGATGTCGTCGTGCGGTGGGCCTATATGCGGGCGGCCCCCGCTGTAATTACTGCTGCTGGTTGTTGCGCGCCCTGGTGCGCGTTGTTGCTGTTGCGGTTTATGGCGGTGGGCCTATGTGAAGGCGGCCCCCGCTGTTGTTGTTGCTGGATATCCAGGAATGTTGTTGTGGCTGCTGCTACTGCTGCTAATGATGTGGTTGTTGTTGTGATTTCTTTGACTGTTGTTTTGTGAACTTCTTCTGTTTGTTGGTTTGTTTGTTTTAGCTATTTATTATCGCCAAGTTGTTATTTTTGTTGTGGTTTTTGTAGTTTAATTTGTAGCTTTATTTTGTTTTTATATTTTTTTTTTTTTTGTAGATTTTTTGTTTAGTATTTTGTTGTCTAGGTTTATGCTTTACTAGCAAGTCTTTTACCGCACCGCACGCTATGCACTTTTAATTATAAATTTGATTAAGGCGGTAAGCTTTTTGTAGTTCGCTAAGCAAGACAAATTTTGAATGAGCAGAATCGCTTTGCTCTTGGTTAAACATCTTGAGTAGGCATACTGACTTTAAAAATGCATCATAACTTAGTTTTATTTTAATTTCTTAAAGGTTGTTGTTTACGGTTCGAAGACAAGTCGGTTCATAGTTTACAGATTTGTTCTTTTCTTTTTTTTTTTTAAAATGGGTTTTAGGCCGAATGCTAAAATTTTCAGATTCAATGGCAATTCTATACGACAGCATTCAACCGCCAATATACGTTCAAAAATCTCGGGAAAGGCATCAATCGACGCGTTCCGACCTCTGTACCAACAATCCGAAGGCGGGAATCAAATAATTTGTCTCAGTGGAAAGCTATCAGCAAAAACTCAGAATGCGCTAGGTTCGATCCCAAATAGGCGGCTTCATCCAAGGTATTTATGTGCACAACACCTTTTCGCGTAGGCCGCCTTTCAAAAGAATAACCCTTAGCCGGTCCAACCCCCGCTACGCGGTCCACAATATTTTTGAGCAGGACACACTTTTTGCACTTTTTGGTACACCCTAATCTGTGATTACAACAACCACATGAAAATGACGAAAAATTTTCTACTTTGATTGCAAATATCTCTAAACAGACACAAAATATAGAACTTCCGCCCCCTGACCATCGACATGGAGGTCAAAACCCGTCGCCCGATACACCCCCCGAGACTCTCGGACGCACATCAGCAGCACGTGCCGTCGTACAGAATTGCCGATTCAATAGCTCAATTTAACTTGATTCAGAATGCTTTCATAAAAGTGAGCTGCGTATTTATTAGTAATTTTTTTCCCGATTTGATTTTGGTATATATAATAATTTAGCGAAATTTCACTACACACTCGCACACACACTGATTTTGCTGTCCAGGTATATTAATATTTAGGTACTTCACAATAGTAAGCCTATATGTAGACGCTGTAGGTTAGCTGTAAAGTATATTCACACGCGTAACATGATTTCTTTTACTGTGGAAATAATTAAATTTATACTTCTGTATGTACACACATATACATATAAAGAAGAAAAACAACGCAATCACTTTTTAAACAACTTTTTCGCGAAATGATATTAACATTTTTTTCCTTTTCTTTTTACACGCGCACGACCGCTCCCGTTCAAATCCGGTATCTTTTTGAATTGGTCGAATGCCGGTGACGCTGCTATGCCCAAAATTATTCACTTAACGCGACTGCGCAATGGAAAAGTTCCGTTACCCGTTGACGTGGCGTGATTATTGCCAGGTGGAACATTCTGATTGGTCGTTACCTTCAAATGCTTGCTATGAACGGATTGAACCATTTGGTGCTGCCACTTCAGCAAAAATCACGCACTTTCCCGTAGCTAAACGTCAAACCGGAAGGTGAATCAAAACTGTCACCCAACCAACCGCATTGAACCAAGTAACAATTACTATCAATTGAAAGTAAACCGTAACAGGCCTGCTTCGCTTCGAAGACCGGTCGATGAAGCGAACAGGAAAAAGGTTTACTTGCAAGTGCCAGCCTGCCACTCAAGTCCTTCTGAGTCATCAACCACTTGAGACTTGAATGGTCAGTTATGATTCGGAATGGCAAACCCTCTATGTACGGTCTAAAACGCTTGACACTTATAATGGCGGCGAGGCATTCCAGTTCGGTTACAGTATAATTGCGCTGAGCATTGTTAAGTTTTTTTTGAAACAAACGCGATTGGATGCTCAGCGCCCTCGTCATCGACCTGGAATAACACGCCCCCTACCCCTATTTTTGAAGCATCACACTGAATAACAAATTCCTTTGAGAAATCGGGTTGGGCCAAGACAGGAGCGGAGCTCAAGGCTTCTTTTAACTTTTCGAATGCTTCTACCGCTTCAGGGGTAAGCTTAAATGGGCCTGCTGACTTGCGAAGACAATCAGTCAAAGGACCTGCTAGGTCAGCAAAATTTGTAATAAATGAACTATACCAATTTGCCATGCCCACAAACCTACGAACCTGTCGCGGAGATTTAGGGATCGGAAAGTTCTGCATTGCTTCTATTTTCCCAGGATCCACCTTCAAGCACCCGCTACCTATCAAGTACCCTAAATACCGAATTTCCTTCGGACAAAATTTGCTCTTCTTCACATTGATTGTGAGGCCCGCGTCCCTCAAACAATTCGCCACTTCCGCAAGCAACTTTAGGTGGTCTTCAAAGTTAGTGCTGCATACCATTAGATCATCCAGGTAGACGAAGACATTCTCCCGCAACCGCGAGGGAATTGCCTTGTCCATCAGGCGGCTCATAGTCTGCGGTCCATTGCACAGACCAAAGGGCATCACCTTAAAGTGGTACAGAGGCTTCCCAGGAACTGCGAATGCTGTTTTTTCCTTGGAAGACTCTGTCAGCTTGATCTGAAAGAACGCGTCCTTCAGATCAAAGCCACTAATGAAGTGCGTGTCCTTCAGTCTGCTCAACAGGCCGTTGATATGAGGCAACGGGTACGAGTCCTTTTTAGTTACCACGTTGACCTTCCTGGAATCTAGTCAGAGCCTGACCTTCCCTGGCTTCCGAACTAGAACAACTGGACTACACCAAGGCGAGTTTGACTCTTCTATAACTCCCATTTCGAGCAGCCTATCTATTTCGCTAAAAGCTTCGGCTTGCCTCGGTGGCGAAAGAGGAAAATGTTTACTTTTGATTGGGACTGCATCACCAGTATCAATATGATGCTCAACCAATCTCGTTTGCCCCAATCCTAACTTTTCGAAAGAAGGAAACGTCTCTATGACCTTCTGCAAATTGACTTTCTGGGTTGGTGACAAATCATGGAAATTTATTTCGTCATCATTTTTATTATTAAAGTCTATACACTCCACACTGGGAAATATTTCGGGCGCCAGCGCAAAGGCTCTCCAAAAATCAACTCCGAAATAGGCTTCTTGAAGAAGCGACGGAACAAGATAAAAACGAATAGATTTGGTGGAATTTTTGAACGTCACTGGTAAGGAAACACACCCTAATATTTTCTGCTTGCCGCCACCCGCCGTGTATACGAAAGCCTGTAGTGGGTGGTATTTAAGTCCAATTGAATCCAAAAACTTTTCACAGTCCTTCCCAAGGATAGAGACATTCGCGCCTGAGTCCAGCAACCCTACTATGAAACTGTTTTCTATTTTTACTCGCACCCGAGGCCTTTCATCCTCGGTGAGCACCAAAGTGGTGCTTTGTAGCAGTTTACGCTCCTGTACTCGACTGTTATATCTCTTCCTACATTTCAAAATATCTTCCGATACAAATGACTCTGGGTTATGAAAAATTCTCGACCTAACTAGCTCGTAATTGGTTACCCTTTGTTCCAAACTAGGTGGAAATTGCGTCTGACAGGCGACCTCCCTACTCAGGGCTTTCAAGATTTTTATTGGTTTGCAAATTACCCCTGATGACCTCGGACTATCGGAATCAGAACCGTCTGTACTGTCAGGAAAAGGTACAACTATTTTTGGGTATTCCTTCGCCAGAGTGCCACTGCTCCTTGGAAGTTCAACACTGCCTTGGAACTCTCCGCTCGCGGGGGACCTACCACTTGGTTCAGTACTCGAGGCGACTCCTTGAGCACTGGCTGATATGGGGGCTATGGCGCCGAACGAGTTTCCCCATCTTCTCGCTCGGATATTGGTTTCCCTGCCGGCGATGGTCCTTTGGGCATTTTGGGGTAAACACGCCTCTATTCCCGCACTTAAAGCAGAAGGGACTCCTAATGGGTTCCTCACAATAAATATACGAATGCCCCATGGCCTGACAATTCCAACATTGAATTCCGGAATAATCCGATTTTCTATTGCGCCGGTACTCCAACGCCTCTATCTGCGGGTCAGCTTCGCAATCCTCGCCTTCCATCCTCATGTCCGGTGTTATCGTGCGGGCCTCGTTGACCTGACGTCCATGGTAAGTGGTTCCCAATATTTTGCTTTCTTTCAGAACTTGTTCCCCTCTTCGTGCTATATCGCGTAGATCATGCAATGTCCTAGCATCCGCATTGAAGAGCATTAGCTTAAGGCTACTGTTGACGTTTCTCTTTATAATGTCAATCAGGAGGACTTCAGACATCGGTTCTCTGAGGCGTGCGTTAAGTGCTACTATGTCAGTGTGGAACACGTCGTATGACTCACTTAACTTCTGCTTACGCATTGAGATTTCCATCATAATTTCGTGGTCACTTTTCAATGTTCCAAACTCACGCTTCAGGGAATAGCACAAAAAGGGATAATTCGCGGTTGGATTCTGCTTTGTGAACAGCCAATACCATTCTTCCGCCCGTCCTGACAAAAAGAGATGAAAACTCGCCATAAGTTGGTCGCTAGAGCATTGAGTCCGCTCACATAGGGTGTCCAACTTAAACAAAAAATCAGCAACGCTTCCAGTACCATCGAAGGAAACCTTCCAATCCTGTGGTTTCACTACCACGCTATTCGAAACGATGTTGCCCTGGTTACTAACGAGTGTCGGGGCTTGGTTCCTTTCCTCCCTATTGGTGTTCCTGGTATAGGTCGCACTACCCTGCGACGATGTTACTGCGGCGTTGAGTAAGTCCATGTTCTCCCAGATCGTCCTCATTTCGTTCCGCATCTCCTCCTGCGATGTCCTCTGATGTAGCACGTTCACCCACGAATCTACAGGAGGGACCTCGGCATTGTTCCTTTGCGTAGTGATCCTATCACCTAAAGTGTCAGGAGGTATACGGTCTTGAACCGAAGCTCTAGCTTCCCCCTGTATACCTGTTAACACGCCAGTTGAAGGGTCAAAAATATTTTGCATTGGATCTGCTGCCATGGACGAGTCAAGGATATTAGTACTAGCTGGTCTATCCATTTTGTGGTTGGAAGCAGGATTCAACACTATCCTGGTCGGATCTTCCCCGCCCGGACTACCTATTGGAGAATGCAGTACCAGAGGTCGATTGGTGGGTTGCTTCGGAAGCGCCCCTCTACCCTGACTTCTAGGCTTGCCCCCACTTCCTCGTACCGAGTTCCTAGTAGTCATGCGTTCAGCCGACTGATCCATATTGAAAGGAAAAATCTCCAACCACGTTAGATAAACAAGAAAAATACAAAAAAAAGTATTCGGTTACAAGGGGCGGTTGGAAGGTATAACAAGTCAAGATTCACTCCCCCACCCTATAATACCGACGATTGCAAGGTTTTGAAAAGGGGTGGATATGGGGTCCCTACTCCTCCTCCCGCAATGCATGCAGGGGATGCTAAGGGCTGCCTCCCTGAGACTGGTTGGAGAAGTAAGGATCCCTACCAAGAAACATACAAAACTAAGACAAAACAAAACAAACATGTTCGGCAAAAATATTAACTAAATAATCCCAAGAAAGCTAAACCCCACTTAGCGGACATATTATATTTTTCCCGAAGCCGACATCGGACGACAGACCCGGGACAAAAAAAAAATTTTAGTCACTACAAAAAAAAACTAAGTGCGTTTAGCACTGCCTCACCGGGTGAAATGAAAACTTCCGGTGGACATGACGTTCAGTCTCGTGGAGCCCTTGGCTACCGAACACGAAGACCCATCCGGACAACTTGATCGGTCTTCCCATCCCGTCGCAACGCAGGTGGCGGCTCCTGGGCCTGCCTACCTGGGACTTACGGGATAGTGAAACCTCACAAGCTGACCAGAAAGTCATCGCGGTCAGCGCCTCGGTTTCCACGTTGGGCGCCATCTGTTATGGTCTCGCAACAAAAATGGAGCAGTAAGGAAGGCGGTCGGCATGATATCAATGGTGCACAGTGGCTAGTCATTGTCGGCTGGGGTGGGCTCTTGCCAACCTTTCCGTCCTGCGCCATAATCAGAAAAAGGTCAAATCATGCCTTTTAAAACGCGGGGGAAAACGCAAAAAAGCCGCGCAAAACAACTTTTAAAACAACATCCGGTTAAAACACCGGATGCCACGGACAGACCGTTGACATTCAAATTTCAAACTCAAATAAAAAAACCGAAAAATCAAATAAATTCAAAAGAAACGGAAAATTTAAACTACAACCAAAATTTAAAAATAACCGATACAAAAAGGAATGAACTAGTAACGGAAATCAAAAAAAAAACCGAAAATCTTAAACAAAAAAGAACCGAACCGGAACCGACCGGTTACCACATCTGGAAAAAAAGCTGAAAATAAAAGTTAATACACGTAAAGGGCCGAACATATAAGGGGGCGTCGCGGGTGTTGTTGCGACGCCCTGGTGCTGACCCACCCTCATCCATGGCCATCGACGCACCTAATCTCGATGGGCCCCTTACCTAACCTCCTATATGCCTTCTAAATAATGACGGACGTCAGCATTCCCATTTTTTTACAATTTTATTACAAATTCATTTAATATGAAAAATTGTGCTTAAATTAACCCTACCATACCTTATTATTTTATAATGATTTAAATTCTAAAAATATTTTTCTTTTTTCTTTTTCTTTTGCTTATCTACTCGCAAAATGCAAAAAAAAACGTATAAACGCGAAAACAGGTCTTATATAGTTATAGTCATAAGTAATAATGCATATATAGGATTTATGTTATTAAGATTTATTTATATTTAACTGTGGTTTATTTATAAGTAATTTTAAATAATGTAGGTTGATTATGTGGTTTTTATTAAATCATTATTATTATTTATTAGTTTATTTATTATTTAATTTTTTTATTTATTTTTTTTTTTTTTATATTTGTTTAGTCTTAACTTTTGATTTTATTGTATTATTTTGCGTTGTTTAATGGTTATTTATTGTTGAGATTTCCATTTCTATCTCAACAATCATTTCTGTAAATGTTTTAAAAGTAATTTAAAGTAAACTTGCTACAATCAGCGATATGTAAGCTTTTTCAGTTTTAATTTATTTGCCTATGACAAAAACAAAATTTTTATAAATTATTTCCCGTTGGAAGTGAAGTGAGAATGTTTGCAAAAAAAAAATCCAAACGTTGTGTAAACGAAAATTCAGAGCTTTGTAAGCGTAATATTTATTTCGGAAAGCCTTTTAAACATTTATTTGAAGTTTACTTTGCTTGTTGGGTTCCATTCGCTTGATTTTTTTTTTTTTTTTTTTTTTGAAAACATTTTTGTTCCTTCCTATAATTCTATCTTTTACCTAATTTTTATGGTTTATGGTTACGTTAAAAATATATGTGTAATATATGTAGGTACATATTTCGTTTTTATTCCAAAATCTACTTATTTATTTAATTCCATTCAAGTTCAACGGATTTCTTTCCTCACTTAGGCCTTTTCTATTCACATTGTATTGTTGTCTTCCTATTTACTATCTCCTTACATCTTAAATTTCAATTTATTTTAATTTTGTTTTTCTTTCTGTTCAAAATTAATTAATAATCATTTAATACTCACATTTTAAGTTTTAAGTAAACATATATACATTTCTATTTTGTTTTCTACCCTCTATTTATGCATATCTATTGACCCTCCAATTTAAGTTTAGTTATGTCTATAGTATGTACTACTGTTACAGTTTGATCTCACCCGGTCGTTGCAGTAGGCTGTTGGTCGCGCTACTGTTGTTGTTGTTGCTGGTGGTGTTGTGGTTGCTGGGTTAGTGCAGCGGGCCTATACTACGGCGGCCCCCGCTGTTGTCAATGCTGGATGTCGTCGTGCGGTGGGCCTATATGCGGGCGGCCCCCGCTGTAATTACTGCTGCTGGTTGTTGCGCGCCCTGGTGCGCGTTGTTGCTGTTGCGGTTTATGGCGGTGGGCCTATGTGAAGGCGGCCCCCGCTGTTGTTGTTGCTGGATATCCAGGAATGTTGTTGTGGCTGCTGCTACTGCTGCTAATGATGTGGTTGTTGTTGTGATTTATTTGACTGTTGTTTTGTGAACTTCTTCTGTTTGTTGGTTTGTTTGTTTTAGCTATTTATTATCGCCAAGTTGTTATTTTTGTTGTGGTTTTTGTAGTTTAATTTGTAGCTTTATTTTGTTTTTACATTTTTTTTTTTTTTTGTAGATTTTTTGTTTAGTATTTTGTTGTCTAGGTTTATGCTTTACTAGCAAGTCTTTTACCGCACCGCACGCTATGCACTTTTAATTATAAATTTGATTAAGGCGGTAAGCTTTTTGTAGTTCGCTAAGCAAGACAAATTTTTAATGAGCAGAATCGCTTTGCTCTTGGTTAAACATCTTGAGTAGGCATACTGACTTTAAAAATGCATCATAACTTAGTTTTATTTTAATTTCTTAAAGGTTGTTGTTTACGGTTTGAAGACAAGTCGGTTCATAGTTTACAGATTTGTTCTTTTCTTTTTTTTTTTTAAATGGGTTTTAGGCCGAATGCTAAAATTTTCAGATTCAATGGCAATTCTATACGACAGCATTCAACCGCCAATATACGTTCAAAAATCTCGGGAAAGGCATCAATCGACGCGTTCCGACCTCTGTACCAACAATCCGAAGGCGGGAATCAAATAATTTGTCTCAGTGGAAAGCTATCAGCAAAAACTCAGCAACCCCCGCTACGCGGTCCACAATATTTTTGAGCAGGACACACTTTTTGCACTTTTTGGTACACCCTAATCTGTGATTACAACAACCACATGAAAATGACGAAAAATTTTCTACTTTGATTGCAAATATCTCGAAACAGACACAAAATATAGAACTTCCGCTCCCTGACCATCGACATGGAGGTCAAAACCCGTCGCCCGATACACCCCCCGAGACTCTCGGACGCACATCAGCAGCACGTGCCGTCGTACAGAATTGCCGATTCAATAGCTCAATTTAACTTGATTCAGAATGCTTTCATAAAAGTGAGCTGCGTATTTATTAGTAGTTTTTTTCCCGATTTGATTTTGGTATGTATAATAATTTAGCGAAATTTCACTACACACTCGCACACACACTGATTTTGCTGTCCAGGTATATTAATATTTAGGTACTTCACAATAGTAAGCCTATATGTAGACGCTGTAGGTTAGCTGTAAAGTATATTCACACGCGTAACATGATTTCTTTTACTGTGGAAATAATTAAATTTATACTTCTGTATGTACACACATATACATATAAAGAAGAAAAACAACGCAATCACTTTTTAAACAACTTTTTCGCGAAATGATATTAACATTTTTTTCCTTTTCTTTTTACACGCGCATCTTTTTGAATTGGTCGAATGCCGGTGACGCTGCTATGCCCAAAATTATTCACTTAACGCGACTGCGCAATGGAAAAGTTCCGTTACCCGTTGACGTGGCGTGATTATTGCCGGGTGGAACATTCTGATTGGTCGTTACCTTCAAATGCTTGCTATGAACGGATTGAACCATTTGGTGCTGCCACTTCAGCAAAAATCACGCACTTTCCCGTAGCTAAACGTCAAACCGGAAGGTGAATCAAAACTGTCACCCAACCAACCGCATTGAACCAAGTAACAATTACTATCAATTGAAAGTAAACCGTAACAATATATACATACTCTCTCTATGGCGCGATATACAACAGGTATATCATCATAAACCTCCTAAGAGATTTTTGCGCCAAGCTTCTCTTCCAATTTGTGGTGTGCCGATTTGAATTTTCCCTACAAATTGGTGGGACCTACAGTTTTTTGCCGACTCCGAACGGCATCTACAAAGGAGACGAATTTTTGCTGAGAAGCCTGTCATGGCAGAAATACACTCGGAGAGTTTGCCAAACCACTGCCGAGGGGCGACCCCGTTTTTGAAAAACTTTTTTCAAATCACTTTTGATGTTACCTGTACCAGGGCTCGAACCATGGACCTTTGGTGAGGTAGGCCGGCAACACTACCCGAAGGTCTACAAGTAAGATATGTTTCAGCTGTTCGTCCACAGCTGTGCCCACAATGTAAAGAGCTTGTCATTCAGAGGCCATTAAACGCAGAGTCGTACTCATTGGCAGCAGACAAAAAGTAGGCGATGCTATAGAAACATATACAATAAATAAATAAATAAGAGAAATTAGTTGCAGCAAATTATTGTTTAAAGCGCATAATTTCAAGTAGAATTATTTTTGTAATAGGTTTACTTATTTAAGTACCAGTTTTTGATATCTTTGAAATCTTTATAAAAATGTCTGTGCTACCTATAAAAAACAACCATGTAGTTGATGTTGGCATGGCAATTCGCTTGTTCTTCTTTGTTTACAATAAAATTGCACATGCTAATTTGATAATTATCTTAAAATATTTTAACTTAAAAAGCATTTTTCTTATTTATATCGTATCTTAATAAAGTTCCCTACCATTTAAAGTGTGGCTCCGGCGCATGCTCATTTCTTGTTTTTCTTTTGTGTGTGCATGCGCTTGATGCGCTTATGTGAACTTCCACTTCGCCAGAGCGCTGTAGTTATCGTAGCTTTGCCTTATTTTTTAGAAAAGATTTTAAAAGTTATATTTTTAATAATAATAATTTCCAACGGATTACCCACCATATCCCGCCCGACCGGCGCGAGGGGCGCATCCGCATAACGCGCGGATTATTCGTTCGTGCCGAGTAGTTGAAAGGCTTTGGTTTGTTAATCGTCGAGATCTAAAACTGCTCAGCTACAGAGAAAACCTCATCAGCTAAGTAAAGTAGATATAGGATAGATTATACACTAAGAAATAACTAGTTAACAGAATAAAATTATTGTTAGAAGTTAAAATAGAAGTCAAAGAATAAGAAACAATTAGTAGCTATGAATTTAGGATAGAAAGAATTGATTTTTTTATGCTGAAAAGCGAGTCTGAAATATCAAATATACCAGAAAGAGAGTTATAATCTTGACACAAACAGCGAAAAGGCTCATTTAACTGAAAATTGGTTCGGCACTGTTTTAATACTAGAGGTTTAAATGCCTTGAAGGACGAGACGGTACATTGAAGTTCACTTCACTTAGAAGAAATGGGCTGGATAGTGAACCATTTAGCAATTTAATCATAAAAATAATTCCAAGCATTTCCCTCCAACTAGAAAGTGTGTGTAGATTAATGAGTTTTAAACGATTCGTATAGGGTGGCAGATTGTACAAGGGATCCCAATGAAAATCTCTTAAGGCAAATAGTAAAAATTGTTTTTGAACTGATTCAAGGCGATCTACATGAACCTGGTAACGCGGGTTCCAAATTATAGAACCATATTCAAGTATCGGTCTGACTAATGTAGTGAAGAGGGCTTTAGTTACATAAGGGTCGCTAAATTCTTTAGACCATCGGTTAACGAATGCTAGGACACCTCTAGCGTTATTGACTGTTGTGTTAATATGGCGGTTGAAACTGAGTTTATAGTCCATAGTAACCCCCAGGTCAACAAAATCATACACTTGCTCAAGACTATAATTTTTAATTGTATAGGAAGCCGGCTGAGAAATTCCACGCGAAAAACCCATGTGTTTACATTTTTTAAGGTTACGTGGGATATAATTTAAATCGCACCAAGTAACTAGTACATCTAGATCTGATTGTAGCTTATTTCTACCTTCAAATGACGCGATTGACATGAAAAGCTTTACGTCGTCGGCATACATTAACATTTTTGACACTTTTATTATTTTAGAAATATCATTTATAAACAACAAGAAGAGAATCGGGCCAAGATGGCTTCCTTGAGGAACCCCCGAAGAGCCATAAATGACATCGGATACTAAATTTTTAAACACTACTCTTTGTGTCCGGTCACTAAGGCAAGAAGAGATCCAGCGATTGAGACCCGGCTGGAAGCCCAACTGATCGAGCTTATGAATAAGTAATGAGTGACACACTTTGTCAAAAGCTTTGCTGAAATCCGTATAAATAACGTCGGTGTGCAGATTTTTTCTAAAGGCATTTGAGACATGACTGGTAAACTCAAGTAAATTCGTAACTGTGGACTTTCCCTTACTGAACCCGTGTTGGCAGTCAGCTATCAAAGTAGAGATCGGACCCGTAAGTTGATTTGTGACAATAGCTTCAAACAATTTTGGGATGGCAGAAAGCTTTGCGATGCCACGATAGTTCTCTATAGAAGACCTACTCCCGCTTTTATGCAGCGGTTGAAGAAAGGATTCTTTCCACGCAGTTGGAAAAACACCACACTTTAGTGAAAGATTGAACAAATTGGTAAGGGGTTGGTAAATATGGTTCGCACACTTTTTCAAGAAACATGTAGGAATCCTATCAGGGCCATATTTAAAAGATTCTTTTACGGTTTTAAGGTAAATTAGAACATCTTTGGCGCATATAATTGGTGAATTAATTGAATTTGTCCCGTGTAGCTTATAAGGATAGTTTTGAAAGTTTGAATTGGTGACAGCAGAATAGTTAGAAGTGAAAAATTGAGCAAAGAAATTTGCGATATATTGATGATCGCTAGATATAATGTCTTGATATTTCATGGCTGAGGGAAACCCTGATACTTTACGTTTAGAATTTACGAAACCATAAAATGACTTTGGATTGAGAATAATGTCTCTTTTGGTTTTAGAGATATAAGCTTTATAGCACTTTTTATTTAAATCTATGTACTTCTGACGTAGACTGGAATACAGTAAGTAATGATTATTTAATCCAGATTTCTTACATAAATTAAATGATCGCGTTTTCCTATTTTTAAGAGCCATAAGCTCTTTAGTAAACCAAGCTTGCGTAGGATGATCATAAGTTAATTTACGTTTGGGAATAAACTTCTCAAATAGGCAGTAAATAGTTTGATTGAAATGTGAGACGTTTAGATCGATATCACAACCAAATTCAGGCCAGGTTAATTTAGACAGTTCTTTATTTAATTTCTTGTAGTTTGCTTTGGAAAAGTTAAAATCAAAGCAACTACATGAGTAGCATTGAGTGCCTTGGCCATTACTTATGGTTTCGTAGACTATTTCCATAGAAGGAAGGTCTTCTGGTAAAACCAACGGATCACAACGATTTACAGAAAATTGGTTTATATCATTAACATACACTAAATCTAAGACTTTCCCAAACTTGTTAGCGGTAACATTTATTTGATTAAGGCAAATATCGGAAATTCCATCTAAAAAGTCATTGTACCCCAGTTTGGACGGATTTGGAATAATGTTACCATCAGATATGTTCCACGATATATGAGGTAAGTTAAAATCACCCAAAACAATAATTGAATGTGAAGCTTTAGTCATAAAGTTAACAGTTTTGAGCAGAGAGAAATGTTGCATGTAGACTGAAAAATCTGATGCTGGAGGGATGTAGCAAACATATAAGTACATAGAGACGTTGTCTTGTTGAAGGCGGATGCATTTGAAGTCAATGAAATCGATGTTAGAAATATTAACCTCTTCTGAAGGGAACGGCAAGTAGAACACCACCCCCGACTCTGTTCAAGCGATCATTTCTATATACTTGATATTCATTACAAAAAAACTCTGAATTGAAAACATGAGGTTTTAGCCAAGTTTCGGTAAAAGCAATTACGTTATATTTACAATGAAAAGATTTCAAAAGGAGATCAGTTAATTTGGTATTTAAACCTCTGACATTTTGATAAAAGATATTCCCGGATTTAGTGCTCAGTTTTTTTGACTCAACGTTATTACGAGAAATTTTCGCAACATTTTGAACATTCCTATTCGGTCTGTATTCAAACTCCCGCACAAGAGCCCCGGGAGGCCAAAAAGAACTGTCCAAAAGAGTATCGAAATCTTTCCCAGATACATCAATCTTAAACGAAGACATACTTCTTTGATATGTGAAATTAAATTTTCTAACAGTTACGCTTTGATCTTTAACTTTAGAAGAAATATGGTACATCAAATCATCCTCGGTAGTGTCTGGATGGAACCTAGACACAAAAATAGATTTTTTGCGTGGAACCACAACCAGCTTACCAACGATTGGTTCAGAATCCATTGCAACAGTTGGAGGTTCCGGGTTTTTCCTAGTGGACGTTTTTGAAGGGGCGTTCTTCGACGTTGCTCGGACAACCGTACTAGGAGTTGGAGAAGCCAAATCGATAAGTTCAAGGGGTTGAGGCAAGTTGGGCACTGTTAAGGTAGTAGACCGATCATCCGTACGCCTGTGCTTGTTTTCGCAATTATCAGGGCATTCCAAATGAGGCGAATTCTCCAAAGTTTCCAAGGTTTTGAAAATATTTTCATATTTTTTGAATTTTTCGGTGAGCAATGAAAAATCTTTGCTTATTTCAGAAAAACCATTTCTGATATGCCTAAAGCTTTTACAGAAATCACCTTCCGTCGACCGGCATTTGGAACAAGACCAGCGTAGGCCTTTTCCTTCGTTAAGCAGGTCAGCTATTCTACCGGTTAACCCACTGCACTTGGCGTGGACAAGTCCATCACACAGCCAGTCAGTTTGCTATCATGCACAACATTTTCGTATAAATACTAATATAAATTTATAAGAAAAATTATAAGTTAGAAAAAATTTAGCGGATTAAAGAAAAACAACCCTGACAGTTTAAGTGTAACAAACCACGCAAAACAGCTGTAACGAAAAAGAAATAAGAAAAGCAAGTCAGAGCACAACAACAATTGCAATATGAAATAAATCCTTTCAATAGCAACAAATAAAATATGCAAAAAACTCGGCACACACAAATTCAACAAAATGAGTTTATAATAATGAATAACTATTGAAACTTTTTAGCACTTTTCACACCAAGTAGTGAAGCACATTAAGTATTTAACTCTATCCACTTTAATTATAACTTTAGAATATCAAAGATATTATTAAATTATTAAAAATAATAACAGAGAAAAATATAAACAGAACTACACAGCCAGCTGAAGAAGGCAATACGCGAGTGCCGAAACAATTGTATTGTTATTATTATTTTTGTAATAATAAATTGCAAAATCATTAAGTGACTTAAAAGGTGTTTGCGTTTTAATTTATACTGTGTATCAAGTCACTTAGCACTCAAAATTAACTAATAATTGAAATAGTGGGAGTGCCGATAACAAATGAAGATAATGCAAAAGAATGTGTCAAAAAACTTTTCCGTGATGCATTAAATGTGGTGGTTTCTGAAGACGAAATCGAGGAATTAAAGGTAAAACGTATAAACGTAAGGGGATCTTCGCCGGAAAGTAATTTTAAAGAAAAGATTTTAGTAAAATTTAAAACAATTGACAGTAAAGAGAAAATTATGGCTGCTAAGAGGACTGCCAAGAGGAAACTGAATACATCAGTTTTTTCGGGCACGATCACTAATCGTAAAAATATTTTTATTAATAATTGCCTTACCGGTTATAACCGCGCGTTGTTTTTTGAGGCTACAAAAATAAAAAAGGAAAAAAGGTTTAAGTATCTGTGGATCAGTAATTCAAGGTTCTTAATGAAAAAATCAGAAAATGATAGAACTGTTGTTATAAAATCGTTTGAAGGTCTAGCGGATTTTTCCATTTAGCGTTTTATAGATCTTTTGTTTTTGTTTTCATAAATGAATAATAGAACGTTTTTTATAGACGACAGCTCTAACATAAATGCCATAGATAATTTAAACTCTTTAACAGTAGAAAGTAATACTTTAACCGTTGTTCATCAAAATGTGAGAAGCCTACGTCAGAATTTTAATTCGTTATGTTTGAACCTGGAAGCCTTTGTACATCCTCCAGATATTGTTTTTGTAACGGAAATATGGATCTACTCTTATGAGGTTAATGATTACCATACTCCCGGTTACAATTTTTTTGCGAATACTAATGATTCATACTCAGCTGGTGGTGTCGGAGTTTTCGTACGTAATATATATGAGCACGATGTCACTAGTTTTTGCCTATCAAGTGCGGATAATTAAAAACTTAATTTTAATACTAGAAAGGAGCTAATTAGCTTTGTGTGTATATATAGACTTCACTCTAAATCATTACAGATATTTCATGAAGAAATTTCCGCTGTTTTGGATAAGGAAACAACAGCGAATCTAGTCGTATTAGGAGATTTCAATATGGATTTATTAAGTGCTAACCCTACAGTAGATAACCATCTTGAGCTGTTGGCCAGTCATGGCTTGACATCGTATATAAATAGTATCACACGGCCAGTTTCTGGAACAAATATAGACCATATTTATGGACGCCTCGATAGCGTGCACTTAGCCCATCTGCTGGCTTAAACTTTGATCTAGGAGTTACTGACCATTGTATGATTGGATTGAAAATCAGTTGTTTAAATAATTTGCGTAATTTTAAGAATAAGAGTCCAACAGTCTTTCTGAAAACAAACTTTAGTGCTCTTTATAATTCACTTCGTTATGAAAAATGGGAAGCTGTTTATGCTGAAAAGGTATTTTAGCTGCGAAGGGTGATGTGAAGAAAGAATGGAATGTAGTCAAGGACATTCTAAATCGTAATAAGGTAGAGCAATCTAATTCGTTTGTTCTGTATATCGACGGCGAACCTTTTTCTCACCCATTGGACATTGCCAATCATCTAAATGATTTTTTTGTTACAATTGGGAAAGAATCCGCTCCAAATAATAGTAATATGCGCTGCACTTGCAACAACCGCTTAATTTACTCTGTAAATTCTTCTCCAGGTTGTAGTTTCTTTTTTGAACCAATTTCTGGGTCGGAGGTTTTGAGTTTAATAAATTCTTTAAAAAATACTGATTCTTCTGGGAATGATGGTATCTCTAACCGTACTTTAAAGAACATTGCTTTCTATGTTGTTGACATCTTAAAGCATTTATTCAAGTGAAGTCACAGGAGTGTTTCCAGCCGATCTAAAATGTGCTATTGTCATACCACTATATAAGAAAGGGGATTAGAAAGATAAAAATAACTACAGACCTATTTCACTCTTGCCATCTGTCTCTAAGGTTTTTGAGAAAACTGTTAAATGCAGAGTCTTGCAATATCTGGATAAAATCTAGTTTTTTAGTCCATTGCAATATGGATTCCGGTCAGGGGTATCTACTGAAGATGCTCTTCTTAACTTATGCTCGTTTATTTATAAAACAATGGATGAAAAAGGGACTTGCGCTGGTCTTTTTGTTGATATTACAAAAGCCTTTGACATGGTCGACCACAATATTCTTTTAAGTAAATTGTACTCAGCTGGTTTCCGTGGAAATGTTCTAGATTGGTTTGAATCATATCTAAGTTTAAGAAGTCAAAAGGTGAAAGTAAACAATAATCTAAGCGCACCCAGACTAATTAATTTTGGAGTCCCTCAGGGTTCAGTCCTTGGACCAACTTTATTTCTGATTTATATCAACTCGCTTTTTTCAATGCCTTTTGTAGGAAGAGTCACAGAATTTGCTGATGACTTGGCAATCGCATATAGATCAAACAATTCTTTTAATCTTTTTATGGATATAAATAAAGATGTGAGCCTCCTAAGAGAATGGTTCGCCTCTCATAAACTTATTGTAAGCAATAAAACTAAACTAATGTATTTTAGTCTTGTTGGCAAGGTAGTAGCTAGTGGTGATATTGTTTTTCACTCTGCAAGCTGTCTGCGGCACAAACTATGTACTAATAATTGTATTGAAAACGAGTCTCGAGTTAATTATTTTCCCGATCTAAACTGTGACGCAATATGTTTCAAGGTCGAAGTTGTGTATAATTTTAGATATCTGGCTGTTATAGTCGACCACAACCTAAGCTGGTCTTCGCATATCTCTGCCATGAAAGTTTACATGCTAGCAACTGTTCGCTCATTTTATCGCCTGCAAAAACTATGTGCAAGCAGTGTACTGAAAATGATGTACTATGGACTTGTACAGTCTAAACTTCAATATGGCATATGTTGCTGGGGCAGTGCATATTCTAGTAGAATTCGACCACTCTTAATGTTGCAGAAGTGTCTTATACGAAGAGTTTGTAATGCTAGCCGTTTAACGCACTCAATGAATCTCTTTAGAAGATTATATATTCTCCCTGTAAGGCATTTGTACTACTTTAAAGTTTTACAAATTTTCTTTATGAGAAGTGGTTATCTACGAAGTCCAATATACACTTCACTCATGCTAAGAAGCAATTCTAACTCAAATGTTACTGTTCCTGCCTCACGCACAACTCTGTATCGAAACTTCTATACCATAGTATCATGTATGATTTTCAATAAGCTTCCCGAAGATATACAAACAATTCGAAGAATAAAAATTTTCCTAAAACAGGTGAAAATATGGCTTCTTGCGTTGAACCATGACGATATTGAAGTTGTGTTACGGCCTCTCACATAATCGGCTTCCGACTTAAACATTTTGCAACTATTTTCTTATTTTTCTTACTTACTTACTTTATTTCTATTTATTTTTTAATAATTTGGTTATTTGCCAACATATTTTCTTTTTGCTTTTCTAATTTTATTTTTATTTAATAAGTTCACTTGTAAGTTTCTTGCTATGTAATGAACCGATGCACTTTTTTGTTATTATTTTAAATACTTTTATTTTAATAATTTATTTACCATCAATGTTAAACTTTATATCTCCTTTAAATGTGATCTGTTTGCACTCCACATTTTCAAACTTCCATTGTAATCGCTACAAGAAATGGCGTTATCATTGTTCTTTTTTTGAACACTCAACGTCATTAGCTATTATCTTATTGTAACTACTTTATTGTATGTTTACTAATGTACTAATGTAAACTTCTTTTAAGTTGTCATAAGATAATAATGAATAAAAATGAAATGAAATAATTAGATGGAAATAATTTTATTAACAACGAAAACAACGCTAATTCTGGTAAAACACGTCCAAAAATATCGGGAAAGGTATCAAACAACGCGTTTTGACCTCGGTATCAATAATCCAAAAGCGCAAAATAGTTTATTTCAGTAAAAAGTTATTGGCAAAAAACCAAAAAATGGCCTAGTTCCGATCCCAAACGGGGGGCCTGACTGATGGTATTTATATGCAAAACACCTTTCTGCGTAGGCGGCCTTCGGCCGCGCTTCAAAAAAATAACCCTTAGCCGGTCCAACACCGGTTGCGCGATCCCCAGTATTTCTGCAAAAAACTCCCTTCTGCGAATTTTGGAACGCCCAATATGTGTGATTACAACAACCACATGAAAATGGCAGAAAGTTTTCAGCTTTGATTGCTAATATCTCTTGAAAGAAATATATAATCGAGTTTCCGCTTTCGGATTATTGATTTCGAGGTCAAAGCGCGTCTTCTGATACCTTTCCCGATAATTTTGGACGTGTTTTAGCAGTTACGTACGGTCATATAGAATTACCGTTTATTTTTATTCAGTTAGGGCTTATTATTAGTTATTTTCCAAATTTATTAACACGTTTCCATACTCAATTCAGTAAAAAAAATTAACGAACACAGTCAGTGCATTTTTGCACTAAGCCTTTGCATCCCTTCATTGTTAGCTGACCAGCAACCCAGCCACGAGTGAGTGTCAAACGCTTGTTTGACATGCGAGTGATTTTCAAACGCCTATGAGCTAGAGAGAGAAGGAAGAGAAAGGGATGCCGACATAACTTACTTGTAGAGTTGTATAATGCACACATGCTCTGTTGACAAGTTTGACGTAGAATATACGTACGAGCAAAAGAATTTTGAGACCTTTAAGCAAATAGTGTGGGAAGGCGATATTACTATTTGACATCAAACTCACTATGAATTAATAGGAAACCCCACGCCTATATACGTAGTTGTATAGTTAAATTAAAACTCTAACTTCTATCTATAGTAACCACTATATTCAACTTATTCACATCATATCTCACGCAAATATATTTAAACAATACCAACCCGTTTGACAAAGATCATACCCTATCCGACCCATCACTCACTCTTGTTCAATATAACTTTTCTGTTCTCACCTTCCTGCTCTCTATAACTGCTCTACCATGCCGGACGATGCAATAAAAATGTCTGAATTCATTTTTGATTCGAATAATTTGGTAAATTTTTGTACACACTTCGAGAAGGAAGAACTTGGTGAGCATACTGACACTTTCTTAGAAGTGAAACTTCAGGACCTCACGACACGCCGGGAAACCTTGAAGAGCTCCTACCGGAAAGTATGCCTCTCATATGAGCGAATGGTCCCTACAAATTTTAAAGAAGAAGTAACAAACCAATTTCCGCTATGCACCGATAGCTTTTACCAGCTCAAAAATTTTCAAAGGAATTCAGCCACCAACCTCAGCACAAGTAGGTTCTCGACCTCATTCCTCGATCGTTCAACCCCATGCATAAAAGTTCCTCCGTGTGATACCCAGATATTCTACGGTAGCTATGAAGAGTGCCCATCTTTCCGCGATATGTTCACGGCCGTCTATCTTAATCACCCTAAACTCACCCCCGCTCAAAAATTATTTCATCTTAGAAATAAAACACGGGGCAAAGCAGGAGCAATAGTAAAGCAATACCAACTATGTGATGAAAATTTTTCATTGGCATGGGAATCCTTAAGCGCTCGTTTTGAGAATAAAAGAATGCTCATGATTTTTAATTGAAGACGCTTTTCAATATGCCCGCGGTCAACTTTGAGAATAGTGAAAGGATTCAAAAACTCCAAAACACAATTAATGACTGTCTCTCATGCCTGAAGTTTCAAGGAATTTCCGTATCCGACTGGGATCCGATTTTGGTTCAACTTTGCTCCAGCAAGCTTCCCGATGAAACGCTCTCATTATGGGAACAATCCTTGAAATTCAGAAAAGAGAGATAGACGCTTTCCTGACCAGTCAGTATTAAGTTGTCGAGTGTATGCATATTTATAAATCTGCACGGGTACGCAAGTCTGTCACCCAAAAAACCCCTACTAGGACTCAATCTTACCACTCCCAAGGCCAACAGGCACCAAAATGCAAACTTTGCAAAGATAACCATGCCCTGAAATCCTGGCCGACGTTTCGATACCTATCCATTCCTGAGCGCACGCAGTTCGCCGAACAAAACTGATACTGCAACAATTACTTAACATATAACCATTTGGCTCAAAACTGCCAAAGTGTTTTCAGATGTTTACACTGTGGTAAGGCCCATCACACTATGCTACATCCTTATTCATTCAACAAAACGGGACTGAAGCCCACAAATAAAAGCCAAATTTCCAAAGCGGATGCCAACGGTACCCTCTTGCTTGAAATGTCAAATTAATCCAGACACCCAGTTTTGGACATTTCATCCTTAGTACAGGCCAATATTCATCGAACGACAAAAAAACGCTTCTACCTACCGCCCGAGTGCAGATCGAGCATCCGGGCACAACTTTCACCTTAAGGGCCTTACTGGACCAAGGTTCGCAAAAAACCTTCATATCGGAAAAAGTGCAAAAAACGTCTCAAACTACCTACAGACCGAGGAAGCTTTTCGGTTACCGGGATGGGCGGCATCGTAGTCGGGAACTCCAACCGAGTCTGCCGCCTCACTCTTATATTGAAACGGTTCGACTCACGGTTCGACACCCGAGCTATTGTTCTTCAAAAATCTAGATCTAGCAGACCTTTATTTCTACACACCAGGCTCCGTCGACATGGTGATCGGTAGTGACTTGACCCCACAACTCCTAATACCAGGAATCGAGCAAAAAGTTTTGGGAAGCCTGTCAGCCCAATATGTTATTTTTGGGTGGTGTTTGAGTGGACCATTACAACAAACGCAATGCTCCACCTTCCATACGTACGCTGTAGAGGGTTCCAACGATAACATCAGCTCTCAATTAAAAGCCAACTAGAAGAAGTCGTGGAACCACGCCCACCTTTTGATGCAGATAAATTTTGCGAAAAGTTTTACCAAGAAACCACCTTCAGGCAACCTGATTGACGATACGTAGTACGGCTGCCATTTAAATCAGACTTCCCCTCTGATCTCGCCCTTGGATCATCTCGTACCCAGGCAATGAAACAAGCTATCCGAATGGAGCACATGCTCAGTAAGACCCCGAAACTGAAAGAAGAATACAATCGCTTGTTGGAAGAGTATTTACAACTGGAGCATATGCGAAAGATTACTCCAGCTGATGTACACGAAAACGGAAAATGTTATTCTTATTATCTACCACATCATTCTGTAATTAAACCAGACAGTAAATCTACAAAGGTCCGCATTGTATTTAATGCCTCCAAAACAACAGCTACAGGCACTCCCCTTAATGATATACTACACGTTGGGTCAACGTTGCAAGCAGATCTGTTGTTTGTTATCCTCAATTGGCGGTTGTACCGTATTCAACGGTGACATACAACAAATGCACCGACAAATTCTTATGTACGAAGATGATCAGCCGTACCAAAGAATTCTATTCCGTCGGAAGAATGAAGATAAACTATCTGACTTCGCACTCAGGACAGTAACTTTCGGAGTGAATTGCGTCCCTTAGTATTAAGTGAGTCAGAATTGTCCCAGCCCTTGGCGCAAAAAATACTGAGAAAAGAGACCTATGTCGATGACATATTATCAGGTGGTCATGATATTCCCTCTTGCTTAGGATCCCAGTCGCAACTCATCCAATGTCTACTCTCTGCGGGACTTCCATTGAGGAAAATAACAGCAAATCATCCCAAACTTCGAAGTCGGATTCCCACGGAGCACCTACTATTAAATTTCCACAAAAACCCTCGGGATCCGCTGGAATGCACTTACAGATTCATTTTCATATTCAATAGAATTACGGAACCCACCCTCAAGCACAACGAAGAGACAAATTTTATTCTCAATATCAAAGTTATTTGACCCCGCAGGATGGCTAGCGCCTGTTCTTATTCAAGCGAAGACATTGTTACAACAAATATGGCTAGAGGGAACTGATTGGGATTAAGGTGTTAAACTCATGTCATTGCAAAAGTGGGAACATTTTGTCAACGATTTACCCATAGTAGAAAAAATTCAAATCCCTAGGTGAACCCAATCCTCACCTTGTCCGAGCACCCAAATCCACGGTTTCTGCGACGCCTCCGAAAAAGCATACCACGCATCAATTTACATACGCTCCCAATCTACTGACGCTGTATCGTCAAATCTCCTTTTTTCGAAAACCAAGGTCGCTCCTCTACAAACAGTAAGCCTCGTTTAGAACTATGTGGAGAACTCTTATTATCCAAATGCATTAAAAATCTCAAATACCAACTTTCATTGGAAACTACGGATAACTTCCTATGGACCGACTCATCAATAGTTATTTCATGGCTGGAAAAGCCGCCATGTACGTGGAAAGTGTATGTAGCCAATCGCACATAGCTTTCTTTCAAAACGTGGGAAACATAAAATGGGGTCACGTAGCTACTAGTAAGAACCCCGCAGACTGAGGAACCCGAGGCTGTAGACCGCAGGATCTGTTACACAATACTCTTTGGTGGAACGGACCAAATTTGCTCCTTAAAGCCCCCACCGAATGGCCTATATCACTCCGACAGAATGTCACCCCTCATGAAGGACGTAAAGTGAAAGCTCTATGTGTTCCGATAAAGATGAATACAGTCCACTACCTCCACTTGTTTGGAATCTGTAACTATAACGCAAAAGGAAATACACTTCGTAAAAGCCCGGCTTATTTGCCTTGCTCAAGAACGATACTACCCAACTGAGTACTCCAAGCTTTCTAACCAGCAACCCATCTCCACAAAGCGCTCGCTTTTAACTCGAAACCCCTTTATAGGCAAAAATGGACTTCTTCGGGTAAATGGTGGTTTAGCGAACTCTGGCCTAATAATGAACGACACCCCATCATCCTTCCGGAATCTTCCCGCTTTTGTTATATGTTTCTTAATTTTCTCCACAGTTTGTTAATGCACGCGGAACATCAGCTGGTGGTACAAACAACAGACTCAAATCTAAGGTTAAAACCTGTATTCGCAACTGCAATATCTGCACCATCTCCAAGCACACAGATCGTGGAAGCGCTTCCCCCGCAGAGATCTCATTTTTCGTGACCATTCACTCATACAGGAATCGACTTTGCAAGCCCTCTTGAGATCAAACTGTCCACTCTGCGAAAAGCACCCCTTCTGAAAGGATACGTGTGTGTGTTTGTTTGTTTCTCCACGAAATCGATCCACTTAGAGCCCGGTTCTGATCTCTCCACTAAAGCCTTCGAAACTGCGTTTACCCGGTTTATTGGGAGAAGAGGTCTTCCCCAATGAATATTTTCCGACAACGGAAAAAAATTCATAGGAGCTAATCGGGCGTTTCATCGAGATTTTAACCTTTTTGTCAAAGAGGCTTCTATTGTCATACGGTCGAAACACCACTAGGCTCCGAATGGCACTTCCTATCGCCACACGCCCCGTGGGAGGCAGCGGTCAAAAGTTGCAAACTACACTTTAAAAGAGTTGCGGGAAGCACCCATTTTACGTTTGAGGAACTATCCACTTTTCTGGCTCGTATCGAGTCGGTACTAAACTCACGACCACTTTCACCGATGTAAGACAACCCCGATGAACTCTTGGCCCTTACACCTGGTCATTTTCTTCGAGGTGCCCCACTCCTAGTCCCACCAGAACCGCAAACTGACAACCTCTCCCTCCAAAATCGTTGGGAAAAAATTAAAGTCATACACCAGCAATTCAGCCAACGATGTAAAGAAGTGTATTTAAAGGAATTACATCAGAGATATAAATGGAAAAATCCTCAGCAGAATCTTGCCGTAGGCGATTTCGTTGTCATCAAAAATGAGCTACTACCCTCAACTGAGTGGCGCTTGGGTCGAATCGAAAAAGTTCGACTTGCGGATGTTAAGACACAACATGGTTTTTGCACACGGCCAGTTGTCACATTATGTCCCTTGCCCATCTATCCCGATTAACCTATCCTAACCGAACCTAATCCCTAAACTTAATATCACCACATACAATTTATTTACAAGTATTCATGAAATAATTTTCCACTTTTTGAATTTTAATGAAAATTATTATTGTTTTTACTTTTTTAATAATCATTTTTGATTATTTATTAAAAGTTTTTTAATTGAATAGAGTAGGAAAAATGTTTAGAGACAACCGCCATAGCTTTTCTTATGGATCCATTTCAGAAGCTGCAAGGCTTCTTCATCAGAGAAATTTTGAAACGCATTGCTAACCTTTAAGCTAACAATACGCTGGTTTTGATGTCATCTAAACTCCTAGTTCTATTCTTCTTTACCATATGCATGAACCACTTCCGCCATTTGACAGCTGATGGATCATGATGGATTTTTTGACAGATTTGTTTTATCATCATCAGCAAAACTGCCTTACCGCGCGCTATCGGCTTTTGTTATTGCTTTTTTATATACCAACAATTTTTGTTGATTTACGGCCTGTATGCTGTCAAGTATTCATGAAACGAGCTCAATAATAATTTTCAGAAAAGTTCAAAAAGTGAAAAATTTGTATTCTTGGCCTTGAGCTCGTTTCATGAATACTTGAAAACATACAGGCTGTAAATCAACAAATTGATATATAAAAAAGCAATAACAATTTATTTACTGTAAGCCTAAATGTATCATACTAAAGTCCCTCCTATTTACAGACGCTCATCACCACAACTGCCCTCACCGATTCGGGCACCCAAAAACCCCGAAATATACATGTGCCAACTCTGTTACCGGTCCCATCCTTTGCGGTGCTTCCCGAAGTGTCTGCAGATGACTGTCGATGAAAGGGAAGTATGCGTTGAAGTTCATAACTATTGTCCGAATTGTTTGGCACGGACTCACACCAGCGTGCGGCACTGTAAATCGGCGCATCGGGTATCTCCACCGGCTCCACAACCACGTACGGCAACAATAAGAAGAACAGAGGTGTGCAACCGAATTGATGGGATAATGCAACAATTACAGCATTTACGAAATAACATTGCACCGGTGCAACGGTGCCGGCATGTTTAAACGGCTTGCGCACTCAAAGAGATGGTTTGGAGACCCTATGCAACTCTAACATAGGCCCGCAACTAATCATCCCTGCAGTTGTTTTTCTTTCCAAAACGCTCTCACGGGAATTGATTTCCAGGGTTGAATTGGGTATAAAAGAGCGGAGCGAAGTTACCTTTTTCTTCTTTTCACCAATCAACAAAGCCACCCACACGCAGCAAATCAACCCGCGACTCAGTGTTCCAGCCCCACGTTTTGGTAACCACTTTGGAGCGGACACGAACATATACAAATATTTATTGAATTTCATCATTTAATTTTTGTCATATTACCCCTTTATACATTCTTTGCAATTGAAGTGTAGCATTGGATGCAATTTAAAGTAATTAAAACCCTATTAGCAACGGCTTCCCTGCGGCTAATTAATTAAACCGGAACGGTTAGGTGCGTATCTGTCCAAACACTAATATTGCTCTAGTTCTGAAATATTTCCAAATTCTGCAGTTTGGATGTAGATAGTTTAGAATTAAAAAGAAAAATAGTTGGAGAAGCCTTCCATGGTAGAACTACACTCGGAGACTTTTTGCCAAATGACTGCCCAAGGTCGCGACCCCCGTTTTGAAAACTTTTTCAAACCACTTTTGATGGTACCTTTCCCAGGATTCGAACCTTGGACCTTCGGTGTGATAGGCAAGCAACACCATTGCGGTTAGTTTATGCATGGCTAATAATTTGAGCCTACGTTTAAAACCATTCTATCATAATGTATACATATGTAACCTTTTCTCACACTATTGATGAGTGCGCCGTAGCTTAGTGGGTAGAGCACTCGACTCTGATGGGGGACGGTCGGTTCGAATCCTACCAACTGATTAATTTTATTTTTATTTATCTTTCAAATTTTAACCGTTCTTTAAAGAACGTTACATAAGCAAAACTATTTTCCAAATACGAGTCTAAATTTTATTAAATTTTAGTGATTACACAACTACCGGTTTGGAACTAGTGAAAATCTAGTTACTATCTCACTAGTTCTTATTAGCCAATTTACCTCTAGTTCTGAACCAGAAATTATTCTCACTAGTTACTGACTTCCCCACAAGCGAGCTTCGCGGACATCGCATGCGGAAGTTTTGATGAACGCAATATATATCCATATGTATGTATGCCTGAACGTTTGACCTGAATGTATGGAATTAAAGTATGTTTCTATTTAAATCAGCGTTACGGTTTCGATGTGTACAAAGGCGAAGATCGCGCTACTTTATTTAATTTAATGTTTATGAAGTTTTTGTTGAGCTCAAGGCCTTTTTACATTGAAACACAATATTAAACGTTTTTTTTTGTATTTATAATTTTATTCATCGACATTTCGGTTGAGATCGAATGAATAAAATTAGAAATACAAAAAAAAAATTTAATATTGTGTTTCGATTTAAAAAAGGCCTTAAATTTTATTGTTTTCGGTTACATTATTTAGTTTTGAGGATAAATGTCACTCCCGTGAAAGACTTAAAAAAGTATGTACATAAACTCATATGAAAAGTTACTTTTTTCTTATTTCAAGTCTATTTTAAAACCTATTAATGGAATGTCGTTAATTATTTTGTTATGATTATTTAGCCAGTATTTACTCATGATCTTACTTATGATTACTATTGGGGTTATTATTATTAATTCTTTATATTTTGTTTATTTTTGCTTTCTGTTTTTACACTTGTTGAATAATTTTATTTTCTCGTTTTAAAGGGAAAATTTTTGAAATATATTATTATTTTTATTATTGGAAAAAATATTAAAACTGAAAGCTTTCAAACTTCTTATAAATAAAATAAAATAAATATATAGAATTACTATATAATTGGCGAGTCTGACAACATACATGAACAAACTACTCAAATCATCAATAAGTTAAACAAATCATCACTATTTACTATCAACAAATTATAATCAAATATTGTAACCAATTGCAATAAATATTATCTTAAAAACGAAAAACTGTGCAAAATTTTATATGTACGAAAAGTAAAAATTTTAAACTTTGAATATAACGAGAAAAAATAATATATGATTAATAAATAAAATTTATTACGACGTTTTAATATAAATGTACCTACTAAAAATCTACATATCACAACTTTATAAATAAATATACATTTACATTAAATACATCAAAATTCATCTTATGCAGTTTGTAACTGAGACGTATTGTTATAAAAACAATTAAAAAACTTTGTTTTGATTTAAGAATTTTGCTTTTATCAACAATCAAAATTTTAAAATATTGATTTTTAATTCACAGCAAGTTACTTTACTTATATTTAAGTTACTTTACATTATTTAATTAGTTACTTTATTAATTATTTAAATATTTATATCATTGTCAATTATTTTGTACACTCCTCCAACTTATTTTAAATGTATCGATCACCTATGCGTGCCCCTGCGGATTAGGGGTTTAGAATATGCCCGAGGTAGGCATACCGGTCGTAAGAGGCGACTAATATACGTAATGACGTGCAACTCGATGGTTGATCTACGGATATAATACCTTTCACCTCTCATTACCCATCTTATCCTTCCTTACGGAAGGAGGGGTAACATGACCTAGAAGGTTTCACTGGTCATAAATCGCTACCACGGCAGTCTGGCAGTACCGCCAGTACCAGATCGTACTGGGTTCAAATCCGGCCAAGGACTGTTAATTCGACAACAGTCCCCAAAACCTTCGGGGAGTGTTTCTGTCGTTACCACAACAACCTATACGTACACGACAACCTAGATGTACACACAAACTCTAATTCAAATTTAAATACTACGCAAAATATACATACAGACATCATTATACAATATGGAAATAATTTGACATCTATTTCAAAGTAAATTGAATTACCTCAATTTTGGGCCGAATGTCCTGAAGCGTGGTTTTTACTTGTTGAAGGACAATTTGAAAGAAATAAAGTTTTTGATGATAGTTTAAATATCAAAACATATTAATTGTTCTTAAACGAGAAACTATTCTAAAAATCATAGATATTAATCCACCACCTTTGATAAATATATATAAAACTATTAAAAAAGTTTTAATTAGATTAGAACAACTATTTTCAAATACTGAATTAGGTGATCGATCTCCATCAGACATTTTTTGATATATGAAATCTCTCACTATATCTGAAACAATAATCAGTCAAGAATTATGGATACGGAATTTACCACAAGAAATTAAAATACATTGAACTTCCAGCAATATACAAAATATTAATGAGACCATTATTCTTGCAGATAAACTTTTTGACTTAATCAATAAATATTTTTCTTTTAAAACTACTTCAAGCTAATATTGAAACCAATATTTTACCGAATACATTAAAAATTTAACAGAATTATAGACTTCCATTCATCAAAATTTTAACAAAATAACTACAGACATTATTGAATTATAAATACGATCTAAATCTAAAGATAGAGATCGATCTAGATCACGAAATTTCTCCAGACCTAGAAGTTCAGATAATCAAAATAATATTTGTTGGTATCATAGGAAATTTAAACAAAATGCCTTCAAATGTATAATAAATGTACACGGAGCACGCAGTTATGTACAATAACTATCTTCTTAAAATAGAAAGAAGAATGTACAAAAACAAAGTCCAGCATATATGATTTACATATAGACAGAGTGTCTAACAACAATGAAAGAAAAACTTGAATTAAGCAGCTTGCAAAACTACACGCAGCATAGCCTATGGGTTAGGCAGCTGCGCTTGCAATCAGAGTGAGTGGGTTCGATTTTCCACAAGATCCTCTGAAATAGCAAAACTATGCGAATTAGTCTGACAAGAAATCGTGGCTGCTTTCGAAATAGTACTATAACTATAGCCTGTATATGTTTGTTGCTTTAAATTTTTCCTCTAATCAAAAATAATAATACTTAACTAAGAATTATTATCAACTGGTGTTGAGCTCGTTAAACTTACAAAAATATGTAAATTTACAAATGTTATAAAAAAATTTTCTTCAATTACTCGTGAACCAGATTATACCAAACAAGTACAACATTAACCAGTTCACCGCATTGACACGAAAGGTGTATTGCCTTTTTCCAAACCTCGCCGCTTATACCCCATTAAATTAAAAATAGCAAAAACTGAATTTGAATTTTTAGTTAAAACTGGTATATGTACGAGTATACCATCAAACTTGTACATTGCTTCTCCTCTACATCTGGTCCCTAAAAAAAATCTAAATGACTGGAGATTATAGATGACTTAATTGTATAACAATACCAGATCGATATCCATTACCTCACATTCATGACCTTAATATAGATTTAAAAAACAAAAATTTTTTTTCAAACGTTGATCTCGTTCGTGCATATCACCAAATTCCAATGGCAGAAGAAGATATTCACAAAACAGCGATAACTACTCCATTTGGAATCTTTGAATTCATGCGAATACCGTTTGGTCTACGAAATAGTGCTCAAACATTCCAACGTTTCATAAATGAAGTATTTTCAGGTTTAGAATTCGTTTTTGTCTATATCGATTACATATTAATAGCTAGTAATAATGAAGAACAACATATTGAACATTTAAGATCTGTATTTAAAAGATTAGACAAATATAGTTTAAGTATTAAACCTTCTTAATGTATTTTCGGCGTTAAAAAAGAAGAAGAAGTAGAAAGTCTAATCTAAGTTGTGAAATTTCGAGTGAAGGAATTCGACCTTCTTTAGAACGAATCGAAACCATTTCTAATTTTGATAGACCAGTTTCAATAAGTTACAAAAATGTTTAGGTATGGTAAATTATCATAGATACATTGAAATGTTAGCAACAGTACTTGGTTCTTTTCAATCAAAAATAAACTTAACGAATTAGATTGGACAGAAAAAACTAATACAGCGTTTGAAAATGTTAAACGAAACTTCTTACTCACTTTGATAAAAATGGCCTACTATCTCTTGCAGTAGATGCATCAAATATAGCGGTGGGAGCAGTTTTACAACAAATAAGCGATAACTCATTAGAACCACTTGCATATTTTTCAATAAAACTAACTCAAACTGAAATGAATTATTCTACTTTTGATATTTACATTTTCTTGAAGGTAGAAGTTTTACTATATATACTGACCACAAACCTTTCATTGCATAATTTACCAATGATATTCAATACATTTCTGGCAAAAATAATATTGTGAAATTAATACAATTTTAACAAAAGATATAAATTTTCAAACACTATTTGAAGAACAACAAAAAGATGAAGTACTTAAAAATATTACTTCTGACATTAGTTCTAAAAATAATTTAAAAGAAATCAATCTGAATATTTGGTGTGACATTACTCCAAAATCTTTTAGACCATATGTATCAAATTCTATGGGAAAAATTATATTTGACAAAACCCATTGTTTCACACATCCTAGTGTTCGTACGACAAGACGACTAATTCAATCTAAATATTTTTGGCCAAACACGCGTAAAGAAATTAATAATTGGACATCTAATTGTATCAACTGTAAAAAACCCAAAATTTCAAAATATAATAAAACTCCCGTTCAAAAAATTAATATACCTTCAGGACGATTTGAACATATCCGTATGGACTTAGTTGAACCACTTCCTATGTCTCTCATTTTGGTATTCCACTCAAAATAACGGTAGATCAAAGGTCACAATTTACATCTAAATTATTTACTGAGTTAACTTGTTTATTAGGCGCTCCACAATCTAATGGAATTATTGAAATCTTCCATAGAACCTTAAAACCTGCCATAACAGCGACACATTGGTCTGCAATTTTACCATGGATACTCTTAGGTTTACGAGCTGCTATTAAGGAAGACTTTAAGGGCCGGTTTCACCAGCTCGACTTAACTAAGTTAACTAAGTTAAGTCGAGTTTTTCACTTTTTCAGTTTCACCATCTAACTTAACTAAGTCACAACTTAGTCAGCCTGCCAGCTGACTTATTCTTGACTAAGTCAGTGTTACTGTCGTTCAAAACCTAAATGTCAGTAATGCTCCTAATTTGTTTTGTACAATGTCCCAGCCGGAAAATTCGTCAGGCATAACTTTTACGGCGTATGCGTAGATGCATGTGAACGCTTGTTTTCTAGCGTGCAACCATTACGAAACTATCGTTTTCAATTAATCGCTAATTTTAGTACCTTCCAACTAAAGAGAAATGGGTGGAAGATCAATACATTCCTTCGTGTATGGCCATACATGCCCATTTCGCACTGGGGTATTGGGATGCGCAGAGTTGTCTGGTATTAACAAATACTACTATGCATAAAACAGATGATCGGGTTGTTGCATTCAAAATTATTTAAGTCGCTCAGTTGGTTAAACCTAAAATTAAGTTAGTCTCGAATCTGTGCTAACTTAAGTCACGACTAAGTTTTAGTCCTAGTCGCGTTGGTGAAACCGGTCTTTAGACTACTTGGTGAACTTGTTGTATCTAATAACAATAATGCAATCGATAACACAAATGAAACTCTCACTAAACTAAGAAAACATTTTTCAATTGTTCGATCAAAAGCTATACACTAAAATAAAGAACATAATTTTATTCCGAAAAATTAAATAGTTGTGAATATGTATTTTTAAAAATTATTCATAAATCAAATTTACAACCACCTTATGAAGGACGTTTAAAGTTATTTCCAGACACGACAAGACATTTAAAATTCAATATGGTAATACAATTAAAACTGCATATACATACAATTTTAACTAATACACAAAACAAGAATACAGTAACTACACCACAGAAAACAAATAAAATAATATTTAACATTAATTAATTTATATTGATCATTTGACTGGAGGGGGAGTATATGTGGGGTTTATTATTATTAATTCTTTATATTTTCCGTTTTTATAATTGTTGAATAATTTTATTTTCTCATATCAAAGAGAACATTTTTGAAATATATTATTATTTTTGATCATTGGAAAAAGATATTAAATCTGAAAACTTTAAAATTTTTAAAAAATATTTTTATAAATAAAATAATAATAAAAAATGTATAGAATTACTATAGTTACTGAAAGTTTTGGCAGTATACAAAAGTCGTGAATTACTTGTTTATTTATTTTGTATCACTATTATCTTTCTAGTACATGTTTTGATACCGACATACACATTTTTGTAGCATTCTTAAGTTAAAACCAATTTCTGTATTGCATTCAACACAAATTTTCTCGCAGTGTTCTGCTTGCACTTATATACCACGCCAAAAATGCTTCACATGTATTAGTTGCTCTACTGGCGTTGTGCACCGCTGCTCTATTTTATTTGAAGGATGAACCCGCCACAAAATTTGGTGATACACTTAATATCTTTCCGAAATTTTAAATTGCCGCAACATTACTTCAACATCAGCTGTTATTACCACTTTCCATAGTCTCCACTTGTGAATGATATCAAACACATCCCTTTGAAATTTGGGTCCTGTCATCATAATATCGTTTAGGCACTTTCCATTTGAAGTTTTAGCTGACGCATCAAAATCAGGACGAAGTTTTGTAGTTAATTTATCCTCGCGTATAACAGCCTGGTGTGGCAAATAGTATTTTCCATTTATCTTTTCGTTTGCTTTTATCTTAGGCCCAAGGTTTCGGTATTCGTGAATAAATTCCTTGTAATCATTGCAAAGCTTTTCACTCTTTTTGAACTCAGCTTCCATGGATAGCAGCCGAGCAACTGCCTTTTTACGAGAGTCAGCCAGCTCGATGTCGTCTTTAAATGGAATTTCCACAATGAATCGCCCACCTGCATCTTGTTTAGTAGTTTCCTCGTACTTTTTCAAACACATTTCGTCTTCCACTTTAGCTTCTTAATTTTGTTCTTCCTCTGGCTCCCAAAATCTCTCAAAGTTGGTTACTGCCGATGTGACTTTGCCTGGTTTCTTTTGCTTAATTATTCCAGACAAAAGCCAGCCAAACTTCGTAGCTTGTGCAAGAACTCCATTGTGTTTTTTTATACCTTTTTCTATTATTCTGCCAAATATATCACCACCAATCACCATGTCAATTCTATCCTTTGTTAAATAATGGGTCAGCAAGAGTGGAGTTTTCCAATTTTTTAAAGTTGAACCTGAGTGATTAAAACAATAGCATCCACTTCTTCGACTTGGTGACTCAGAAAACGTGGTGTAATTTGCACTTTCATTTCAAATTTCGATTCACCAACCACAACACCTCCTAGGCCATGAAGCTTTGTGATCACGTTTTTCTTTGGTATGTCTAATATCTGTGCTGCCTCTTCAGATATTGATGTTATGTGTGACCCTTGTGCTCACCATTCGCAGCTTTTGCTCTCACTTGGGCTGTGGGCAGAATTACCGTTGTTAGACCTGCTTTTGTGGACATTGCCGCCTTCTTTTGAACGTTATCGATATGCAGGAGCTCATGATGACTGCTGATGTTGCATATTTTACACTTCATATTGCTGGTACAAGTTCTTCTTATTTGTGAAGCATGCCCCTGTAGCAGATTTTATTGTCTTTGGCATATTTATGTCTTTCATTCGTTGTTATGACCTTGAAAATTTTGCATTCGCTTATAATATGATTTGGTATTTTGCAGTTAGTGCACTGCCTCAATGGTTTCTTCTCGTTGGTCGACGTGTGATTTGCTTTAAATATGAGCTGCTTTCGGATTTTGTAACCTTGCTCCTTTCCGGCTACAGCTTTCAATGTCTGGAAGTGTTGATCAAGAAAATATCTAATATCAGATAATCTCTGCACCTCTCTTCTCTTTTTAGCCGTTTGCTCATATAATTTAAGTCCATCTTTGTCCAACTTGCGAACAATGACTCGAGCAATAAGTGGATCTGCATTTTCAATTTTTATCCCTAGTGACTGTAATGCGTTAGGGCACTCATTTGTAGCATCAAGCAATTGCCTTACGCTTTCAGCATTGTCACTATTTATCGGCGGCTGATTCATTATCCTGTCCCACTGTGTTGTGAATAAAATTTTGCAGATGTTGTATTAGCGTTGCAGCTTCACCCTTCAAACAAAAGCGAAGGTGTATCATTTTTTCTTGATAATTGCTCATATTTATGAACCATATCCTGGAACACATTGTAGAAATCGTCCCATTATTTTATCTCGCCATAAAATATTTCAATTTTTAATTTTTCTAATTCCAAATTAGGGCGATAACTTATTTTTGGCTCTTCTTTCACTACACATCTTTCCGAATGCCCCATATTTTCAAAATATTCCGCTACTACGTTCTCATAGGCATCTTTAATTTCCGTATTGTAGAATTTTGAAAACTCATTCGCGGACGCATTTTTTATATCGTATATAAACTTTCCAAATGTTTAATTTGGTTATTACCGATCGTGCTCTCTAAGCGCATATCAGTCATTTTGCTTGTTATTGTTTGAAATTTCTTTATGAAAATTGCAGTTTTTGGAAAATTTTTACCCATGCTTGTTGTTTGTGCTGCTGTTGTTGGTGTTTGCGGCATACGATTATCTGCTAAAGAAGTATGTACTTTTCTTGGTTGAAATGACACTTCATCATTAAGGGAGTGTATGAACCCTTGAATTACTTCGTCAATTTGCATTCTTATGGCACTGTATTTATCTAGTGTGAAATAATCCTCATTGCCAACACCATCCACCAAAAGTTTCTCGTTGTTGGCGTCCGTTTCTTTCGGAGCTTCTCTACTGCTTTCACCACCTCCTCGGCCTTCGACCTAGTTGCTATTTTTCCTGCTACATTATTGTATATCTGCAGTACTTTTTCACTAATGTCCATCTGGAATTCAAAGATTTTTCCTCTGTTCATTCCCATGTTGCTTTTTTTTATTTACACTAAGCACTAAACACTTCTCTTTTTTATTTTTAGATTTGTTATTCTCCAAAGGAATCGTTGGGGGAAATTGGTTTGGTTGTTGTTGTTGTTGTTGTTGTTAACAGTGCTTCGCCCTGCCCCAGATTGGACAGGGTTACACTGAAATAACAGCCCTTGGCCGGGTGAAAAAACCCGGGTCATTCCGGTGCGATAGAACCGGCTGTTGTGGGAATGAAAAATTGGTTTGGTCGCCCGGTTGACCTTGCTGTGCCTCGACTAACAGCTGATGGTATTCCTTTGGATTACAAATCTATTTAATTGCGTATAATTTTCTTTATTATACGGCTTATTTCCACCTTTAACAGTCGCTTGAGATCAATTTCAAGGCTTGATTGCACCAAATGTAAGGGCAAATGATGTCGTTTGAGAATGTTTAAAATTCTGCCTTCTAAAATATTTACAATAGCTTATATATAAAATCTTAAAAATATGTTCCTAAACCTAATTATACATGTATGTGTATGTGTAAATAGTATATGTAAATATAAAAGGGACGAATTTCAATATCAGCCTAAATACATTTTGTTGCTTGCTGTGCCATTAGTCATTGACAATATTGACTTGGTGATCAGTTGGCCTAGCCTATTGAAATGGATAGTTTGAAGGTTTATTTATTTATTTTATTTATTTATTTCCGGTCAAACGCACAACCATAAGTTATTTTTACAGTGCTTGACCCTTAAAACTAAATTACATAAAAAATTCTTAAACAAACAAAAAAGATCTTAGAGTAAAAAATAAGGAGAAACTGGAGAGTTATGAAGGAATACAAACATGAAAAGTAGTAGAGGGGACAAGGTTAAAGGTGCGTGGGGTTCACGAAAATGGGTGTTTTCAGCAACATTCAGCAAAGTACCTGATCAATTCATGCCTGAAACGCAAAGCTCCTTTTTATGCCTTTGAGTTTTGGGGGTAAAGTATTCGAAGAGCGAACACAGAACACGAAATATTGACGTTCGGACACAAGACAGCTATATCTCAAAGAGACTAGGTTAAGCGATCGCGAAGATTTGGAGAATTCAAGTTAACTTTTTAGATAGAGGGGCTCCTTTGTTGTAACAATTTTATGGAGTAAGACTAACCATTTAAACTTCAACAAACTGTCAAAAGACACAGAAGCGATTTGCTTTGAAAACACAGAAATGTGGTCATAACGTTTTTTATTATATGCGTATCTAGCGACATTGTTATACAAAACCTTTAGTTTACTACGACACACACTATCACAACTCGAAAACAACTCACAACCGTATAACAACATTCGTATTCTCACTGGGTAAAAAGCTGTGTAGTCCATAAGGTTCGGAGCATACCATAAACTTTTCCAATAGCGAAAGAGATGTGGTTACTCCATGTCAAGTTTCTATTGAAAATAACCCCTAAGTTTTTAACAGTGTCAACGTATTTTATCACAGAGTGGTTTAATTTAATTTCTATATAGTCGTCAAGTTTAATAATTTTCTTATAAATGGCGATGCACTGTGATTTATCTGGATTAAGAATTAATCCATTGTCAGAAGCCCACTCTCTAATAGAATTCAGGTCAGTATTTAAATTATTAATACATGCATTAATAGAGTCAAGGGGACAACTAACATATAACTTTACATCATCTGCATAAACATGTACATCACTATAATTAATCACATTAAACAAATCGTTGACATATAAGACGAACAGCAGGGGACCTAAAATAGAACCTTACTGAACAACTCTAGTTACAGGAAGCCAGTTGGATATACTATTACCAACACATACAGCTTGTACGCGGTCGCTTAAGTAGGTTTTTATAAGAGCTGATGCCGTCGTAGAAAAATTGAATAGGTTAGTAAGCTTTAGGATAAGAATCTCGTGGTCCACGAATTTAGGTATGTGTGAAAAGATTGGAATGCGTATTTATTTTGTTTTGTTGTTTTTCCGACAGGGTGAATGATTGATGTATATTGGAACGATTTTTCGTCATCCCTTGTCAAATTTGGTTTTGAGACAAACCGGTTTCGGCGTTGTGCCATCATCAGTGTCGATTTTCGTTCTGATCTGTTGTGGTCGTTTGTCTTGTATTTATAGTAGGTAGCAGGTAACGTCAGCATGGGTGTCTGTTTGTGTACCTGTGTGCATGTGTTGTGTGTGTACATTCAGAAACGCGGGTGGTTTGCATCGATCGGTTTTTTTGTGGTTGACTGAGGCTGGTAAATTTGGTGATTTTTGTTGTTTGACCTTTTTTGCTTGTTTGTTGTTTTTGATCTTTTCCTGTTTTGTGTTTCTTTGTCGGTGCGTGTGTGTTAGTTGTACCTGAGTGGTTGCTTTGGTTTTTGTAAACCAATTTTAAAGGTTCGAATATTGTGTCGGAAACAGTGTTTGTCTGTTCGTTTATTACTCTACCGTCGAATGTTTTTTGTTTGTAGATTTCCATGTTTTCGAGTACGTTCAGACGTCTGCCTTTTGCTTGTACATGTAGGGCCTTGACTGTTTTTTTGATGTTTTCGGGGGGGCATTTATTCTCCGCCATGTGATTCGCAAAGTTGGACTCTGGTATGATGGTTGGATTCCGTATCTTTTTGTTGTAATCTCTAATGTGTTCTCTGAACCTCTCAGGAGAGACCTTAGAGAACAAAAAATAAACAATGGAGAAGAAAGTACACAAACCTGGACGACAATGACATATACTGGAAGGGCAACATATAAATTAGCAAATTTCCTTAGAAAATACAACATCAACACAGCGTTCAAAACATCGAACAATTTAGGACGGAAGCTAAGAACCAAAACTAACTCAGAAGATCCATTTAGCAGCCATGGTGTATACAAGCTCACTTGTGAATGCCAGCACAGTTACATAGGACAAACCGGACGACAAGTAAGAACGAGGTTCAGAGAACACATTAGAGATTACAACAAAAAGATACGGAATCCAACCATCATACCAGAGTCCAACTTTTCGAATCACATGGCGGAGAATAAATGCCCCCCCGGAAACATCAAAAAACAGTCAAGGTCCTACATTTACAAGCAAAAGGCAGACGTCTGAACGTACTCGAAAACATGGAAATCTACAAACAAAAAACATTCGACGGTAGAATAATAAACGAAGAGACAAACACTGTTTCCGACACAATATTCGAACCTTTAAAATTGGTTTACAAAAACCAAAGCAATCACTCTGGTACAACTAACACACACGCACCGACAAATAAACACAAAACAGCAAAAGATCAAAAACAACAAACAAGCAAAAAAGGTCAAACAACAAAAATCACCAACTTTTACCTGCCTCAGTCAACCACAAAAAAACCGATCGATGCAACCCACCCGCGTTTCTGAATGTACACACACAACACATGCACACAGGTACACGAACAGACACCCATGCTGACGTTACCTGCTACCTACTACAAATACAAGACAAACGACCACAACAGATCAGAACGAAAATCGACACTGATGATGGCACAACGCCGAAACCGGTTTGTCTCAAAACCAAATTTGACAAGGGATGACGAAAAATCGTTCCAATATACATCATTGGAGTGCGTACTTAAAATGTGTAGCTGATTTGAGAGCGGGGAGGGGCAAGACCGGGGCAGATGGGTACCGGTCATGGCTAAGCAGTATTGGCATTTTTTTAACCAGTTATAAAAGATACACGCTACATACATATTTTGTTTTCTACAAAAAAATTGTTTTAAAACTTAAGTGCTTGTCTTAACCATATTGCTAAACTAAAATCAGCATCCAATTAAATATTATAAGTGTAATCGGATTGCTTTTTTATTTTTATAAAAGGGGCATATGCACATAAGAATCAACTGCATTTATTAATTCTGTGGCAGTAAGCGAAAAAAGTTGAGATTGCACTCAATTTTACATTCATTTTTATACCTTTCATGAACATGAAATGGTATTATAACTTTGGTCCGATGTTTGTAAGTATGAGAAGAAGAAGAGATAGACCCACCAATAAGCATACCGAAATTGTCAGGGCGATGAGCTGAGTTGATTTAGCCATATCTGTCTGTCCGTCCGTCTGTCCGTATGTCGGTCTGTCTGTTTGAACGCAAACTAGTCCCTCAGTTTTAGAAGTATTTGGATGAAATTTGGTATGGGCCCCCCATTTTGTAAAACATTAATGATTTGTCGGAACCAGCAAGATCGTTCCGATTAACGGGGGTTTGCTTATAACTCTTGCAACTAAAAAGCTAGGAATTTAAGGTTTTGCAGGTTTGGTACATATTATATAAGTGTAGTGTGTAGTGAAAATCACCCAGATCGGGCCAACATAACATATAGCTCCCATACAATCGATTGTTCCGATAAATGGGGTTTGGGCTATGTATCTTTAAATTAACAGTTTTACAGAGTTTGTGCTAATTGTGAGTAAGGATCGGACACTTAAAACCGTGATGCGTATTCATGAAGGAAATAAAGTCTTGGGCACAGTCGAAGACAGCCCTTTCCTTACTTGTTTTTACTGAATCCAGTTTATGTTGTGTGGCCCGGAGCCTAGAAGTCCTGGATACATGTCGTGTTAATTATTGTTATGGTTTTCTTTCAATTGCTAGTCATTTTTATTTGGTTCAATCGGTCAGAACTCACTTCGGTTGGTTAGGTAAATTCACGGTCTTGATTCACCCTCCGGTTCGGTATCAAATCGATAGCCACGGGAAATTGCTATGATTTTGCTGAGGTGGCATCACCAAATATTCCCATAGAATGGAAAAGGCACCAATAACGGAACTTTTAATTTCCAGACAAACAAGTGTTTGGTGTGTTCCTGGTGTGCCCAGAGTTAAATTTCGGGTACCAATAAGTGTCAAATAAAGAGAAATGGGCAATTGGCATCCAAAAGGGTTTTTCCTTTGTATGATGAATTCAAAGTATTTATGTTGGTAAAAGTGCACGAGTACAAAGTATGTGCGGAATAAACAATGCAGTTTTTGTAAAGCAATATCTCGAAAACCAAAAACCAACAAATTGCCAAAACCACCAAAGTGAAAGATACGCCCCCAAAATGCCAAATTGCCAAGGGTGGCAGACACATGGAATCCTGTCCTGATCCCTGACTTTAATCCGGCGGACATTACAGTTTCGACCAAACGGGAGTAAAAACAAAGTATATTGCCAGAATACATTTTAACAGCAAATGGCAACCCATATTGATTAAGTAAGCTTTAAATAAGCAGTATTTTAGTTACTATGTGCAATATTACCGAAGCCTGTTTATCGGAATATTATTGTCAACGGCGAGATAGAATGAGGAGTTCCCTGTAGCTCCTATCCCGAACTCAATAACGTGAGGTCCCGCGGGCCACCAATGGAACACACCAAACGCATGGTCTAGAACCTTCCTATTTTGCGCGCCAACGAAAGCGTGCCTTCAGGACTCAGACTTGATCAAAATTACAGTAATTTTAATACATACTGCACTGTAGCACAATGTACTACGCTTTATGATTCCATAGAATAGTGCCATAATCTGATTTATTTTGATAAGTGATGTTTTTTTCTTAACTATAAACTCTCCGATAAAGTCATTAGTCAGTAAAAATATTCTAGCATTTTATTTTGTTCCATATGGGAAAAGAATTACCTTTAATAAAAATAGCCAATAGTATTAAAAGTAAAAGTACTAAAATCATTTTCATTTCTGCCTCAAACAAAAGCGTAATTACAGTAATTTGAGTTACAGGTAAAGGCAAGAGTTCAATGCTCATGTAATTTCCTACGCAAAAACAAAGCTAACTTTATTTCCCATAGTACATTGTTCTTTTTTTATCTTGGTACGTATACTTGTACTAAAAAGGTAGTTAAAATAAAAATAAAAGTCCGGGCCCTGATGACAACCACCAACCCGAGTGGCAACAATCATGCCACGTCAGACTGGGTAACGGAACTTTTCCATTGGGCAGTCGCCGTTGATTGACGATTTTCACCCTAGCGGCCGCCGTGGTGTGGAGGTAGTGTTGCCGGCCTACCACACCGAAGGTCCATGGTTCGAGCCCTGGTACAGGTAACATCAAAAGTGATTTGAAAAAAGTTTTTCAAAAACGGGGTCGCCCCTCGGCAGTGGTTTGGCAAACTCTCCGAGTGTATTTCTGCCATGACAGGCTTCTCAGCAAAAATTCGTCTCCTTTGTAGATGCCGTTCGGAGTCGGCAAAAAACTGTAGGTCCCACCAATTTGTAGGGAAAATTCAAATCGGCACACCACAAATTGGAAGAGAAGCTTGGCGCAAAAATCTCTTAGGAGGTTTATGATGATATACCTGTTGTATATCGCGCCATAAAGAGAAAAAGAGAGACGTCGCAGGCACTCAAATGAATTCAAAGTAAAATTGATTTTGGTATGAACGGTCGTGTGCGCGTGAATAAAATAATATACAAAAGTTAATCCAAAACGTGGTCCCGATGACCTAAAACATTTACAATAAATAAAAGAAAGTGACAAAAGTGTTTACGTTTTAAAAGAAGCATAGCTCTATAAATATCGCTCAAAATATATAAAAACTAAAACATTTCATTTTCACTTGCACTGACAAGAAAGATTTTCAGAAGCGAGACAATAAATGAGTAAAATGCAAGCGATTGTAAGGTTTAAATTATGAAATGAAAATAAATTTTGTAAAACAAGTGAATTGAAGAAAAAAAAAAGAAAAAGCGAAAAAAATTGTGGTGAGGTCGTGCTTCATAGGCCCAGAGAATAGCAATGAAAACGGAACGTCTTGATCAAGTAAGTAAACTAAGCTATGATTTTACATAAATGGGTTATGAATATATTTATTCAGATCTTTCGATCTTCTAATAAAATCAGTATGGGTTATATAAAGCTGCACTATTTACGGTTGCGATCACTTAAGTTACGAACCATTTTAACCAAACCTTATTTATTAAGTTAGTCTTCTAAAATGAGGTTATGCATAACAAAATTTCTTCCAAATTCCGCTTTCTTATGTTTCCTTTTGGGTCAATTAAATTCGCGCAAATTCAATTCTGAATATAATTTTTTTTCAGTGCCTCAAAAATTGGAAAAAAGTCCTCCATTGTGAATTTGCTAGTGTAAACTTCTATTTCATACAGAAGTGCTTTATACTTCTTTTTATGTATATTCAAAGTGTGAATTTGTATTATTTGGAAGAGTTGGGTTTGCGGCCTGAATATGTTTTACGGTGTAATATCTCTGGCAACATTTTTGCCGTGAAAAAGTATTTTTACAGCCCAATATCTTCTTTGCTAAATTTTCGTACTCGCCTGGAAGGTTTTGCCAATTCTCTTTCGCTGCTAAACATGGAAGAGGAATTTCGAAAATTTTTTTAATCCAGCGGTATGACCATCTTACATTTCGTTTTGACATCATTTCTTGTGACCAGTAAATAATTATCAAATTCATAAGTTTATAAAAGCAGTTGTAGTGTACATGTGTTATAAATAAGTAGCTGTCTTTTCCATTCGCGCGGATGTTTCCGGCCGTTCCTATATGAGGCTCACTAAAGCATTTGCAGCTGATTTGTATTTTTCATTTTAAAACCAGAAAACCAATACTATGGTAATGTTTAAAAGTGATTTTTTATTATTCAACACTAAAATTACTTTCATTTAGTACAGCACGCACTTAAGGTTGCCTGGTAAAATATCTTTTTTACCTAAGTTTAGAATAGACGAAGAGTGAGAAACGAAGAAACACTTGTGGTTCCTTTTGGCCGGAACAGAGGAGAAGAGAGAGGGGGAAAAATACGTACGGAATTTTTGTTTAGGATCGGGCTGTAAATCTTTTGGTTTTACGCATTAGGAAACACAATACAAGGTAGAAATATAATAAAAGACCCTCGTCATATTTCAGTTATTAAAAAAAAAACACAGAAAAAATGTGTGTTTATATCTCTTTCTCATTTACAGAGTGCAACAGCGCCACCAACGTCCACGACACGCCGCATAAGCGTGCACCATCGACGCATTTTCGCGCAATTCAGGCCGTATTAGCGCGCACCACCGGCGCCTCAATGCGCAACATTAGCGCACCTAACTGACGCACTAACGCACGACGCATTAACACGCAACCACAACGCGCCACTAAGCGCACAGCGACCTATACGCCCCTAGGCTCGTAACAACCAACGCGCAAGAGCGCTCAACAGCATCGCGCCATCACAGCGCGTAACCACAACGCGTCACTAAGCTCGCGGCAACAACAAAATCAGGCAGTAACAAAACCCGGCAACAACAATACCGGAAGTAACAAAACCGGCAACAACCAGCAGTGGGAAAAGCGGGGGCCGCCCTCGTATAGGCCCACTGCATTAACAAAGGTAACAACCAGCGCCCAACATAGCACTCAACAGCATGGCGCCATCACAGCGCGTAACCACAACGCGCCACTAAGCGGGCTGCAGTAACAACCACCGGCAACAACAAACACCTGCTGCGACGACAACAGCGAGGGCCGCTCTATTAAAGGCCCGTCGCACCACCAACAGCAACAACATGCCAAAACAAAACCTGCTATAACAATAAATTCCCGGTGAGTTCGTTTCATGGGTTGATTTTATGTAGGCTATGTAGCTGCTAATCTAATGCCATTCATAAGTTTATTTAATTGTATGTGGTATTCAAATTCAGCATAAAACTTGTCTGCCGTATGTTTTGTCCAGTTATTATTATCGTATTATCCTGTTTTAAAAAAAACCACATTTGTATGATGTGTCAAGAATAAAATTATAACTAAACCTAAGCATCTAATTTAACAAAAATATATACACAAAAAAAATAGGATAGGGTAAAATGAACTAAGATGGAAAATTAATAACGAAGAATAAAAGGGAAAATAATACTAGATAGATTTAGTAAAATTAAATTTACTCAAAATTAAACAAGATTAGAAGGAGGTAGAAGAAAATTAACTAAAAAGAGGGGAAATTTAAAAGAAAAAAAAATACTAAATAAAATTATCTAAAATTAAAATAAACTATGGAAACAAGATAAACCGAAATAAAAATTAACTAAAATAAAGTAAATCAAAAATACAACAAAATAAGTTGAAATGAGCTCAAAGCAAAATCAAAAATAAATTAAAATAAAATAAGCTAAATCATGATCAAACCATATGGAAATAAAATCTAATAAACAATATTATATTATAAAATAATGTAAAATGAACTAATTAATCAATAAAACTTAATAACGTAAACTTAATAAAATAACTCGAAATAAAACCACCAAAGGCCGCAAATAAAGAATATAAGATAAATAAATACTTTTATTACAATAAAAATCATATAACTAACAAATTCAAAAGAAACCAAGAAGGGAAAAAGGGGGTAAATAAGCTAGATTTTTATTTTGCTTTTCCTTATCCAAAAAAAAAAAAAAAGATGAATTTTGTTGTGGGTTTAATGGTATGATCGTTTGTACATATTTTTTTTGTAAGTTACCCAGCTTAAGACCAGTTTATAGAGACCAGTTTAAGAGGAAATTAAGTGTAAATAAATTCTTTGTAATATAATGGGAATGGTGATGTTCGTTTTCATTTAGAAGACATATGGGATTTTAGGTAAGGGGCCATCGGGATTGGGTTTGGTGCACCGATGGACATGGATGAGGGTGGGTCAGCACCAGGGCGTCGCAACAACCCCCGCGGCGCCCCCTTATATTGTTCGGCTTTATTGTTTGTATTTTTTTATTTGTTTCAGCATGGTAACCGGTCATTTCCGCTTCGTTTCAAATTTCAGGTTTTTTTTCTAGTTGATTTAAATTTGTCCGTTCTTTTCTTTGCATTCGTTTTATTTTAATTCTAGTTTGTCTGTTTTTTCTCCCCCCTTTTTTCCGTTCGACTTTATTTCAATTTCCATTTCAGTTAAATTTTAATTTCGATTTTATTTCAAATTTTTTTTTTTCCCGTTTTCTTTTATGTTTTAGTTAGAGTTTTCCGTTTTATTTTATTTGAGTTTTTGAATTTTTAAATGTCAACGCCTGTCCGTGGCATCCGGGTTTAACCGGATGTTGTTTTATAGATGTTTGCGCGGTTTTTTGCGTTTTCCCCCGCGTTTCAAAATGCATGATATGACCTTTTTTCTGTTTATGGCGCAGGACGGTAAGGTTGGCAAGAGCCCACCCCAGCCGACAATGACTAGCCACAGTGCGACCCCAGATCATGCCGACCGCCTTCCTTACTGCTCCATCTCCACGCGAACCATAACATTATGAATGTTTTTTTTACTTGTAGGTATAAAGAGTAGTAAGAAAGTTGTTTAGAAATTGTGTTAATTCGATTCTAGTTGTACACAACTATACCTACAAGAATATCAGCAACACTTTCCACGCATTTATATTTGCTGTCTTATTCCAGCTCTTTCTACTACAATAAAAATAATGGATGTGCTGTATTGCAACACCTATAGTATTGTTGAATTTGTTTTTATTTCTGCTCAGATGCCTAGTTATTCCAGTCGAATAAATAAATAAATGTGCACGAACCTATAATTGATTTATCCCAACTATGCCTATAACGGACTAGTTGGGATCAATTATAGCCCACTGTCGACGAAAGACATTAATCGCGGTCCACTCTATTTACAAATCTTTAGAAAGGAACATGGCATCCTTATAAGAATATATTACATTGACTTTTTAATACTTATTCCGGCAACAGTACAACAAGTATTTATTATTTAGAGCTTTTATACACAAACATACAGTTATAACATTTCCCACAGAAATAAAATAAAATTTTTAATTACATCTGTTTACAATGAAGCGATGCGATATGCAAAGTTACAGTTCGTGCACACAAAATAACCCAATGAGCATTTCTATAAATGTTTTTAAAAATAACTTTAAGTAAGCGGTTGCAGTGGTGAATTATTTGAAGGTTCAAATCACACTATTTATAAACTTCAATGACAAATTTTTACATATCATTTTTGGACGTGTTTAAAGTGAAATGCAAATGTTTATAATAAATAAAAACTATTTGTAGCTTTTTTTTTTTCAACTTTAAATATTTCCAATTCTTTGCATAAACGATTGCTCATGTTAAGTTTCAGCATTTCATCTATGATAACATTCCTCTAAAATTATGCAATAATATTGTGACGAATTTGATGATTCCTTGATTAATAATCCTGAGTTCGATCACTGTAAAGTCAAACAAACACACGCACAAATACTATAACAAATAGCTAGTTTCATTTGCCAGTAATAAACGCAATACATACAAATTTAAAAGTTTGGTAACTTCCCAGTAGTTCATAGAACAACACTTAAAAATAAATTGATCAACCTGCCTTATATAGTCCAACAAAGTGCTACCCTACGCACCCAGAAGTTTCTTGGTTGTTCCCTCTTCGTGTTCTCGAAGGGTCGGTGTTATGTATTGGCATCTCCTCTTTGCATCGTGTTTGCAAACACTCGCGCGATCTCTCTTCCTCTTGCTTGGTACATGCTTGTATGTGTTTAACTACTGGTGGGAGTGTTTTTGAGTTAGGGATGGTACATGCCTGAGAATATTCGGCACACTGCCCTCCACTTAAGTCTGGTCGTCCCGATTAGGCACATTTCCTGAACCAAATGCTGCTAGACAATCAATGGTTGGCACCGCTTTATTAAACCTCATTTCCTCGAGGAATTGAAACTCCGACATCAATCCTCACCTGGAGCGATTCCTCCTTGTGTTGCTTCCTCGGAACATGACCACCAGATGTTCGCCTTTTATCGTCAGCACACTTTACACACTTAGTCATAAATTCCCTTACAGATTGTCTACAACCAATCCAATAGAACCGCTCGTTTACCTCCTGTAGTGTTTTCTTTATTCCCATGTGCCTTTCATCTGGGCAATAATGCGACGCTTTGATAACTTCTGGAATTCTTGCCCGGGGAACAACAATAAGTGCTCGATGATTCTGGACATCTTCACTTTCCCATATCCGATGCAAACAACCAGATATTAGCTTCAAACTGTACCATTGTGCCCAATGCGATGCGACTCTCTCTAATCATCTCATCTCTTCTTGGCTGTTTGTTCTGGAGACACCTACCCATGAAAGGTAATGGTCGAGGAGCTACCTCTGCTTTACGAGGCTCCTGCTGTTCCATCTTCAAGATCACTCCCTTGGTGCAATAGCCACTTTTGTGTCCAAAGATCAGAGGAACTACTTGGCCGTTGTAATACATAATCCTGTTCCTTACGTTGATGTGAATGTCTCTCAGCCAAGAGGTTGACACCAATGATGACTTCGTTGACAATATTCGCTACCAAGAAGTTGTGATACGTAGCCACATTCCCAGTCACATCTTTACACTTCACTTCTCCCAGGACTTCCTTGCTATCGCCAGTTCAGACAGGGCTAACCCAATGTATGAATGTCTAAAACAAAGGTAAAGGGTTATACTTGGACACTCGAATGCTCCTTGAGGTAAACAAAAAAAAACAACATACAAAAAAGAGTACGTGCGAAAAAAATGTACGAAGTTGATATTATTTCATAATCAATAATTAACTAATTTAATTAATTTCAGCTAAGTAAAACAATATACATGAATTTATTTATTAGTATTTTTTTCTTTTTTTTAAGCATTTATGTGAAAAAATACTTTGCCAACCCTTTTACTATATATATACGTCTCTCATTATTCAGCCCTAAGCTGTTTTATAAATACCATGCAACTTTTGTAAAAAGGGAGCGTGCCATCTTGAATGACCCTTTACTACTTTTGTTTCGAAACGCTACTACAATTGTATAATTGTGTGTTCACATATATTCCTATATACTAACAACAAAAAATACCGCGCATGCGCAGAAATTACATTTGCACTCATAATTTTTGACGGAATTTACATAGGATAATAGCAATATAGAAGTATTACATATATGCTTGTAGGCATCGTCCTTTCTTTTCGTTGCAGCGGCACTCCTCATCATCATACCAGTTGTTTTTATTTATTTATTTATTTATTTAAAGTTATTTGCACAAGTAAAGCTAAGCCTTTTAGGTAGTACATCAGTCTGAATTTAACTATTACAAAGGAAACATTACATAAAACAAAAGTAATATAAAAAGAAAACTTATACTTTACATTTTGCATAGATAACATTTTAAAATAATGAATCAAAGAAAGAATTATATACATAAAAATAAGTTACGATTTGAGAAAAGATAATGCTGCTTGTTTAAAACATCCTGCTTTTTTAATGGTTTTCGTCTTGGAGGGAAGGGAATTCCATAGACGGATTGTACTGACAAAGAACATTCTACAGGATACCGTATATTTAAAAGTCGGAACCAGTAGATTCAACATCCGAGGGGACTGACACAAGTTTAATTTTTCAAATAAGTAAGGCGGACTTTGAGAGTGAAGAAGCTTATGCAGAAAGCAGAGATTTCTAATTTTCAAGAAATTATAAATATCGCCATCGAGAATTTGTAAGGCATACGAAGATATATGATCGAATTTCTGTTTGGAAAAAATGAACCTAGCAGAACTATTTAGGGCAAGCTGCAATTTGTTAAGCGTCGATGAATCAAGGTTACCATACATAAGCTCAACATAGCTAATTTGAGGTATTATGAGGGCTTTGACAAGTTTCATTTTGGTGTCTCGTGGCAGACAATAGGCTGTTATGTACAAATTTCGAAGAGTATTATATATTTTCCCAGTTACATGGTTGATATGGTCAACACAATTCAGCCTAGAGTTGATTTTGAAGCCTAAATTGGTAACCACATTATGAAAAATATTTTATCTTCACCAAGAATAATTTCAGGAAGTGTGGTAAGATCATGTGTTACGCTCGATATAGCTACCACCTTTGATTTTGTAGCATTAAGGCCCGGTTTTTCAGTCCTTGGTTAAGCTCAGTTTAAACTAAGTTTGCTTAAACTCGGCATAAATTTAAACTCCAGTTAAACTGCAGAGCGGTTTTTCAGTGTGAGTTTAAGGCCGCTTTTAATATTTGCTTTTTATACGGCAACATTGGTTTTTTCTTTATCTAGATACGGAAACAGATAATATTTGTATACATATTCAACGCCATTGCTTCTCCTCAGTATTGTAATAGTTAGCATTTCGCCAATTTCTGCATCACTATAATCACTTTCGTCAGATAATATATCCAGTATTTAATTAAATATAAAAATATCGTCCTTTCTTAATTGCGTTCAGCTTATTGTTTCACAACCAAAAGCATCAAATATGCAAAACAGCTGACAGGTTACCTAGAGTTTAACCCTGCCGAATTGACCGCTTAAACTACGTTTAAACTTCGTTTAAAGTTGACTGAAAAACTGCGTAACAAGTTTAAGCTTAGTTTAACTGACAAATTGAGTTAAACTTGTACTGAAAAACCGGGCCTAAGTGTCCTATACGTGCTAAATCTTCATTTATCCTAACAAATAAATCTTCGGTAAGCCCGATTGGCCGAGACATGTATATTTGTGTATCGTCTGCGTAAAGATGTATCGAAACATTTCGGCACCAAGTGACGATGTCATTAATAAAGAGAGTAAACAAAATTGGACCAAGTATCGATCCTTGAGGGACACCAGATGTTATAGGCTTGAAGCTTGAGACTCTATCACCACATACAACTTGCTGAGATCGGCCGAAAAGATAGTTTTGCATCATTTTAATAGCGTAAGAGCTGAAACCAAAGCTAGTTTCAAGTTTATGAAGTAGTATTCTGAAATCTACCATGTCAAAAGCTCTTGAGAAATCTAGAAGTACAAGTACTGTAAGCTCATTGATGTCAAAGGCAGGTCGTATATCTTCAAGAATTTTTAACATTGATGTAGCACAGCTATGTCCTCTCCTAAATCCCGATTGAATCCCAGATAGCAAATTGTTATGATGTATATAATCGGTTATTTGCTTAGACTAGGGAAAGTACTGGACATAATGGAAAAATTAATATATTGAGGATGTCAATATTAAAGTCTCCGCAGATGATGACGTGCTCGTATTTTACACTAAATTCTGACAGTTTCTGAAAAAAGTCCGTTAAATCATTTGTTCTATTAGGATTGTAAACGCAGGCCACAAAACACTTTGTATGGGCATCGCCTACTTCGATAAATAAACTTTCAACTTCACTGCCATTCTCTGAACGAAAAATTATTTTAGGATTTAGAACTTCTCTGCAGTATATAGCAACTCCACCCCCATGAGTGTTATCCTTCCTGTCATTTATCAGCAGCACATATTTATCTATCTCTATCTCTATGGCGCGATATACAACAGGTATATCATCATAAACCTCCTAAGGGATTCTTTGCGCCAAGCTTCTCTTCCAATTTGTGGTGTGCCGATTTGAATTTTCCCTACAAATTGGTGGGACCTACAGTTTTTTGCCGACTCCGAACGGCATCTACAAAGGAGACGAATTTTTGCTGAGAAGCCTGTCATGGCAGAAATACACTCGGAGAGTTTGCCAAACCACTGCCGAGGGGCGACCCCGTTTTGAAAAACTTTTTTCAAATCACTTTTGATGTTACCTGTACCAGGGCTCGAACCATGGACCTTCGGTGTGGTAGGCCGGCAACACTACCTTCACACCACGGCGGCCGCATATTTATCTAATGAGTAGGAATTATCATCAAAGTTGGATCTGAACCATGTTTCGCTAATACAGATTAAATCTATATTTAGATCAGTAAATAAGTATGAAAGGTAGTCAAGTTTATGTACTGTAAGGCTAGGAGTATTTAAATGACAAATATTAAATGTTGGATGGTTTTCACAAATTTTACCTAAAATACACCTCACATGCCCACTGTCAGCACAATCATCGGCCGATTTATTTACCATCAAAACATACAAACAAGATGTTATCAACAACGCAGCGAATGAAAATAGAAAATACAAGAGAAGAAACCATATAATATGAGAATATGCTTAAAATTAAACCTAAGAGAAATATTGCATTATCATTTTTCTGGAGCATTGATTGCATTTGTTGTTTCGCTATTTACTGCAATTTGGCCAGCACTCTCTTTGTCACTTATCTTTATAGCTTCACCTTGTTGACGAGTACGCACATACACAGCTCCACGTATAGAAAAAACAGAAGTGAGTCGGTTTTGTTTTTTTAGCAGCAGCGCATGCTGCAATACTTCGCGGTTGTTCTTTGTAAGGCATTCATGCACGAATATTTTGCCATTGTCATTATGCCCGATATCACTCAGAGCCAGTGCTCTTTTCTTAAATTTACAAAAGCTTGCACTTGCTCTTAGAAGCAAAGAGCGGTCATTAGGGGAATTTAGCTTAACTATAATAGGTGAGCTGCTGTGTTTACCCTTTCTAATACGAAATGCAGTGCGTATCGACGGCGCAGTCTACTGAACGGAGTTAGATATTTTGGTGAAGATTTCACTCAAATTTTCGTTCGGTGTTTGGGGCGGTGTACGGCGCTATTTTGGCACTCATTTAACTCCGCTTTCAAAACATTGACCTCAGCGCGAAGCTGCCTGCATTCGCTTTCCGCTACCTTCACCTTGGTTTCCATTACATTATAGTTGCTTTTCATATTTACAATTTCCGCAGCTAACTCACTCACTCTATGCAAAACCCGTTGCTCAGATTCTCTTACGCATTACATCAGCTGTTCCAACATATTCTCTTTCCATATAACTAGTTTTGCTTCAAGGCGCGAAATCTCACTCGATATTGCTGGTGGATTCTTAATTTTCGACGCCTTTGTGAATGCAGAAGTGAGACGTGGAGATACAGCTGATTGCCGTGCTGTTGTTCTTGTTGTAGGCGGAACCATATTTATGAACACAATATTTATGCTTTATTTTTTATTTATTTATTAATGTTTAATATTCCAAAGCAAAGGAATTTTATAACCGAAATCCAATTACTTCTTCGGCTGCGGGATGGTGCGCTCCTGAGATATGCCCTCATATCTCACGCATTCCACTGAGATGATGCTCTCGGAGAGCCGGTGTATCTTATGTATGTGAATCTTATCGCAACATGTATGTAGTCTGTTTAGGCGAGATGCCTAAAGTCTTAAAAAATGGGCCACCCTAATGTAACTTTAGCGCCCTTCCAATCACTCACACCAACCCACCCACCTGTGTGGGCATGCATGCATATTCGTGTTTTGTCAGCACACATATACATGCATGGGGGTGTGCATGTGTGGGTTCACCTCCCCTTAAAACCGGAGGATGATTTTCAGGTTCAACGGTTGTCCTCGATTGAAAAACCGTCTACTTTTTCCAGAGACAGTCGACACGACCACATCACGGCCAGCCCAGGATTTTTCGCCCGCACCAAGGTAAACTAATTGTTTATAAATTATATTTTTTATAAATATACGGCCACATTTTTTATAACGAGAATTCTCGTTTCTTTTTTTCTTTTCTATTTCGAGCACAAATTCGACCGCCGTGCTTTTGAGCCACCGGCGCTCCCAGTTAGCACAACGCTCGAATTTACATGGTCCATCTCCCCGTCAAGAGACACCAGCATACAGTCCACAACAACAACAATTGGAGTATTAATCAAGAATCTAATTTGTATTACCAGAAGCTGCCACACAATAAAGGAGAAAATACTCAATATTGTTCACACTCTGCCGCAATCACAAATTACACACAACTCTGCCACACACTCTGCGCAATTACAAAAAGCGAACAACTCTGCCATACACTCTGCCACATACCACAACCAACAACATCAACTTTATACAACAAATTCGGCCGATCACCACATCAAAGCACGTAAGTTGTATATTTCTTGCCACTTAGTTTTTTTTTTGTGTGTTGCATACAATTGTATAAAAGTGCCGCCCGCGAGTGTAATCAAACGTAAGTGCGTTTAGTGAATATTTAATAATAGTGATTTTTTTTGGTTCAGTTAAGTGCTTTAGTTTTCTTTAAATTTTAAATTAAATTAAACGCTTAAAAATCCTTGTGTCTATCCGGATTATCCCCCCACCAGTGGTAAGGTTTTTTGGACACAGCGCAAGGCAAGAGGTAACATAACCTCATTTTCACAATAAGTTCACTTAGCCTTCGATCTTCAGTTTGGTTTTTGGTTTTTCCACTTGTTTTTTTTTCAGTAATATATAGAACAGAATTTTAATCGAAGGCTAGTTATTATTTTCTGATAAAATTCACTATTTTTATAGCACTTTTCTTTGTTTTCACATTTCTTCATTTAATATTCACTTTCGCTCGTTTGATACACCGCGCACTTTATCTGTGTTTGTTGTGTATTTCTTTATTGCGGCAACACATACACACATTTATATATACATATTCCCCTTATACGTGTGGGTGGCGAGTAAGTCACAAAGATTCTGTTTACATTTTTGCGTTTGTAGCAAACAAATATTATTATTATTATTATTCGTCAGACAAATCGGCCAAGTCTGCAATATAATTCAAAAATTAACAATAAATAAAAATAATTGAATTAAATTATACATTAATTGAGTTTACTACAATTTTATTGAGGTTGGTTTGTTTTTCCTGGGTAAAATACTGCCTTTACCTTTTCTATTCAGCATTTTTCTTGTACGGTTGAGCATTTCATCGTACCTGCAGCTTTCTTTTTTCGGTTTTGTTTTGATTCTACAGATCCTCTAAGTCCAAAATATGGAAAGTTTCATTAGGCTGGCTGATTCGATTTTTGAATTCGAATCAGACTACAATGAATTAGAGGATTCAGTCCACAGCAAGTACACTCTTGGGCTTCAACAAGAGGACTTGAAGGCAATGTGGAGGAAAACCAGAACGGCTTATGACGACTTACTAAATTCAGATAAGTTAGAGGCCACTGGTATAGTTTCTGTCAAACAGAAATATAAGAGGGCATATGCAGTATATTTACGCTGCATGTCAGACATGGCTACACGCCAAGCGACGTACAACAAACCAGAAAATAAATCTGAAGAAAAGCCCGAATTTGAACACAGTATCCGCCTGCCTCCATGTGATACTGAAGTTTTCAAGGGCGATTATCTGTCATGGCCAACATTTCGTGACATGTTCACGGCTATATACATCTTAAATAAACGCCTAACACCAGTGGAGAAATTGTTCCATCTGAACAATAAGACACAAGGTGAGGCAAAAGATATCGTGAAAAAATGTCCACTCACGAATGAGGGATTTGATACGGCCTGGAGAAATTTATGCGAGAGATACGAAAACAAACGTATCCTAGTAAACTCGCAACTCCAAATTTTATTCAACTTGAAAAAGGTAGAGAGTGAATGTGGTAGCGCGATTAAAACACTTCAGCGCGAAATAAATAATTGCCTTTCGTCCCTGCGAAGTCATAAAATTGACACTTCGAACTGGGATGCAATTATAACATATTTGTGTTCGACGAAATTGCCGGAGAGTACGCTTGGTCTATGGGAGCAAAGCATAGACCACAAAGTGGAAATATCCAAGTGGGAGGATATGGACAAATTTTTGTCCAACCGCTTCCAGACACTCGAAACAGTGTCTGGGTTCATAGGGAGTTCTTCGAAAGTGCAAAAGCCGCAAAGTACGCGGATTGCCAACGAAACCCCTGCAAAAAGACTTGGTACATACCAAGCAAACGTGACTAAACTACTGTGCACAAAGTGCAAATCGAATACCCACAGATTGCGAAACTGTCCCCGTTTTCTCAAATTAACTCCGGTGGAGAGAATTAACTTTGTCAAATCCACCAAGGGCTGTTTGAACTGCCTATCCCCAGGACATACTGTGTCGAAGTGCACCAGTTCTTATGACTGCAACAAGTGCCACTCTCGACATAATACGCTCCTGCATGCGGAGTCTCTTCAGACGCAGGCAACCACCAGCCCTAATCAGTATCATGCTGATAATGCTGCCTCAACTTCAAAACAGGCACAAGAGAGACGGGAAGCGGAAAAATCTGTTTCGGCCATAAACCGAAATGTTAAATCCTGCCATGTGCATTCAAGCGCAGGTGTGCTGCTAGGGACAGCTCGAGTAAACATTCATCATAATGGTACAGACTTCCCAGCAAGAGCACTGATTGATTCTGGTTCGGAGTGCTCGTTTATGACAGAACGACTCAAACGCAGAATCAATTTACCGGCAAAAAGGATGCATGCTCAAGTTTCGGGCATCACTAATGCCGTCTCAGCTCAAGTCAAGGAGGCCTCCAATATTGAACTCCGTTCACCAGTGGACCCTTGCTTCAGCTTAACAACATCAGTTCTAATTCTAGCCAAACTAACTGGGAATCTGCCATCCTGCCATATCGATGCTACGACTATGCAGGCTTTCCCAGACTTAGTCTTGGCAGATAAGCGATTCTACATCAACGAGGAAGTTGATATTATACTTGGCGGAGACGTATATCCGCAAATTATATTGAGTGGGCTGAAAAAGAATGTACTTAGTACACTTCTCGCCCAAGAAACGGTGTTCGGTTGGATATTAACAGGGCGCATAGAAGCACCGAATCCAACCAGAAATATAGTGTCCTTCTACAGCGAAGTTGCTTTGGACAAACAGCTTACAGCATTCTGGGAGTTGGAAAATCTGCCCAGAAACAAAAGCCCAAACGCAGATGACAAGTACTGCGAAGATTTATATAGGGAAACTACAAGTCGTAGAGAGGATGGGAGATATGTCGTCTCTCTTCCATTCAGACAGGACTACCCAGATCAGATAAACATAGGAGGGTCTCTTAGGCGGGCGTGTTCACAATTTTTTAGAAACGAAACGCGTTTAGCAAAGAACCCAGAATTAGGCAAAGAATATATAAGGGTCCTGTCTGAATACGAGACATTAGGGCATATGCGAAAAGTCACTGCCATTGTACCAGCCGATTCGGCGGACAATTACTTTTTGCCCCATCACGCCGTAGTAAAGGCGGAGAGTACCACCACTAAGGTACGCGTCGTATTCAATGCGTCGAGCCCAACGGCAAATGCCACAAGTTTGAACGACATTCTCCTGCCAGGCCCAGTACTACAATCAGATCTTCCAGTACTTATACTGCGATGGAGACTATATCGCTTCGTTTTCAATAGTGACATCGAAAAGATGTATAGGCAAATTTGGATGAGCGATGATCACGTCAAATTCCAACGGATTATTTACCGAACATCGCCTCAAGAACCCATAAGCCTTTACGAGCTGAAAACGGTCACTTTCGGGGTTAATTGTGCGCCTTATCTGGCAATTAGAACCCTTTTACAACTAGCAGAGGAAGTAGAGAGTTCTCACCCTACAGCATCTAGCATATTAAGGGAAGGCATGTACGTAGATGACGTACTAGCGGGGGGACACACACTCGCATCGGCCATTAACGCGAGGAATGAGATTCGACAAGTCTTACTCTCCGCGGGCTTCCCACTACGAAAATGGACTTCGAATACTGAGGAAATTCTCAACGACATCCCAATATCGGATCGGCTGACCGAGGACTTTCTGGCATTCGAAGATACCAGCACCGTTAAGGCATTGGGCATAAGATGGAATGCCCATTCAGACCTGTTTTACTTTAAAGCAGGGTCACTAGAAGAAAGTGAAAAGTTGACAAAGCGAGCGATTCTATCCGCCATCGCCAGACTCTTCGACCCTTTAGGATGGCTTGCACCAATGGTCATTGTGGCAAAAATTTTGATGCAGAACATCTGGTTAGAGGGCACCGATTGGGATGAACCAGTTTCGTCCAATACATTGGAACGATGGCAAAACTTCAGACATCAATACCACGAAATCGACAACATAAAGATACCACGATGGGTAAACTTTTCACCAGAAGATGAGGTCGAAATACATGGATTCTGCGATGCTTCGGAAAAGGCATACGCTGCAGCTGTCTACATGCGAGTCAAAAGGAATGATGATATCTTCGTGAATCTACTTCTTGCCAAAACCAGAGTAGCACCAGTGAAGACCATCTCACTTCCGCGTTTGGAACTTTGCGGAGCAGTACTGTTAGCGGAAATGATGGAATCAATATTCCGAAACATCAAACTTGGACCAGTGAAACAGTATCTATGGACGGATTCCACCATCGTTTTGGCATGGATAAGGAAACCACCCTGTTCCTGGTCAACATTCGTCGCACACAGGATTACAAAAATCATCGACCTAGTCGGCAGCAAGGACTGGCTTCATGTCAACTCGGAAACGAATCCAGCAGACTTAGGAAGCAGAGGACTACCGGCATCAGATTTGGTAAACAATTCTTTGTGGTGGCAGGGACCTTCTTGGCTACAAGAAGACAATTCCCAATGGCCAGTACAAGAAAAGGAGTATAGTACATCCGTGGAGGAAAAGAGAGCGCAGGCCTACGCAATATCAACGCAAAAAGAGATCGAGATTCTTGACCGGTTTTCGAATTTACCGAGGGCTTTGAGGGTACTATCATATGTTATGAGATTCTTTCGAAGAACTCATCCCAAGACAAAAGCTTCCTTTCAAGAAAAATCGTGCCTAATCTCATCCGATGAGATCAAGACCACGACGCAACTCTTGATTAAACTCTATCAGAAGCAACATTATAATGAGGAATATGTAAACTTGAAGAAGGGACAGGTAATCGATAGGAAAAGCGAGATATTGCCACTCAACCCATTCATCGACAAAGATGATATTATTAGGGCGGGTGGTCGTCTTGGAGCGTCTCAAGACCTCGCTTATAACGAGCGCCACCCAATCATACTGCCATACAATTGTAGGTTGACGCGTCTGACTGTACAAATGATACATCAAATCTCCCTCCATGGGGAAAACCAACTGATGCTCCGTCTCATCCGCACCCAATATTGGATTCCGAATGTTAAGAACATGATTAGGGCCACCATCCATAACTGTAAGGTCTGCACCATTTATAAAAAAAGAGCGCAAACCCAACTTATGGGTACCCTTCCTTGCGAACGCACTACTTTCACCCGCGCGTTTACCAATACCGGGGTAGACTTTGCCGGGCCTTTCGACATTAAAAGTTACCGCGGTAGAGGATGTCGATTGTCAAAGGGCTACGTTTGCCTCTTTGTTTGTTTCACGACTAAAGCGATCCATCTGGAAGCGACCAGTGATCTTAGCACCCCATCCTTTCTAGCAGCGTTTTCACGTTTTATCGCTAGACGAGGATGTCCGAGAAACATTTACTCCGACAATGGTACCAACTTTGTCGGCGCTTCACGATCTTTGAGATCTGAATTTAAAGCATTTATCTCGGAAGCCCGAGACAAGGCTATCTCCAAATATAGCCATCAAGCCATGACATGGCATTTCATTCCGGCCGGGGCTCCACATATGGGGGGACTCTGGGAGGCGGGAGTGAAGAGCTTCAAAAGCCACTTCAAGAAGTTAGCCTCGCCTCATAAATTCACGCATGAGGAATTCCATACGCTATTGTGCCGGATTGAGGCATGCCTCAACTCGCGGCCACTTAGTCCAGCCTCAAATGAGCCCGCGGACCTGGAACCCTTGACCCCCGGGCACTTCCTGACTGGAAGTCATCTCCTGGCTCCGCCAGAACCCGAGGTGAATGAGAGCCCTGCCTCCATTATTAATAGGTGGCAGAAGCTCAAGGCTCTTCATCAAACCTTCTGCAGGCGATGGAAGGTGGAATACTTATCCGAACTTCACAAGCGAGTGAAGTGGAAGCATCCGAAACAAAATATTAAGGTGGGGGATCTCGTTGTCATCAAAGAGGACAACTTGTCTCCCAATGAATGGAGGCTCGGCCGAGTTACCCACGTACACCCCGGCGAAGATAACCGAGTGCGTGTAGTGGACCTCATGACCGAGAAGGGGCAGATCAGAAGACCGTTGGTCAAACTGATTCTGCTCCCTATGGAGGGAATGGCTGGCGAGAGGCCGGGGGCCTCATCTTAACCATCCCCTTCCATCACCTCCCAACCGTTTTGACCTCCCCTATCCCAAAATTCCACCCTTCACTCGCTACCCTTAACGAGGACACCAGAAAGCCTACCGCAGAAGGGCGATCCATTCTGCCACAGAAAACGCGATTGCACTCGATATCGAGGCCAAAGAAAACCTAACGCAGAAAGGCGGACCAATCTGCCACTGAAAAGCTATCCATCTGCCACGACAAGTTGGTAGCAGATGGTCCCACCCTCGTATACATACACATACATATTCTTCATTTTTTCAAATGTATACATATGAAAAAATATATTTTTTTTTTCACACCCAACAAGCAAAGTAAACGTAAAATAAATCTTTAAAAGGGCTGTCGGAAATAAGTATTAACCTAACAAAATTCAGATTTTTTGTTTATAAAACGTTTGAAAATAAACGTTGTTTAATTAAAACGACACGTTATTAAAAGGCTTATTAATTTAAACCTACAAGAAAGACTTTAAAGAACGCTTTCTAAAAGTTTGTTCAACTTTATTCAAACCATATTTTGTATATTAGTTGGATATTGCAATAAAATCAACCAACTATTATTAGTTTTCAGAAGTGATTAAGATGCATCCATGATTTTTTACCATCATTCTCTTATATACAATCTTGTTCGAAAAGAATTGGAAATAATTTAAGTCGAAAAGAGGAAAAAACTGATAAATAGTTTTTTTCTTAATTTTTATAAACATTTGCATTTCACTCTAAAATTGAAATAAGTAGTAAAAGTTTTTCTTAAAAGTTTCTTGAAGTTTATCAAGGTTTATTTGAGATTTTCAAAGAAATTAAAACTACAAAAGCCTACATATCGCTTATTGCAGCAAAGTTATTTTGAAAAATACTTACAGAAATGATTGTTGGGTGCATATATATCTATGTAATAATATAAGAGAATTACCCTCTTCCTACGGTGCGCATCGCCTATAGCGCTAATCGCATATGGTCTAGTAGAGTTCATAACCACCCCCTATATCGCAATTGTTACTAAGTACCTGAAATTAGGACAACATTAGTACACATATTTCAAGGGGATAGATATCCATAATCGCAACAACAATGTTAATATTCGTCTTCAGCCGAGAAAATCGTTCGGTAAGCCAGGATATGGCGAAAGTGAAGTGAATTTTGGTAATTGTAACCTTGAGGCGACAACTACTAAAACACGTCCGAAATTATCGGGAAAGGTATCAAAAGACGCGTTTTGACCCCGGTAACCATAATCCGGAAGCGGACTTTCGAATTTTTTTCTCAGTGAAGAGATATTCGAAATCAAAGTTGGAAATTTATCGTCATTTCATATGGTTGTTGTAATCACAGACTAGGGTGTACCGAAAGGTCGTCCTGAATAGGACGGTTTCAAATTTGATTGTCGAAGAATAATAAATCGACTCTACATAATTTATGCAAAGGGTGTTCTGCACAGGAATACTGGGGACCGAGTAGCCGTTGTTGGACCGACTAAGGGTTATTTTTTTGAAGCGCGACTGTGTACACATACTGTAACAAATTGCGAGCCAAAATAACCACCAGAATCGTATTTACATGGATCTGCGTGACGATTTTGTAGTTCGCCAGCCGTAATACATTCCTGGGCAGTAAGAAAATGCATATCAATGCATGTGGAAATGTTTCACTGCACCCTTAGCCCCATCGTCAGTGATGTTGGTAAACAAACTTTTTGGCTATTTTCTACAAAGGTTAAATTACTAGCGTCCAAAATTCAAACAAATTTATTGGCTAGATTTGCTTCGGGTCGAAAAGGGATACATAAATGGAAGGACAAATGCTTTCCTAACTCTATTTGCGGCCTTTAAAAAAAAAAAAAAACTTTTACCAGCTTGCCATAGATCGAAAGGATATTCACTAAGAGGAACATACCAGTTTCTAAATTTGTGTCTATGAGGGACTGGTTGTAGTGCAAATCCAGCGTCTATATAGTTCTTTAGACGATTTACAGAATGAACACTTGAGTTAGGTTCGGTATACAAATTTGGAGTTCCTAGAAACTTTAGCAAATTCATTGCCGTATTTACTCCTGTAGTCCGAGATACGTATTATATCGGTGTATGAGCATATTACCTCACCCTGAGTGGCGCTTATTTCGGGCTTAACGAAACAAATCGATTTCTCACATGTGACCCAGTCTTCAAGAGGATTGCCGCATTCAATTTTTTCAACTGGATGATAATATTTTATTACTTCTGGGTCGTCAACTGGTAGGTCGGGTAAATGGCATTCTCCACGATTCATAGGTGACCGAATGGAACGTTCAATGATTGAAATTTTTTCATTTTTTTACAATGAATTATGTATGCAAGCAGACAATGGAGAAATTACATCTGTGGTTCGCCCAGCAATTTTTAATTTACTTACTCCTTTTTTGTCCGCTGGGAAATAGCCGTAACTTTTTACATTTTCAGTTTGCGATAAATTTTTATCTATTTTCGCAAACTTGCTTTCTTCTGCAAGTGATAAAAGCAAAGATGAGGATTCGCAAAACAGGGCACAATTCAAGGGCTGTTACTATTGATCACCTGCAAAAAGTAAAAGAAATAAAACAATTAATATTTGCATACTAACTATATGGACATATATGCTCACACATTTTTTTGTTCCTAAGTAATTTGCGCTGCTACCGAATCGATACCAAATTTCGGGCAGCGCTAACAAATACTTACCTTCCCCAACATGTTTCCATGCGCCGGCCAGGCGATCCTCCAATGTGGTGTTACCGATCCATTTACCTTCATGTCCATCTGAAAAGAAAAGAAAATTAGGTTAAATGCAATTTTTCAATAAAATGCAATTTTTACTTACCTCTGCTACTGCTGCTGCCCACGCGTGCCGGAAACAAGAAAATAATGAATTGTTCCAATTCTTTCTGCTACGCTAGGGCAGAGAAAATTGGAACAATGAATTTCTTTGTTTCTTTTTCACGACTTTGCAAGGCGTGAGTACGCACATATATGTATGTGTGCAAATCTTGAACCATCACGCCATGCGAGCTCATTTACTCGCAAAAAAAATTTGCTAGCATATGTATATATGTATATGCATAATTTTACCATCATGCTAGTGATGCTGTATTTTAGTGACCGGGTACCGAAATCCCGATCTGCCAAAATCGGTACCATTCACTGCGGGATCAATAGGGTAACGAAATCTACGTTCGTACCTGATCGGCGAAGATCCCGCTTCTAGTAAAATAGGAAATAACCTATCAATAATAAATTTTCAAACAAAAATTTGCAAAATTGCTTTTTTCGAACTACGAAAATTTTTTTGTTATTCATTTTTTCTCGGGGTTTTGTTTTTGTTTTGTTGTTTTCGGAGGGGGCAGGACTGTTTTGCCCACAAAACAACAAAAAATAAACCCTAACAGTCACCACATTCTCACTCTCTACCCAGTTCGGTGCCGAAACCAAGTACCGAAAAAAGCGAAAATGTCGCTGTGTGCACGGCACTGACGCCACTTATGACGGCGACCATGCAAGTAAGAATAAATCTCTGCATGAGGGCCAGTGGCGAATCGGAATACAAGGCGATCAACGTAATCAACTTGTCGCTACCGTGCCGTGTGGGAAAAAATAACCAGTTCCCATGTACGAATCATATGCATTGTAATTATAAAATTTCACCGTAGATTAGAATAATGCCACATTATATGGCATTTATAAACTCCGAACGAGGTCGCTCGCCACCCACGCATACGGGCGTCCATACAAATATTCAAGGGGATTTTTTTTTTGTTTCTTTTCTCTGCGTCGGAGACCGCTTGGACGTCAGAGTACAACGAAATCGCCGAGCCGAGATCGGAACCACGGCCGTTCCGACCGGCGCAGGGAGTATCGGACCCACTGCCGTTCCGACCCCTGCTATCCCACGAGCGGCGCAACTGCGAACGCTACATCGCGCGCCCACTGAAATAGCAGCAAACGTCGACTGGCCACTCTGCCGCGCCAGCGACAATCGCCGCACACCTACGGACGAGCGTAGACTTGCCTCCCAGCCGCGCCAGCTACGCATCAACGCGCACTTCGACGGTAGACTGGCACTTCAGCCGCGCCAGCTACCACAGACTTCCAGCTTTTCTCGTTACAGAAAAAATAAATAATATATATAATTTCCTGGCAAGAAATATACAGCGTTCTTATTTTCTAAAGTTTCTTCCTCCTATCTTTTAGCTCTAGGTGCGATACGATGGAGCCGCCAAACTTCAAACGGCATTTCGGAGGCATACGACTGGGACAGCGCCAGCCGGCACTCACTAGGATAGTTTAAGTCCTAAGCTTAAGAGGATGCGTGGTGGGAAATCCTGTGGCGGGGTAAGATGTTGCGGATCGCAAGGGGGCCGGCATGTTTAGGCGAGATGCCTAAAGTCTTAAAAAATGGGCCACCCTAATGTAACTTTAGCGCCCTTCCAATCACTCACACCAACCCACCCACCTGTGTGGGCATGCATGCATATTCGTGTTTTGTCAGCACACATATACATGCATGGGGGTGTGCATGTGTGGGTTCACCTCCCCTTAAAACCGGAGGATGATTTTCAGGTTCAACGGTTGTCCTCGATTGAAAAACCGTCTACTTTTTCCAGAGACAGTCGACACGACCACATCACGGCCAGCCCAGGATTTTTCGCCCGCACCAAGGTAAACTAATTGTTTATAAATTATATTTTTTATAAATATACGGCCACATTTTTTATAACGAGAATTCTCGTTTCTTTTTTTCTTTTCTATTTCGAGCACAAATTCGACCGCCGTGCTTTTGAGCCACCGCCGCTCCCAGTTAGCACAACGCTCGAATTTACATAGTCGATTGCCTGGACTTAGCAGATTTAACTCATTCCTTCTCTCTATCAATTAAATAAAAGGCTCTTAATTGATACAAATCTTAGGAATAGAATGTAATGGTTTATTCTAAAATTTGTTTCTCCGAATGCTGGCAAACGACTGAATGCGAACGGAGGAATCGCTTAACGGCATGTAGTTGCATATATGTTAAAATAGAATTCAAATGAAATACATATGTGTATGTACATATAAAGGCAAATTCAAATTTCAGAAGCATTAAGTACATAAAGGATATGACAATTATTAAATACAGGATAAATGAGTTCCAAATGAAATGTTATGAAATAGTAATACAGCAATTTACAACGTAGGGTAAATGGGCGTTCTGCGACATTCCCACCCCCGTGAATGAATCCGATTCACAAACACTAACATCCAGAACTACCAGTTTAGACACTGCCCTCCGCTTTACTCCTGTAGTAGTTTTGACGTCAGCTTGTCGAGCCTCTCCATCGCGTCCTGGATATACCTCCGACACCATTCCCTTCGCGGTACGTTGGGAGCGCATACGAATACTAGGGCACCCTTTTTCAATAGCATTGTTCATTGGCACCATTTTACGCGGGCGTGAGTGTAGGAAGATACTCCACTATCCACATTTTCCATAAGTGGTCTCTCATTTGATGAGCTAAGCGCCACTTCCGGCGTATGGCATAAGAGCTGGTAACGGCTGCTCTTGATTGACATCGATCGGCAAGTGGGTAAGTGGCCGGGAGTTTACCACATTCTCTGCCTCAATCAGGAAACAATTAAGAGTCTGTTCCTTTGGAGCGACCTCTTTAAGCGTTTGGCGTAGAACTTGTTTGACGCAGTGGACCATACGTTCCCATGCTCCACCTTCGGCTGGATTGAATGGCGAGTTGAATATCCACTCGATACCCTTGTTAGACAGTTTAGATTGTAAGCGTTCACAGTCAAAAACTTCGTTGAATCGCTTTGCTTCGTTGTTGAATCCTACAAAGTTCTTGCCGTTGTCGGATCGCAATCTTATAGGCACACCGCGACGGTTTACAAAATTTCGGATAGCAAGGACGTAAGAGTCAGTACTAAGGTCGTGCGCTATTTCAAGGTGAACCGCGCGTACTGCGAGGCATGTAAAGAGCGCCACCCACCTTTTCTCTGTGCTTCTTCGTACTGTCACATTCAACGGGCCAAAATAATCCAATCCAGTATATGGGAACGGTCTTACGTAGGGTGTGACTTTGTCGACTCATCGTCGGGATCATCATGTTCGATGGCGGTGACATCTTCAGAAGGCCATATCTCTTCCCTGTTTCTCAGGAACGGAGGACCATATGTCCACCGAGCGTCAGGATTAAAGTTGATTTTGTTGCTAAAACGCGTGGCTTCATCAGCGACGTTGTCGACGTTAGGTACCCACCTCCAGTGGGTTACATTCGTGGCATTAAGAATTTCAGCAACCCTGTGCTGAAAAAACGGCTTGTATTTTCTATTTTAATTGCGTATCCATTTGACAACTGTCTTTGAGTCACTCCAAAGGAAGCAGTTATCGACTTTGACTTTACGTTCTTCGCGTATAGTTTTCTTCAGGCCGAGAGGCTAAAACAGCTGCTTGCAACTCTAGCTGCGGTATAGTTAGCGGCTTTAATGGGGCGCATTAGGACTTTGCGCATATTAATGTTACTTGAATTTCCCCCTGGCGCTCTCTAATATGCGACAACGGCGAAGGCGTCCTCGCTGGCATCTGCGAAGATGTGTAGCTGCAATTTATCGGGCTGACCTTGGCCGAAGTAAAATCTTGGTACGGCGAAATGCTTTCGGTTCGATAGTTGCGCCATTTTTGCCATAATTCTGCGATACTGTCGGTAACTGGTTCGTCCCAGCTTGCTTCGTGTAGCCAAACCTCACGCATAAGTAGTTTAGCGGCAATGACAAAATGAGACAAGAAACCTAGCGGGTCGTGTATCGACAATACAACCCTAAGCAACTCTCTTTTGGTGGGGCATCTGTCACCCCTGACTTTGTTAAATTTTAAGTTGAAACAGAAGAAATCTGTGGCCGGATCCCAAAATAGGCCGAGGACTCTTTCCGCTGTCGTGCCTTCTTTAGTGTCCAAATATTTGGTGACATAAGTTCCGCACAAAACTGCGTAACTCAAAGCCTGCATCCTGGTGTATCGCAATCCCTTGAGATGTGACGGCGATAGCTTCTTCTACTGTGTTGAAGCTGTCGAATCGTCGACGTAGTGGTAGCCCACAAAAGCCTTTATTGCTCGTGCAGTGGTGCGATACTCGCTTTTGTCTCTCAAAGCGTTTTGTGTTTTGACATAATGGGCCGCACAAGGGGAGCAAGCAGCTCCAAACGTCATAACGCACATCTCGTAAATGTCTGGGTGCCTTGTTGCATCTCGACTTGGCCACAGAAATCGCGGAGCACACCGGTCTTCGGGGCGGATAAGGACTTGGTGACACATCTCTTTGATGTCACCGCACACCCCTACTGCGCCTTCGCGGAAGTGGAAAATAATTGATGGCAACGGTCTGTACTCCTGTGGGCCTTTAAGCAGGTGGTGATTCAGAGATACACCTTGGACCTCAGTGGCATATTGCACATTTCTGCGTATGTTGTTTTTCGCCAACATGAAGAATCACCCGGCGCTTCGGCTCTCGAGTGAAAACTTGACTTTCATCATGTACGGTGCAAATTACATTGGCTATCAAAGTGAGCCACTCACTGAAATGTGTCACTGCAGGACGAGGTTGCACGGAAGCGGCATACCTACCCCAATCGATACGCTTACTCATAGGAAGCTTCAATATGAGCTCGTCAAGCAACGTTGGATTTGAAAGGTGATGCTCAGCGTTAGCTGACTGTAGGAACGCACGACTTAACTGTCTCAAGAGCATCACCCTTCAAACACCTTTGGAATCGTTGGTTGTTATTAAAATTCGTATAATAATATACGGTGGTAGATTCGTTGAAAGCACTGAAGAGTCTTCCGGCAGACCGCTGAGCTCGGGAAGTTCCAACAGTTTTCTTGGCATAAACGTATTTTGGTGTAGACTGGTGTGACTGCAGGCGAAATCAGTGTATTTAGGCGTGGACTCCTTCGTGGTGGAGTACGATACATCTGTCCAATGGCGAAAATACGTTCAGTGGCAATCAATAAACGCGTATACTTTTAGCGAATTTAAAGCAAAACATTAAATTGAATATTAGTTTCAATACAATTAGAATAAAATTGTAGTCGATTGCCTGGACTTAGCAGATTTAACGCATTCTTTCTCTCTATCAATTATATAAAAGGTTCTTAATTGATACAAATCTTAGGAATAGAATGGAATGGTTTATTCTAATATTGTTTCTCCGGATGCTAGCAAACGACTGAATGCGTGCCACCTAAAGCGAACGGAGCAATCACCTAACGGCATGTAGTTGCATATATGTTAAAATAGAATTCAAATGAAATACATATGTGCATGTACCTATAAAGGCAAACTCAAATTTCAGAAGCATTAAGTACATACAGGATATGACAATTATGAAATACAAGATAAATGAGTTAAAAATTAGATGTTATGTAATAGTAATTGCACAATTTACAACATAGGGTAAATGGGCGTTGTGCGACAATGTACTTATTTCGTTTTGAATTTCTACTGCAAAAAAAGAAAAGCGCTATGAAAAGATGCACCTTTACTATAATAAATTGAATGGAGTACAAACCGCACACTCCAAAAGAATTCAAAAATTCTGAATAAAACCCAAAAATGTTTATGAAAATTCGTCGACATTTCGCGAATTCTAAAAACATTACGATGCAAAGAGGAGATGCCAATAAATAGCACCGATCCTTCGAGAACACGAAGAGCGAATAACCAAGAAAGTTCTCGGTGCGTAGGCAAGCACCCTGTCGGACTATATAACGCAGTAACCAAGCAAGGCAGGTTGATCACATTATTTTCAAGTGTTGTTCAGTGAACTACTGCGAAGTTAGCAAACTCTTAAATTTGTATTGCGTTTATTACAAGTAAATAAAATTAGCTATTAGTTACAATATCTGTGCGTGTGTTTTTTTGACTTTATAGTGATCGAACCCAGGATTGATAATCAAGGAATCATCGAATTCGTCACAATTGGTGTCAGAAGCGGTATTGTTAAATAAATACCAGTGATTTAAAGGATAACAAGGACATGACGAAGCTGAATGAATTAAAGATTCAGCAACTCAAAAATGAGTTGGAACAACGCGGACTAAACACTTCAGGCCATAAATCAGAGTTACAATCACGATTGCGAGAGGCTATGGAAGCAGAAGGAATCAACGTTGATGATTATGTTTTTCATCTTGTGGAGGAGGCATCGACAAAAATGTAAGAAAAAAAGGAGTCTGCGAATCCAGTAGCAACCGTGGACACGAACATGATATTGGCTGTATTAACTCAGATGTCGACTAAAATGGAAGAATAAGAGACGCGTATTACATCTCGAATGGCATCTCAGCTGGAAGAACAGAAAACTTGCATATTATCTCAACTTGAATACCAGGGGACAGGCATTACATCTTGATTGGAAGAGCAGGAGTCGCGAATGTCGTCAAAATTGGAAGCACATGAGGAACGTATATCCATCCAGGTGGAACAAATGTCTTCGCAGTTGGAAGCACAGGAAGAGAGGGTTACGTCAAAACTAGAAGTGCAAGATGCAAAAATTGCACAACTCCAGGACAAAATTGAGGCTGAGGTGGTTGCTTTGAGAGGACGCATCCAGGAATTGCAACTAAATCGTCCAACTGCTTGAACTAGTTTTCCCAAGGTAAAACCCGCATCTTTTGACGGTTCTGTTCCTTTCCAGGTATTCAAGCTACAGTTTGAGAAGACGGCAGCTGTGAATAATTAGGGCACGGAAGACAAAGTTGCTGCACTATTCGTGGCAGTGAAAGGTCCTGCAGCTGAAATCTTGCAGACTATTCCTGACAGCGAACGAAATAATTATAAGGCATTGATGTGTGCGGTTGATAGACGCTATGGTAGCGAACATCGAAAGCAAATATACCAAATAGAGCTACAGAATCGATCCCAGAAACCTAATGAGACTTTGCAGGAGTTTGCATCGGACATCGAGAGGTTGGCCCATCTAGCAAATGCAGACGCACCCGTGGAGTACACTGAGAGGGTAAAAATGCAAATTTTTATAAATGGAACACGCGATGTAGAGACGAAGCGGGCCACATATGCAAACCCCAAACGGACATTCTCTGAAACGGTATCGCATGCTCTGACGCACGAAACAGCCTCGCTTTTGAGTAAACCTGCATACAAGGCTCATCGCGTAGAAGTGCAAACTCCGGCTTGGGTAGACAAAATTTTGGAAGCGTTGAACGGAGTACAGAAAAAAAGTGATGGTGCCATTAAATGCTTTAAGTGCGGAAAACCAGGTCACATAGCACGTTATTGCGGCACTGGCTCCAGTAACCCCCGCAATTCAGGTTGACGTAAACGCAAAGCTGGAGAAGATGAGCAAGATGAATGCCCCATAATCTTTGTGTCACAACTGCTGACTGTGAATACTGGTGCATCACATTCCATAATTCGGAGTGACTTGGTCATCGGGAAGCTGAGACGATTGCAGAAAGCTAAGTTGGGGACAGTAACTGGTGAAAGCAAGGAAGTCTTGGGAGAAGTGACATGTGAGGTTGTGATTGGGAATGTGGCTACGTATCACAACTTCTTCTCTCTTTATGGCGCGATATACAACAGGTATATCATCATAAACCTCCTAAGAGATTTTTGCGCCAAGCTTCTCTTCCAATTTGTGGTTTGCCGATTTGAATTTTCCCTACAAATTGGTGGGACCTACAGTTTTTTGCCGACTCCGAACGGCATCTACAAAGGAGACGAATTTTTGCTGAGAAGCCTGTCATGGCAGAAATACACTCGGAGAGTTTGCCAAACCACTGCCGAGGGGCGACCCCGTTTTGAAAAACTTTTTTCAAATCACTTTTGATGTTACCTGTACCAGGGCTCGAACCATGGACCTTCGGTGTGGTAGGCCGGCAACACTACCTCCACACCACGGCGGCCGCACAACTTCTTGGTAGCGCATATTGTCGACCAAGTCATCATTGGCGTCGATTTCTTGGCTGAGAGAGAAATTCACATCAACGTAAGGAACAGGATTATGACTTGAAACGGCCAAGAAGTTCCTCTGGCCTTTGGACACAATAGTGGCTATACTACCAAGGGAGTATATCTTGACGATGAAGCAACAGGAGCCTCGTAAAGCAGAGGTAGCTCCTCGACCAAAGGTTTTCACGGACAGGTACCTCCAAAGAAGATTCGGCAAGGCCAGGAGGAAGATCCAGATTTGGTACGTGTGTTGAAAGGACTGAAGGATAACAAACAGCCAGGAAGAGAAGAGATGGTAGCAGAAAGTCGCATTGCAAAAGCATACTGGGACAATGGAGTAGTTTGAAGCTTATATCTGCTTGTTTGTATCGGATATGGGAAAGTGAAGATGGCCAAAATCATCGAGCGCTTATTGCTGTTCCCCATGCAAGAATTCCAGATGTCATCAAAGCGTCGTATATTTGCCCAGATGGAAGCCACATGGGAATAAAGAAAACGCTGGAAGAACTAAAGCGGCGGTTCTATTGGATCGGTTACAGACAAACTGTGAGGAAATGGATTACTCAGTGTGCAAAGTGTGCTGCGGATAAAAGACGAACATCTGGTGGTCATGTTCCGAAGAAGCAACGACACTTAGTGGATAAAGTGAAACAGTGCACTGGGCATGAGAGAATAGAAAGGAATCCTGAAGAAGTGAGCTGCAGGAATATTTGCCGAGTACCACTGGAAACGAAAGTGAAGGCACAAAACCATGCGGGATTAAGGATGGATAAAATGGTTGGGATATGTGACAATGTAATGCATTGTAGGAATCGCTCCAGGTGAGGATTGATGTCGGAGTTTCAATTCCTCGAGGAAATGAGGTTTAATAAAGCGGTGCCAACCATTGATTGTCTAGCAGCATTTGGTTCAGGAAATGTGCCTAATCGGGACGACCAGATTTAAGTGGAGGGCAGTGTGTCGAATATTCTCAGGCATGTACCATCCCTAACTCAAAAACACTCCCAACAGTAGTTAAACAAAACAGAGATAGGTTAGGTTAGGTTAGGTTGCAAGGGCAGGACAGAGTACCTGGACTCTGCCCGACACTTAGGCCACTAAATAGGCCCATTGTGATACCCTATACGGTCTCTACCCACCTCTATGCCCCAGAGATGCGAGCAAGTCATCCCCGACGCCGACAGCAGCTCAGCCGCTTAACAGTCAGCCGATCCAACAACCCTAGAGTATCCGAGTTCAATGGTCTCCCGAAAGCTGAGAAGGACCAGTCGACTCACACGGTTGCGCTGCCGTCGACGCCAGGGAAAACCAACTCACACCCTGTTCAAGGCAGGGGATCGAACCACTTCGTGGAGTCAATAAATTTAGATAACGCCTTTAATTCTATTTGTGATACCTCAGTGAGGTTATTGAGAAACGGTTGGCCCAAGATAGCTAACCGTCGCCTGCTGAGTGCAGGGCATTGACACATCAGATGCTGAACACTTTCCTCCTCCTCAATACATCTGCAGCTGCGACAGTAATCATTAGACATTGCGCCCATTCTGGCGCCGTGAGTGCCTATTAAACAGTGCCCTGTTAGAACCCTTACCAGGGATGAAATGCCCGATTTATTGAGGGACAGCAGGGAGTTTGTACGTCTTTTGTTGTAAGAAGGCCAGGTTAGCCTGGATATTTCACACGTCGAGAGCCCTGACCAGAGCATATTTGCTAATTCCATTGTTTTTGTGCTGACACTAAATTTAAAGGAGGCCATGGGTATGCCTACCGAGCTATTTCCTGGAAGGAGATGGGTGGTGGTACCTCGTCTAGCCAGCTCATCCGCTCTGCAGTTGCCTTCAATATCCCTGTGCCCAGGTACCCAAATAAGGCTAATACTGAAGTGCTGAGCCATCTCGTTGAGAGATCTGCGACATTCAGTTAACGACTTTGCATTGTCGACGTATGAGTTCAAGGCTTTAAGTGCGGCCTGACTGTCTGAGAAGATATAGATCTGTTTACCATTTTGTGGCATGGATACCAAGCTTTTCACCGCGCCGTGTATTGCCAGCATTTCCGCTTGGTACACGCTGCAGTGGTCGGGAAGGAAGGAGATCTCTAGTCCCAGGTCCGGTGAAAAGATTCCTCCCCCCACCTTCCCCTCAAGCTTGGAGCCATCAGTAAATATGTTGATGGCGCCCCGAACCGTATGTGGTCTGTTGTCCCATTCTTGTCTTGTCGGTATTATAACCTCGTAGTTCCTGACAAACACGTTATTTGACGCGCAGTAGTCCGTGTGTGGTGGAATGTTAACAGGCGCGTGGTTGCCCAAGATTGTGGCGTGCCCACTTTGTCCATTTATCCAGACGCCAGTCTCCCTTATTCGCAAAGCTGTGATCGTGGCTACTTCCTTCGCCACCAAATCAAGCGGTGGTAGATGCAGCATAGTGTTGAGTGCTTCTGTCGGGGTGGACCCAAGGGCCCCGGTTATGCAGAGTTCTGAACTCCTTTGGACTTTTTGTATCTGTTTGAGGTACGTATTCTTAGTTAGTGCAGGCCACCAGACTAGCACTCCGTAGAGTAGAATCGGGCGAACAATGGCTGTGTAGATCCAGTGCCTACCCTGGGAGAAAACCCCCACGAAACACCAATTGCTCTCTTGCAAGTAAACAACGCGCACGTTGCTTTTTTAACCCGTTCTGTTATATTGTCACCCCAGAGTAGTTTCCTGTCTAGAGTAACTCCTAAATATTTGACTTTGTCACTGAATGCCAAAGTCGTGGTACCAATTTTTGGTGGTATAAGGTTCGGTATTTTGTACCTTCTAGTAAAGAGGACGAGCTCGGTTTTCTCGGGATTAACCCCCAGACCTGTTGACTTTGCCCAGTCACAAATTTTAGATAAGGCTGATTCCATTAAATTGCATAGAGTTTGAGGGAATTTTCCCCGCATCATAACGCAGATGTCATCGGCGTACGCAATCACTTGGTGGCCTTCCGCTTCCATGAGGCGTAGAAGCTGGTTTACAGTAACCACCCAAAGTAGCGGTGAGAGAACACCTCCCTGTGGGGTACCTCTGTTAACGAGTCTGTGAATCGAGTTCCCACCTAGCTCGGTTGTGATCCGTCTGCTAGTAAGCAGTTTACGAATGAACTCCACCAGACAGGTATCGACCCGCAGACCCGTCAGCGCAGAGGTGATAGCTTCCGGAAGGACGTTATTGAAAGCGCCTTCAATGTCGAGGAAAGCCACCAATGTATATTCCTTTAGGTTAAGTGACTTGTCTATAACAGATACAAGAGAGTGCAAGGCAGTATCTGTTGACCTACCCTTACTGTAGGCATGCTGAGCCCGCGAGAGCTGAGTTGGGTCAATCGATCTTCTGACATAGTCCTCCAGAAATCTTTCTAGGGTTTTAAGAAGAAATTAGGATAGGCTTATAGGCCTAAAGTCATTAGGTTTAGTATGAGATGGCTTCCCGGCTTTGGGGATGAAGACTACCTTAACCTTCCTCCATGAAGTGGGTACGTAGTTGAGCCTTAGGCAGCCTATAAACATAGTTTTCAACCAAGGCATGATAAGCCCGGATGTATGTTGTAGCTGGGCCGGGAATATTCCGTCTGGTCCAGGCGACTTATGGGGCTTGAAGGTAGATAAAGCCCAATCTAGCTTCTTCTCATCGGTGATCTCCCTTATCATTTGTTTGGAAGGCACCTTTCCGCCGGTAGTAGTAGACACGTCTGTGCATGTCGGGAAATGTGCATCCAGGAGCAGATTCATGGTATCCGTAGTCGAATCCGTCCACTGCCCATATGGCATTTGGACGTGGCTCAGTGTTGCTGGCGCTTTTGAGAGCACCCTCCTTAAGCGCGAGGCAGCAGATGTGGATTCAATTTCACTGCAGAATTCCACCCAGGAGGCTCGTTTGGCCTTGCGGATTTCTTTTTTATATGTACTTAGCTTAGTTTTGTAAACAGCCCAGGATAGCTCGCGGCCGTCCTGTTTGGCTTTATTAAAGGCAACCCTACAAGCCTTTCTGAGTCTATCTAGATCAGACGACCACCAAGGTGGCTTATGGGTTTCCGTTACCTTTTTGATCGGGCAGGCCTTATCTAAAGCAAGCTTGCATTGTTGATTAAAAGTGTTGACTAGCTCGTCTAGTTCCTTATCATTTCTAGGTGTGACCATTTGTTTTGATAGATTTCTATCAATGAGCTTCCTGTAGTAGCCCCAGTTTGTTCTTTTTATATTTTGTATGAATTTTGGACATGTGTGCGTATCTGCTATTGAGAAACTAATATATCTATGGTCTGAGAAGGAGTGTTTTGTTAGAACCCTCCATGATTCTATGAGGTCGCTGAAGGAGTCGCTGACCAGTGTAATATCAAGGACTTCCTCGCGGTTCCTTGTTATGAATGTGGGGTAACTCCCCCTGTTGCATAAACTTAGATTAGTGCCTAATAAGTATTTATATAGTGACTCACCTCGGTCGTTTGTGTCGGTGCTGCTCCATTGAGTGTGATGGGCATTCGCATCGCCTCCAAGCACAATTAGATTATTTCGTGGCCTAGTGGAACTCACGAGCTCTCTGAAGTTATGTGGCGGTAGTGAACCTTCGTGATCATGGGCCAGATAGAAAGAGACAAATCTACAACTTCTACCTAACCCCTCGACGCTAATCGCTGTCAGATCTCCTTCACTAAATTGGGGTAGAAGAAAAGCGTTAATATTCGACTTAGCTAAAATACACGTACGAGGCTTACCCTTATCTTGAGCGCTGTGGAGCTTGTAAGTGGGAGTCCTCAAAAACACAGATCCTATTTCCAGTGATCCACGGTTCTTAAACTAGAACGATAGCTACTCCCCCTGCCGAAAGTTGGAGTAGAAGTGCAGCTGACGCTGCTTTACTGTGATGAAGGTTGATTTGGAGGACCCTCATCATCTTGCTTTTTAGCACTCTCCTCCGTGAGCGTCGCGTCTGCGTCGTCCTCGCTCAGAAGCTGACTCTCGGGGTAAAGCCTCCTGAGAGTCCCGCTACCGTCCAAGCTGGACGAGGCATAGCCGCTCCGCACATCCGACCCACTGTCATCAACCTCCATCTCGTTATCGCTGCGGGGAGGCTCCACCTCCGCCAGAGATGAAAAATTAGCCAGGGCTTCGGCGTCCGCCTTGTACACCTTCAGGCTTATATTCTTAAAACCATAGCTTACGCGGTAGTCGCACCGCTCCAGGGCCTCGATGCTTACCTGGTCTAGCAGCAGAACTATCTGCATCGTCGCTTGTCCGGCTGCTTTGTCCACGCTGACCACCTTCCAGTTTTGGGTCGGTAGACCCGGGTTAAACTCCTGCAATTGTTCCAGGATTTCATCTGGCTCCGTTGGCGTCACTGGAACCCAGGCTCTAGCTCTTGGCCGCTGCGGGATGTCGCACGCATCCACTGCTTTGAGGCGCGCGCCAGGGTACACTTCCCCTATTCGCTGCACGCCGATCTTGTATAGGTCCACGGACCTAGCGTCTCCACAGGCGATCAGCCTGACATTGCCTTGGTACCATCCTGCATCGGTATAAGATGGTGGCGGTCCAGGGTTCTCCCTCTTCACCTGGATGGCAACTTTAGCGAGCGCGGCTTCGATCCACTTCCATTGTTGTTTCGGGATCCTGCCATCTACGCTGCCCTCATCGATAACGCCAATGATCTTGCGATCCTTGGCTACCGCCGCGAAAGACCGTGTATAGCCTCCCTGCGTTTTGGCCCTTTTCGGTGCCGTTGGGGTAGTCACCTCCACTGAGCGATTGCGCTTAGAGGCTTCCCCTTTGTTAGCGCCATACAACTCCAGTTTAAAATCCGGCACTACCCGCCGAGCCCACGCCAGGTCTCGCTGGAGCTTCGCCCACACCTCCCCCGAAACATCTTCCTCCCTTGTCGGTGAGGTCGCGTTTCTGTAGAGAATCCGGGCTGCGGACCGCTTATCCTGGTGGCTGGCCTTTTTGGGTTGCCTAGGCATCGAGTCCTTGGCCCTATCGCTAGCACCCCCCTCACCCTTGGCGCCCCAGCTACGGACTCGCCAGACGCTTTGCGCTGAATGGCAAGGCCACTGGTGGAAGCTACAGGATTGGTGGTAGCTGCGTTGCTGGCCTCCCGATCGGCACCCCTGGAAGAGGCACCGGTCATCGGACTACTCGGACCGGTTTTGCACTCAGCCCTATCCCGTCTAGCTGCCGCTGCAGCACTGAATCGCCGGGGTGTCCTCTCGGCTTTCGTATCTTTGTTTCGGTCCGGTTTCCCCGTGACCATCTTAGCGGAGCGAGCTCCTGCTGACTTTTTATTAGGAGAGTCAGACTCCTTGCTTTTATTTTCATTTTTATATACATTTTTTCCATATTTAGGACCCACGAGTGGCGGAGAAGGGGACGGTCCACCCGGGCAGAGATCCGCATTACCCGGGTAAGGCTAAATAGAATCGGAGGTCGCCCGGTGTCCGAAGCACTCCGTTCGCGATTGGGCTATTTAAGGGCCCCCAGCCAGGTTGATCATCGGCACGGGTCGTATGACACCTTGATCCAGCCCTTACAAGGAAGGAAAGGGGGGGGGGGTTTATGGGGGGTGAAAAGGTCGCCGCTCGAATTAGCCGCCGTAGCGTTACCAGGTATCACCACGAGGAGGCTCCTCCCCCGCTTGGAGGAGGAGGGTGTATGCACCTACGAGTCGACGGTTTGGGGTGGCGCTGGTGTGTGCAAGGCGCGAACACCCCCATACAGAGATAACAATGGGTACGCATACAAGCATGTACCAAGCAAGAGGAACAGAGATCGCGCGAGTGTTTGCAAACACGATGCAAAGAGGAGATGCCAATAAATAACACCGATCCTTCGGGAAAACGAAGAGCGAATAACCAAGAAAGTTCTCGGTGCGTAGGCAAGCACTCTGTGGGACTATATAAGGCAGTAACCAAGCAAGGCAGGTTGATCAGTTTATTTTCAAGTGTTGTTCAGTGAACTACTGGGAAGTTACCAAACTCTTAAATTTGTATTGCGTTTATTACTAGTAAATAAAATTAGCTATTAGTTACAATATCAGTGCGTGTATTTGCCTTTATAGTGATCGAACCCAGGATAATTAAGGAATCATCGAATTCGTCACAATACTATGCATTCGATATCGTGTCCCTAACTAAGGAAAGAGCATCCTTTGTAATTAAAATTATCTCGATTATCCTGTATTCGGCTTTGAATTTCCTCGCGAACACCTTGATCGTTCACAATCGAAAACGGTTTTATATCCGTTACTATCATTTTCACTAACGCAGAATCAATGGTTTTCTTACGAATGGATTGTGACTCATATGTTCCCGCTTATTTAAAAAATGAATTAACTTGACTTGGCGGCTTTGCAGTTTCGCGAAATGTGGGATGCGATCGTTTCAGGTGGTCGAACAAGTTGGAGGTGTTACCACTGCTTTTGTATACCTTGCCACAGAACCGACACTGCTTTGTAAAGTAGTTCCACACTTCTGAAAGACCCTTTTTTGCTCTTTTTGAAGAACCATTCTCTTCATCAGATCGGCTACTGATACTTGCACCACTTTCACCTGCGTGATATATATGTAAGGGAATGGCTTTAGTTATTGTTTTACTTACTACTGCATTTTCGTATGTATTTATCTATCGTAGAACTGTCAACGCCGAATTTAGCTGTTTTAATGTTATTTGAAGTGGCAAAACAAAATATAAATGTGCAAACGAAGCTTGTGTGTCACCATAACTAAATTATTAATCAACTTAATTATTAATTCTAAATATTCCCATGGGAGTTTATCTACCAAAAATTTTTCTATCCCTAAGAAAAAAATTTAAGTTTACATTATTAAAAGTTAACTATTTAGTAAAAATAATTAAGTTTAATACAAATTAAATTATGTTTTAAATAAAATTATGTGCTTGCTAGCTTGTCTTAATCGTTTGACTGGCGAAGGTGTAAGTGGTAGTGGCGTTCCAACTGAACTATTACCAAATGGTGGCGTTGGCGGTCGTAGCGGCAAATGTAATCGTCTTCCATGATATAGAGGTCGGCGAAAGTAGTGGCGAAGGAGTGCCGTGAATAGTGGTGAAGGTGATACAGCGTTCTTTAAGGCTGACCCCGTCTAGGGTTCATATGCAGCGCAAGAGTACTATGAGTACTACCTTCCGGTACATGCCGAACTGTAGTGGGAGCGATTCCGTATATCCGTGAAGGCATCTCTTACACTTGACGCATTGAACAGAATGCGACCGTTTAATATAAATTTTCTCTCAACAGACGCAGCAGATTCAATCTCTTGGTCCATAGTTGGGTCCGATACCAGCCCGTAACAAGAGAAAATGGAGCAACCCCGCTGCAAGTGTTTGCTCCGAGGATGACAATTTGAGGGTGGTACATGGGTTAGCAGCCCTTGGCCGGCTAAAAAAAAACCCGAGTCATTCCGGTACGATAGAACCGGATTTTGTGGGTCACTCTTACAAACCAACTAAATATATTTCTTCCCCGGAAGCAAATTCCGATTCTGATACGCGTTTTATGGTACCCATAGAAAAATTTTTTACAAATAGGTAGGCAAAGTATAGAATTACACATTCCTTACTAAACGTTAGCTTACTATTGTCATTGATAAGCAAAAAAAAAAAATTTCCTATAAACTCCCTTAATATTTTTTGAGGAAATATCTACCAAAATAATTTGTCAGTTCTCCTTTTTACCTTACGTTCAGCATACCTACTTTTCCTCCCAAATACATCTTCGATTTTCCGAAGTTGGTTTGTGATACGGAAAGATGGGAAAAGAGAAACAGTTCCCCAAAAAATGTGCGTTCATGATAGCGGGAATGGGAAATGGGAGAAATCTCCCAAGAAATTTCTGTTCAGAATCGCTATGTTAGACTTATAGCTGAATTCTGTAAGCTGTCTCTGGTCACTAATAGAGACATTTCGTGGTCAATCTCAATTTTGAGAAAATTCGGTATTCAGTAAGCTGTCTCACATCCCTAGTCCCAAAAAAAGTCACTAATTTGTCAGCTAGTTGTAGGCAGATCACAAAAATTAAAAAACAAGGAAGAAGAAGCGTTTGCCGCCTATTTGATTTTTAAAAAATTAGAAAATAAAGAAAGGTATTATGTTAACTATTATTATATTAATATAAGTTGTTAATAAAAATGTTTCTTTGTTTATGGTACAGACTTGCCAGTTTGAGGGACACGGAGGACCCATTTATGTTGGAGGAGGAAATCTTCCGCAAGTTTTTAAGGGGACCTTGTACAGGAACTGAAGCCGCACGACAATTATATGAGGCAGTCGAGGATTCCATTCGAGCTTCGGGTAAGAACAATTGTTTGGTTATTCTATACGAAAGCACGTAATTGCTAAAACACGTCCAAAATTGTCAGGTGTTATTAAGCGACGTGTTTTGATCGGCATCAACATTCCGAAAGCAGAGATCCGATTTTTTTTTCTGTAGAGAGATATTTGCAACCAAAGTAACGAATGACTTTGTTAAGAAGTCTATATCGATGCAATTCGATTGTTCAGTTTTCTCGCTTCATCGCATTTATTCAAGTAATCGATTCAGGTTAAAGGCTTTTTAAGCCAACTTATCAAGCGTGGTTTTGTACATTTGTATTAGAAACCATATTCGCTAAACTTTCCATAAATTATTATGTCTTTACCATGCATTTAAAAAAAGAATTTACTATGAAATCGATAAACAATTATATCATTACAAGGTTTATCATCACGAAAGAAATATGCAAACAGCTGATTGTCTCAGGGTTTTTTCGCCACATATCATTGGTGAATTTCTTGAGGTTCTTGCTTACAGAATACCGAAATCATCTGAAGTTACAAAAATTGTCTCTAGTGAAAAATCGCAAATTTAGAGACTTGAGATGAGACAGACTTACAGAATTCCGCTATTAGCTAAAGCTGCCTGACGACACGCAAGCATATGCTGCTGTAGCCATAGCAACGGGTGGTTACCATAGCAATCGGCGCGAACGATGGGTAGTTGATGAAAATCAAGAATTTTAGATTTTTTCGCTTGACAGCTGGTCTATTTGATCGTTGCCAACGTGATTGACAAGCATGAGTGTGTTAGTTTTGTGAGAACGTGAAATGAGCAAGCTCGCGGAAGAAAAAGATTTTACGTTGCGATTTATTGAAACCTACGAGTGCATTATGCTTTTAACTCTTTTAAGAGGTTCTCATGCGTAAACTGTTAACGTTTTGCATACAAACTTTTCATCCAAAATTTTTTTTTTTTAATTTATTTTCTTTTTTTCCACCAAAACAACTGCAGTTACAAGCAATAAAAAATCGTCATCCGATGACATGTTTACGTCCGCACGCTACGAATTTTCAATACAAATGGCGCTTGATGCTTTATGCTTGTATGGTGGCCGGGCAAGCGACAATCACCCGATTACGCACACAACCACCCGTTGCTATGGCTACAGCAGCATTTGCTTGCGTGTCGCCAGGCAGCTTAAGATATTCGATAGTTTGGATAGAGCTAACTAAATTATTCGAAAGTTTGGGTAGCGCTAACTAAATTATTCGATATATCGTTTGTGCCACCGATTATTTTGCAGCTCTAATTTGCAGTCTTTATTCCTTTTAGTATTCCGTAATAACTATTCCTTTCCGTTAATTCCCTGGGTGGTGGCATTCCTTTCCAAACTGCGTATTAACTATGCTCAGGTTTTTTGTCTAATTGTGCTTTTAATAATTCAGTAAAATCGGAAACATACGATATTTCGTTATTTTATACTTATGTTTGTATGTATCTTCTAAATAGTAAATAGATTTCACGCTATAAGTTGGCCCGAGAAAGAACACATTACCCTTTCAATATCTTCTAGAAAATATGTGTAAACTTCCACTTATGTAGTATGTGAATCGAGCCTGCAATCGTGAACAATTTGTGTATGCTAACAAATTTATTGAAGTAAAAGGACAGATTTATAACGATAACATCGTTTCTTCCTTGGTTTGTATCTACTACCGCAATCCTGTCCGAGATCAACCTCGACCACGCACTTTCGTTTTCCGATGCAGCCCGGCCGAACAATGAAATCAATTTTAAACGATCATAATTGTACGATATTTCTGGACCGCGAAAATCAGGGTTGGGACTATACTGCAGTTGCAGTAGATCTACTGCATTTTTCAGAAGAAAAAAATGGACTAATAAATTTTAAAAAATATCTGAAAATAAAACGGTGTAGCCGAAATGGTGCATATGCCATTCTAAGCCCATCGCAAACTCAATCAATCTTTTACTATCAATCAAACTCTCTTTGGCGAAAAAAAACCATACTTTTTACCCTATAGACTGCTTTCTAACTTCAATATTTACATGCGGAATGTTGTTCAATATTTTTATTCCACATGAGGAATGCAAAAGGGATAATTATTTCGGAATAAACAAAAAGAAATAAGGATTGCAAATTGGCACTCCTTGTTCCAAGAAAGAGAATAAAGGCTGCAATCCAAAATTTTTATTCAGTGGATGGGAGTGCATGGATTGCTTTCCGACATGATAGCATTCGTAACCAACTCTGCTAGCTATATTTCAAATATTTTTATATGGGCGATACGATAGTTCCGCGCTCAAGAAAAAAGTTAGTTTCCCCTTACGATAAAGAAACTCAATTTTTGACACAATAATACGGATTTCAGCTATAATATTTTACCAGGTGATGCACTGACGGATGTAGAACAAATTTGCACCAAAAAGTAAATTTCGCAAAAATGTTCGTTACGATAATTTCACACAAAAATTTGTTTGCTTTTGGGATGTTATATATTATAATTGGATATTTATGATTTAGCATAGCACGAAAAGGAGCTGCCTATATGATGCTATGTATGAATTTGGTTTTCCCACAAAAGTTACGTTAAGTAACACCAGATCGGCCAGAATTGGGAAGGACTTCCCCCAGCCGTTCGAAACTAAACGAGGTTTCAGACAGGGTGACACCTTGTAGTGCGATTTCTTTAATTTGATACTGGAGAAAATAATACAAGCTGCAGAACTTGACCGCGCTGGAACAATATTTTATAAAAGCGTACAACTGTTGGCGTATGCTGACGACTTCAAACTAGAAAAAGAAGCAAAAAATTTAGTTTAGTGGTAAACGAAACGCAAGAAAACAAAGAGTCAGTGTATTCGGGTCTTGGGAACCACACCACTGTTGGCAACAATACCTGGGAACCAGCAGTAACACCACCAATAATGTTAGCCTAAAATACCGATGAAGAATTACTCTTACAAACAAATGTTACTTCGGACTGAGTAGGCAATTGAAAATTAAAGTCCTCTCTCTACGAACGAACACTTTGTAAGTCACTCTCCCGCCCGTACTGGTATATGGTGCAGAAGCGTGGTAATTATGACGCCGCCATAGCTAAGCTTATTAAAACACAGCGGCTTTGATGGCTAGTCCACGTTGTGCAAATGAGCGAAGATGCTCCAGCCCAGAAGGTATTCTTATCAGCACCCGCCGGTGGAACCAGAGGAAGAGAGAGACATCCACCCCGATGGAAGAACCAACTGGAGACCGATTTGCGATCCCGCGGTGATATGACTGGCAAGCTAAGGGGGACGGTCAAAATCCCCCAGGCGGTTAGATGACCATTTAAAGAAAATAATGTACTTTACGTGTGCGTATGCGTTTGCTATTGTTGTTGTTGTTAACAGTGCTTCGCCCTGCCCAATGGGCTCGATCACTCTAAATTGTCATCAGGCTCTTCTAACGGAAACGCGCAGTTTCCACAGGTTTGGACCAGCGTGATGTAGGTTTTAGAAGAGTAGGTTCGAGTGAACAGGAGAAGAGATGTCTGATATCATGAGGGGGCATACCACATGCAGGGAATGTGTTTGGTATGTTGGGGTTCAGTCTGGATAAGTAAGAGTTTAACCTATTACAATATCCAGGGCGAAGTTGTGCTAGCATGACTCAAGTCTCGCCCGGAAGTACACGCTCCTCTTCAGGCAATTCAGGTGGCTGAGTACTGATAACGGGATTAACAGGCCGAGATCTGAGGGATCCATCTGCCGACTCAGTGTGGAGGTCATTTAGAGCCCGCCTGTGGTTCCGCAGATCAAACGGCAAAGAGATGTGGTGCCGGATCTCATCGTAGTGCTTACGAAAATGTCTCCTTATGTCTCTGGGGGGCGGGGCTACATCCAATAGATGTCGATTTGGATGACTGTGTGTATGACAGTTCAGAAGGAACTGTCTACTGAAGAGTTCCGCGTGTTCTTGAACATTGAGCAATTTTGCCACTTGATGGAGGTGAGACTCAGATGACATAAGCAGACATCCGGTAGCATTTCTGATGGCGATGTTTTAGCAGACTTGCAACTTCCTCCAGTTAATGTCAGCAAGGTTGCTCGATCATACGGGCGGAGCGTAATCAGATACTTGTCGGCCGATATCCTTATATGTACCAATCAATGTTTCTTTATCGTTTCAACAAGTACTGCCGGCCAGTAACGAGGATCTTATTGCGGCTCTGCACCTTTGAAGCTATTGCAGTGGCATGATTAGCGAAGGTGAGGCCGTTGTCAAACGTCACACTCAGGATTTTCGGGTTGTTGACAGTAGGTAGAAGTACTCCATCTACGTGGACATTTAACTCTTGCCCCATCTGCGAATTCCATGTCGTAAACAGAGTCGCCGTCGATTTAGTAGAAGGTAAAGTCAGATTTCGCTCGGTGAAGAAGCTGGAAAAGTCTCGGAGGTAACAGTTGATTTTAGTCCAGAGTTGGTCAATGGAGATGCCCTTCCCGAGGCCATTACCGTGCAGTCGTCAGCGTATGAAACGATTTTCTTCTTCGTGGTCTAGATTTCTTGTTCCTGAATTTGACTGACGCCTGTCGACCATTGGGGTAGTTAGCGGCCCACCTTTTTCGGCCGGCAGGAAGCGGTGTCTCTTTTAGATCTCTGAGGAGTGTGGCATAATTGACAGTGTTAAATGCTTTAGATAGGTCAAGTTCTACGAGAACCGTCCTATAGTTTGGAGGGTGTTGATTGAAACCATGGTGTATTTGGGTTGTAATGCCATTCAAAGCGGATGTTGTGCTCTGAGATTTTTGGAAACCATGCTGGTGATCGGCCAATTGCAGATACGCATTATAGTATGGGAGTAGAATGGTCTCTAGTAACTTCACGACCGGCGAGAGGAGGGATATCGGACGATAAGAATCTCCTTGATTCGGCGGCTTCCCTGGTTTTAGAAGGGGAACTACAATCGCCTGTTTTCAGATCTCTGGTATGACGAAAGTAGTTAGTGAGATGTTAAAAAGAGCCGCTAAATAACTGTCCCTCGTGGCTTAGGTGTTTAATCATCTTCATGGCGATTTAGTCGGGTCCGATGGATTTTGAGGGGTTGGCCTTTATTATGGCCTCCTTAACCTCTGCGACTGAAACGGCAATAGGTGCAGTGACTCCATTTTGTGTTTGTGCGCACGTCGGATGACTCTTCTCTTAGTCCTGTCCGCAGGTAGATGCATTACAAACAGCCGGCAAAAGAAGCTCGCGTATTTCCTGGCATCCGATTTGACGCTGTCGCCGATTGCAATGGCGACCTTGTCATTGTATTTGGTCGGATTGGATAGGGCCTTGACAGTCGACCTTGATTCTGTGATCTGCGAGATTGATGAGTCTCACTTGGTTACGTTCTCTTGCCATCAGCGCAGCTTCTGCAGCGAAATTCGGGCGAATTTCTGGTATTCTAGCAGCAGGAACAAAGCGGCTTACGGCTGAATCAATGACCTTGCGAAACTCTCTTTCACCTTTGCGTACGTCTGTCGGGTGGGTAAGGCAGCGAAGGAGCGCTCTGTAAAGTCCGTAAAGCGGTCCCAGTCCGCTTTGGTGAAGTTTATGTATGTTAGTTTATCGGTCGTTATGAAGTCGGTCGCTCGTTCAACGGAGAGTAGGATGGGTAGGTGGTCTGAAGCTAAGGTAAACAGTTAATTAGGTCCGCGCTCGTGATGGAGATATCTGTCGAACTGTGGTAGTTACCTGCCACCCTGGTAGGGGCATCTCCATTGACTGTACTGAATGCTGAGTTATCTATTTGGTCTACAATTGCGTGTCCTCTGCTGTCTGCTGGCAAGTTGGAGTGACAGAGATCGTGATGTGCGTTGAAGTCGCCTAGGATTAGACGGTTATCGCCCTTTAGCAACGCACCAATGTCGGGATGATAATCTCTGGGACAACGCGTGGCAGGGGAATGTAGATCTTTATAATTTGCAGGTCGACGTCGCCTAACCGGACTACTATGCCTTGGCATTCTAAAGTAGAGTCGCTGGGGTCGACGTCAGGGGACAATAGATTATATTGTACAGAGTGATGTGTAATGAACGTAAGGCGACCCCCATGACCGCTGGGACGGTCTTTTCGATGTACATTATACCCATCACAAGTTCGTAAGTCCGATCTTGTGTTCAATTTTGTCTCTGTTGTGCGACTTCGTAAAGTCAGTTATCTCCGCCATCTTTCCAGCTAATCCGTTACAGTCCAGCTGTAAAATTTTGAAGTGTGTAGGAGGGGAGAAAGGGGACATACTAGGCGTGAGGGACGGATGCGTTTGCCAAGGTGGAGGTAGGCTAAGGCCTAAACTATGTCGCAGTCTAGAGTTGACAGCGCCATGGCCGTTGTTGTCTGGCGTGGAAGGCGGCTGTGTACTGCAACAGGGGGCTATGAACTTATCCGCCCAGAGTCTACCGCTTGCGAGCACAGAGCACATAAGGGTGTAACTCAGGCCAAGGCAATTGTTGCACTTGAACGATGTCGCAGGCGTATATAGTCTTTGCCGACAAACAGTGCATGTGGTGAAAGGTACGAGGTGGTGGTCCTGGCCCACGTGCAAGCTGGAAGCAGGGGGACTGCGCTCGGCGACGCCCATATCTGGCCTATTCCGGAGGGGACAAGTGTGTTGAGCGGCCGTGCGAGATGGAGACGCTGGTGAGCGTAAGCGACAGTCGGGAGTAGGTGAGGCGGGAATGGGAGCAGTGCTGTCAGTCGTGTCGACTGAGCCACTATTGTGGCTACTTGAAGTTGGTAGGGGGGGTAGGGGAGCGCCAGAGCGACGTGTACCGCGGGACGCCCTTAGGCGTGTACAGCATGGTGCCACGAAAGTACTAAAGAAAGTACGATGTCTGTGGATGGCAGGGTTAAGTCCTGAGCATCCAGATTTGGCGCATTGAACCGAATGCGACCTTTTGGTATAGATTTTCTTCCAGCAATGCGTTTGCTAGATGAGCCAAGCTCTCGATGTCCGACGCGAATTCTTGCAAAGTCTCCGTAGCATTCTGGAAGCGACTCTGCAGCTCTATGTGGAATATCTGCTCCCGATGTTCGCTACCATAGCGTCTCTCAACTGCACCCATCAATGCTTCATAATTGTTCCGTTTTTGTCAGAATTGGTCAACTGCAGGTCCCTTCAATGCCATGAATCGTACAGCAACTTTGTCTTCAGTGCCCCAATTTTTCACCGCCGCTGTTTTCTCAAACTGTAACTTAGGTACTTGGAAAGGAACACACCCATCAAATTACGGGGATTTTATATTAGGAGTATTGGCTGAAGCAGGTGAACGGTTTATTTGTAACTCCTGGAGATGGCCTTGCAAAGCATCTACTTCGTTCTTAATTTTATCCTGCCGTTCCTTGAATACCTCTTGTGTTTTCTTTGCATCTTGCACTTCTAGTGTCGATGCCACCTTTGCCTCTTGTTCTTCCAACTGCGATGAGATATATGCCTTCTGTTCTTCCATTTGAGATATCATGTAACCCTTCCTTTTAAGCTGAAATCTGGGATATCATGTGTGTCTTCTGTTCCTCCAGCTGAGCTGCGATGCATGTCTTCTGTTCTTCAAGCTGAGACGCCATATGTTTCTTCTGTTTTTCCATTTTGCTCGATATCTGAATCAATGCGGCCAATATCATGCCCGTGTCCACACTTGCCACTGGATTCGGAGATTCCTTTCTTTCTTCCATTTTAGTTGATGCCTCCTACCCAAGATGGAAAACATGACCATCAACGTTGATTCCTTCCGCTTTGTTGCCTGTAGTGTTCAATTCGGATTGCTCCAACTCATTTGTGATTGCTGAATCTTTAGTTCATTCAACTTTGCCATGTCATTTGTATTTATTGTGACGAATTCGATATTTCCTGGATTATTAATCCTGGTTCGATCACTTTAAACTCAAATAAACACACGCACAGATATTGTAACTTATAGCTCGTTTTATTCACTAGTAACAAACGCAATACAAATTTAAGAGTTTGGTAACTTCGCAGTAGTTCACTGAACAACACTTGAAAATAAACTGATCAACCTGCCTTGCTGGGTCACATGCTTATATAGTCCGACAGGGTGCTACCCCACGCACCTAGAAGTTTCTTGGTTGTTCGCTCTTCGTATTCTTGAAAGGTCGGTGTTATTTATTGGCATCTCCTCTTTGCATCGTATTCGCAAACATTCACGCGATCTCTCTTCCTCTTCCTTGGTACACGCTTGCAAGTATCGTCATATCTGTTGTGTTTAACTAGTGGTGGGAGTGTTATTAAGTTAAGGATGGTACGTGCCTGAGAATATTCGCCATATTATTTAACAATACCACTTTTGACACCAAGTGTGACGAATAGGATGAGTCTTCGAATATTTCTAACTGGGTCCGATCACTATAAAGTTAAATAAACACACGCACGGATACTGCTAATAAATGCTAGTTTTATTTACTAGCAATAACCGCAATATAAATTTAGGTAACTCTACAGTAAGTTCACTTTACAACACTTGAAAATAAACTAACCACCTGCCTTGCTTGGCCACTGCCTTTGATGGTGCTATTCTCAGCTTGTTTGTCATCTACAAACAAGGTGGTGAAAGCTGAGATGACAATTGCAAATTATAGAAACAAGTGAAATTGGCTATAACAATTGTCAGTAGTCACAATGACAAGCTTCCCCAGAATAGGGCAGTTATGGTCCGACAAGGTGTACCTTACGCCATATATGAAATACTGTGGCGAATATTCTCAAGCATGTACCATCCCTAACTCAATAACACTACCATTACTAGTTAAATACAACACCCAACAAACAACGTACACAAAAATCTCAAACGTTTGAGAAAACATTGCTGCTCAGTTTAAATTCCAACATTATATATTGTTTGAAAGTAAATATATTATCAACTTTTTCTCAAACGTTGTTTTTCAATTTGAGAATGGGTTGAGATATACTCGCAATGTTTTGCAGCATTTCGTTTCATTCCACAAATTCCAACATAGCACAGAAATCGAAATCTAGCGAAAGTCTCCTACTTCGATAGTGACACCGTTTTTTGCAATCCATCGATATTGTGGAATGTTTCATATAATAATAATTTTTTAGTCGTAATACTCCTTCGAACCTAATAATATGAATATTTCCCGGTTCAGCGACGCAACACAATTGCAGGGAGGGAGAGCATTTTGACGTTTCATTAAGAGAGAGTGTTGCAGTTTCTGTTTGTATGTTACTATTGGGAACTTTTGTATCTCATATGGATTTTTATTAGTAAAATTAAGTTGTGGTACCTAATTGTTTTATTTACATATCTATCTATCTATGGCGCGATATACAACAGGTATATCATCATAAACCTCCTAAGAAATTTTTGCGCCAAGCTTCTCTTCCAATTTGTGGTGTGCCGATTTGAATTTTTCCCTACAAATTGGTGGGACCTACAGTTTTTTACCGACTCCGAACGGCATCTACAAAGGAGACGAATTTTTTGCTGAGAAGCCTGTCATGGCAGAAATACACTCGGAGAGTTTGCCAAACCACTGCCGAGGGGCGACCCCGTTTTGAAAAACTATTTTCAAATCACTTTTGATGTTACCTGTAGCAGGGCTCGAACCATTGACCTTCGGTGTGGTAGGCCGGCAACACTACCTTCACACCACGGCGGCCGCATATACATATACTTACACTTAGAAATAGAAAAGACATAACTCAGAATTTTGGTTTAAAAGGACATAGCTCGGTTCTTTTAAAAGGTCGTAACTCGGCGATTTCAGTAATAAGAACTTATCTTAGGAACTTTTTTAGAATGCTGTAACTACAAAACCACGTTTTTTTAGATGTGAACACTTGATTTCTGTTTACAATTGGTAAAATACTTAAGTGAGTAAACCTTGTTAATTTGCATGCATTCATTTACTATGTTTGTAATCCTTTTAATTATACAGCTTTTCGGTGACATTATTTTATGCGAAAGTTATTCAGGTACAGCTCTTGCTGGGTCACGAAAAAATATGCTGCTAGAACAAATTCTCCTGACAAAGATTCCGAAGATCCTGGCACTCTTCTGCTCTAATGTGAATCCTTTGACTGTAAGCTGCTTTCAATGGGAAGGTACGTAGATTCACCTTATGTCCAGCTCTTACCGTTTTAAGCATGAAAAGTCTGCTTCAAATCGGCTTTATACGCAAGTACATAGAATTAAAATATATCACAAATATAATAAATGAATGCATGAAAGTTAATAAATTTTACTCATTTAAGTATTTTACGAATTTTAAACGAGAATCGAATGTTCATATATAAGAAAAAAAACGAGTTCCTAGATATGTCATTATTAATAGAATCGCTGAAATATGAGTTTTTAACGCAAACGCTCACTTACGTTTTTTTTTTCACGAAATTTCTTAGTTACAACCTTTCTATTTAGATAGGTAGATTTGTATTCTTTTATTACATTATAACCTTTTTTATATAACAGAATGCTGTGAAATGTAAACTGTATGAGACTAATTTTGTGCATTAATATAATTTTATTGTTGAGCTATGTGAATAAAGAGAATATTGAATAAAACTAATCTGCATAAATGAAAACTCCTTTTTTATTAAAACAGGGCATTTGTTTTACATCATTGGCAACACTGAATAAATATTTCAATGAGAGTAGCTGGATTCCATTTCGTTCCTCTATACTCACGTTTAAGAAAATGTTGAAAATTTAATATTTCTCAAGTTGAAAATAAAGGAAAATCCCATATTAAAAATGTGCCTTTTAGCTTGTGAACGCTATCAACGGTTATTTGAGATGCATTTGAGAACTGAAGTTTGAAGTTTGAGAATAGGATTGCTTCTCAAATTAATCTCAAATTGAGATTTGATAAAAGCGTTTGTTGGGCAGACTTGCCAGTATTGGCGACTTTTTTCAAACTTTGGCGACCGAATTATGAAAATTGGCTATGACGACTTTTTTTTATTTAAACTCTGTTTTCAACCTTACTCTACACCTTGCCAATACATCTTACGAGAAAATGAAGTACATAGAAAGCAAACGAGAGTTTGGAGCAGATCAATACGCAGGATCATTACTCGTATATGTTAAGAAAATTAATACGTGCCTAGGCATACATACTAAGGTTTGCGACTATGTCAACGAGTGATGAAACTAACTTTCACCAACACCAGGGATACAAATTCTTTGATGAAAAAGGTTGAGAATGACTTAGCGTACTTGGCATTTACTCTGTAGCTCTATTCAAACGGCTGTTCTACTCGAAAGCAAAAAGCGATTCGCATAGGCCCAGTAGCGGATACAGAAGAAGAAATATTGGACGTGCTTAATTTGCTCGAAATTCAAATGCATTTAGATTTCCGTAAAATTTACATCGAATGAAATATTTCTTATCTTATTTTGCCCGCTTGTCTAGCGTAAAATATATAATAAGTATATTTTCTTATAGTAAGGAAGTATGGTATATATAACTTAAAGGACTCAAGGTCCTATTCTTAAAAAATTAGTTTAGTTGGGCCAACAGGCCAGATATCCTGACAAGGTTAGTTATTTAAACACTATTACTTTGGTGTTTCACAATTAAGTTTTATTACACTGAACTTACTCTAAACTTAAAGCTACTGAACCGCATCCCGAACTCGACTGACTGCTCCGTGGTAGCTGCTTCCCTTTATAGCCGATGTCCAGCAGCGGCGTACCTGTTGCATAATTGTTTACAGCCCGTTGTCTGTGAAAAAGTTCGCCCGTTAGTTCCCACAGTTGCGTTATGTGTAGGTTCTATTTCACATGCTTGTGACGATGCGTCTGGAGAAATGCAGTAGCATACCTATTTACCGCTGGTACTAACCATGGCCTTGAATTTGGGTGTTAGGTTGCCGTGCGCCGTGAGAATGTAATTGTGCTGACTTAGCGGCACGTGTATTGGTCAGCCGTGGGAGCGTCGCAGCGAACGCGACTGATGCGTGTTAACTCTTCCCCCTCTAAAGATCTGCGTCCCGCAGATCCGAGTGTGGACAGGTGTCTTCCGTTCTTCGTGCCTGAATATCCGTGTGTAGTATGGACAATCTTAGTTTAGGAAGTGCTGTCCCTTTTGTTGGCTTCCTCCAAACTATCCAAATGAGAATTAATAGCAAAAACAAGCCTAGAGTTTCTGAAGCTGTAAACCAATTCGTCTTGTCCTTTAGGTATCTCAGGAGTTTAACATTGCCAATAGTCATCTCGTGGACAAGATTAAGGTTGACGACGAGGCTTTTTTTGGTTATAGTGGATAGCACCGGTGGGAGTATTTGAACGCCTGAGCTGCTAATGCTCCAGTAGGTTTTATCATCAATTCGTATAGTTTCGTTGTCCAATAGAAGAATGTAAGAGCCGTTCAAATAGCTGGGGGTATCACCTGACCATACTGTATCATTGAAGTTGTCCAATAGAATGGTGTCCTCTTTGATGACTTCGATCGTTGAGTCATTGCAGCTTACGTAGCGGCAACTGGTCTCACCAACTTTGAGCAGTCGCGGCAGACAACCCTCTTCGCGTAGTAAGTCCAATGCATCCTTCTTGCATACCATTGTACTTGTTAGGTGAATGCACTTATCCTTGATGCCATATGTTTCCCTCTTGTTGATTAGAACTTGGCTGTATGTTAAATCAAGCCGATGACCATTTTTGGTAATTGCTCGAGTGATAAGATTGTTGAATCTCGTTTCATCCACCTTTGGTATGGACAGAACATAGAGTAGCAAGGTACCATTCGTGTAGATTGATGGTTCACCGTATTCGATGGCTTCGATGACGTTAGCATATGGAAGGACTTCGATTTCGCTGATTAATTCGTTGATTTCTTCTTTGTTTAGCAGGTTTCTGTTAACCACTCCGGCCTTGGCCATTTGACAGGCTTGAACAAACTCATTGACATCTTCCTTCAGGATCATTACCTTGTGCAGGATTTCCTCTGATAGTTTCATAACGCGGTCATGTCCCAGGATGCCGTTTGTGATGGCTACAATGCCGTTGACCACCTGCAATAACTCATGAGTTTTCTTAAATATTTCATTATTTACCATGTACTGTTGGTTGTTGTTCAGTACTAGCGAATCCTGGGATCGAAGTACCTCATCCCAATCGGACGCGTCGGGAGAACCGGCAATCCATTTCCAGGCCGATCCTATCCAATTAATTACACGCTTATTTCTTTTGTGTTTTGGACCTTTTAGCTCATTAAGTTGAATTTGAACCTTCTCTAAGTGATAGGCAAGGACATCCGTGATATCATTGGTTTCATTCAGGCGGGTGACTTCGGCTTCCAGGCGACTTGCGATTTCTTCATAGCGGGCTAGGTTGATCACATGAACTATCTTGAAGTATCCGTTGATTATCCAGCCATACCCATCTCGTACGGTTACCACAGGCGAGTGCAGATCGAATACGATGTATGCTTATGCGGACGCACAGAGGCAGATTCTAGGAGTCAATGTACAAATATCCTTATAACTAATATACATAGTTAGTGTAAAATTTACATTCAAAAATTAATATTCCTTGAACTTAATGCTATTTATCAAATTTTATATAAAGAAAAATGTTGAATCAGAAAATTTACATCTCATCTAAATGCTATCTTACGATTTTTCGGGTCTTATCTTGAAGCTGAAGATTTAAATATGTAAAATTTATGTAACATTTCAACTACGAGTATTATGACTTGTATCTAATTTAATTGCCATATCTTTCCTAAATGCTAGTGCTATAACTAGTGAGTGGAGTTCGGGTCGTCTGGGTTCGACGGGAATGTATGAGGACCCGGAGTGATGTTAAGTGGAATTTACTGACAGCTAGCTTTTCAGTTATTATTAGTTTATTAGAAAGCATTAGTAAGTTAGATTAAGTATAGTTTAACTTGTTAGTATTCGGTTTTTTGTTTTACCGTTTTTTGTTGCGGATTAGTGAGTTAGTTTTTTAGTTCAGTTTGTTAGTATTAGTATTTTCTTCTTTTTTCGAGGAATGTTTCCCTTTTTTTTTTTTTTATTAATTTTTTTTTTTTGTGAACGCCTTTAGCCGTCGTGTATATTGCCGCTTTATGCGGGTTTATTTACCAGCCCAATGGTGATCCCTTTTAGCCATAAGCGTTGATGATTGCAAATGGCCTACTCATGGTACGAGCGCTTCAATTAAAGCAAAGACCTTATGGTGGAGTTGAACCACACCGATCGTCGTTATCAGAACCAACGGCTATTTGGAATTGAACCAACATCTGACTGGATCGGCTACAAAATGATTTGCACCCAGAGCCCTGGGACCAAAGGATCTAAGCATAAGATTTGCCTCATGACCAATGTTATCTTAGACGTTTTTTACGTCAGTCTTGTGGAATTTTTTCCCACTTTCAGTAAAAATAGTTACGTTTCTGTTTTCAGCAACAGTTTCTTCCTTGAATAGTGGCTTTTGTTTAGCCTTTATTTGTTTATTTGCAATAAATAATTAGTCTTCCGCACTGAAGGTGCGTGGGGTAGAACGTTTATTGTTCAACCTTGCGTTCCTGACCTCCTGCTCCCCTTCCAATAAGGCTTTAACGTCATCATCCGTTTTCTCTCTGAAGTCCACCAAACCTTGGTAGTTGATCCTAGAAGTCCTGTTAAGGAATACGTCTGCTGGCTTTCGCTTAATAACAGGGTGAACGGTATTGTTGTACCGGTCTACTGCTAGCGAGACGCGTTCCTTCGGAGTTAATCCACCAAATTCTACAGAAATGCAGCGGTATATTTCAATCAAGGTTGAGTGCAAGCGCTCAACCTGACCGTTGCTTTCACTTCGTTGTGTGGGGGTTTGCTAGACCTCAATATCTAGTGACCGGTGAATGTGTATTGAAGACTTGTTCTTTATCGCTAACAGCTTAGCGAATTTTGAAAATTTATCTATTGCGCTAAGGTATTTTTGTCCTTCAATTTCAAAAATCGGTGTGGGCTGAAGGAAGAGTTTCGATGGATGCCTATCGTTTTTATTAAGTTTGCAGATGTCGCATTGTTTGGAATATTCCCTTATTTGCCTGGCCATTGCCGGGAAGTAGTATTGCTCGAGAATCTGCACGCTATTCTCACGCGGGTTCCTATGGGCTCGCTTGTGTTCCCTCTCGATTATCTCGTAAATCCTATCAGGTACCGTGACATCTTCTACAACTCTTTGTGTTATCCTGATCCGATACCTTTGAAAGTGATTAACATAAACGTCCTGTAAAGAGGCAAGGAATCTTTCGGGAATTTTTACTCCGTTTTTCACATTAGGATTGAGACATTCCCTCAAAATAGAAACCAATGAAGCATTATCGGATTCGGGAAATGAGACGTAATGTCTATTATAACCTAGATGGGGATGTTCGAGGCATTGAGGGCGATTCCCATCCCTGAAAATTATTTGCTTTCTAAACACGTTAAGTGGGGCCTCTACATGTGGAATTAGATCCGAATTATCCTGATCAGCAGAATGCATTCTTGCAGAGTCAACTTCGGGCTCTACATTATCTTCAGCATTTGCATGAGTGTCCTGTCCTGAGACAGAAGGAGGCTGAGCGATAACAGACTCAGTCAGTATGTTACATTCAGTTTTGAGTCTAGAAAGGGCGTCAGCTACTAAATTTGATTTACCTGGTTTGTAGATAATTTCGCAATTATATTCCTCAATGCGAGCTTTCCAGCGCTTCAACTTGTCGTTGTAGTTGCGACAACTCAGGGAAAGGGTTAATGGCTGGTGGTCAGTGTATATTTTGATTTTCTTCGCCCCATACAAATATCTTCTTAAATTATCAAGAGCCCACACGATCGCGAGCATCTCCTTTTCGTTGGTAGCGTAATTCTCCTCCGTCTTGTTTAACGAACGAGAAATAAATGCTATTGGTTTATCCTTACCTATGTCCCCCTGGGACAAAACAGCACCAATCGCATACTTTGAGGCGTCAGATGTCAAATTAAAAGGTTTTTCAAAGTCTGGAAAGGCAAGGACATCAGCAGAAGTGAGCATCCTGTTCAAATCCTTAAAGGCTCGCAAAGCTGCACTATTTAGTGTTATAGGTACCTTTCTCGATGCATTAGCCTTGATTTGGGCATTTTCCCCACGCGTTAGATTCGTCAGCGGCTTGGCTATTTTTGCATAGTCGCAAATGAGTTTTCGATAATAGGATGTCATTCCTAGAAAACTTTTCAAATCTTTCAAATTACATGGTGGCAAAATTAAATTCATCGCCTCGACCTTTTTTGGGTCAGGGCGAACACCTTCGGCTGTAATAATATACCCGAGGAATTCAACTTCAGTTTCTAGGAAACACGTCTTCTCCAAGTTAACCCTTATGTTAACCTCGTGCAATCTTGAAAATACTTTTTCTATGTTTTGTAGATGGTCTTCCATGTCCTATCCAAACACAATGATGTCGTCGATGTACACATAGCAAATTTTGCCAATATATTGCTTGAAGACATCGTCGATCATTCGTTGGAAGATTGCCGGGGCGTTTTTCAACCCAAAGGGAAGCCGCAAAAATTCGTATTTCCCGTTCATCGTCGAGAACGCAGTTTTGGGGATACCAGGTTCTTTCATGGGTAAATAAGCAGAAAATAACAAGCAAAAGAAAGGAAAACATTAAAACAACTACAAAGCTATTTTCTGCTATCCCATCATAATTATCTATATTTTTATTTTATTCACGGGAAAAATATAGACAAACACACAAACGTGTGTTAAGCGAAAAAGCACCCAAAACATTGTACACAAACAACAAAGTTCCTTGCACTCAATTGCATTGAACTTGAAATTGCATTGGCATAAGAAAAGCAGAACACAATTTCTTATATTGGTTACCTGCATTGCTTTTGTCCACCGCTGCTATACATTTATACAAACACAAAAACTTGTGTTTAGCACCCTCACAAAAAAAACTTACATACAAACTCTCATATATATACGAAAACTTTAATAACTAACCTTAGTCAAGAGGGTAACCCAACAAACTTTTGGTGCACGAAAGCATAAAATAAATTACAAATATATAAATATATATTTTTATCTTTAACTTTATAAGTATAATCTAACTCGACTTGGAAATTACAGTCGTGAGTAAAATAAAAGCAGTGATACGCATAAAAGCGCGATTCACTAAAACCCATATACTAATAATAAATACAATATATTGATTTTTATTTTTTAAACGTCAAATCGTTAAAGACGGACAAACTAGAGTCGCGCGCAAAAAATAAGCACCGGTGAATTTAAAAGCTCAGTAAATTAAAAACCAAATATATATCGACATATATAAATATACCGATAATTTTATTTATAAAACAGGTTCATTTTCCGACTTATAATGTCAACTCATCAATTATTAGATGTACCCAAAATGGGTGAAGAAGAAAAGCCTCAAGGCAGCCCTGCTGAAAGCACCCGTTCAAAACAGGGTGCAAAGCAAAAAAGGGGCCAAGATTTCTCAGCTGCAAAATTCATTGCAGATAGTGACAGTATTATAAGATACTGCATAAGATTTTCCTCAATCCCTATAGAGGAAAATATAGAATCGGTTCTGTAAGTGAAAGAAAAATCACTTGATAGATTTTGGACACGGCTCCAATCGGCATATGACGCAATCATCGAAACAGATGATTCAGAATTGCCCGAGAATTTTAAAAACTCTGCATATGCAAAATATGAAAACAGCTTAGACCAATATGAAGAAACTAAGGCTTTGATCGCGGATCAATTAAAACTTCTAAAGCCTGTAACTGCACCTACTCCACCCCAGCGAGTAGAGCTGCCCCAAGCAAAAATAAACGAAGCAAGTTCCGGCATATATCTCAAAGTGCCAGCCTGTGATACTGAAGTATTTCATGGGGGTTATGAACAATGGCCGTCCTTCCGGGATATGTTCTCAGCCGTGTACATAAACCACCCAAAGCTATCACAAGCGCAAAAACTATATCACTTGCGAAATAAAACAAGAGGTCAAGCAGCGGCAATAGTCAAACAGTTCGCACTTAACGATGACAATTTTAATCTGGCTTGGGAAGCGTTAAAAGCTACGTATAAAAATGAAAGAGTCTTGGTCGATAAACAAATAACGACCTTAATGAATTTACCAAAAATTTATTTATTTATTTATTTATTTAAGAAAAAATAGTCAAGATTACAATGTGTGTACTTACAGACTACTTGAGAATGTAATTAAAAATAGAGACCTTAGCAATACTATCAAAAACTTACGACGCTCAACAAAGATTTGAAGGCAGTCTTAGGCAAAGAAAAGTCAATGGATAAAGAATTTGAAATAGTATTGAGCTCCTTCAATGCTCTAAAGATAGGAGCGTTAGAGGCATAGAGGGTCCGGGCGCAATCAGTATAAAACATATCCCAATTACGAAGTAATCTAGGGGGGATGTGGAGACAAATATTCTCGAGTAGACGTGGAGAATCAATGATACCGTTAATAATGTCATAGACAAAAGTAAGAGAGATAATGGTGCTCCTACTTTGTAGTGATTGGAGACTAATGAGTGCACATCTGGCATTGGAAGAGGGAATCGGCTCAGAAAAGTTCAAAGACCTCAAGCCAAACCATAAAAAGATTTTTTGGACCCGCTCCAGCCTTTTGATATGGCAGTCGTGATAAGGTCTCCAAATAAAACAAGCTTAGAGCGTACAAGAGACGTAAACAGCAACTTAAGAGTAAAGGGGTCTGTAAAGTCAGAGCTAAAACGCCGAATGAAAGCCAAAACCGAGTAGGACTTAGCAATTACAGAGGTTATATGAGTGGTAAACGAAAAATTCGAGTCGAAAACAACGCCTAAGTCAGAAATCTCAGTACGTGTAGATAGGCGAGAGCCGCCAATATAATATGAAGTAGGAATTGTGCAACGAGACTTAGAAAAGGTTACATGAAAGCATTTACCAATATTTAAAGGCAGATTATTATTGCGACACCAGTCAGCAACATTGTTAAGATCAGACTGAATGTTTTCAGAATCAGAAGGAGTAGAAACAGCTGTAAACACCTTCAGATCATCAGCATAAAGCAGAAAATTGGAATGATGAAAGCAGGCTGAAATGTCATTAATAAAAATTACGAAGAGCAGAGGCCCCAAAATACTGCCTTGCGGAACTCCAGAGGAGGCAATGAAAGGTCTGGAGTGAGAGCTGTCAACAACAACTACACATTTGCGTGAGTGAAGGTAGGACTTAATCCAAAACAAAAATATAGAGTGAAAGCCCAGTCTGGCTAGTTTGGAAATCAGGATTGGATGACTAACTTTGTCAAACGCTTTGGAGAAATCCGTATAAACCGTATCGACTTGAGAACGGTTATTGAAGGCTGCAAGGCAAAATTCAGAGAAAATTGCTAAGTTTGAGACCGTGGATCTACCAGGCATGAAGCCATGCTGACAATCACTAATTAACTGCTTGACGGCAAAACTGATTTTTTGTTTTACAACATACTCAAACAGTTTAGAGATAGTAGACAATTTAGCAATTGGTCTGTAGTTGGCAACATTGTTTTTATTGCCACTTTTAAAAATTGGAGATATGAATGTTAGCTTCCATGCATCAATGAACTCACCACACTCGAGAGATTTATTAAAGATTAAAAGAAGCGGGGTGGCTAAAACCAGACACTTTTTGAATAGATAAGACGATAAGCCGTCAAGATCTGTCTGGGAACACGACTTTAGGTTCCGAATTCCATCCACAATGTCATCCAGAGAAAGAGAAAGAGCTCCAAAGTTGATGGGAGAGTCCTCTATTGAAGAGGACTCAGGAACACTAACCGGCTGAGTATCAAAATTGGAGTGAAAAAAATCCGCGAAGAGATTAGCCGACTCCGTAGGTGAAGAGGTATGATGCCCATTATAAAAAACCGACGAGGGAATACTCGAGGTTGCTTTCTTGGATTTAACATAATTCCAGAAATTCAAAAAGAAACAAGTGAGGAATTTCTAAAATTACAGTCAACAGTTACAAACTGTTTGTCGGTTCTAGCAACCCAAAATGTCCCAACTGAAAACTGGGACCCCATTCTGGTCAATATATGTGCTGCCACATTACCACAAAAATCTTTAATTTTATGGGAGCAATCGCTCTCATCCCGTAAAAAATGCCCAACGTGGCAACAAATGAAAGATTTCCTCACTACCCAGTTCGAAATCACAGAACGGGTAGATAATAAATTATCAAAGCAAAAAAATATACACGAAGTCCATAATAGAAGCTTCTTTAAACCCCAAGCCACTCAAAATAATTCAAATAATAAGAGCTTCAATAAGTCGCAATCGTTCACCTCTGAACAACTCAGACTTATGTCATGCGAACTGTGCAGCGGAGGTCATCAATTACGATCTTGCGAGAGATTTAAAAATTTATCAATAAACGAAAGAAATAACATAGTCAGAACTAAGAAACTTTGCAACAACTGTCTGTCACCTAGCCACACGGTACAGGCATGTCCAAGTAAATACAATTGCTCATATTGCCGTAGGAGACATCATTCGATGCTCCATAATAATCACTATAATACTCCCCAAAATAATCCAAATGCTAAAAGAACCACAGGACTAGCTGCAACAGCTAGATCGGAGAATCCCGAAAAAGATAATCCCGAAAGTTGTCAAGAACAACCATGCTGCTCAAACGCAGCCAGAATACAAATGCTACATTCAGAAAATGAAAGCAAAACACTATTACCGACAGCAATAGTCTCCATCGAACACCGAGGAGAACTATTTAAGCTAAGGGCCTTAATAGATCAAGGATCACAGCGATCATTTAGAGCATCTAAGGTCCAAAAAAGTTTAAATCTGCCAACCAAACAAGCCAATTTCGAAATTTCAGGAATGGGCGGAAGAGTTGTTCAAAACTCAAATAAAATCTGCTCCATTACCCTGGTTTCAACAAGCACGGATCAAAGAATAGAAGCACAAGCTATCGTTCTGCCGCGACTTACCAACATGCTTCCAAGCTATAACATAAATAGCAAACACTGGCAAAAGTTTTCACATCTGAAACTAGCCGATCCCAACTGCCATACACCCGATCAAATCGACAAATTATTGGGAAGCGATCTAATCCCCCAAATAATACTTCAAGGTGTTGAGAAAATCTCCAACAACCTACTAGCCCAAAATACCATCTTTGGATGGATTTTGAGCGGGCAAGTCAAAGAGAAAATCTCCAGCTTCACAACGCAAGTGGAAGATATTTCAAATGACTATCTTAACCCACAATTGAAAAAATTCTGGGAGGTAGAAGAATTACCCCCAATCCCCGTTACTACACCTGACGACAAGTACAAGATCAGACAACGGGCGGTATGTCGTTCGACTACCATTCAAACAACAATTTCCCAACGCACTCGCCTTAGGTCACTCCCGAACCTCAGCGCTACAGCAGTTTTTTAAGTATGGAACGAAACTTACTTAAAAAAGGCGAGCTTAAAACCTGATATGACAACGTCCTTGAGGAATACATAAAATTGGATCATATGGAACCAGTAAATTCCTATGAGAAAATAACAAAAGGCAAACACTCATCCTTTTATCTACCACTCCACGCGGTTATCAAACCGGAAAAACTTACAACAAAAGTACGAGTTGTATTCAATGCATCTAAATGCACGAGCTCAGGTAACTCTTAACGTATAACGTGTTATACACGGGTCCAACATTACAACCCGATTTAATGCTACTTATCCTACAGTGGCGTATGTATAAATACGTATTCAATGGTGACGTCGAAAAAATGTACAGGCAAATCCTAGTACATGAAGACGACCAAGACTATCAGCGCATTATATTCCGCAACTCACCTAGTAGTCAAATCCGCGACTACAAACTAAAAACGGTGACATTTGGCGTAAACTGCGCTCCGTTTCTAGCCATTCGAACATTACACGAACTGGCAAAAGACACTAAAGCAAAACTACCACTAGCCGCCCCGGTGCTAAGCTCTCAAACATACGTAGACGATGTACTGTCTGGAAGCCACAGCCTTCCTCTAGCGTGCGAGTCACTAGCTCAAGTTATCGAAGCCCTCGACTCAGCAGGGTTCCCATTAAAAAAGATAACTTCCAACCACCCAGGAATACTGGCAAATATAAAGAAAGAAAACGTGCTAGATACCAATTTTCTAAAGTTTGAAAAGGAGAGCACCACCAAAACTCTGGGCATACAATGGAACGCAATAGCAGACCAATTTTCATACACTCTTGAGTCGATATCTGCAAAATCCGCAAAAACGAAAAGACAAATCTTGTCATCTGTGGCAAAACTTTTCGACCCCGCAGGATGGCTTGCACCAATCATGATACAAGCAAAAATCCTAATTCAAGAATTATGGCTAGATGGAACTGATTGGGACGAAGTGGTTAAACCACTCCGCTGAATAAAATGGTCCCAATTTGCAAACAACTTGCACACTATATCCGAGATACAGATACCTCGGTGGGTGAATTTCTCACCCGACCATCAAGTCGAAATCCACGGCTTCTGTGATGCTTCTGAAAAAGCATACTGCGCAGCTATTTATGTGCGAACCCAGCATAATGGCAAGATTACAAGTCACCTATTAGTGGCAAAAGGCAAGGTCGCGCCTCTCAAGACCGTAAGCCTCCCACGGCTCGAGCTATGGTGCACCGCATAACTGCTCGCAAAACTTGCCTCGACCGTACAAACACACTTGAACCTGAGCAATCGGAAGTTGTACCTATGGTCCGATTCAGAAATCGTGCTAGCTTGGCTAGAAAAACCACCACATACGTGGAAAACATACGTGTCAAACCGCACAGCTCAAATCATTGACCTAGTTGGGCCAACAACTTGGCGACACGTTGCCAGTGCTGATAACCCTGCGGATCTTGGCACAAGAGGCTGCAAACCCCTGTACCTTACAACCACCAAACTATGGTGGAATGGCCCCAACTGGCTGGTGGAATCACCAGACGCATGGCCAAAGTCGCCTGCAAACAATATCATAGAACCAGAAAGTCGAAGAATCGAAGGCTTTCATACAAGACTGGAGGACACAGACATCCTCGAGCGATTTTCGTCGTTCCCCCGAGCCCTAAGAGTAATAGCCTGAAGAGTAATAGCGTATATCGTCAAGAGAAGCGTAACGTCGTCCTTTCATGGGCCTCTTCAGTTTAGGGAACAAGGAAAAGTCACAGGGGGCCAGATCTGGGGAATACGGTGGCTGCGGCATCATTAGTGTGTTGTTTTTGGCCAAAAAGTCGCGCACAAGCAACGATGCGTGAGCAGGGGCGTTATCGTGGTGCAAAAGCCAATTTTTGTTCTTCCACAAATCCGGGCGTTTCTGGCGGATTGCTTCGCGCAAATTGCGCATAACTTGCAGGTAATATTCCTTATTGACCGTTCTTGCCCACGCCCCTGCAATCGGAGAAAACTGTCAGCAAAACTTTCACATTCGACCGAACTTGGCGCGCTTTTTTCGGTCTTGGTTCGTGCGGCAGCTTCCATTGAGATGATTGAGCTTTGGTTTCCACGTCATAACCATAAACCCACGATTCGTCGCCAGTTATGACCCTCTGGAGCAAATTTGGGTCGTCGCGGACAGAGTTTAACATCTCATTAGCAATGTTCATGCGATGCTGTTTTTGGTCACAATTGAGCAATTTTGGTAAAAAAATAGGTAAAAATCGAAGACGACCCAAAACACGTGCAAGCAAAGCAGCTGTCAACAATTAACTGATCATTCAAAATGGCCGAGCTTGTCGGCATAAGTGAGAGACATGAGTACCAACATAACGCCACAAAAAAATCGAAATTCGAATATACGTAACCAGCGAAAATTCAAAATTCGCGATACTTTTTGAACACACCTCGTACTTGAAATGTTACATAAATTTTACATATTTAAATCTTCAGCTTCAAGATAAGACCCGAAAAATCATAAGATAGCATTTAGATGAGATGTAAATTTTCTGATTCAACATTGGCTAGATTAGCCACAACACTGGCGGGTGCAACCCTACCGCCAACATTCACCACATCATACACCCACACTTACACAGTCACGCACGTATAAATTGTCAACACCAAACACACACACACTTTGTAAACAAAACACAATTCGTAAAAATCCTGAGCAATACGGTCACGTAGCACCTGAGCCTACCGAAATATATACCATTTTTTAAACCTTTAATCTGTTTATATTATTTATTTATCCGGGCAAGTTCCGAGCCGAGGTGAGTGCGAGTGAAAGTGAAGTGAAGTGCCCCTAGAAATATATATGGTCCTACTTCGCCTGAAAGACAGGCACCTATGGAAGTAGCGAAAAATCAAAAAACAAAATATTGGAAAACAACAACATAAAGAGGTACATTTACCCAAATTAAAATAACTTTCAAAGTGTAAATAAGTGGAAAATACATAATATATAACATAATATAGACACAAGCATACAAAACTACTAAATAAATAAATATACAGTCCACTAAATATAACCAAATGCGGGCGCGAACAATTAAATAACAAATTAAAACAACACAACTGCACAACAAAAAAAAAAAAAAGTTCAACTAAAAGGATAAGTACCCCTAACCCCTTAGAAGCGGTACCAGAGTAAGTTGTATCTTACCAAATTATTTAAAATTTAAATTTGCCAGCATATTTAGTATATGCAAAAAATATTGGCCACCCAAAAACCCTAATTGTTGTACATACATAAGTACACATTTACAAAAAAAAAAAAACAAAAAATAAACAAAAATTCCATCAAAAACGGAATATTTTATAAACTGTAGTCGGTAAAAAAGCCACAAAAAGTTATACATATATACCGTCTTCCCGGTTGTATCAAAGTTCCGATCACCACTTATATATATACATATTTACATATATTTATTTAAATCATTTTCCATTTTAAGTCCGGCACAAAAAGTATATACAAAAATACTTATCTAAATTTCAAACCGCGGCTTTTCTGCTTATTTTTCAAGCACAAAAAAAACTAACAACAAAATATATTCAAGTTTTCACTTGCAAATTTACCCGGCAATACCCCCTCTGCTTGCATTCCCCTACACATATAAGTCAAGTAAAGGCAGGATTGTAACAATAAATAAGCAAAAAATAACAAGCAAAAGAAAGTAAAACATTAAAATAACTACAAAGCTATTTTCTGCTATCCCATCATAATTATCTGTATTCTTATTATATTCACGGGAAAAATATAGACAAACACACAAACGTGTGTTAAGCGAAAAAGCACGCAAAACATTGTGCACAAACAACAAAGTTCCTTGCACTCAATTGCATTGAACTTAAAATTGCATTGGCATAAGAAAAGCAGAACACAATTTCTCATATTGGTTACCTGCATTGCTTTTGTCCACCGCTGCTATACATTTATACAAACACACAAACTTGTGTTTAGCACCGTCACAAAAAAAACTTACATACAAACGTTCATATATATACGAAAAATTTAATAACTAACCTTAGTCAAGAGGGTAACCCAACAAACTTTTGGTGCACGAAAGCATACAATAAATTACAAATATATAAATATATATTTTTATCTTTAACTTAATAAGTATAATCTAACTCGACTTGGAAATTACAGTCGTGATTAAAATTAAAGCAGTGTTACGCATAAAAGCACGATTCACTAAAAACCATATACTAATAATAAATTCAATATACATTGATATTTTTATTTTAAGACATCAGATCGTTAAAGACTGACAAACTACAGTAGCGCGCAAAAAATAAGCACCGGTAAATTTAAAAGCTCGGTAAATTAAAAACCAAATATATATCGACATATATAAATATACCGATAATTTTATTTATAAAAGAGGTTCACTTTCCGACTTATAATGTCAACGGACCCTAAAGCAACTCATCAATTATTAGATGTACCCAAAATGGGTGAAGAAGAAAAGCCTCGAGGCAGCCCTGCTGAAAGCACCCGTTCAAAACAGGGTGCAAAGCAAAAAAGGGGCAAAGATTTCTCAGCTGCAAAATTCATTGCAGATAGTGACAGTATTATAAGATACTGCACAAGATTTTCCTCAATCCCTATAGAGGAAAATACAGAATCGGTTCTGGAAGTGAAAGAAAAATCACTTGATAGATTTTGGACACGGCTCCAATCGGCATATGACGCAATCATCGAAACAGATGATTCAGAATTGCCCGAAAATTTTAAAAACTCGGCATATGCAAAATATGAAAACTACTTAGACCAATAGGAAGAAACTAAAGCGTTGATCGCGGATCAATTAAAACTTCTAAAGCCTGTAACTGCACCTACTCCACCCCAGCGAGTAGAGCTGCCCCAAGCAAAAATAAACGAAGCAAGTTCCGGCATATATCTCAAAGTGCCAGCCTGTGATACTGAAGTATTTCATGGGGGTTATGAACAATGGCCGTCCTACCGGGATATGTTCTCAGCCGTGTACATAAACCACCCAAAGCTATCACAAGCGCAAAAACTATATCACTTGCGAAATAAAACAAGAGGTCAAGCAGCGGCAATAGTCAAACAGTTCGCACTTAACGATGACAATTTTAATCTGGCTTGGGAAGCGTTAAAAGCTAGGTATGAAAATGAAAGAGTCTTGGTCGATAAACAAATAACGACCTTAATGAATTTACCAAAAATTCAAAAAGAAACAAGTGAGGAATTTCTAAAATTACAGTCAACAGTTACAAACTGTTTGTCGGTTCTAGCAACCCAAAATGTTCCCACTGAAAACTGGGACCCCATTCTGGTCAATATATGCGCTGCCACATTACCAGAAAAATCTTTAATTTTATGGGAGCAATCGTTCTCATCCCGTAAAAAATGCCCAACGTGGCAACAAATGAAAGATTTCCTCACTACCCAGTTCGAAATCGCAGAACGGGTAGATAATAAAGTATCAAAGCCGAAAAATATACACGAAGACCATAATAGAAGCTTCTTTAAACCCCAAGCCACTAAAAATAACTCAAATAATAAGAGCTTCAATAAGTCGCAATCGTTCACCTCTGAACAACTCAGACATATGTCATGCGAACTGTGCAGCGGAGGTCATCAATTACGATCTTGCGAGAGATTTAAAAATTTATCAATAAACGAAAGAAATAACATAGTCAGAACTAAGAAAGTTTGCAACAACTGTCTGTCACCTAGCCACACGGTACAGGCATGTCCAAGTAAATACAATTGCTCATATTGCCGTAGGAGACATCATTCGATGATCCATAATAATCACTATAATACTCCCCAAAATAATCCAAATGCCAGAAGAACCACAGGACTAGCTGCAACAGCTAGATCGGATAATCCCGAAAAAGACAATCCCGAAAGTTGTCAAGAACAACCATGCTGCTCAAACGCAGCCAGAATACAAACGCTACATTCAGAAAATGAAAGCAAACCACTATTACCGACAGCAATAGTCTCCATCGAACACCGAGGAGAACTATTTAAGCTAAGGACCTTAATAGATCAAGGATCACAGCGATCATTTATAGCATCTAAGGTCCCAAAAAGTTTAAATCTGCCAACCAAACAAGCCAATTTCGAAATTTCAGGAATGGGCGGAAGAGTTGTTCAAAACTCAAATAAAATCTGCTCCATTACCCTGGTTTCAACAAGCGCGGATCAAAGAATAGAAGCACAAGCTATCGTTCTGCCGCGACTTACCAACATGCTTCCAAGCTATAACATAAATAGCAAACACTGGCAAAAGTTTTTACATCTGAAACTAGCCGATCCCAACTGCCATACACCCGATCAAATCGACATATTATTGGGAAGCGATCTAATCCCCCAAATAGTACTTCAAGGTGTTGAGAAAATCTCCAACAACCTACTAGCCCAAAATACCATCTTTGGATGGATTTTAAGCGGGCAAGTCAAAGAGAAAATCTCCAGCTTCACAACGCAAGTGGAAGATATTTCATATGACTATCTTAACTCACAATTGAGAAAATTCTGGGAGGTAGAAGAATTACCCCCAATCCCCGTTACTACACATGACGACAAGTATTGTGAAGACTTCTATCAAGCCACAACTACAAGATCAGACAACGGGCGGTACGTCGTTCGACTACCATTCAAACAACAATTTCCCAACGCACTCGCCTTAGGTCACTCCCGAACCTCAGCGCTACAGCAGTTTTTTAAGTATGGAACGAAACTTACTTAAAAAAGGCGAACTTAAAACCTCATACGACAACGTCCTTGAGGAATACATAAAATTGGATCATATGGAACCAGTAAATTCCTATAAGAAAATAACAAAAGGCAAACACTCATCCTTTTATCTACCATACCACGCGGTTATCAAACCGGAAAAACTTACAACAAAAGTACGAGTGGTATTCAATGCATCTAAATGCACGAGCTCAGGTAACTCTTTAAATGACGTGTTATACACGGGTCCAACATTACAACCCGATTTAATGCTACTTATCCTACAGTGGCGTATGTATAAATACGTATTCAATGGTGACGTCGAAAAAATGTACAGGCAAATCCTAGTACATGAAGACGACCAAGACTATCAGCGCATTATATTCCGCAACTCACCTAGTAGTCAAATCCGCGACTACAAACTAAAAACGGTGACATTTGGCGTGAACTGCGCTCCGTTTCTAGCCATTCGAACATTACACGAACTGGCAAAAGACACTAAAGCAAAACTGCCACTAGCCGCCCCGGTGCTAAGCTCTCAAACATACGTAGACGATGTACTGTCTGGAAGCCACAGCCTTTCTCTAGCGTGCGAGTCACTAGCTCAAGTTATCGAAGCCCTCGACTCAGCAGGGTTCCCATTAAAAAAGATAACTTCTAACCACCCAGGAATACTGGCAAATACGAGGTGTGTTCAAAAAGTATCACGAATTTTGTGTTTTTTCAAAAATTATTTATTTATTTATGAATATCTATTTTGTCCCCTTCAACGTAATGAAGATATTATACACTTGTGCCAACGGTTTTTCCAATCTTCGAAGCACTTCAAAAAATCTTTTTTTTTTATCTTGTTCAGCTCCTCCTTCGATGCCGTCTTTATTTCGTCAAGAGAAGCGTAACGTCGTCCTTTCATGGGCCTCTTCAGTTTAGGGAACAAGAAAAAGTCACAGGGGGCCAGATCTGGGGTATACGGTGGCTGCGGCATCATTAGTGTGTTATTTTTGGCCAAAAAGTCGCGCACAAGCAACGATGCGTGAGCAGGGGCGTTATCGTGGTGCAAAAGGTAATTTTTGTTCTTCTTTGCACATCTTCTCGGCCTTCTGAGAACATTTTGTACCACCGATAAATGTTGCTTCGGTCCAAGGTAGCTTCTCCGTATGCCACAGTCAACATTCGGAATGCATCCGCGCACTTAATTTCGTTTTTCTCACAAAATTTAATACAGGTTCTTTGATCCATTTTTTTGAATAGGTAAAAATCGAAGACGATCCAAAACACGTGCAAGCAAAGCAGCTGTCAACAATTAACTGAACATTCAAAATGGTCGAGCTTGTCGGCATAAGTGAGAGACATGAGTACCAACATAACGCCACAAAAAATTCGAAATTCGAATATACGTAACCAGCGAAAATTCAAAATTCGCGATACGTTTTGAACACACCTCGTATAAATAAAGAAAACTTGCTAGAATAAAGTTTGAAAAGGAGAGCACCACCAAAACTCTGGGCATACAATGGAACGCAATATCAGACCAATTTTCATACACTCTTGAGTCGATATCTGCAAAATCCGCAAAAACGAAAAGACAAATCTTGTCATCTGTGGCAAAACTTTTCGACCCCGCAGGATGGCTGGCACCAATCATGATACAAGCAAAAATCCTAATTCAAGAATTATGGCTAGATGGAACTGATTGGGACGAAGTGGTTAAACCACTCCGCTTAATAAAATGGTCCCAATTTGCAAACAACTTGCACACTATATCCGAGATACAGATACCTCGGTGGGTGAATTTCTCACCCGACCATCAAGTCGAAATCCACGGCTTCTGTGATACTTCTGAAAAAGCATACTGCGCAGCTATTTATGTGCGAACCCAGCATAATGGCAAGATTACAAGTCACCTATTAGTGGCAAAAGGCAAGGTCGCACCTCTCACGACCGTAAGCCTCCCACGGCTCGAGCTTTGCGGTGCACTCCTGCTCGCAAAACTAGCCTCGACCGTACAAACACACTTGAACCTGAGCAATCGGAAATTGTACCCATGGTCCGATTCAAAAATCGTGCTAGCTTGGCTAGAAAAACCACCACATACGTGGAAAACATACGTGTCAAACCGCACAGCTCAAATCATTGACCTAGTTGGGCCAGCAACTTGGCGACACGTTGCCAGTGCTGATAACCCTGCGGATCTTGGCACAAGAGGCTGCTAACCCCTGCACCTTACAACCACCACACCATGGTGGAATGGCCCCAACTGGCTGGTAGAATCACCAGGCGCATGGCCAAAGTCGCCTGCAAGCAATATCATAGCCCCAGAAAGTCGAAGAATCGAAGGCTTTCATACAACACTGGAGGACACAGACATCCTCGAGCGATTTTCGTCGTCGCCCCGAGCCTTAAGAGTAATAGCGTATATGTTTCAATTTGTAAATCGCTTAAAGAATAAGGTGAAAGAAATACCCAATACGGCAAGCTATGCACTGACGCATCAGGACTTGCAACGGGCGAAAATAGCCCTAATCGAGTCCACGCAGACTCGCTATTATAGTAGTGAACGAACACTTTTAATGGCATCAAAGCACCATTGACAAAAAGAGCACACTCTTAGTACTAAACCCCTTTGTTGACTCTAATGGACTGCTTCGTGCCAATGGAAGGCTAGCGAGCTCCACTCTGAGCTACAATGAGCGGCACCCTATAATAATACCGGAAAAATCCGCATTTGCCACAATCTTTATTAGTTATCTCCACGTCTTAATGCTACACGCCGAGCACAGGCTAATGCAACAAATGATCCGACAAGAGTTTTATATTCCTCGACTTAAGCCTCTGATAAAAAAATCCATCTTTATGTGTAAAGTCTGTACGCTACACAAACAAAAGATGCGTACGCAGATCATGGCAGCTCTACCACCCGAACGCTGCAATTTTTCTATGCCTTTCACCATTACTGGTGTAGATTTTGCCGGACCTTTCCAGCTAAAGGCCTCGATGTTAAGGTCTTCTACCACAATGAAGGGTTACGTGGCTGTTTTTGTATGCTTTACGACAAAAGCCGTACACATGGAATTATGTTCAGATCTGACAACAGCAGCTTTTCTCGCGGCATTTGCACGCTTTGTCGGACGGCGAGGTTTTCCCTCTAAAATCATGAGCGACAATGGCAAACCCTTCATCGGGGCCCAACGGGCTACCGAAAAGGAGTTCATACAGTTCGCCAAAGAAGTCTCGCCGCATATCATTGAAAAATACGCACCTCAAGGCATTAATTGGCCAATTTATCCCCCCAAGCGCCCCACACATGGGTGGCCTATGGGCACTTCACTTCACTTTCACTCGCACTCACCTCGGCTCGGAACTTGCCCGGATAAATAAATAATATAAACAGATTAAAGGTTTAAAAAATGGTATATATTTCGCTAGGCTCAAGTGCTACGTGACCGTATTGCTCAGGATTTTTACGAATTGTGTTTTGTTTACAAAGTGTGTGTGTGTTCGGTGTTGACACTTTATACGTAAGTGTGGGTGTGTGATGTGGTGAATGTTGGCGGTAGGGTTGCACCCGCCAGTGTTGGGGCTAATCTAGCCATCCCGGCCCCCCTAGGCGAGTCATCAGCCTAGCAAACGTTGCAGCTGCTGCAGGGTCTCCACCACGTTGCTAAGCCCGGTTGGGCGACGTCGGCCTAGACTTGCCGGCTGTTGCTGGTATGGTGACGCTGCTGGAGGGCGATAACGGGTCCCAGACTGGTTCCAGGTGTGTGGACGTTGTTGCTGTAGCCAGGTCGCTCGATGAGCGTGTGTGACGCGAGGAGGTTTCGATCTGGGTCGCATGTTGTTGCGTGAAGGCGGGGCCAATATGGCGCTACGCCTGGAGGTCCGGTGCAGAAGAGTGTGGTGTGGCCTGTCGCACATGTGACACATGACGGACGAGGTGCACTCTGCAGTGGCATGCCATAGTGCCAAACAATTAAGGCAGTACCCGTGGGCCTGCGCTACTTGCTGACGTTGCTGCGGCTGCATGCCTGTAAAAATAGCGCATAGGCGTAGTGCATGCGGGCTACAGCAGAGAGGGCAACGCACGCCATGCGCCACTACGGGGTCCCTTGGTGGTGTTTTCGACCATTCCTCGGCCCTGGTGGCCTGTGGTCGTTGAGGCGGTACGGTGGGTGCCGTTGTTGCCCTGGGAGTAGCAGTGCGCGGTGCTGCAGTAGGTATTGCTCGTGCTCGTGGCACGGTAACCGCCGAACGAATGGCTGGTGTTGGGGCGACTTCCTCAATTTCCATGTTCATGATTCTGTATGGAAAGAAATTATAGACTTTAGTGTCTTATAAAGTATAGGGGTGCTTGATTTAAGCACTTTATTTTATGCGGGTTTTTATTTGCGGTATAATTTCCCGTTTAGTTCGAGGAGAGGAGAGTTCTTCGAGCTACCTCTTTAGGAGTGAGGTATTTATTTCGAATAGCAACATCGCTTCAGTGGATGAATTGCTTCATATTTGATTTTATATTGATTTTAAGTATTTGCGCGATCGGTATTAGCGGTATTAGACTCGGTTGGTAGAAAACAAAGTTTTACGAGCGGTCGAGTTAGTTTGCCGTTTTGCGTACGTGGGTCAACTACTCGGATTTGACCGTCGGAACCATAATGTACCTTTTCGATGCGGGCTAGCCGCCATTCGGTAGGAGGGAGACATTCGTCGTGAATTAAGACGCATGCTCCTATTTTTGGTGCTTCTTGAGTGTTTTTCCACCGATATCGTTTGTGAAGGTCTTTTAGATATTCTTCCTTCCATCGGCGACTAAATTCATGATGGAGAATTTTGATTCGTTCCCATCGATTTATGAGGGAGAGTGAGTCCACGTTTGGTTCTGGTATAGCCAGAAGTGGAGCTCCTCTAAGAAGGGGTGAGGGCTGTAAAGTCGGAGGGATCTTGCGAGAGTGCTGATAGCGGCCGTGAGTTCAAAACGGCTTCAACTCGAATGAGTAGCGTAGTGAATTCTTCAAATGTAAATTTATTGTTGCCAGCGGTTTTCTTGAAAGATTTAAAGCTTTTCACAGCTGATTCCCATAGGCCACCCATGTGTGGGGCGCTTGGGGGGATAAATTGCCAATTAATGCCTTGAGGTGCGTATTTTTCAATGATATGCGGCGAGAATTCTTTGGCGAACTGTATGAACTCCCTTTCGGTAGCCCGTTGGGCCCCGATGAAGGTTTTGCCATTGTCGCTCATGATTTTAGAGGGAAAACCTCGCCGTCCGACAAAGCGTGCAAATGCCGCGAGAAAAGCTGCTGTTGTCAGATCTGAACATAATTCCATGTGTACGGATTCTGTCGTAAAGCATACAAAAACAGCCACGTAACCCTTCATTGTGGTAGAAGACCTTAACATCGAGGCCTTTAGCTGGAAAGGTCCGGCAAAATCTACACCAGTGATGGTGAAAGGCATAGAAAAATTGCAGCGTTCGGGTGGTAGAGCTGCCATGATCTGCGTGCGCATCTTTTGTTTGTGTAGCGTACAGACTTTACACATAAAGATGGATTTTTTTATCAGAGGCTTAAGTCGAGGAATATAAAACTCTTGTCGGATCATTTGTTGCATTAGCCTGTGCTCGGCGTGTAGCATTAAGACGTGGAGATAACTAATAAAGATTGTGGCAAATGCGGATTTTTCCGGTATTATTATAGGGTGCCGCTCAATGTAGCTCAGAGTGGAACTCGCTAGCCTTCCATTGGCACGAAGCAGTCCCTTAGAGTCAACAAAGGGGTTTAGTACTAAGAGTGTGCTCTTTTTGTCAATGGGCTTTGATGCCATTAAAAGTGTTCGTTCACTACTATAATAGCGAGTCTGCGTGGACTCGATTAGGGCTATTTTCGCCCGTTGCAAGTCCTGATGCGTCAGTGCATAGCTTGCCGTATTGGGTATTTCTTTCACCTTATTCTTTAAGCGATTTACAAATTGAAACATATACGCTATTACTCTTAAGGCTCGGGGGGACGACGAAAATCGCTCGAGGATGTCTGTGTCCTCCAGTGTTATATGAAAGCCTTCGATTCTTCGACTTTCTGGGGCTATGATATTGCTTGCAGGCGACTTTGGCCATGCGTCTGGTGATTCTACCAGCCAGTTGGGGCCATTCCACCATAGTGCGGTGGTTGTAAGGTGCAGGGGTTTGCAGCCTCTTGTGCCAAGATCCGCAGGGTTATCAGCACTGGCAACGTGTCGCCAAGTTGCTGGCCCAACTAGGTCAATGATTTGAGCTGTGCGGTTTGACACGTATGTTTTCCACGTATGTGGTGGTTTTTCTAGCCAAGCTAGCACGATTTCTGAATCGGACCATAGGTACAATTTCCGATTGCTCAGGTTCAAGTGTGTTTGTACGGTCGAGGCTAGTTTTGCGAGCAGGAGTGCACCGCATAGCTCGAGCCGTGGGAGGCTTACGGTCTTGAGAGGTGCGACCTTGCCTTTTGCCACTAATAGGTGACTTGTAATCTTGCCATTATGCTGGGTTCGCACATAAATAGCTGCGCAGTATGCTTTTTCAGAAGCATCACAGAAGCCGTGGATTTCGACTTGATGGTCGTGTGAGAAATTCACCCACCGAGGTATCTGTATCTCGGATATAGTGTGCAAGTTGTTTGCAAATTGGGACCATTTTATTAAGCGGAGTGGTTTAACCACTTCGTCCCAATCAGTTCCATCTAGCCATAATTCTTGAATTAGGATTTTTGCTTGTATCATGATTGGTGCAAGCCATCCTGCGGGGTCGAAAAGTTTTGCCACAGATGACAAGATTTGTCTTTTCGTTTTTGCGGATTTTGCAGATATCGACTCAAGAGTGTATGAAAATTGGTCTGCTATTGCGTTCCATTGTATGCTCAGAGTTTTGGTGGTGCTCTCCTTTTCAAACTTTAGAAAATTGGTATCTAGCAAGTTTTCTTTATTTATAAATGCCCAGTATTCCTGGGTGGTTAGAAGTTATCTTTTTTAATGGGAACCCTGCTGAGTCGAGGGCTTCGATAACTTGAGCTAGTGACTCGCACGCTAGAGGAAGGCTGTGGCTTCCAGACAGTACATCGTCTACGTATGTTTGAGAGCTTAGCACCGGGGCGGCTAGTGGTAGTTTTGCTTTAGTGTCTTTTGCCAGTTCGTGTAATGTTCGAATGGCTAGAAACGGAGCGCAGTTCACGCCAAATGTCACCGTTTTTAGTTTGTAGTCGCGGATTTGACTACTAGGTGAGTTGCGGAATATAATGCGCTGATAGTCTTGGTCGTCTTAATGTACTACGATTTGCCTGTACATTTTTTCGACGTCACCATTGAATACGTATTTATACATACGCCACTGTAGGATAAGTAGCATTAAATCGGGTTGTAATGTTGGACCCGTGTATAACACGTCATTTAAAGAGTTACCTGAGCTCGTGCATTTAGATGCATTGAATACCACTCGTACTTTTGTTGTAAGTTTTTCTGGTTTGATAACCGCGTGGTGTGGTAGATAAAAGGATGAGTGTTTGCCTTTTGTTATTTTCTCATAGGAATTTACTGGTTCCATATGATCCAATTTTATGTATTCCTCAAGGACGTTGTCGTATGAGGTTTTAAGTTCGCCTTTTTTAAGTAAGTTTCGTTCCATACTTAAAAACTCCTGTAGCGCTGAGGTTCGGGAGTGACCTAAGGCGAGTGCGTTGGGAAATTGTTGTTTGAATGGTAGTCGAACGACGTACCGCCCGTTGTCTGATCTTGTAGTTGTGGCTTGATAGAAGTCTTCACAATACTTGTCGTCAGGTGTAGTAACGGGGATTGGGGGTAATTCTTCTACCTCCCAGAATTTTCTCAATTGTGAGTTAAGATAGTCATTTGAAATATCTTCCACTTGCGTTGTGAAGCTGGAGATTTTCTTTTTGACCTGCCCGCTTAAAATCCATCCAAAGATGGTATTTTGGGCTAGTAGGTTGTTGGAGATTTTCTCAACACCTTGAAGTATTATTTGGGGGATTAGATCGCTTCCCAATAATATGTCGATTTGATCGGGTGTATGGCAGTTGGGATCGGCTAGTTTCAGATGTGAAAACTTTTGCCAGTGTTTGCTATTTATGTTATAGCTTGGAAGCATGTTGGTAAGTCGCGGCAGAACGATAGCTTGTGCTTCTATTCTTTGATCCGTGCTTGTTGAAACCAGGGTAATGGAGCAGATTTTATTTGAGTTTTGAACAACTCTTCCGCCCATTCCTGAAATTTCGAAATTGGCTTGTTTGGTTGGCAGATTTAAACTTTTTTGGACCTTAGATGCTATAAATGATCGCTGTGATCCTTGATCTATTAAGGCCCTTAGCTTAAATAGTTCTCCTCGGTGTTCGATGGAGACTATTGCTGTCGGTAATAGTGTTTTGCTTTCATTTTCTTAATGTAGTGTTTGTATTCTGGCTGCGTTTGAGCAGCATGGTTGTTCTTGACAACTTTCGGGATTGTCTTTTTTGGGATTATCCGATCTAGCTGTTGCAGCTAGTCCTGTGGCTCTTCTGGCATTTGGATTATTTTGGGGAGTATTATAGTGATTATTATGGAGCATCGAATGATGTCTCCTACGGCAATATGAGCAATTGTATTTACTTGGACATGCCTGTACCGTGTGGCTAGGTGACAGACAGTTGTTGCAAAGTTTCTTAGTTCTGACTATGTTATTTCTTTCGTTTATTGATAAATTTTTAAATCTCTCGCAAGATCGTAATTGATGACCTCCGCTGCACAGTTCGCATGACATATGTCTGAGTTGTTCAGAGGTGAACGATTGAGACTTATTGAAGCTCTTATTATTTGAGTTATTTTTAGTGGCTTGGGGTTTAAAGAAGCTTCTATTATGGTCTTCGTGTATATTTTTCGGCTTTGATAATTTATTGTCTACCCGTTCTGCGATTTCGAACTGGGTAGTGAGGAAATCTTTCATTTGTTGCCACGTTGGGCATTTTTTACGGGATGAGAGCGATTGCTCCCATAAAATTAAAGATTTTTCTGATAATGTGGCAGCGCATATATTGACCAGAATGGGGTCCCAGTTTTCAGTGGGAACATTTTGGGTTGCTAGAACCGACAAACAGTTTGTAACTGTTGACTGTAATTTTAGAAATTCCTCACTTGTTTCTTTTTGAATTTTTGGTAAATTCATTAAGGTCGTTATTTGTTTATCGACCAAGACTCTTTCATTTTCATACCTAGCTTTTAACGCTTCCCAAGCCAGATTAAAATTGTCATCGTTAAGTGCGAACTGTTTGACTATTGCCGCTGCTTGACCTCTTGTTTTATTTCGCAAGTGATATAGTTTTTGCGCTTGTGATAGCTTTGGGTGGTTTATGTACACGGCTGAGAACATATCCCGGTAGGACGGCCATTGTTCATAACCCCCATGAAATACTTCAGTATCACAGGCTGGCACTTTGAGATATATGCCGGAACTTGCTTCGTTTATTTTTGCTTGGGCAGCTCTACTCGCTGGGGTGGAGTAGGTGCAGTTACAGGCTTTAGAAGTTTTATTTGATCCGCGATCAACGCCTTAGTTTCTTCCTATTGGTCTAAGTAGTTTTCATATTTTGCATATGCCGAGTTTTTAAAATTTTCGGGCAATTCTGAATCATCTGTTTCGATGATTGCGTCATATGCCGATTGGAGCCGTGTCCAAAATCTATCAAGTGATTTTTCTTTCACTTCCAGAACCGATTCTGTATTTTCCTCTATAGGGATTGAGGAAAATCTTGTGCAGTATCTTATAATACTGTCACTATCTGCAATGAATTTTGCAGCTGAGAAATCTTTGCCCCTTTTTTGCTTTGCACCCTGTTTTGAACGGGTGCTTTCAGCAGGGCTGCCTCGAGGCTTTTCTTCTTCACCCATTTTGGGTACATCTAATAATTGATGAGTTGCTTTAGGGTCCGTTGACATTATAAGTCGGAAAGTGAACCTCTTTTATAAATAAAATTATCGGTATATTTATATATGTCGATATATATTTGGTTTTTAATTTACCGAGCTTTTAAATTTACCGGTGCTTATTTTTTGCGCGCTACTGTAGTTTGTCAGTCTTTAACGATCTGATGTCTTAAAATAAAAATATCAATGTATATTGAATTTATTATTAGTATATGGTTTTTAGTGAATCGTGCTTTTATGCGTAACACTGCTTTAATTTTAATCACGACTGTAATTTCCAAGTCGAGTTAGATTATACTTATTAAGTTAAAGATAAAAATATATATTTATATATTTGTAATTTATTGTATGCTTTCGTGCACCAAAAGTTTGTTGGGTTACCCTCTTGACTAAGGTTAGTTATTAAATTTTTCGTATATATATGAACGTTTGTATGTAAGTTTTTTTTGTGAGGGTGCTAAACACAAGTTTGTGTGTTTGTATAAATGTATAGCAGCGGTGGACAAAAGCAATGCAGGTAACCAATATGAGAAATTGTGTTCTGCTTTTCTTATGCCAATGCAATTTTAAGTTCAATGCAATTGAGTGCAAGGAACTTTGTTGTTTGTGTACAATGTTTTGGGTGCTTTTTCGCTTAACACACGTTTGTGTGTTTGTCTATATTTTTCCCGTGAATATAATAAGAATACAGATAATTATGATGGGATAGCAGAAAATAGCTTTGTAGTTATTTTAATGTTTTACTTTCTTTTGCTTGTTATTTTTTGCTTATTTATTGTTACAATCCTGCCTTTACTTGACTTATATGTGTAGGGGAATGCAAGCAGAGGGGGTATTGCCGGGTAAATTTGCAAGTGAAAACTTGAATATATTTTGTTGTTAGTTTTTTTTGTGCTTGAAAAATAAGCAGAAAAGCCGCGGTTTGAAATTTAGATAAGTATTTTTGTATATACTTTTTGTGCTGGACTTAAAATGGAAAATGATTTAAATAAATATATGTAAATATGTATATATATAAGTGGTGATCGGAACTTTGATACAACCGGGAAGACGGTATATATGTATAACTTTTTGTGGCTTTTTTACCGACTACAGTTTATAAAATATTCCGTTTTTGATGGAAATTTTCTTTGTTTTTTGTTTTTGTGGAAAATATTTTTTGCATATACTAAATATGCTGGCAAATTTAAATTTTAAATAATTTGGTAAGATACAACTTACTCTGGTACCGCTTCTAAGGGGTTAGGGGTACTTATCCTTTTAGTTGAACTTTTTTTTTTTTGTTGTGCAGTTGTGTTGTTTTAGTTTGTTATTTAATTGTTCGCGCCCGCATTTTGTTATATTTAGTGGACTGTATATTTATTTATTTAGTAGTTTTGTATGCTTGTTTATTTTCCACTTATTTACACTTTGAAAGTTATTTTAATTTGGGTAAATGTACCTCTTTATGTTGTTGTTTTCCAATATTTTGTTTTTTGATTTTTCGCTACTTCCATAGGTGCCTGTCTTTTAGGCGAAGTAGGACCATATATATTTCTAGGGGCACTTCACTTCACTTTCACTCGCACTCACCTCGGCTCGGAACTTGCCCGGATAAATAAATAATATAAACAGATTAAAGGTTTAAAAAATGGTATATATTTCGCTAGGCTCAGGTGCTACGTGACCGTATTGCTCAGGATTTTTGCGAATTTTGTTTTGTTTACAAAGTGTGTGTGTGTTCGGTGTTGACAATTTATACGTGCGTGACTGTGTAAGTGTGGGTGTATGATGTGGTGAATGTTGGCGGTAGGGTTGCACCCGCCAGTGTTGTGGCTAATCTAGCCAATGTTGAATCAGAAAATTTACATCTCATCTAAATGCTATCTTACGATTTTTCGGGTCTTATCTTGAAGCTGAAGATTTAAATATGTAAAATTTATGTAACATTTCAAGTACGAGTATTATGACTTGTATCTAATTTAATTGCCATATCTTTCCTAAATGCTAGTGCTATAACTAGTGAGTGGAGTTCGGGTCGTCTGGGTTCGACGGGAATGTATGAGGACCCGGAGTGATGTTAAGTGGAATTTACTGACAGTTAGCTTTTCAGTTATTATTAGTTTATTAGAAAGCATTAGTAAGTTAGATTAAGTATAGTTTAACTTGTTAGTATTCGGTTTTTTGTTTTACCGTTTTTTGTTGCGGATTAGTGAGTTAGTTTTTTAGTTCAGTTTGTTAGTATTAGTATTTTCTTCTTTTTTCGAGGAATGTTTCCCTTTTTTTTTATTTATTTATTTTTTTTTTTGTGAACGCCTTTATGCGTCGTGTATATTGCCGCTTTATGCGGGTTTATTTACCAGCCCAATGGTGATCCCTTTTAGCCATAAGCGTTGATGATTGCAAATGGCCTACTCATGGTACGAGCGCTTCAATTAAAGCAAAGACCTTATGGTGGAGTTTAACCACACATATCGTCATCAGAACCAACGGCTATTTGGAATTGAACCAACATCTGACTGGATCGGCTACAAAATGATTTGCACCCAAAGCCCTGGGACCAAAGGATCTAAGCATAAGATTTGCCTTATGACCAATGTTATCTTAGACGTTTTTTACGTCAGTCTTGTGGAATTTTTTCCCACTTTCAGTAAAAATAGTTGCGTTTCTGTTTTCAGCAACAGTTTCTTCCTTGAATAGTGGCTTTTGTTTAGCCTTTATCTGTTTATTTGCAATAAATAATTTGTCTTCCGCACTAAAGGTGCGTGTGGTAGAACGTTTATTGTTCAACCATGCGTTCCTGACCTCCTGCTCCCCTTCCAATAAGGCTTTAACGTCATCATACGTTTTCTCTCTGATGTCCACCAAACCTTAGTAGTTGATCCTAGAAGGGTGAACGGTATTGTTGTACCGGTCTACTGCTATCGAGACGCGTTCCTTCGGAGTTAATCCACCACATTCTACAGAAATGCAGCGGTATATTTCAATCAAGGTTGAGTGCAAGCGCTCAACCTGACCGTTGCTTTCACTTCGTTGTGTGGGGGTTTGGTAGACCTCAATATCTAGTGACCGGTGAATGTGTATTGAAGACTTGTTCTTTATCGCTAACAGCTTAGCGAATTTTGAAAATTTATCTATTGCGCTAAGGTATTTTTGTCCTTCAATTTCAAAAATCGGTGTGGGCTGAAGGAAGGGTTTCGATGGATGCCTATCGTTTTTATTAAGTTTGCAGATGTCGCATTGTTTGGAATATTCCCTTATTTGCCTGGCCATTGCCGGGAAGTAGTATTGCTCGAGAATCTGCACGCTATTCTCACGCGGGTTCCTATGGGCTCGCTTGTGTTCCCTCTCGATTATCTCGTAAATCCTATCAGGTACCGTGACATCTTCTACAACTCTTTGTGTTATCCTGATCCGATACCTTTGAAAGTGATTAACATAAACGTCCTGTAAAGAGGCAAGGAATCTTTCGGGAATTTTTACTCCGTTTTTCACATTAGGATTGAGACATTCCCTCAAAATAGAAACCAATGAAGCATTATCGGATTCGGGAAATGAGACGTAATGTCTATTATAACCTAGATGGGGATGTTCGAGGCATTGAGGGCGATTCCCATCCCTGAAAATTATTTGGTTTCTAAACACGTTGAGCGGGGCCTCTGCATGTGGAATTAGATCCGAATTATCCTAATCAGCAGAATGCATTGTTGCAGAGTCAACTTCGGGCTCTACATTATCACTCATGCAAATGCTGAGAGTGTCCTGTCCTGAGACAGAAGGAGGCTGAGCGATAACAGACTCAGTCAATATGTTACATTCAGTTTTGAGTCTAGAAAGGGCGTCAGCTACTAAATTTGATTTACCTGGTTTGTAGACAATTTCGCAATTATATTCCTCACTGAGAGCTTTCCAGCGATTCAACTTGTCGTTGTAGTTGCGACAACTCAGGGAAAGGGTTAATGGCTGGTGGTCAGTGTATATTTTGATTTTCTTCGCCCCATACAAATATCTTCTTAAATTATCAAGAGCCCACACGATCGCGAGCATCTCCTTTTCGTTGGTAGCGTAATTCTCCTCCGTCTTGGTCTCCGTAGATGGTCTTCCATGTCCTATCCAAACACAATGATGTCGTCGATGTACACATAGCAAATTTTGCCAATATATTGCTTGAAGACATCGTCGATCATTCATTGGAAGATTGCCGGGGCGTTTTTCAACCCAAAGGGAAGCCGCAAAAATTCGTATTTCCCGTTCATCGTCGAGAACGCAGTTTTGGGGATATCAGGTTCTTTCATTAGTAAATAAGCAGAAAATAACAAGCAAAAGAAAGGAAAACATTAAAATAACTACAAAGCTATTTTCTGCTATCCCATCATAATTATCTATATTTTTATTTTATTCACGGGAAAAATATAGACAAACACACAAACGTGTGTTAAGCGAAAAAGCACCCAAAACATTGTACACAAACAACAAAGTTCCTTGCACTCAATTGCATTGAACTTAAAATTGCATTGGCATAAGAAAAGCAGAACACAATTTCTCATATTGGTTACCTGCATTGCTTTTGTCCACCGCTGCTATACATTTATACAAACACGCAAACTTGTGTTTAGCACCCTCACAAAAAAAACTTACATACAAACGTTCATATATATACGAAAAATTTAATAACTAACCTTAGTCAAGAGGGTAACCCAACAAACTTTTGGTGCACGAAAGCATAAAATAAATTACAAATATATAAATATATATTTTTATCTTTAACTTAATAAGTATAATCTAACTCGACTTGGAAATTACAGTCGTGAGTAAAATAAAAGCAGTGATACGCATAAAAGCGCGATTCACTAAAAACCATATACTAATAATAAATACAATATATTGATTTTTATTTTTTAAACATCAAATCGTTAAAGACGGATAAACTACAGTCGCGCGCAAAAAATGAGCACCGGTGAATTTAAAAGCTCAGTAAATTAAAAACCAAATATATATCGACATATATAAATATACCGATAATTTTATTTATAAAAGAGGTTCACTTTCCGACTTATAATGTCAACGGACCCTAAAGCAACTCATCAATTATTAGATGTACCCAAAATGGGTGAAGAAGAAAAGCCTCAAGGCAGCCCTGCTGAAAGCACCCGTTCAAAACAGGGTGGAAAGCAAAAAAGGGGCAAAGATTTCTCAGCTGCAAAATTCATTGCAGATAGTGACAGTATTATAAGTAACTGCACAAGATTTTCCTCAATCCCTATAGAGGAAAATACAGAATCGGTTCTGGAAGTGAAAGAAAAATCACTTGATAGATTTTGGACACGGCTCCAATCGGCATATGACGCAATCATCGAAACAGATGATTCAGAATTGCCCGAGAATTTTAAAAACTCTGCATATGCAAAAAATGAAAACAGCTTAGACCAATATGAAGAAACTAAGGCTTCGATCGCGGATCAATTAAAACTTCTAAAGCCTGTATTTGCACCTACTCCACCCCAGCGAGTAGAGCTGCCCCAAGCAAAAATAAACGAAGCCAGTTCCGGCATATATCTCAAAGTGCCAGCCTGTGATACTGAAGTATTTCATGGGGGTTATGAACAATGGCCGTCCTTCCGGGATATGTTCTCAGCCGTGTACATAAACCACCCAAAGCTATCACAAGCGCAAAAACTATATCACTTGGGAAATAAAACAAGAGGTCAAGCAGCGGCAATAGTCAAACAGTTCGCACTTAACGATGACAATTTTAATCTGGCTTGGGAAGCGTTAAAAGCTACGTATGAAAATGAAAGAGTCTTGGTCGATAAACAAATAACGACCTTAATGAATTTACCAAAAATTCAAAAAGAAACAAGTGAGGAATTTCTAAAATTACAGTCAACAGTTACAAACTGTTTGTCGGTTCTAGCAACCCAAAATGTTCCAACTGAAAACTGGGACCCCATTCTGGTCAATATATGCGCTGCCACATTACCAGAAAAATCTTTAATTTTATGGGAGCAATCGCTCTCATCCCGTAAAAAATGCCCAACGTGGCAACAAATGAAAGATTTCCTCACTACCAAGTTCGAAATCGCAGAACGGGTAGATAATAAAGTATCAAAGCCGAAAAATATACACGAAGACCATAATAGAAGCTTCTTTAAACCCCAAGCCACTAAAAATAACTCAAATAATAAGAGCTTCAATAAGTGTCAATCGTTCACCTCTGAACAACTCAGACTCATGCGAACTGTGCAGCGGAGGTCATCAATTACGATCTTGCGAGAGATTTAAAAATTTATCAATAAACGAAAGAAATAACATAGTCAGAACTAAGAAACTTTGCAACAACTGTCTGTCACCTAGCCACACGGTACAGGCATGTCCAAGTAAATACAATTGCTCATATTGCCGTAGGAGACATCATTCGATGCTCCATAATAATCACTATAATACTCCCCAAAATAATCCAAATGCCAGAAGAACCACAGGACTAGCTGCAACAGCTAGATCGGATAATCCCGAAAAAGACAATCCCGAAAGGGTTCAAGAACAACCATGCTGCTCAAACGCAGCCAGAATACAAACGCTACATTCAGAAAATGAAAGCAAAACACTATTACCGACAGCAATAGTCTCCATCGAACACCGAGGAGAACTATTTAAGCTAAGGGCCTTAATAGATCAAGGATCACAGCGATCATTTATAGCATCTAAGGTCCAAAAAAGTTTAAATCTGCCAACCAAACAAGCCAATTTCGAAATTTCAGGAATGGGCGGAAGAGTTGTTCAAAACTCAAATAAAATCTGCTCCATTACCCTGGTTTCAACAAGCACGGATCAAAGAATAGAAGCACAAGCTATCGTTCTGCCGCGACTTACCAACATGCTTCCAAGCTATAACATAAATAGCAAACACTGGCAAAAGTTTTCACATCTGAAACTAGCCGATCCCAACTGCCATACACCCGATCAAATCGACATATTATTGGGAAGCGATCTAATCCCCCAAATAATACTTCAAGGTGTTGAGAAAATCTCCAACAACCTACTAGCCCAAAATACCATCTTTGGATGGATTTTAAGCGGGCAAGTCAAAGTGAAAATCTCCAGCTTCACAACGCAAGTGGAAGATATTTCAAATGACTATCTTAACTCACAATTGAGAAAATTCTGGGAGGTAGAAGAATTACCCCCAATCCCCGTTACTACACATGACGACAAGTATTGTGAAGACTTCTATCAAGCCACAACTACAAGATCAGACAACGGGCGGTACGTCGTTCGACTACCATTCAAACAACAATTTCCCAACGCACTCGCCTTAGGTCACTCCCGAACCTCAGCGCTACAGCAGTTTTTAAGTATGGAACGAAACTTACTTAAAAAAGGCGAACTTAAAACCTCATACAACAACGTCCTTGAGGAATACATAAAATTGGATCATATGGAACCAGTAAATTCCTATGAGAAACTAACAAAAGGCAAACACTCATCCTTTTATCTACCACTCCACGCGGTTATCAAACCGGAAAAACTTACAACAAAAGTACGAGTGGTATTCAATGCATCTAAATGCACGAGCTCAGGTAACTCTTTAAATGACGTGTTATACACGGGTCCAACATTACAACCCGATTTAATGCTACTTATCCTACAGTGGCGTATGTATAAATACGTATTCAATGGTGACGTCGAAAAAATGTACAGGCAAATCCTAGTACATGAAGACGACCAAGACTATCAGCGCATTATATTCCGCAACTCACCTAGTAGTCAAATCCGCGACTACAAACTAAAAACGGTGACATTTGGCGTAAACTGCGCTCCGTTTCTAGCCATTCGAACATTACACGAACTGGCAAAAGACACTAAAGCAAAACTACCACTAGCCGCCCCGGTGCTAAGCTCTCAAACATACGTAGACGATGTACTGTCTGGAAGCCACAGCCTTCCTCTAGCGTGCGAGTCACTAGCTCAAGTTATCGAAGCCCTCGACTCAGCAGGGTTCCCATTAAAAAAGATAACTTCCAACCACCCAGGAATACTGGCAAATATAAAGAAAGAAAACGTGCTAGATACCAATTTTCTAAAGTTTGAAAAGGAGAGCACCACCAAAACTCTGGGCATACAATGGAACGCAATAGCAGACCAATTTTCATACACTCTTGAGTCGATATCTGCAAAATCCGCAAAAACGAAAAGACAAATCTTGTCATCTGTGGCAAAACTTTTCGACCCCGCAGGATGGCTTGCACCAATCATGATACAAGCAAAAATCCTAATTCAAGAATTATGGCTAGATGGAACTGATTGGGACGAAGTGGTTAAACCACTCCGCTGAATAAAATGGTCCCAATTTGCAAACAACTTGCACACTATATCCGAGATACAGATACCTCGGTGGGTGAATTTCTCACCCGACCATCAAGTCGAAATCCACGGCTTCTGTGATGCTTCTGAAAAAGCATACTGCGCAGCTATTTATGTGCGAACCCAGCATAATGGCCAGATTACAAGTCACCTATTAGTGGCAAAAGGCAAGGTCGCGCCTCTCAAGACCGTAAGCCTCCCACGGCTCGAGCTATGGTGCACCGCATAACTGCTCGCAAAACTTGCCTCGACCGTACAAACACACTTGAACCTGAGCAATCGGAAGTTGTACCTATGGTCCGATTCAGAAATCGTGCTAGCTTGGCTAGAAAAACCACCACATACGTGGAAAACATACGTGTCAAACCGCACAGCTCAAATCATTGACCTAGTTGGGCCAACAACTTGGCGACACGTTGCCAGTGCTGATAACCCTGCGGATCTTGGCACAAGAGGCTGCAAACCCCTGTACCTTACAACCACCAAACTATGGTGGAATGGCCCCAACTGGCTGGTGGAATCACCAGACGCATGGCCAAAGTCGCCTGCAGGCAATATCATAGAACCAAAAAGTCGAAGAATCGAAGGCTTTCATACAAGACTGGCGGACACAGACATTCTCGAGCGATTTTCGTCGTTCCCCCGAGCCTTAAGAGTAATAGCCTTAAGAGTAATAGCGTATATCTTTCAATTTGTAAATCGCTTAAAGAGTAAGGTGAAAGGAATACCCAATACCGCAAGCTATGCACTGACGCATCAAGACTTGTAACGGGCGAAAATAGCCCTAATCGAGTCCACGCAGACTCGCTATTATAGTAGTGAACGATCACTTTTAATGGCATCAAAGCCCATTGACAAAAAGAGCACACTCTTAGTACTAAACCCCTTTGTTGACTCTAAGGGACTGCTTCGTGCCAATGGAAGGCTAGCGAACTCCAGTCTGAGCTACAATGAGCGGTACCCCACGTCTTAATGCTACACGCCGAGCACAGCCTAATGCAACAAATGATCCGACAAGAGTTTTATATTCCTCGACTTAAGCCTCTGATAAAAAAATCCATCTTTATGTGTAAAGTCTGTACGCTACACAAACAAAAGATGCGCACGCAGATCATGGCAGCTCTACCACCCGAACGCTGCAATTTTTCTATGCCTTTCACCATCACTGGTGTAGATTTTGCCGGACCTTTCGAGCTAAAGGCCTCGATGTTAAGGTCTTCTACCACAATGAAGGGTTACGTGTCTGTTTTTGTATGCTTTACGACAAAAGCCGTACACATGGAATTATGTTCAGATCTGACAACAGCAGCTTTTCTCGCGGCATTTGCACGCTTTGTCGGACGGCGAGGTTTTCCCTCTAAAATCATGAGCGACAATGGCAAAACCTTCATCGGGGCCCAACGGGCTACCGAAAAGGAGTTCATACAGTTCTCCAAAGAAGTCTCACCGCATATCATTGAAAAATACGCACCTCGAGGCATTAATTGGCAATTTAGCCCCCAAGCGACCCACACATGGGTGGCCTATGGGAATCAGCTGTGTAAAGCCTTAAATCATATTTCAAGAAAACCGCTGGCAACAATAAATTTATATTTGAAGGGTTCACTACGCTACTCATTCGAGTTGAAGCCGTTTTGAACTCACAGCCGCTATCAGCACTCTCGGAAGATCCCTCCGACTGTACAGCCCTCACCCCTGGGCATTTTCTTAGAGGAGCTCCACTTCTGGCTATACCAGAACCAAACGTGGACTCACTCGCCCTCATAAATCGATGGGAACGAATTAATATTCTCCATCATGAATTTAGTCGCCGATGGAACGAAGAATATCTAAAAGACCTTCACAAACGATATCGGTGGAAAAACACTCAAGAAGCACCAAAAATAGGAGCATGCGTCTTAATTCACGACGAATGTCTCCCTCATACCGAATGGCGGCTAGCCCGCATCGAAACGGTACATTATGGTTCCGACGGTCACATCCGAGTAGTTGACCTACGTACGCAAAGCGGAAAACTAACTCGACCGCTCGTAAAACTTTGTTTTCTACCAACCGAGTCTAATACCGCTAATACCGATCGCGCAAATACTTAAAATCAATATAAAATCAAATATGGAGCAATTCATCCACTGAAGCGATGTTGCTATTCGAAATAAATACCTCACTCCTAAAGAGGTAGCTCGAAGAACTCTCCTCTCCTCGAACTAAACGGGAAACTATACCGCAAATAAAAACCCGCATAAAATATCCAATAACGAAATCACATCAGCTCCGCGCACTGCTACTCCCAGGGCAACAACGGCGCCCACCGTACCGCCTCAACGACCACAGGCCACCAGGGCCGAGGAATGGTCGGAAACACCACCAAGGGACCCCATAGTAGCGCATGGCGTGCGTGGCCCTCTCTGCTGTCGCCCGCATGCACGACGCCTATGCACTATTTTTAAAGGCATGCAGCCGCAGCAACGTCAGCAAGTAGCGCAGGCCCACGGGTACTGCCTTAATTGTTTGGCACTATGGCATGCCACTGCAGAGTGCACCTCGTCCGTCATGTGTCACCTGTGCGACAAGCCACACCACACTCTTCTGCATCGGACCTCCAGGCGTAGCACCCCATTGGCCCCGCCTTCAAGCAACAACATGCGACCCAGATCGCAACCTTCTCGCATCACACACTCTCATCGAGCGACCTGGCTACAGCAACAACGTCCACATACCTGCAACCAGTCTGGGATCCGTTATCGCCCTCCAGCAGCGTCACCATACCAGCGACAGCCAGCAAGTCGAGGCCGACGTCGCCCAACCGGGCTTAGCAACGTGGTGGAGACCCTGCAGCAGCTGCAACGTTTGCTAGGCTGATGACTCGCCTAGTGGGGCCGGGATGGCTAGATTAGCCACAACACTGGCGGGTGCAACCCTACCGCCAACATTCACCACATCACACACCCACACTTACACAGTCACGCACGTATAAATTGTCAACACCGAACACACAGACACTTTGTAAACAAAACACAATTCGTGAACATCCTGAGCAAGACGGTCACGTAGCACCTAAGCCAACCCGAATTTCAAATAAATATTTTAATTTAAACCCCCTGCTTTTCGGAGTTATTATTTGAAGTTAAGTGCCGAGGTGAGTGCAGTGAAAGTGAAGTGAAGTGCCCCTAGAAATATACAATGGGTATCTGGTGAAAACCAGATGTCAGGTCAATAGTGGTATAGTATTTGGATTGGCCTTACCTGCAAAAAGTTGCATTTATGTCAGGAATTGGGTAGGTATCAGAGATCGTGACGGCATTCAATCTCTTGTAATCGATGACCATGCGGTATTGTTTTTCGCCATCAGGTTTAGGTTTTTTTGGGACCACCCATATCGGGGAGTTGTAGGGGCTTTTTGATGACCGGATAACACCTTCTTCAAGTCACTCGTTTACCTGTCTGTCTACTTCCTCTCTCATGCATGCAGGATAAGGATAACTTTTGCTGTAAATTGGGTCGGATGTCGATGTCCTTATCTCCGCACGCACACTTGTGTCTACCAATACGTTTCCATTAATTGGTTGGAATAATTCGCCATATTTTTCAATTATTTCACCTACCCTTCTTTTTGCTTCTAGGGGAAGGTCCTTAGGCATTGTAGAATTTACTTCGCTGGATATTCGTGCCTTAAGAGGTATTTTATACTCCTCAATTTTTAAAATATTGTTCTTCCTATCTACTACTGCTCCGATATCCTTACGGGTATCGTCGCCAATAATACCATCAAATGTTTCAAGACCAGGAAGAATAAAGAACGTTATTTTGGAATTTATGCCTATATCTGTAAAAAAAATTCAATGTTATCTTTTCATTTATATCTACTAAACCCCCCGCTGATAACATCCTGAAGGATGAAGACTCCTTAGGTAAAATCACCTTCCTTTGATGGTTCTGTTCCATGCCAGGTATTTAAGCTGCAATTCGAGAAGACGGTTGCTGTGAATAATTGGGGCACTGAAGACAAAGTTGCTGCATTGTTCATGGCATTGAAGGGAGCTTCAGCCGAAATCTTACAGACTATTCCTGAAGGCGAACGAAACAATTATGGAGCATTTATGGGAGCAGTTGAGGGACGCAATGGTAGCGAGCATCGTGAACAGCTATACCAAATAGAGCTACAGACTCGCTTCCAGAAACCTCATGAGACATTGCAAGAACTTACATCGGACATCGATAGGTTTGCCCATATAGCAAATGCAGATGCACCTGTAGAGTATACGGAGGGGGTAAAAATCCAATATTTCATAAATGGAATAGGTGATGTAGGGACAAAGCGAGCCACATATGCAAACCCCAAAATAACATTCGCTGAAACGCTATCGCATGCTCTGACGCAGGAAACAGCCTTGCTTTTAAGTAAGCCATCATACAAAGCTCACCGCGTGGAAGTAGAAAGGCCTGATTAGGTAGCTTCAATTCTGGAAGCATTTAATGGAAATCAACATAAAAATGAAGGTGCCAGATGAGCAAATCGCTAAACTAAATCGAGCCAGCCGAAAGGGGCGTGGACTGGCTCCAGAAATTGAATGGCCCATAATCTCTGTCTCAAAAATCGGATATGTGGACGGGAAAGAGCGTTTACTCACTGTGGATACGGGCGCATCACATTCAATGATTCGATCCGATTTAGTCAACAAGAAGGTGAGACCATTGGATGGAGCAAAGTTGCGTACGGCCACTGGTGACACCCAAGTCGTAGGGGAAGTAACATGTCAAATCACAATTGGGAACGTGGCCGCTCTACACAATTTTTTAGTGGCAGATATTGTTGACGGAATCATAATTGGTGTGGACTTCTTAAGCGAGCAAGGCATCAAGATCGACATAAAGAACAAGATCATGAACTATAAGAATAAGCCAATAGTGGTGGGGGAAAGCCGAAAAGTTTTGAGGAACACCTAAAGAACTTGGAGGAAGTTTTCCAAAGAATAGCTGGTGCTGGTCTGAAATTAAGTCCCAAGAAGTGTTCCTTGTTTAAAAACGAAGGAAGTAATTTGGGTCACAAGGTAACGGAGGGCATCTGCACTGCTAAGGAAAAGATCGAGGCCGTAAAGGATTGGCCAAGACCGAGGAATTTGCATGAGTTACGAAGTTTCCTTGGGCTGTGCACGTATTATCGCCGATTGTACCGAATTTCGCCAGCGTAGCTAGTAGTCTCCATGAGCTTACCAGGAAAAACGCGTGCTTTGAATTGAAGAAGGAACATGAAGTGGCTTTCCAAACCTTGAAGGAGCGAGTATGCACTGTCACAATGTTAGCATATCCAATTCCAGGTTCAACGTTTATTCTGGATACGGATGCCAGAGGTTATGCTATAGAAGGTGTTTTGTCCCAGATTGTCGATGGGTATGAGAAGGTAGTTCCCTACTATAGCCGAACAGTCGGGAAGCCTGAAAGGAACTATTGCGTAACACGAAGAGAATTATTGGCATTGGTGGAGTGCGTTAAACATTTCCACAAGTATCTCTATGGGCCGCGATTCCATGTCAGGACAGACCATGCAGCATTGAAATGGCTCTTGCAGTCCCGCAATCCGGAAGGTCAACTGTCACGGTGGATACGGCGGAAGTTATTACTTTTCCATAGAACATCGCAAAGGTAGACCCACGGAAGTGCTGATGCAATGTAACGACGACCATTTAGCTTGGAATGCGAGCATTGTTCCAAGGCTGTGGCAAAGCAAGACGTTATAGATGTGCGGCTGATGACTATAACATCTACGGACGAACGGGACATGGATCATTTAAGGAAGTGTTAGCACGAAGATCCAGATCTGGCTAGTCTGATGCAAGGGCTTGAGCGAAACGAACGACTAACAAGGGAGGAGATGTCAGCAGAGAGTCATGTTGCCAGGTCATATTGGGCACAGTGGAGCAGTTTACATAGGCATCCGGTTGTTTGCATCGACCATGGGAAAGTTAGGATGGTCAATGTATTCGCAAGTAATAGTCATCCGAAAGAAGAAAATCCCTGATGTTCTCAACGAATTGCATTACGGTCCAAGCATAGGTCATCTTGGAGTCACGAAAACCTTAGGGAAAATCAAGCATAGAATCTATTGGGTTGGATACCGTCAGTCGGAATGGATTGCCAACTATACGGTGTGCATCAAAGCAAACGGACCGAAATCGAGGCGCCATGGGCAAGTGAAACAATATACCTCAGGAGCACCGTATGAGAGGATTCCTATGGATGTAGCTAGGCCATTTTCTACTACCAAACTCAGAAACAAATATGTACTAGCAATTATAGACTTTTTCAGCAATTGGTAAGAAACTTACCCTATTCCAAATCAGGAGGCCGAAACCATAGCAAAACTAACAATTGGGTAGCAAGGTTTGGTGCACCGATGGAGCTACACTCTGACCAAGGCAGGAATTTTTAATCAGCTGTGATTCAATAGAACCTTGGATAGTCACATCTTCTTGTTCCTGATGGCATATCGCTCTGCAGTACATGAAACAACGCGTCAGACTCCTGCAAAGGTAATTTTTGGGAATGATGTTCGATTTCCAGCCGACTTAAAGTTTGGGATAAATGCTGATGCAGGAATAAATGCTTGGAAATCGACTATCGTCTAGGAAGAGGAAATGCAAGAAATACACGACCTTTTAAGACAACGAACTAAGATCAAGAGTGATAAGATGAAAGCAAGGAAAGACAAAGCAATAAATTCAGAAGGTTTTCTAGAAGGAGACTTAGTGCTGCTATACAACCTACAACGTAAGAAAGTATTTTCCCTGAAATTGGACTGTAACTGGCCCATACAAAGTCATAAAACGGATAGACGATGTTGTCTATCGCATACAAACTATCGGAAGGCCACGGAATAAGTTGAAGGTGGTCCATTTGGAAAGGCTAGCTGCATTTGGTTCTCCTTATGTGTCTGATCGGGACGATGGCTACGCTTATGCATGCGAGCGTGTACCAAGGAAGAAGAAGAGAGATGGCGCGAGTGTGTGCGAATAGCAGACAAAGAGGAGATGGCAATAAATAACACCGATAACACGAAGAGCGAACAACAAAGAAACTTCTGGGCGCGTAAATTAGCACCCTGTCGGACTATATAAGGCAGGTTGATCAGTTTATTTTCAAACGTTGAACAGTGAACTACTGTCAAGTTACCAAACTCTTAAATTTGTATTGCGTTTATTACTAGTAAACTAAACTAGCTTTTAGTTACAATATCTGTGCTTGTGTTTATTTGACTTTATGGCGATCGAACCCAGGATTAGTAATTAAGGAATCATCGAATTCGTCACAATTGGTCTCAGCAGTGGGATTGTTAAATAAATACCAGTGATTGCAAGGATAACAAAGACATAGCTAAGTTGAATGAATTAAAGATTCATCAACTCAAAACTGAGTTGGAACAATGTACACTAAACACTACAGGCAATAAATCCGACCTCCAATAACGATTACCGCAGCCTATGGAAGCGGAAGGAATCAGCGTTGGTGATTATGTTTTCCATCTTGTGGAGGAGGCATCGACGAAAATGGAAGAGAAAAAGAAGACTTCGAATCCAGTGCCAAGTGTGGACAAAACGCGTTGTTGGCCGTATTGGCTCAGAAGTCGTCAAACATGTCAACACAGCTGGAAGAACAGAAACCACGTAAGGCATCTCAGCTGGAAGAACAGAAGGCACACCTGGCATATCAGCTTGAAGAATAGGATAGACGTACTACATCTCGGCTGGAAGAACAGAAAACTTGTATAGTATCTCAGCTGGAAGAGCAGGAAACGCGAATGTCGGAAAAATTAGTAGTACAAGAGCAGCGTATATCCATGAAGGTGGTACAAATGTCTTCGCATTTGGAAGCACAGGAGGAGAAGGCTACGTCAAAACTGGAAGTGCAAGATGCAAAAATTGCACAATTTCAGGACAAAATTGAGCGGAGGTGCACGCTTTGAGAGGTCGTATTCAGGAATTGCAACTGAATTGTTCAACTGCCTCGGCGAATACTTCCAAGGAAAAATCCCCGTCATTTTATGGTTCTGTTCCATTCCAGGTATTTAAGCTACAGTGAGAGAAGGCGGCAGCGGTGAATAATCGGGGCACTGAAGACAAAGCTGCTGCATTATTCGTGCCACTTAAGAGACCTGCAGCCGAAATCTTACAGACTATTCCGGATGGCGAACGCAGGAAACAGCCTCGCTTACAAAGCTCACCGCATGGAAGTAGAACGGCCAGACTGTGTAGACACAATTCTGGAAGCGTTGAGTGGAAAGCAACAGAAAAATGACGTTGTCATCAAATGCTTTAAGTGTGGGAAAGCTGGTCACATAGCACGTTATTGCGGCAATTCGGGTGGACGTAAACGCAAAGCTAAAGAAAATGAGCAAGACGAATGCCCCATAATATCTGTGTCACGACTCGGCCGGAAAGCGAGTGATGTTGTTGTTGAAGGCTACTTGGACGGGAAAGAGCGTTTGCTGACTATGGATCACATTCCATCATTCGGAGTGACTTGGTCAGCGGGAAGGTGAGACCATTACAGAAAGCTAAGTAATATACAGTAACTGGTGAAAGCAAGCAAGTCAGGGAAGAAGTGACATGTAAGGTTGTGATTGGGAATGTGGATACGTATCATAACCTCTTGGTAGCGAATATTGTCGATGAAGTCATCATTGGCGTCAATTTCTTGGCGGAGAGGGACATTCACATCAACTTAAGGAACAGGTTTATGACTTACAACGGCTAAGTAGTTCCTCTGATCTTTGGACATAAAAGTGGCTATAGCACCGAGGGAGTGATCGAGACGATGGAGCAGCATTAACCCCGTAAGGTAGAGGTAGATCCTCGACCATTGGCTTTCAAGGACAGTCACCTCCTGAAGAAGATTGGGCAAGGCCAGGAGGAAGATCCAGATTTGGCACGTGTGTTGAAAGGACTGAAAGAGAACAAACAGCCTAGAAGAGGTGAGATGATTAGGGAGAATCGCATTGCAAAGCATATTGGGCACAATGGAGCAGTTTGAAGATAATATCTTGTTGTTTGTATCGGATATGGGAAAGTGAAGATGGCCAAAATCATCGAGCACTTATTGTTGTTTCCCAGGCAAGAATTCCAGATGTTATGAAAGCGTTGCATAGTTGCCTAGATGAAAGGCACATGGGAATAAAGAAAACGCAGCAAAGGTAAAGCGGCGGTTCTATTGGATAGGTTGCAGACAATACGTAAGGGAACTAAGTGTGCTGAGGAAGAAGTGCACTGGGCATGAGGGAACGGAACGGAATCCTAAAGAAATTAATGTTTGCCTTGGACCACTGGGAACGAAAGTAAAGGCACAAATTCATGCAAGATTAAGAAAGAACAAAATGGTTGGAGTATGGACAATGTAGTGTATTGTGGGAATCTCTGCAGGAGAAGATTGATGTGGGATTCTCAATCCCTGGAAGAAATGAGGTTTAATAAAGCGGTGCCAACCATTGAGTGTCTAGCAGCGTTGGGTTCGGGAAAGGTGTCTGATCGGGAGGAGCGGACTTAGGTGTAGGGCAGTGTGGCGAATATTCTCAAGCATGTACCATCCCTAGCTCAATAACACTCCCACCACTAGCTAAACACAGCAGAGGTAAGGCTACGCTTATGCATGCAAGCATGTACCCAGCAAGAGGAAAAGGGATCGCGCGAGTGTTTGCGAATACGATGCAAAGAGGAGATGCGAATACATAACACCATAACCTTCTAGAACACGAAGAGGGAACAACCAAGAAACCTAATGTAGCACGCTGTCGGACTATAAGGGGCAGCATACAAGCAAGGCAGGTTGATCAGTTTCTATTAAAGTGTTGTACAGTGAACTTACTGTGGAATTACCAAACTTGTGAAATTGTATTGCGTTTATTACCAGCAAATAAAACTAGCTATTTATTACATTATTAGTGCGTGTGTTCATTTGACTTTATAGTGATTGAACTCAGGGGTCGAATTGTGATAGTCGTGAACGAGCAACTCGTCACGTAAAAAACCGAATATCGGATTATAACTATTGTGGCGATTATTCTCAAGCATGTACCATCCCTAAGTCAATAACACTCCCACCACTAGTTAACACAACTGAGATAACGATGGCTACGCTTATGCATGCAAGCGTATAACTAGGAAGAGGAAGAGAGATGGCGCGAGTGTTTGCGAATACGATGCAAAGAGGAGATGCCAATAAATAAACCGACCCTTCCAGAACACGAAAAGCGAACAACCAAGAAAGTTCTCGGTGCGTAGGCAAGCACCCTGTTGGACTATATAAGGCGGTGACCAAGCAAGACAGGTTGATCAGTTTATTTTCAAGCGTTGTTCAGTGAACTACTGTAAAGTTACCAAACTCTTAAAATTGTTTTGCGTTTATTACTAGTAAATAAAACTAGCTATTACTTACATTATTTGTGCGTGTGTTTATTCGACTTTATAGTGATCGAACCCAGGATTGATAATCAAGGAATAATCGAATTCGTCACAATTGGTGTCAGAAGTGATATTGTTAAATAAATACCGAGAGTTTTCAAGGATAACAAAGGCATGGCAAAGTTGAATGAGCTGAAGATCCAGCAACTCAAAAATGAGCTGCAACAGCGTGGATTGAATACAACAGGCAATAAATCCGAGCTACAGTCACGATTGCGGGAGGCTATGGAAGCTGAAGGAATTAACGTTGACGATCATGTGTTTCATCTTGTGGAAGAAGCATCGACAAAAATGGAAGAGAAGGAGTCTACAATTCCAGCCGCAAGTGTGGACACTAACGCGTTGTTGACTGTATTGACACAGATGTCATCTAGCATTTCAGCTCAGTTGGAAGAACAAAAGACACACATGGCATCTCAATTGGAAGAACAAAAGGCACACATGGCATCTCAGCTGGAAGAACAGAAGACTAGCATGGCATCTCAGATTTCAGTTCAACTAGACGAACAGAAGGCATACGTGAGATCTCAGATGGAACACCAGGAGACACGTATAACATCAAAATTGGAAGAACAAGAGGAGCGTATATCTATGCAGGTGGCACGAATGTCTTCGCAGCTAGAAGTGCAGGATGCGAAAATTGCACAGCTACAGAATAAAATCGATGCTGAAGTAGACGCACTGAGAGGTCGTATCCAGGAGTTACAACTGAATCGTCCAACTACTTCAATGAGTGTCCCGAAGGTAAAAACCCCATCTTTTGATGGTTCTGTTCCATTCCAGGTATTTAAGCTGCAATTTGAGAAGACGGCTGCGGTGAATAATTGGTGCACTGAAGATAAAGTTGCAGCACTATTCGTGGCATTGAAGGGACCTGCAGCAGAAATCTTACAGACTATTCCCGAGTCCGAAAGGAACAGTTATGATGCATTGATGGGTGCGGTTGAGAGACGCTATGGTAGCGAACATCGAAAGCAGATATACCAAATAGAGCTACAGAATCGATCCCAGAAACCTAATGAGACTTTGCAGGAATTTGCATCGGACATCGAGAGGTTGGCCCATCTAGCAAATGCGGACGCACCCGTGGAGTACACTGAGAGGGTTAAAATCCAAAGTTTTATAAATGGAATACGCGATGTAGAGACGAAGCGGGCCACATATGCAAACCCCAAACGGACATTCTCTGAAACGGTATCGCATGCTCTGACGCAGGAAACAGCTTCGCTTTTGAGTAAACCTGCATACAAGGCTCATCGCGTAGAAGTGGACACTCCGGCTTGGGTAGACAAAATTTTGGAAGCGTTGAACGGAGTACAGAAAAAAAGTGATGGTGCCATTAAATGCTTTAAGTGCGGAAAAACAGGTCACATAGCACGTTATTGCGGCTCTGGCTCCAGTAACCCCAGCAATTCAGGTGGACGAAAACGCAAAGCTGAAGGAGATGAGCAAACCTCCCAACCAAATCAGTCGTTAAACTAAATCGAGCCAGCCGAAAGGGGCGTGGACTGGCTCCCGCAACTGAATGCCCCATAATCTCTGTCTCACAGATCGGAAGGAAAGCTAGTAATGTTACTGTTGTTGCATATGTGGATGGAAAAGAGCACTTACTAACTGTGGATACAGGCGCATCGCATTCCATAATTCGATCTGATTTAGTCAACAAGGAGGTGAGACCATTGCATGGAGCAAAGTTACGTACGGCCACTGGTGAGGACACCCATGTCCTAGGAGAAGTAACATGTGAAATCGTAATTGGGAACGTGGCCGTTCTACACAGTTTTATAGTAGCAGATATTGTTGACGAAATCATAGTTGGTGTGGACTTCTTAAGCGAGCAAGGCATCAAGATCGACATGCAAAACAGGATTATGAATTACCAGAACATGGATGTGCCATTAAATTATGGTTACGAAAACAAATACGTTAGTAAGCGAGTGCTTGTGGAGGAGAGCCAACAAATTCCACCGAAGTCGGAAGCAATCATATGGGCAAAGATTGATGGAGATTATGGGACAAACAAATTGTGGGTTGTCGAGGCAGCAAACAAATCAAGGACGAACATATTAGTAGGAAAAACCCTGGCCATGACAAAACAAGATGGACATGTACCGGTAAGAGTACTTAATGAGTTCAAATCGCCGATTAAACTTTCTAAAGGAGCAATATTGGGACAATGCCAAGAGGTCGAGGTAGTTATCAATTGTGAACAGCTTCAGGAAAATGATTCTACCATCAAGATTAATCTTTCAGATGATATCACGTCGTGGACGGCAGGCCTCGAAAAAGATCATCAGAAAAAGGCAAAGGAACTTCTATCAAAGTACTCGAGCATATTTGACAAGGATGGTTCTAAACCAGGTCGGACCAAAGTTGTGAAGCATCAAATTGATACTGGTGATGCAAGGCCCATCCGCCAAGCTCCTCGTAGTATTCCATTGGCCAAACGCCAAGTAGTAAGAGAAATTATACAGGAAATGAGTGACAGCGGCGTGATCGAACCATCAGCTAGTCCATGGAGCTCACCGGTAGTACTAGTGAAAAAGAAAGATGGACAAATGAGGTTCTGTGTGGATTACCGGAAATTGAACGACGTAACGAAGAAGGATAGTTATCCATTGCCAAGAATCGACGATACTCTGGACTCGTTATCTGGCACGAAATGGTTTTCCACACTGGATTTGAAAAGCGGCTACTGGCAAGTGGAGGTAAAGGATGAAGATAAAGAGAAGACGGCTTTCAGCGTTGGAGAAGGGCTTTGGCAATTTACGGTAATGCCCTTCGGGCTATGCAATGCTCCAGCTACTTTTGAGAGACTCATGGACCAGATACTAAAAGGTTTGCACTGGCAAACATGTTTGGTGTACCTCGACGACATCATCGTGTTGGGAAAAAGCTTTGAGGAACACCTAAAGAACTTGGAGGAAGTTTTCCAAAGAATAGCTGGTGCTGGTCTGAAACTAAGTCCCAAGAAGTGTTCCTTGTTTAAAAAGGAAGTAAGTTATTTGGGTCACAAAGTAACTACGGAGGGAATCTGCACTGCTAAGGAAAAGATCGAAGCCGTAAAAGATTGGCCAAGACCGAGAAATTTGCATGAGTTACGGAGCTTCCTGGGGCTGTGCACGTATTATCGGCGATTTGTACCAAATTTTGCCAGCGTAGCTAGTAGTCTCCACGACCTTACAAAGAAGAATATGAGTTTTGAATGGAAGAAGGAACAGGAGGTGGCTTTTCAAACATTGAAGGAACGACTATGCACTGCCCCGATGTTAGCATATCCAATTCCAGGTTCAAAGTTTATTCTGGATACAGATGCGAGTGGTTATGCTATAGGAGGTGTTTTGTCCCAGGTTGTTGATGAACAGGAGAAGGTAGTTGCATACTATAGCCGAACAATTGGGAAGCCTGAAAGGAACTATTGTGTAACCCGGAGAGAACTGTTGGCATTGGTAGAGTGCGTTAAGCATTTCCACAAGTATCTCTATGGGCAGCGATTCCACGTCAGGACAGATCATGCAGCGTTGAAATGGCTCTTACAGTTCCGTAATCCGGAAGGTCAATTGGCACGGTGGATAGAGCGACTGCAAAATTATGACTTTTCCATAGAGCATCGCAAAGGTAGCACCCACGGAAATGCTGATGCAATGTCACGAAGACCATGTAACTTGGAATGCAAGCATTGTTCCAAAGCTGAAACCAAGGAAGACATTATAGATGTGCGGCTCATGACTATAACATCTTCGGACGAATGGGACATGGATCAATTAAGGAGGTGTCAGCACGAAGATCCAGATCTTAAACGTGTGATGCAAGGAATCGAACGAAACGAGCGACCATCAAGAGAGGAGATGTCAGCAGAAAGTCCTGTTGCCAAGTCATATTGGGCACAGTGGAATAGTTTGCAATTAGAATCAGGTTGTTTGCATCGAATATGGGAGAGTGAGGATGGTCAATGTGTTCGAAAGCTGATAGTCGTCCCAAGGAAGAAAATCCCTGATGTACTCAATGAATTACATAACGGTCCAAGCGGAGGTCACCTTGGAGTCACCAAGACCTTGGAGAAAGTCAAGCAAAGATTCTATTGGGTTGGTTGCCGTCAATCGGTCGCGGAGTGGATTGCCAACTGTGAAGTATGTATCAAAGCTAAAGGACCGAAATCAAGGAGCCATGGCCAAATGAAACAGTATAACTCAGGTGCGCCATTTGAGAGGATAGCCATGGATGTAGCTGGTCCATTTCCTACTAGCAAACTCGGAAACAAATATGTACTAGTGGTTATGGACTATTTCAGCAAATGGCCAGAAGTGTACCCTATTCCAAATCAAGAGGCAGAAACAATAGCAGAGGTGTTTACTAACAATTGGGTAGCTCGGTTTGGTGCACCGATGGAGATACATTCTGACCAAGGCAGAAATTTCGAATCAGCTGTGTTCCAGGAAATGTGCAAGACATTGGGCATTCGGAAAACTCGAACAACTGCACTACATCCTCAGTCAGATGGCATGGTGGAACGATTCAATAGAACCTTGGAAGAGCACCTGAGGAAAGTAGTGGATAAGTTCCAGAAGGATTGGGATACTCACATCTCCTTATTCCTAATGGCATATCGCTCTGCAGTACATGAAACAACTGGTCAGACTCCTGCAAAGGTAATTTTCGGGAATGATCTTCGATTGCCAGCTGACTTGAAGTTTGGGATAAACGCTGATGCAGGAGTAAATGCTCGGAAATCTACTAGCGTTTTGGAAGAAGAAATGAGAGAAATTCACGACCTTGTGAGACAACGGACTAAGATCATGAGCGATAAGATGAAGGCCAGGTACGACAAAGCAATAAATTCGGAAGGTTTTATAGAAGGAGATTTAGTGCTGCTATACAACCCACAGCGTAAGAAAGGTTTGTCCCCAAAACTACAATGTAACTGGGAAGGCCCATACAAAGTCATAAAACGGATCAACGATGTGGTATATCGCATACAAACTATGGGAAGGCCAAGGAATAAGATGAAGGTGGTCCATTTGGAAAGGCTAGCTGCGTTTGGTTCCGGCAATGTGTCTGATCGGGACGATCAGACTTAGGTGGAGGGCAGTGTGGCGATTATTCTCAAGCATGTACCATCCCTAAGTCAATAACACTCCCACCACTAGTTAACACAACTGAGATAACGATGGCTACGCTTATGCATGCAAGCGTATAACTAGGAAGAGGAAGAGAGATGGCGCGAGTGTTTGCGAATACGATGCAAAGAGGAGATGCCAATAAATAAACCGACCCTTCCAGAACACGAAAAGCGAACAACCAAGAAAGTTCTCGGTGCGTAGGCAAGCACCCTGTTGGACTATATAAGGCGGTGACCAAGCAAGACAGGTTGATCAGTTTATTTTCAAGCGTTGTTCAGTGAACTACTGTAAAGTTACCAAACTCTTAAAATTGTTTTGCGTTTATTACTAGTAAATAAAACTAGCTATTACTTACATTATTTGTGCGTGTGTTTATTCGACTTTATAGTGATCGAACCCAGGATTGATAATCAAGGAATAATCGAATTCGTCACACTATCGTAAACGTGTTATCGCTATCGCAATTCGGTATTGTGGCAATTATTCTCAAGCATGTACCATTCCTAACTCAATAACACTCCCAGCTCTAGTTAAACACAGGTGAGATAACAATGGCTACGCTAAATGCATGCAAGCGTCTAACTAGGAAGAGGAAGAGAGATGGCGCGAGTGTTTGCGAATACGATGCAAAGAGGAGATTCCAATAAATAACACCGACCCTTCCAGAACACGAAAAGCGAATAACCAAGAAAGATCTCGGTGCGTAGGCAAGTACCCTGTTGGACTATATAAGGCGGTGACCAAGCAAGGCAGGTTGATCAGTTTATTTTCAAGTGTTTAACAGTGAACTACTGTGAAGTTACCAAACTCTTAAATTTGAATTGCGTTATTACTAGTAAATAAAACTAGCTATTAGTTACAATATCAGTGCGCGTGTTTATTTGACGCTATAGAGATCGAACCCAGGATTGATAATTAAGGAATCATCGAATTCGTCACAGTATGATTACAACCGGGAACGATTAACCGAACGTCTCGTTCGTTTGAATTGTCATTCGATCAGTTATTTATAATCGTAAATGCGTAACATTTGAAAAGGCTGCAGGAAAATGTAAGATTAATTAAAATATCTGGTTATTATGTATATAACTTTCAATTTATATTTATGTTTACAGGACTAATTGCAACAAATTAAGGTAATTGTTTCCTTTAGGAGACAACTGCTAAAAAACGAGCGAAATTATCGGGAAAGGTATCAAAAGACGCGTTTTGACCTCGGTAACAATAATCCGGAAGCGAATTTTCGTGTTTTTGTTTCAGTAAAGAGATATTTGCAATCAAAGTTGAAAATTTTCTGTCATTTTCATTTGGTTGTTGTAATCACAGATTAGGGTGGACCGAAAAGTGCAAAAAGTGTGTTCTGCGCAGAAATACCGTGGACTGCGTAGCCGGTGTTGGACCGGCTAAGGGTTATTTTTTTGAAGCGCGGCCGAAGGCCGCCTACGCATAAAGGTGTTCTGCACATAAATACCTTGGATCAAGCCCCCTATTTGGGATCGGCCCTGGGTCATTTTGGGGTTTTTTGCGAATAACTTTTCACTGAAACAAAAAATTGAAAATCCGCTTCCGGATTGTTGATACCAAAGTCAAAACACGTTGTTTGATACCCGATATTTTTGGACGTGTTTTAGCAGTTGTCTCCTAAAGGAAACAATTACCCAAATTAAATTCGGAGCAAAAGGAATTTATGGCGCAATTCATGAGTAAGGCACGGACTTGGCAAAAAATTTAGTTCCAAATTGGGCTCAATTGGGCGTTGAGCTTAGCAGCAGCTAAACGCTGAAGGGCTTCCAATAAAATGTGCGAACTTGTGGAAAAAAGTACGTGCATTTTATTACTACTTATCTATGTAACAATAATTTGTTGTCTGTTATGTGGCAATCTTTCTGACAACAAACAGGTGGAGCGCTTTACCAGGAAAGGTCTTTAATTCACGCTGTTGGGGCAGCTGGTCTTTCAGCAACTGTTGTAGGGAATCAGGTTATTCAAGACCAACATCAAGTGCTTCACATTCAGAAGTGTGACGAAAGCTATACGCATTCTACCTCGCGGAGTTCGTCTTTCTCCAACCACCCCGCTTCCACATAAACGCCTTCTAGTCCAAAGCCGACAAGTACAACGCAGTTACCGCAGGGCAGCAAAAAGTTATGAGTGAGAATTTGAACAGCCTGCTTTAACTTATTGAAAGGCTGCTTGAAATAAATTAGAGGCAGCTGCAAATAGACGAGAGGCAGCCTGAAATTAGTAAACGGCAGCTTGTTATCGCTCGGAGAGTTTTGACTATAAAGGAGGAGGAGCACCGTGTTGAAATAAAGAGCATAGAGCTGAAAAAGTTCCAATGCAAGCAAAGGCAAAATCAATAAAATATACGAAGTTGCCCATTCCACTTGATCACCCCCACTACCTATCCCGCCGACTGTAACCTTCATTTACCCCGTCCATAACCTCTCCCATTCCCTCACTTTATCACTTCCACTTTACCATTCCCTCACCTATCCCCAACCTCTCAGCATTCATCCCTGCCATCCCAATCCCTCATCCTCCCTACCATGCACTCGAATTTGCCACAATCTGCGTCACCTCATTATTATTAATTTATTTCATTGGTTTTAGTTTTAAGTATGTGAAGTTATATTTAAGTTTGTCTAACAAATGAGTTTATTATTTTTCTTAGAATTACCTTAAGTTAAATTTTTCAAGTTTTTGAAAATGTGATGAAGTATGGTATGGTTAGGTAAATAAACATGAAATTAATATGGAAACAAATTAAATTGTTGAAAAAAGAAAAACTATCCTTTTAATTATATCCGCACAAAATTAATGAAATATACGAGTATGATATCCAAAAAGTATGGCTATGGGGTGTTCAGCAATGAGTATTTAAATTGATCTCTTATCGTTTGGCCAATTCTAGTAAATTGGCCTTCTCCAGCTATTATATCAGGTCCATTTTGAATATCATAGTTTATTGGTCTATAATTGACATTAAATTTTGAACAAATGTTGTGGAGCGCTGCACACACGTTTGCAAACCTTGCCACTTTTATGGGGTCATCTCTTTATTGTATTCCAAACTTCTCCACTGACCTTTTAATACACCAATAGTTCGTTCTATGAGAGGCACCGTGCTTTCGAATGAATTTCATTATATGTTGCTTTTCCTAACCCGTCTGACGGATTTCTGTAAGGTGTCATGTATCACGGTTCAAGTGGATATCCAGAGTTCCCTTTTTAAGAACAATCAAGATGTGTATTGACATTATCAACATAAATTTTAAAAATACTTTAGGTATTACCTAGAAGCCAGGCATTTTCACTTCTATTCTGTAGAAAACGCTGTTCCATAACCATTCGCCCATTAGAATTTTCCATACGAATGAGTCATTGGCTGCACCCCCATATTGGCAGTTTATTGCTACAATTTTTGTGGTGTGGTGACAAATCTAACAAAAAACCTTTAGTTAATATTCAATGTTGTTTTTTTAATAACTCAATAGCATTTAGACTATGATACCCCTTCCGGTTGAATTACATATGCTCGTCGACTGTTGGCTTTTGTAGTCCAATATAGTGACATCAATACATCCAACCACTAAATAATCAAAATATCAGTAAGTTCCCATTTCACTATTGTAACATATTTTTTAGTTCACCTCCTGCAATTTTGTAGTTCTTAACAAACCACTCTTTACATCTTTGCGAATCTGCTGGCTCGAATCGAATGACACACAATTTGTTCTCCAATTCCAGCAAAACGTTGGCCGTTAGTTTGCAGACAGTGCTCTGGCACCATTCAATTAAATATCGTTTCCAATTGCGTGCTGATAGACACCACTTGCTAGTAGAGAGAACCATGTAGAGTTGCAGCACAGCGGATATAGCCTTTGTGTCCTGGAAGTTAATGTCTATTTTATTTAAAACATAATTGAACGTCTCCTTGTTTATTCTAAACCTTTTAATGAACCTGTGGCCAAAGAAACATGTAAACATTAATTTTTATCATATTTCAAGTACTTACACATTATTTGTTAAGGCCAGCAGAGTTGATTTCGCACAACTCTTTCACCATTTTCATCATCGCTGGAACTTAAATAAAGACTCGGATCCATTTTAATTATTCTTATTTCATTACTTTCTGTTATTTATTTTGATACTTGTGACTTAAAAAAAGGAAGAAGATCACAAAAGTTATCGATAAATCCGTTCGTTCGACGGACGTCTCACGTAATTTATGATGATACTGTGGCGATTATTCTCAAGCATGTACCATCCCTAAGTCAATAACACTCCCACCACTAGTTAACACAACCGAGATAACGATGGCTACGCTTATTCATGCAAGCGTATAACTAGGAAGAGAGATGGCGCGAGTGTTTGCGAATACGATGCAAAGAGGAGATGCCAATAAATAACACCGACCCTTCCAGAACACGAAAAGCGAACAACCAAGAAAGTTCTCGGTGCGTAGGCAAGCACCCTGTTGGACTATATAAGGCGGTGACCAAGCAAGGCAGGTTGATCAGTTTATTTTCAAGCGTTCAATAGTGAACTACTGTAAAGTTACCAAACTCTTAAAATTGTTTTGCGTTTATTACTAGTAAATAAGACTAGCTATTACTTACATTATCTGTGCGTGTGTTTATTCGACTTTATAGTGATCGAACCCAGGACTGATAATCAAGGAATCATCCATCTCGTCACAATTGGTGTCAGAAGTGATATTGTTAAATAAATACCGAGAGTTTTCAAGGATAACAAAGACATGGCAAAGTTGAATGAGCTGAAGATCCAGCAACTCAAAAATGAGCTGCAACAGCGCGGATTAAACACTACAGGCAATAAATCAGAGTTACAGTCAAGATTGCGAGAGGCTATGGAAGCAGAAGGAATCAACGTTGATGATCATGTTTTTCATCTTGTGGAGGAGGCACCGACAAAAATGGAAGAAAAAAAGGAGTCTCCGAATCCAGTAGCAACCCTGGACACAAACATGATATTAACCCAGATGTCGACTAAAATGGAAGAACAGGAAACTTGTATAGTATCTCAGCTGGAAGAACGCAATGGCATCTCAGCTCGAGGAACAGAAGACACATATGACATCCCAGATTTCAGCTCAACTAGATGAAACGAAAGCATACATGAGATCTCAAATGGAAGAACAGAAGGCATATATCTCATCGCAGTTGGAAGAACAGGAAACAAAGGTGTCATCGAAACTAGAAGTGCAAGATGCAAAAATTGCACAATTGCAGGATAAAATCGATGCTGAGGTAGATGCATTGAGAGGTCGTATCCAGGAATTGCAACTAAATCGTCCATCTGCTTTAGCGAATACGCCCAAGGTAAAATCACCTTCCTTTGATGGTTCTGTTCCATTCCAGGTATTTAAGCTGCAATTTGAGAAGACGGCTGCGGTGAATAATTGGTGCACTGAAGATAAAGTTGCAGCACTATTCGTGGCATTGAAGGGACCTGCAGCAGAAATCTTACAGACTATTCCCGAGTCCGAAAGGAACAGTTATGATGCATTGATGGGTGCGGTTGAGAGACGTTATGGTAGCGAACATCGAAAGCAGATATACCAAATAGAGCTACAGAATCGATCCCAGAAACCTAATGAGACTTTGCAGGAATTTGCATCGGACATCGAGAGGTTGGCCCATCTAGCAAATGCGGACGCACCCGTGGAGTACACTGAGAGGGTTAAAATCCAAAGTTTTATAAATGGAATACGCGATGTAGAGACGAAGCGGACCACATATGCAAACCATAAACGGGCATTCTCTGAAACGGTATCGCATGCTCTGACGCAGGAAACAGCTTCGCTTTTGAGTAAACCTGCATACAAGGCTCATCGCGTAGAAGTGGACACTCCGGCTTGGGTAGACAAAATTTTGGAAGCGTTGAACGGAGTACAGAAAAAAAGTGATGGTGCCATTAAATGCTTTAAGTGCGGAAAACCAGGTCACATAGCACGTTATTGCGGCTCTGGCTCCAGTAACCCCAGCAATTCAGGTGGACGAAAACGCAAAGCTGAAGGAGATGAGCAACCCTCCCAACCAAATCAGTCGTTAAACTAAATCGAGCCAGCCGAAAGGGGCGTGGACTGGCTCCCGCAACTGAATGCCCCATAATCTCTGTCTCACAGATCGGAAGGAAAGCTAGTAATGTTACTGTTGTTGCATATGTGGATGGAAAAGAGCACTTACTAACTGTGGATACAGGCGCATCGCATTCCATAATTCGATCTGATTTAGTCAACAAGGAGGTGAGACCATTGCATGGAGCAAAGTTACGTACGGCCACTGGTGAGGACACCCATGTCCTAGGAGAAGTAACATGTGAAATCGTAATTGGGAACGTGGCCGTTCTACACAGTTTTATAGTAGCAGATATTGTTGACGAAATCATAGTTGGTGTGGACTTCTTAACCGAGCAAGGCATCAAGATCGACATGCAAAACAGGATTATGAATTACCAGAACATGGATGTGCCATTAAATTATGGTTACGAAAACAAATACGTTAGTAAGCGAGTGCTTGTGGAGGAGAGCCAACAAATTCCACCGAAGTCGGAAGCAATCATATGGGCAAAGATTGATGGAGATTATGGGACAAACAAATTGTGGGTTGTCGAGGCAGCAAACAAATCAAGGACGAACATATTAGTAGGAAAAACCCTGGCCATGACAAAACAAGATGGACATGTACCGGTAAGAGTACTTAATGAGTTCAAATCGCCGATTAAACTTTCTAAAGGAGCAATATTGGGACAATGCCAAGAGGTCGAGGTAGTTATCAATTGTGAACAGCTTCAGGAAAATGATTCTACCATCAAGATTAATCTTTCAGATGATATCACGTCGTAGACGGCAGGCCTCGAAAAAGATCATCAGAAAAAGGCAAAGGAACTTCTATCAAAGTACTCGAGCATATTTGACAAGGATGGTTCTAAACCAGGTCGGACCAAAGTTGTGAAGCATCAAATTGATACTGGTGATGCAAGGCCCATCCGCCAAGCTCCTCGTAGTATTCCATTGGCCAAACGCCAAGTAGTAAGACAGGAAATGAGTGACAGCGGCGTGATCGAACCATCAGCTAGTCCATGGAGCTCACCGGTAGTACTAGTGAAAAAGAAAGAGGTTCTGAGGTTCTGTGTGGATTACCGGAAATTGAACGACGTAACGAAGAAGGATAGTTATCCATTGCCAAGAATCGACGATACTCTGGACTCGTTATCTGGCACGAAATGGTTTTCCACACTGGATTTGAAAAGCGGCTACTGGCAAGTGGAGGTAAAGGATGAAGATAAAGAGAAGACGGCTTTCAGCGTTGGAGAAGCGCTTTGGCAATTTACGGTAATGCCCTTCGGGCTATGCAATGCTCCAGCTACTTTTGAGAGACTCATGGACCAGATACTAAAAGGATTGCACTGGCAAACATGTTTGGTGTACCTCGACGACATCATCGTGCTGGGAAAAAGCTTAGAGGAACACCTAAAGAACTTGGAGGAAGTTTTCCAAAGAATAGCTGGTGCTGGTCTGAAACTAAGTCCCAAGAAGTGTTCCTTGTTTAAAAAGGAAGTAAGTTATTTGGGTCACAAAGTAACTACGGAGGGAATCTGCACTGCTAAGGAAAAGATCGAAGCCGTAAAAGATTGGCCAAGACCGAGAAATTTGCATGAGTTACGGAGCTTCCTGGGGCTGTGCACGTATTATCGGCGATTTGTACCAAATTTTGCCAGCGTAGCTAGTAGTCTCCACGACCTTACAAGGAAGAATATGAGTTTTGAATGGAAGAAGGAACAGGAGGTGGCTTTTCAAACATTGAAGGAACGACTATGCACTGCCCCGATGTTAGCATATCCAGTTCCAGGTTCAAAGTTTATTCTGGATACAGATGCGAGTGGTTATGCTATAGGAGGTGTTTTGTCCCAGATTGTTGATGGACAGGAGAAGGTAGTTGCATACTATAGCCGAACAATTGGGAAGCCTGAAAGGAACTATTGTGTAACCCGGAGAGAACTGTTGGCATTGGTAGAGTGCGTTAAGCATTTCCACAAGTATCTCTATGGGCAGCGATTCCACGTCAGGACAGACCATGCAGCGTTGAAATGGCTCTTACAGTTCCCAAATCCGGAAGGTCAATTGGCACGGTGGATAGAGCGACTGCAAAATTATGACTTTTCCATAGAGCATCGCAAAGGTAGCACCCACGGAAATGCTGATGCAATGTCACGAAGACCATGTAACTTGGAATGCAAGCATTGTTCCAAAGCTGAGACCAAGGAAGACATTATAGATGTGCGGCTCATGACTATAACATCTTCGGACGAATGGGACATGGATCAATTAAGGAGGTGTCAGCACGAAGATCCAGATCTTAAACGTGTGATGCAAGGAATCGAACGAAACGAGCGACCATCAAGAGAGGAGATGTCAGCAGAAAGTCCTGTTGCCAAGTCATATTGGGCACAGTGGAATAGTTTGCAATTAGAATCCGAATATGGGAGAGTGAGGATGGTCAATGTGTTCGAAAGCTGATAGTCGTCCCAAGGAACAAAATCCCTGATGTACTCAATGAATTACATAACGGTCCAAGCGGAGGTCACCTTGGAGTCACCAAGACCTTGGAGAAAGTCAAGCAAAGATTCTATTGGGTTGGTTGCCGTCAATCGGTCGCGGAGTGGATTGCCAACTGTGAAGTATGTATCAAAGCTAAAGGACCGAAATCAAGGAGCCATGGCCAAATGAAACAGTATAACTCAGGTGCGCCATTTGAGAGGATAGCCATGGATGTAGCTGGTCCATTTCCTACTAGCAAACTCGGAAACAAATATGTACTAGTGGTTATGGACTATTTCAGCAAATGGCCAGAAGTGTACCCTATTCCAAATCAAGAGGCAGAAACAATAGCAGAGGTTTGGTGCACCGATGGAGATACATTCTGACCAAGGCAGAAATTTCGAATCAGCTGTGTTCCAGGAAATGTGCAAGACATTGGGCATTCGGAAAACTCGAACAACTGCACTACATCCTCAGTCAGATGGCATGGTGGAACGATTCTATAGAACCTTGGAAGAGCACCTGAGGAAAGTAGTGGATAAGTTCCAGAAGGATTGGGATACTCACATCTCCTTATTCCTAATGGCATATCGCTCTGCAGTACATGAAACAACTGGTCAGACTCCTGCAAAGGTAGTTTTCGGGAATGATCTTCGATTGCCAGCTGACTTGAAGTTTGGGATAAACGCTGATGCAGGAGTAAATGCTCGGAAATCTGCTAGCGTATTGGAAGAAGAAATGAGAGAAATTCACGACCTTGTGAGACAACGGACTAAGATCATGAGCGATAAGATGAAGGCCAGGTACGACAAAGCAATAAATTCGGAAGGTTTTATAGAAGGAGATTTAGTGCTGCTATACAACCCACAGCGTAAGAAAGGTTTGTCCCCAAAACTACAATGTAACTGGGAAGGCCCATACAAAGTCATAAAACGGATCAACGATGTGGTATATCGCATACAAACTATGGGAAGGCCAAGGAATAAGATGAAGGTGGTCCATTTGGAAAGGCTAGCTGCGTTTGGTTCCGGCAATGTGTCTGATCGGGACGATCAGACTTAGGTGGAGGGCAGTGTGGCGATTATTCTCAAGCATGTACCATCCCTAAGTCAATAACACTCCCACCACTAGTTAACACAACCGAGATAACGATGGCTACGCTTATGCATGCAAGCGTATAACTAGGAAGAGGAAGAGAGATGGCGCGAGTGTTTGCGAATACGATGCAAAGAGGAGATGCCAATAAATAACACCGACCCTTCCAGAACACGAAAAGCGAACAACCAAGAAAGTTCTCGGTGCGTAGGCAAGCACCCTGTTGGACTATATAAGGCGGTGACCAAGCAAGGCAGGTTGATCAGTTTATTTTCAAGCGTTCAATAGTGAACTACTGTAAAGTTACCAAACTCTTAAAATTGTTTTGCGTTTATTACTAGTAAATAAGACTAGCTATTACTTACATTATCTGTGCGTGTGTTTATTCGACTTTATAGTGATCGAACCCAGGACTGATAATCAAGGAATCATCCATCTCGCCACAATACGATATTCGTTTCAGGCGCGTGGGCAGGGGGTTTAAACTCAAGTTACATAATAAGATAAGAAATTTATTTTCGGAGCACTTTTATTGTCAAAAATCATATTTAGGGTAATTGTTTCCTTTCGGAGATAACTGCTAAAATACGTCCAAAAATATCGGGAGAGGTATCAAACAACGCGTTTTGACTTCGGTATCAATAATCCAAAAGCGGATTTTCAATTTTTTGTTTCAGTGAAAAGTTATTCGCAAAAAACCTCAAAATTACCCAGGTCCGATCCCAAATAGGGGACTTGATCCAAGGTATTTACGTGCAGAACACCTTTCTGCGTAGGCGGCCTTCAGCGGTGCTTCAAAAAAATAACCCTTAGCCGGTCCAACACCGGCCACGCGGTCCACAATATTTCTGCGCAGAACACACTTTTTGCACTTTTCGGTACACCCTAATCTGTGATTACAACAACCACATGCAAATGACAGAAAATTTTCAACTTTGACTGCAAATATTTCTTCACTGAAACAAAAACCGAGGCCAAAGCGCGTCTTTTCATACCTTTCCCGATAATTTCGGAGGTGTTTTAGCAGTTGTCTCCTAAAGGAAACAACTACGCATATTTAGTTACAATTATTTAATAAATCAACTCTTCGAGGTACTGAAAAAAACTCTTTCAAAATTATTTGCGGTTCGATTTTGACATCGCGATGTAAATTGAGTGAGGCTAAGCCGTTCAGACGATCTTCAGACATTGTTGATCTCAAATACGTTTTTAGTCGTCGCAAAGTTGAGAAGGATTTCATTCGTCGCTGTTGTCACAGGCAAAACTACCATAACGCGAAGCATTTGGTTAACATTTAGAAACGCATCTTCATTACAAATATCCAGTGCTTCAAGTGAGTTTTTTATTTCCTTTCCGGCAGTGAGCTTCCGCCAAAGTTGTAGTTCGTTCACCCAGATGTCGCGGGAATCGTGGTTCAAAAATGAGCAGTATGATTGGAATAGTTGAGCGCAGGACTCTTCTTCGAAAATTTTCATTTAGCTGGGAAAAAGGCAAGCGAAATTTGATAAAATATTGGGGTGATTTAAGAATCGATCTTGCAGTTGTGTCAAAAACGAATCAATGTACGATATGTAGATTGTTATACGGAAATAATCTTTAACTGAATCAGTTTTTACGTTGGAACGTTGGGTATGGTCCGACGAAATCCTTGGCTTTCGCAATTCAATTTCGTATTGCTCGCTAATTCCGCTCACGGTTTTGAATATTTGTCTGAGCTCTCCCTTAGCGTGTTCTCTTCTTTCCATCAAATTTTGTTTCACAGCATCAGCCAATTTGATAGCCTCTCCCAGATCTTCATTTTCTCCTTGAAGTACTCGACTCAGAGACAATGTGAGAGAATGCACCGAGCTCAAAATATGCATGGATATCTGGAAATTTGTGGTTTTTATAGCTGAAAGCAGTTGGAAAGCTCCAGACGAAGTCGTTGGGTCTTGCCAGTTTGGTGGAAATCACTTCAAGAGCGGAAATTATTGCTGGTTGCAAATGGCGATATGTTGCGACGGACTCATGCTGTTCTACCCATCTGGTTTTACAAAATTTTTTTAATTTCTTCATTCGAGTTCCCGATAGATGTTAATTTTTACTTATCGGATCCTGAAGGGCATTTTGGCGTTTCAGATAAATGAAGAAGGAATGGATATTCTTTAGAACTCCCAGACAATTTTTGATTCCCGTTATATTGCACGCAGAGCTTACGGCCCAATTGAAGCTATGAGCAGCACAATGGGAGTAAAGCGCGAGTGGATAAGTTTTTCGGACAACAGCTTGAGCCCCTTGGAACTCTCCGCTAACCGCTCTCGCACCGTCATATCCTTGCCCGAAAAAATACCTGCAATCCAGTCCGGAAGATTTTAGGAAATCAAGGTAAGCCGTTCCAATTCCCTTTCCAGTGAAATCAGTGATAGGAATAAAACACAAAACGGCTTCCTGAATGATAAACTTTTCGCCGCATTTATCCAAGTAGCGAATGCAAATTGAACTTTGTCCTACTCCTGCAATGTCTGTCGCGTCATCTCCGAGGAAAGAAAGGCCCTTCGATTTGTTCACTCGATCGATGTTGTAACTGATGATGAGGTGGTGACAAATGTTGGTTATTTCATTTTGGACACGGTTGCTTATGTACATAGCTGTCGAATAAAAAAACGTTGCTATACTTAGCCACTTATCACTCTTTGAAATAAAACTTCACACCCGCTTCGTTTAATGGTTTATTTAATTCTGTTCTTCAATGTTTTATGACAAGTTTGTAATGACTATACAAAGCAGTTATGTACAAAACTGTAACACCTATATATGTAAAAAATGTAAGTGAGTGTACCAGAAGTCAAATTATAAAATAAGTTCAAGGCTAAACATCAGGTGATTTGAGAGGATTTTAAAGCAATGGTATGTATGTGTCAAGGCATGTAACAACGTATGTACAATAGTATGTGCGAATGGAAACGGTCGTTTGATATGTATCCATATTTTAGTATGTACATATGGCCATGCTGTTGATGAGGACAATAAATAATATTGCAGTAGCAGAGAATTTGGCACAGTGTCATAGTTCTGCGCGAAATTCAGTGTAAATAATGATTCTTCCCAAACATCCTCCCCTCCTTGAAGGGTGCAGCCTTTCAAGATGCAACTGGTAATGGGGCAACCTTTTGCACTGGTCGTCGAAAAATACCCCTAGAGGTTTTTATCTCCACTACACGTATCTTCCCATCAGCTCCTGGAAAAGCCTGTGTAATTCTGCCAAGTAACCACTGCTGTGGAGGCAAATTGTCTTCATGCACTACGACGAGTTGACCTAGTTCGATGTTCGATTGAGGTTTTAACCACTTGGAGCGTTGTTGAAGGTCGCGAACGTAATCGCGGAGCCATAATTGCCAAAATCGTTGCTTTAGATATGTTATGCGCTGCCATTGCGTTAATCGTGATATTTCTGATGCTTCAAATCGGTTGTCTGGCAGTGCAAGTAAAGATGCTCCAATCAATAAATGACCTGGAGTTAATGCTTCGCCATCATTTGGATCATCGGAGAGTGCCACTAATGGACGCGAGTTCAGTATAGCTTCCACTTCGATCACTACTGTCTGAAGCTCCTCATATGTTAGATTTGCACTTGATGTATTTTTTATTAAAATAGTTTTCATAGATTTTACGGCGGCCTCCCACAAACCGCCGAAGTGAGGTGCGCGGGGTGGGATGAAGCTAAAAGTAACGCCAATATTGTTGCTATATGTCATTATGCCTTCAATGGCTTCCGTGCTGAATATACTCTTCTGAAGCTCCTTCAATCGTCCGTGCGCACCAACGAAATTGGTCGCGTTGTCGCAGTATATGCGTTGTGGTAGACCACGCCGACCTACGAACCTTTTTAGACAGAGAAGAAAATTATTAGTGGACAAGTCTGAAACTAATTCAGCATGAATGGCTTTTGACGAAAAGCAAACAAAAATTGCAATATATGTTTTATAAGGTTGCCTTCCACGAAGTCGATATGAGGTGGCGAAAGGACCGCAAAAATCCACACCACTAATTAGAAACGGTCGTTGTAGTCTTAATCGATCTGCTGGAAGGTCTGCCATTATTTGTTCCATGAGCTTGGGCTTGTAATGGAAACAATGCACACACTCATACAGCACTTTTCTTACAATTTCTCTTACGTTGACGATCCATACCTTTTCGCGCAATAGACCTATCAATACCTTAGCTCCTGCATGCAAGTTCTTGCGGTGAAGGTGTTCGATGAAAAGCTTACTAAACCGATGGTCCTTTGGGAGTAATGCAGGAAATCGAGCGTCATATGGTATTGGTGCGTTTGCTAGTCTTCCACCAACTCTTAAAACAGTTATTGAACGTCTATCGATTTGCATTTTATTTAGAAATGGCGTGAGCTTTTGTAGTGACGGCGTTATTGCTTTTCCTGCCTGAAGATTCTTAATTTCGGATGCGTAATATTTGCTTTGGATGTTGGCAATGATTTTCCAAAACGTATTTTCTAGCTCTTGTGGTGGTAGAATAGCAGTTTGTGAATACGACTCATCGCTGTTAAATGATAATTTATTAGGAATACGAAAAACATATGACATTATTCGAAGTATGCGTTGAAATGATGAATTTCGTTGAATGACCGAATCGATGATAGATTCATCAGCAGTGTTTGCAGAAACTTTAAATGTACCACCCTTTTTGCTTTCTAAAATTTGATCAGTTAGAATGAATTCCTTCTTGGTCGCAGGCCATTTCGAAATATGTGTATTGAGGAATTGAGGGCCTGTAAACCATATGGTGTTTTCGAGTTTGGAGGCACTGCATCCACGAGAAGCTAAGTCTGCGGGATTATCCTTGCTTGGAACATGCCTCCAAGTAATACCCTTAGAATTGGATTGCACTTCGGATACTCGATTAGCGACAAAGCAGTTTAGAGTGTTTGAATGTGTCTTCAGCCATTGTAGAACAATCTCAGAATCTGTCCAAAAGAAAATATTTTTAGTATAGTTTATAATCTTATCTGCTATTTTTGGCAAGTTTTGACTAGCAAGACAACCGCACATAGTTCTAAACGGGGTAGAGATTGAACCTTGATGGGCGCCACCTTAGATTTGGCTATCAAAAGGGTTGTTTTGTACGCCCCATCAATTTTCGTGCGTACATACAAGCAGCATCCGTAAGCGCGTTGAGAGGCATCTGCGAACCCATGTATCTCGCTGTGTAAAGATAGAGATGTAAATACAAATCGTGGTAGCTCAAAAGTATTGATGTAGGAAAGATCGGCTTTGACGTTTTCCCACATTTCCATTAAATCTGCCGGCAGTACTTCATCCCACTTTAGTTGTTTTATCCAGGTTTCTTGCAATAATATCTTACCTCTAATAACGATTGGACTTAATAAACCAAGTACGTCAAAAATTCTTGCGATGATGGACAGAATACCTCGTTTTGTAGAATGTGTTGATTGTGGCAAATCATATCGAAAAGAAATTGTGTCTAATGTAGGTTTCCACGACATGCCTAAGGTTTTTGTGATGCAGTTTTCATTGGTTTTGATTACGAATTCCTCAGTCGATGTTTCAATAACTTGAGGACAGTTTGAACTCCATTTCGAGAGGCGAAGGCCAGCGAACGATAGAATTTCATTTACTTCAGTTTTGATATTAATTAATTCGCTTAGGCTATCTGCTCCGGTCAATAAATCATCCACATAGAAATCGCGTTTGATAACGGATGCCCCTAACGGGTGCGTTGTACTGTGGAGGTCAGCAATATGAAACAAACTACGTATTGCTAAGAATGGAGAAGATGCTAATCCATAAGTGATAGTATTGAGCTCAAACAGTTGTAGTGGCTCATCGACGTTCTTTCTCCAAATAATTAATTGGTAGCAGCGATCCTCCTTTTTAACCACGAATTGGCGATACATTTTTGATACATCAGCTGTGATAGCATACCGATAGAGACGAAACGATAAAAGTGTTATTATAAGATCCTGTTGAATAGTTGCTCCAACCAGTAATATATCATTTAGTGATGTATTTGATGATGTGCGTGCAGAGCCATCGAAAACTACCCGGAGTTTTGTGGTTGTACTATCTGGTCGCATGACGTAGTGATGAGGTATAACAAAATGCGGTTTGGTTAAATCCACATTGTCTACGCGAGACATGTGCCCCAACTCTTCATACTCAGTCATAAATTCTTCATACATTTGCTTCAATTCAGTATTACGGGTTAGACGTCGTTCAAGCAAAATAAATCTCTTCTTTGCGTTTTCATAAGAGTTTCCTAACACTGAAGGAGCGGTTTTAAATGGTAAACGCACTTGTAATCGGCCGTTATTGGCTACATTACACATGTAAGCTGAATCGTTCGTTGGCTGTTCGGTTCCACCTCCTGCGATCCACCCAAAAGCAGTATTTTGTAGGCACGGTAAACCTGGACCGAGAGAGATTTTGCCATTTAGGAGACAAGCAAAAAAAATCTCAGCATTAATAAGCAACTCAATGCGCTGTGGCTTGAAAAATAGTGGATCTGCAAGTTCGATATCAATAGGAATATTAAAGTTACGTGTGTCTACATATTGAAGCGGTTGTTGCGCTGCAATCGATTTGGTTATAGCAAAGTCTGAGGACCAAGTAAAATCGTTTATGCGAGATTTAATAGTTGCACTTATACAATGATTTAATTTTGTTCGAATTTCACTTATACCTGAAACTTCCTGGTTTAATGGTTGTGGCTTAAGTTGGAGGCGCTTCGCAGTTTCCTCAGTAATAAAATTAAGCTCGGAACACGAGTCCAATAATGCTCTGATCGGTTGCATAACTCCAAATTTGTCCTGAATTAGGATTACTGCAGTCGGAATAAGTGCTCTTTTACATGCCCGAGTGACGAGTGAAACATGTGGTTTGTCCGATGATGACGCTTGATCTTGCGTAGATGATGATGACGGTGGTGGAACCTTTGATGGTGATTGCTGAAATTGAACTGCATTTACAGAGTTATCTGAAACGTTATTAAAGTGTAGAAGAGTATGGTGCGGTGTGCAACAAACCCGACATCGGGATTTCGATTGACATTTCGATGCTGTATGCCCTTTACGAAGGCAGTTAATGCAAAGTCCATTTCGTTTTGCAAACTCAAAGCGCTGAGGTATTGCTAACGCTAAGAACGGTGAGCAATTATGGATAAGGTGGTCTGCACTGTTGCAATGTGTGCATCCCGTCTTTGCATTGACGAAAGTGGAGGCTTTAGTATTCAGCTTATTAGTATCCCGAGTGTTCGAAATCGGATTCTCTCGTTTCGTGCAGGATTCGAGATATTGGCAATGGTGACTCAAGATCTTGTAGCAGTCGTCCCAAGTAGGCAAGTGTTCAAAATCTTGTTTCTTGTTGTAAACTGTCCTTGACTCAGGATCTATTTTGGTGATAACAATATGTATTAATATGGAGTTCATAATATCAAGGTCGGAGCCCAAAGACAGAAGTGAGCTTCGAAGGGTTGCAACTGTGTCTATAACATTTCGAATCAATACTGGATTCGATGATTTTATTACTGGAATGTTAAATAAGGCCATGATATAATCACGAAATATTAAGACGTTGTTGTCGTAGCGCTCCTTCAGGCGTTGCAATGCTTTCGGATAGTTTGCTTCTGTTACCTGAAATGCTTCTACGACACTCAGTGCTGGTCCCGAAAGACAACTTAGTAAATAGTTGAATTTATCCACAATCGGAATCGAGGGTTCTTCATGAACCATGTTCGAAAACGTACGAAAGAAACGCTTATATTCAGCGTACTTTCCGTCAAATTTCGGCAACTTGAGAGTTGGCAATCGATTTTGATGTAAAGAAGTGTGCAATGATGTGTTCAATGCGCTCAAATCGGTGGCAGCCGGCTTAATTCGAGCTTCTAATAAAGTAACGATTTTTGATTTAATTAGAATATACAATTCTTCGATTTCGGCTCTCGAAGAATCATCACAATTGATGGTTTCAATCTGTGTTTGAATATCCGAAATCTCTTTAAAGTATGATTCTATGATCTGAAGCCGACACTCAAGCGCCGCGAAGTCACTTGAAGCCTTTTCAGTGCCTATTCGAGTTTTCATACTTTTCATGTTACGCTTAATAGCAGAACGCTTTTTCAATAAAATAGGTAATTCGTTGGACGAATTTGAGTCGTCAACCTCACCTTCCTTTGAATTGGTCATTCTTGAATGCTTACCAGTTGGCTGCAACTACCAGTGTGCACAGTTACCAGTTGCGGTGATGAAATTGTAACTCAACAAGTTGCGCAGATGTTGAATAAAATTGCGATACGGATTGACTTCCGATAATGTTCTATGCTTAGAGGTTCAGGAACTGGTTATCGTAGAATCACGTATCAATCAGCCAACTTCTTAGCTGTGTCCGATAAAGATCTTCACTTTTAAGATCTACCAAATCGTTGAATGATGAACGAACCAAATAAAAGGTGCGAAGTTTTTCGAAACTTGTTAAGAGTAGGTGACAAGTCCTGTCACGGTCGCCATTATGTCGAATAAAAAAACGTTGCTATACTTAGCCACTTATCACTCTTTGAAATAAAACTTCACACCCGCTTCGTTTAATGGTTTATTTAATTCTGTTCTTCAATGTTTTATGACAAGTTTGTAATGACTATACAAAGCAGTTATGTACAAAACTGTAACACCTATATATGTAAAAAATGTAAGTGAGTATACCAGAAGTCAAATTATAAAATAAGTTCAAGGCTAAACATCAGGTGATTTGAGAGGATTTTAAAGCAATGGTATGTATGTGTCAAGGCATGTAACAACGTATGTACAATAGTATGTGCGAATGGAAACGGTCGTTTGATATGTATCCATATTTTAGTATGTACATATGGCCATGCTGTTGATGAGGACAATAAATAATATTGCAGTAGCAGAGAATTTGGCACAGTGTCATAGTTCTGCGCGAAATTCAGTGTAAATAATGATTCTTCCCAAACAATAGCATTCTTTGGTGAATCACTCAGGTGTCTTTTCAACTGCTCATCAGTTTTGGCTCGATATCTTAAGAGAGCTCTAAAGTTTCCATCATTCGTCAACGGTTCGTCTTCAGAAACTCTTCCCGTATCATATGAATCTCTGAGAGTAAATCCTTGTCGGCCACACAGGATAACTGTTTCAATAATTGGAATCATGCGTAGTTTGCTTTCATTCAGAAAGTCTAATTTTGAATTTTACAGTTGCAAATCAATGGTTAAAGCATTTTTTGCTTCAATTCCCATTCTCAATGCCACATTGCGGCTCAGTTATAAGTAATAAGGCAAATTCAAAAAGCTTTACACCTACAAGTGAATGCACGAACGTAAATGACAATTTGAATACATATGCCCACCAAAAAATTTGAGCCTTATCTAAGGTTGGAAGGAGTATCAGTTGGAATTTGGAATATAAATGTATGCTGAAATATCCCTAATAGGAGGGGGGAGGCCAAGTGTCACGATTCGACCCCAGGACTATTGATCGAGGAGTCATCGAATTCGCCACAATTAATGGCAGAAGTTGTATTGTTAAATAAATACCGGGACACTTCAAAAAAAATAAGGATATGGCAAAGTTGAATGAATTAATGATTCAGCAACTCAAAAATCAGTTGGAAGAACGCGGATTAATCACTACAGCCAATAAATCGGAACTGAAGTCACGATTACGGGAGGCTATCGAAGCGGAAAGTATCAACTTTGATGATCATGCTTTCCATCTTGTGGATGAGGCTTCGATAAAAATAGAAGAGAAAAAAGAGTTTTCAAATCCAGTGGCAAGTGTGGACACAAACATGATATTGGCTCTATTGACTCAGATTTCGACTTAGATGGAAGAACAGGAGACGCGTATTACATCTTGAATTGCATCTCCGCTGGAAGAAAAGAAAACACGCATTACATCTCGAAGGGAGGCCCAAGAGACTCATATTATAAAAATGTCGTCGCAAATTTCTGCCCATATTCCATCACAGCTCTCCGCTCAACTTGAAGAACAAAGGCGTATATGTCATCGCAGTTGGAAGAACAAGATGCAAAAATTACACAACTTCAAGATAAAATTGAGGCTGAGGTGGATGCTTTGTGAGATCATTTCCAGAAATTGCAACTTAATCGTCCAACTGTTTCCAAGGTAAAAACCCCATCCTTTGATGGCTCTGTTCCTTTCTAGGTATTTAAGCTACAATTTGAGAAGACGGCAGCGGTGAAGAATGGAGGCACTGAAGACAAAGTTGCTGCACTGTTCGTGGTATTAGATGGACCTGCAGCCGACACCTTACAGACTTTTCCGGATGGCGAACGAAATAATTATGAAGGAGAGGTTGGCCCATCTAGCAAGTGCAGACGCACCCGTAAAGTACACAGAAAGGGCAAAAACCGAAGGCTTTATAATTGGAATACGTGATGTGGAGACAAGGCGGGCCACATATGCAAACCCCAAAAGGAAATTCGCTGAAACGGTATCACATGCTCTAACGCAGGAAACAGCCTCGCTTTTAACTAAGCCGGCGTATACACAATGCTGGAAGCAATGAATGGAAAACAACATAAAAATGAAGGTCCCATTAAATGCTTTAAGTGTGGAAAATCTGGTCATATTTCGCGTTATTGCAGAACCAGCTCCAGAGACTCCAGCAACGCAAGTCGCCGTAAGCGCAAGGCTGAAGGAGATGAGCAAGTCTCCCAATCCAACCAACCGTTAAACTAAAGAGAGTCAGCCGCAAGGGGCGAAGGCTGGCTCCCGCAATTGAATGCCCCATAATCTCCGTATCACAAATAGGACGGAAAGCGAGAAATGTTACCATTGGAGGATTTGTGGAAGGAAAAGAGCGTGTACTGACCGTTGATACGGGCGCATCTCATTCCATCATTCGATCCGATTTAGTCAAGAAGAAGAGCAAGATTGGTCTTTCAAATTACATTATGGCATGGACGGAAGGGCCGGAAAACGACCACCAGAACAAGGTCAAACCACTTCTACTCAAGTACTCGAGCATATTTGACAAGGATGGTTCCAAACCAGGCCGGACCAACGTTGTGAAACATCAAATAGATACTGGTGACGCAAGGCCAATCCGCCAAGCTCCGCGTAGTGTCGCTTCAGCTAAACGACAAGTGGTAAGGCAAATTATACAAGAACCATCAGCTAGTCCATGGAGCTCACCGGTAGTACTAGTGAAAAAGAAAGACGGAAATATGAGGTTCTGTGTGGATTATCGGAAACTGACTGACGTAACGAAAAAGGACAGTTGGTGGTGCCAAGAATCGACGATACTCTGGACTCGCTTTCTGGTATTAAATGGTTTTCCATACTGAACTTGAAAAGCGGCTACTGGCAAGAGGAGGTAAAGGATGAAGATAAAGAAAAGATTGCCTTTAGCGTTGGAGAAGGGCTTTGGCAATTTACGGTAATGCCCTTCGGAATATGCAATGCTCCAGCTACTTTTGAGAGACTCATGGATCAGATAATAAAAGGATTGCATTGGGAAACATGTTTGGTGTACCTGGACGACATCATCATGTTGGGAAAAAGTTTTGAGAAAGACCTAAAGAACTTGGAGGAAGTTTTCCAAAGGATAGCTGAATTTCGGCAGCGTAGTGCTATGGAATGCGCGTCAAATGGTGCAGTAAGGAAGGCGAGCGGCATGATAGCAGTGATGCTCTGTGGCTAGTCATTGTCGGCTGGGGTGGGATCTTGCCAACCTTACCGTCCTGCGGCATTAACAGAGAAATACAAATCATGCCTTTAAAACGCGGGGAAAATGCATAAAACCGCGCAAACAACTATAAAAACAACATCCGGTTAAACCTGGATGCCGCGGACAGACCGTTGACATTTAAAATTTCAAAAACTCAAAATAAAACCGAAAATCGAACTAAAATTCAAAAGAAACGGGCGAAAAACGTTCAAACGGAAACTTAAAATTCAAAAATAACTGAAAATGAAAACGAATTTGAAACTGCAATAAAACGAACGGAAAAGGAAAAAAACACAGACAAATTTAAATTAGCGGAAGAAAAGAAAAAAAGCCCTGAAAATTGAAAACGAACCGGAAATGACCGGTTACAAAAGCTGAAAAACAAAAGGAAACAAACATAAAGAGGCCGAACAATATAAGGGGGCGCCCCGGGTGTTGTTGCGACGCCCGGGGCTTGACCCACCCTCATCCATGACCATCGACGCACCTGATTTCGATGGCCCCTTTCCAAAAAAAAACCTAGATGCCTTCTAAATAATGAAGAGTGTCCACATTCCCATCTTATAACAATTTATTCAAGGTTCATTACATTACAAATATCTCAACGTACCCTATTTTATAACTACCCTGACAAAAGTAACACTTTTCTGCCTTACTATTCTAGAAAAACTCCCCCTTTAGTTTAATTTTATTTTTTTCTTGTTTCTTCTTCTTATCTTCTCAATCAATTGTTATTACCATCTTTTACCTTTTATCTTATTATGAATATTGTACTTATTTATTTACATGTTTTGTGTTTAGATGTTCATTTAATGTAGATTATATTGTTATTGTTATTGTTTGCTTAGTTATTTGCTGCCTTTATTTTTGCTATAATTATGTGTATTCTCTTATCTTATTAGGTTTTATGTATATTTTGCCTGTAAGTGTAACTGAAACTCTTACTTTTTCAGCTGTAGTTTAGCTTTTATAACAAATTTTTATTTTTATTTATTTTATTTTTTGTTTTATTCATATGTGTAATGTAACTCTGTTTATTACTTCAATTGTACTTTCTATTTCCTAAGTTTTAATTAATTTTGTTTCTAAACAATCTTACCCCTATTCTATCAATAAACTTTGTTTTGCATTTGTCTTTCTAATTTAAGTTCAAATTGTATTTAATATTTTTTTTTCTAATTTTAAGGTTCAAATGAAATGTTTAATTTAAATTTTAAGTTTATATAAGAAGCTAGCTACATTGGCTTGAGCTCACCCCTTTGTTGCAGTAGGCCGTTTGTGAGGACCTACTGCTATTGTTGCCTCTGCTGGTTGTTGATTTTATTGTAGTGGGTCCATGTTGTCGGCCCCTGCTGGTGTTACAGCTGGTTGTTGCTGTTGGTGATGTTGATGTTATTGCAGTGGGCCTATGTTAAGTCGGCCCCTGCTGGTGTCACAGCTGGTTGTTGCTGTTGGTGTTGTTGATGTTATTTCAGTGGGCCTATGTTATGTCGGGCCCTGCTGGTGTTACAGCTGGTTATTGCTTTTGTTGCTGTTGATGGTCGTGCAGCGGGCCTAGGTTATGTCGGGCCCTGCTGTTGTCACTACTGCTTGTCGCTGTTGGTGACTAATGCAGCGGGCCTAGGTTATGTCGGCACCTGCTGGTGTCACTGCCGGTTACGGTTGATGTTGGTGGTCTAGGATGGTGGGCGGTGCGCGCTTAGTGGCTTGATGGCACTGTTGGCGTTGTTGTAGTTCGCTGTCGTTGCATGCTATGTTGGCGCTTTTGTTGTGGCACGCTATGTGGCGCGTTTTGTTGCACGGTTAGTGGTGCGTTGTTGTTGCGCGCTGTGTGTGGCAATATGGTGGCACGATGTGGTTCTGGTTGTTGCCAGCTGTTGCTTCTGCAGAGTGAAGTTGTTGCGGTTGCTACGGTAGATAGTTCCGCGCTATGTAGGCGCAAGTTTGTTTTTTTTGGTATTTATACACACACTTTCACGCTACTTTTCTTCTTCAAATGGTCATCTAACCGCCCGGGCGATTTTGACCGTCCAACATAGCTCGCCAGTCGTTTCTTCGTTGCACCAACTGGCGCCAATTGGAAACACCACGGGATCGCAAATCGGTCTCCACTTGGTCCTTCCATCGGAGTGGTTGGCGCCCTCTTCCTCTGCTTTCACCGGCGGGTGCCGATAAGAATACCTTCTGGGCTGGAGCATTTCGCTCATTCGCACTACGTGGCCTAGCCAGCGAAGCCGCTGTGTTTTAATTCGCTGAACTATGTGGGAGTCTGCGTAAGGTTCATACAGCTCATCATTAAATCTTCTTCGGTACTCGCCGTCGCCAACGCGTAGAGGTCCACAAATCTTGGGAAGAACCTTTCTCTCGAATACTCCCAGAGCCGCCTCATCAGATGTTGTTAGTGTCCACGCTTCTGCACCATATAGCAGGACGGGTGCGATGAGTGACTTGTAGAGTGTTATTTTCGTTCGTCGAGAGAGAACTTTACTTTTCAATTGCCTACTCAGTCCGAAGTAGCATTTGTTTGCAAAAGTAATTCTTCGTCGGATTTCTAGGCTAACATTATTGTTGGTGTTAATGCTGCTTCCCAGGTAAACGAAGTCCTTTACCATTTCAAAATTATTGCTGCCAACAGTGGCTTGGTTGCCAATGCGCGAATGCGCTGACTCTTTGCATGATGACAGAAGATAATTCGTTTTGCCCTCGTTCACCACCAAACCCATTTTTCCGCTTCTTTTTCTAACTTGGAGAAAGCAGAAGTTACGGCGTGGTTGTTAAGGCCAATGATATCAATATTGTCAGCATATGCCAACAGTTGCACGCTTTTATAAAATATTGTTCCAGCGCGGTTAAGTTCTGCAGCTTGTATTTTAAAGAAATCGCACAATAGGGGGTCACCCTGTCTGAAACCTCGTTTAGTTTCGAACGGCTCGGAGAGGTACTTCCCAATTCTGACCGAGCTGGCGGTGTTGCTCAAGGTCATTTTGCATAGCCGTATAAGTTTTGCGGGGAAACCAAATTCACACATAGCGGCTTAAAGGCAGCTCCTTTTCGTGCTATCGAAAGCGGCTTTAAAATCAACAAAGAGATGATGCGTGTCGATTCTTTTCTCACGGGTTTTTTCTAAGATTTGACGTATTGTAAAATTCTGGTCGATGGTAGATTTACCAAGTCTGAAGTCACACTGATAAGGTCCAATCAGTCTGTTCACATCAGGCTTCAGTCTTTAGCACAATACACTTGATAGGACCTTATATCCGATATTCAAAAGGCTGATTCCGCGATAGTTGGTGCAGTTTGCAGGATCGCCCTTCTTGTGGATTGGGCAGAGAACACTTAGATTCCAATCTTCAGGCATGCACTCATCCGACCATACTCTGCATAGAAGCTGATGCATGCTCCTTACCAGCTCCTCGCCTCCGTGTTTGAATAGCTCAGCAGGCAAACCATCAGCGCCAGCCGCTTTATTGTTTTTCAATCGGGATATTGCTATTCGCACCTCATTATAGTCGGGTTGTGGAACGTCGATTCCATCATCTTCGATTGTGGGCTCGGGTTCGGCATCTTCTCTGGGTTCCAGCTCAGTTTCTCCATTTAAAAGGGCAGAGAAGTGATCCCTCCATATTCTGAGTGCTCTCTGAACATCGGCCACCAGGTCGCCGTTCTCATTCTTACAGGAGTTTGCCCCGGGTTTAAAACCTTCTGTCATTCGCCGAATTTTTTGATAGAATTTTCGGGCATTATTCCCGTTGGCCAGCATCTCAAGCTCCTTTGTTTCACGCTTTTCTGCCTCTCTTTTTTTTGCCCGGAAAAGCCGCCTCGCTTCTCTCTTCAACTCGCGGTAGTGTTCACACACACTCCTCGTTGCATTCGATCTCAGCGTTGCCTTGTAGGCTTCGTCCTTTCTTTTCGTTGCAGCGCGGCACTCTTCATCATCATACCAGTTCTTTCTTCGCATTCGCCGGAATCCAATTACCTCTTCGGCTGCAGTACGGAGTGCTAATGAGATATGATCCCACTGCTCATGCATTCCACTAGGTTGAATTGTGCTCTCGGAGAGCAGGTGTGAGAGGCGATATGCGAAATAATTGGCGGTCTGTTGCGATTGCAGCTTTTCGACGTCCAGCTTTCCCTGCGTTTTTTGTTGCGCCTGTTTTGTCGAACAGAGGCGGGTACGAATCTTGGCTGCTCATTCCCACAACAGCCGGTTCTATCGTACCGGAATGACTCGGATTGTTATATCCGACCAAGGGCTGTTATTTCGACACTACCCTGTCTAACCTGTCACCTTTTCCCCTAATATTGTCATCCTCCGAGCAGCTCCTTGCAGCAGGGCTGCTCAAAACTCTCCTGCTCCGGGGTGGGGTCGAATCCAACCCAGGTCCAAGAGAATGGATCTGCTGCGTCTGCTGGAAGATTTACGTTAAGCGTTCACACTCCATCCAATTTAATGCTTGTAAAAGATGGTTTCACAAAACTAGGTGCTTAAGGCTAAATCCCTCCACACACAGGCCCCCTAGTTTCTACAAAACTTTTGTGGCCCCATGCTGTTCACGCCCTAGGACGTCCCGGGACCAACAACGATCCAGTTTCGCACCGCCACAAGGTTCAGAAACAGTCTCCACGACTAACAGCACTAATAATACCCAGCAAGTAGTGTGTAACTCCCGCTGCCGCTCACGCCCACAGGCGCCAACACCTCACACAGCCGCTCACAGCTACTTTCTACGTAGCACCTCTGTTTCAGATGTGAGCAATGCCGAGCGACAGCCGACCCCCCTCCCACTTCCAACTTCCCTTCTTCTTCCAGCACTAACACAAATGTAAGCCAAAGCCACCAGCTCCTGGTCCCTTACACCATGTGCACTGTTTGTCGGTTGAGGTTATATACACCTGCGACATTAGTCAAATGCAACTCCTGCCTTGGCCTATGTCACCTACTTATATGTTCTCAACTTGGTAACAGGAACTTATGGACTGATACGTACGTTGCGCCACGTTGTGGAGCTACGAAACCTACAACGTCGATCGATTCGCCACCTTCCGGTGCTTCGGATCCCTCGTCTTCTAGAGTGCGACGCAGTGCGCGACCCAGCCTGCTTCCACCAAGGCATACGCACCAGTCCTTGACTCCCAGCGCGAATATTTCTCCCCCTTCGCACTTTCGTGTCCTACAGCTAAACTGCAACGGTCTAACGGCAAAGTAAGTGAAATAGTGAGTTTCATGAAGCGGCAGAACGATCAGATCTTCGGACTTGTGACGGCTACAACATCCACCGGCGTTAACCGAGAGAGAGGACTTGGGGGCGGACTCGCCTTCATTACTCACCAATCTGTGCAATATCGTCTATTTGAGCGTGACGTCGACCCGAGGGACAACCTCCTGGAACGTCAAGGAATGGTTTTCCGGACAGGCGACGTCGACCTTGATATCATTAACATCTATATACCTCCTGCCACCTGCTGTCCGAGAGATTACCACCCTGACATCAGTGCGTTACTCAGAGGCGATAATCGTGTAATCCTCGGAGACTTCAACACACACCACGATCTGTGGCACTCAAGCCTACAGGTTGATGGTAGGGGGGGCAGGAATTGGCTGAACAAATAGACGATTCCACGTTTTGAACGTGAACGGGGATGCCCCAACGAGAGTTGCGGTAAATTGTTCCAGTTCGCCAGACCTCACAATTGTCAGCGCAGGTCTCATAAACTGCGTTGAATGGCGACCAATGCTTACTCTTGCATCGGACCATTTGCCGATTGTCCTCTCCATCGATCGCCCCAATGACTTTGTTACTTCCGAGAAACGCGCCTTCACTAATTTCAGTAAAGCTGATTGGGTTGGTTTTCTTAATTTCACTGAGAGCACCTTCGCTGCTCTTCCCAGCCCGTCTGATGTACGAGAAGGGGAAAAAGCGTTTCGCATGGTCATAGCTTCAGCCTCCAATCAGTACATTCCGTCAGGTATAATTAAGGAGATACGTCCGTATTTCCCCGCAGAGGCAGCGGCCCTGGCTAAGGAACGTGACCACATGCGACGCTTGAACCCTACGGATCCCCAAATTCAAGATCTCAATGCGGAAATCAGACGGCTAGTTGATCAACACAAACGCGCCAAATGGGAGGAGCACCTAAGGTCCTGTAACCTCTCTACTGGTGTTGGCAAATTATGGTCCACTGTTAAATCCTTGTCAAATCCGACCAAACCTAACGACAAAATATCCATCACCTTCGGTGATAAGGTACAGGCGAAACCAAAGAGATGCGCGAGCGCTTTCTGCCGGCAATTTGTACTGCATCCACCGGTTGACAAGGAAATCAGGCGTGCCATCAGGGAAGCGCACAATCGTAAAAACAGCCAAGCGCCCATTGCCATCACCACCACGGAGGTTCGAGAGGCCATACGGGGGTCCAAAAACTCCAAATCTATTGGCCCAGACGGTATATCCATGCTGATGCTAAAACATCTCGGTGAAGAGGGAGTAATTTACCTACCAACCGTCTTCAATCTGTCCATGACCACCTTTGTCATTCCAGAAAGATGGAAACAGGCAAGGGTGGTGCCAATACTAAAGCCCGGCAAGCCGGCCAACGACGGAGAGTCTTATCAACCGATATCACTCCTCTCGCCAGTAGTGAAGACCCTGGAGACGGTCTTGCTCCCTTACTACACCGCTAACTTGCGACTAGCCGAACATCAGCATGGATTCCGGAAAACGCATAGCACTACCACCGCGCTAAACGCCATCACCACACAAATAGGTGTCGGTCTCAACCAATCTCGTCCAAATGACAGGACCGTGCTAGTTGCGCTTGATCTGTCGAAAGCTTTCGACAGTGTCAATCATGCGGAACTCATTAACGACCTGGAGGCTTCAAACCTTTCCCCCTGTCTAAAGCGTTGGACCGCCAACTCTCTGAGTGGTCGGCAATCATCGGTTGAATTTAGAGGCGAAAGATCAAAACCACGTATAATTAAGCAAGGGGTGCCACAGGGTGGTGTCCTATCCCCGCTTTTGTTTAACTACTACATATCGAGGATCCCTTCCCCACCAGAAGGCGTCTCGATCGTCTCCTACGCCGATGACGGCACGATCCTGGCGACTGGACCCTCCGTTGATGAGCTCTGCTCGAGACTAAATTCATACCTTCCAACCCTTTCCAGTTTCTTCGCTGCACGGAACCTGACATTGTCACCGACCAAATCCTCGGCCACCCTATTTACGACGTGGACAGCGCAGACGAACATGGAATTAAACGTCTACGTCGACGGCATCAAGCTTCCGACTGTCACACACCCCAAAATCTTAGGGGTCACGTTTGATAACATGTTCAAATACGGTGCTCATGTAGCCGCGATTGCCACCAAAGTACAAAGCCGTAACAAAATCCTCAAGTCACTAGCTGGCAGTACTTGGGGGAAAGACAAAGAAACGTTACTGGCAACGTACAAGGCAATCGGCCAGCCGGTTCTGAGCTACGCGATGCCTATTTGGTCGCCCGGGTTAGCAGGCACACACTGGAGGAGGTTGCAGGCTTGCCAAAACACCGCACTCAGAACTGCCACGGGGTGCCTCCTTATGTATCCTGAGCACCATCTTCATAGTGAGGCGAAAATGCTCAATGTCAAAGAGCATTGTGAGATGTTGACCAGGCAATTCCTGTTCAACTGCCATAAACCGCAGCACCCGTACGGGAGCCTGCTCAACGTAAATCCGCCTCTCAGGAGAATAAGGAGTCACCTCCGTAAGCACTATGAGAGATCCGGCATCACATTTTCTCGCCGTTTGATTCAAAAGGTGCACCGGCGGGCCCTCAACCTCATCCACACGGAGTCGGTAAACTCCTTTGTCAGGTCCCGTCCAGCGAATGCAGTCCTACAGGCACAAGCTCCTCCTGTTGCCGACGAGGAACGCGAACTGCCCAGGGAGACAAGAGTCACGCTGGCTCAACTTCGTTCTGGATATTGTAACAGACTAAACTCTTACCTATCCAGACTGAACCCTGATATGCCAAATGACTGCCCGGCATGTGGCGTGTCTCCCCACGATACTAACCATCTGTTCATCTGCTCAACTGAGCCTACTCTTCTAGCACCAATTTCACTTTGGTCCACCCCTGTTGAAGCCGCGAGGTTTCTTGGACTTCCGTTATAAGAGCCTGAAGAACAACAACAACAATCTTGGCTCTACTAGGTAGTGATCAGAGTCGATGTTAGGTCCTCGTATTGTGCGAACATCTAAAACGCCGGAAGCATGCCGTCCGTCTATCACAACGTGGTAGAACTGGTTGCGTGTTTTTCGATCGGGGGACAGCCATGTAGCCTGATGGATCTTCTTGTGCATAAACCTAGTGCTGGATATGACCATGTTTCGGGCACCGGCGAAGTCGATCAGCCTGAATCCATTTGGCGAAGTCTGATCGTGGAGACTGAACTTCCCGACAGTGGGGCCGAATACACCCTCCTTACCCACCCGGGCGTTAAAGTCGCCAAGCACGACTTTGATATCATGACGGGGGCAGCGCTCGTATGCTTCTTCCAAGCGCTCGTAGAATGCATCCTTTTCCACGCCGTCCTTCTCTTCCATCGGTGAATGAGCGCGGATAAACGATATCGTGAAAAATCGTACTTTTATGCGGATTGCGGAGAGACGCTTGTTCACGAGTGTGAACGACAGTACTCGGTGACGGAGTCTTTCTCCCACCACAAATCCCACACCGAATCTGCGCTTGTCTTCATGTCCACTCCAGTAGATGCTGCAAGGTGGTGTTTCCTCGCCCCGTACATCGCATCTCTTGTATGGCGGTGATGTCAGCTTTTGCTTTCCTCAGGACCTCAACCAGCCGGGCAGCGGCACCTTCCCTATTAAGGGGCCGGACATTCCAGGTATATGCCCTTATCTCATAATCCTTATTTCGTTTGCGGGTGTTGTCATCTAAAAAAGGGGGTCGCATATCCGAGGCTTTGTTGTTGAATTTCATTGGAACGTTGTTTTATGTGGTGGGTCCCAAACCCAACGCACAACCCGTTTCACGTGAGGTTGAATTCTATTACGTTTGTATGGCGGTGATGTCAGCTTTTGCTTTCCTCAGGACCTCAACCAGCCGAACGGGTGTTCGGTGGTTACCCAGAGGATACTTGGGCGCAAAGCCCGGAAGTAGTGAGTTACTTGAACCGCATGCAAAAGAATGGCTCTGGCCATTCCCAGGTGAATGACGACCAGAAACTTTCCCCACTTGCGTGGACTTCTGCACGCGGCCCCATCCTCCTATCACGCTACTTTTTATCTCAACAAAATCAAAATTTTATTTTGCTTTCTGATAAAAATAACGTTATTATGCATTCCTGCATTTTACAAGATTTAAATTCTATTATTCATTTATATATTCGCAAAATGAAAGAAAATATATATATGAATGCGAAACCAGATTTTAAAACAATTTCGCTTCCTTTATATAATTATAATTTTTCCTCATTTCATGTTTTACGAAAAGTTAGTTAAAGTAAGTTACTTATATACCTAAAAAAAATTTTTTTTTTTTGTTACAAGTCATACATTTCTGATTCCCTTTCCCACTTTTCTTCTATTATTTCTTACTTTTACTTAAGTTTATTTTCCTTTTTCAAAATTAATAAATTCTTACCTAACCCTTGTAATTTAAGTTTCTTTTTAAGTAAACAGATATGTATTTTAAATCTCAATTTAAGTTCTTAGTTAGGTTTACTCGTACATTAGGTACTAATATTAAGGTTTGGTCTCACCCGGTTGTAGTAGGCCGTTCGTGGGGCGCTACTGACGTTGTTGTCTCTGCTGGTTATGTTGTTGTTGCATTATCCCGTTCGCGGGGGAGCTACTGTTATTGTTGTCGGTGGTTGTTACCGGTTGTTGTTGCCGGTTGTTATTGCGGTGGGCCTATTATACGGCGGTTGTCGTCGCCGGTTTTGTTGTTGCCTGTTGAGTTGTTGCCGGTGATTGTTCCCGGTTTTTTTGTTGCCGGTCGGGTTGCTACCGGTGGTTGTGCGGCGGTGGTTAGTGGTGTGCGCTTAGTGGCGAGTTGATATTGTCTGTCTAAATAGATTCAAGTTATTTACGGTAGAGTATTCTGCTACATAGCTATCCCTTACTGGTAATTCTATACGACCGTTCGCAACCGCTAATACACGTCCAAAACTATCGGGAGAGGCATCAAACCGAACGCCCTGATCTCTCCATCAACAACCCGAAAGCGGCAGAGAAATATTTTTTTTTTTTCAGTAAAAGTTATTGGCGAAAAAAAATGGTCCACCGGGTCAATTCCGGTTTTGCGTTATTGTGAAGCGAAAGTAAATCCGTCAATTCAACACAATTTTTGATTCTCGTTCTACTTTTAAATTTTCGATTTGGTGTGAAGTAAGAAAAAATTAACGCCAAAATAAATTTAGTGTTAACGTCAACATCAAAAAAAAAAAATCCAAACATCGGATTTTTTCAAATGTTGACATTTTAAGTGATACAAATTACCTTTATTTTTTCCAATTCTATAATGGACTATCATTTATCAAGCACAACTTCTGTCAACGCAATTAAAAATGTTCTTCAGAAAGTAATTTTCATCGCACATATCAGAATCGCATTTTAGCCATCAGTGAATTGAAAAAGGAAAACGTCAAGCGATAACTAAAGTGAAACGATTTTTTTTTTTCATTTCACGCCAACGCAAAACCACTATTGACCCCCAGGTCAGATCCCAAAAAGGGTGCGTGACCCAAGGTATGTATGTGCAGAACACACTTCTGCACTTTTCGGTACACCCTAATCTGTGATTACAACACATGGAAATTACTTTAATTACAAATTTCTCTGGACAGACCTAAGATACTGAATTTCGCTCTTAGACCACCGATACAGAGGCCAAAACGCGCCGATACCCACGACATTCCCGGACGCACATCCACACTAAGCATGGTCATGTAGAATCACCCACTTATTTTACACTGAATTATTTTATTCTTTGCTTTTCATTTCTTTTACACTTTTTTCCTTTTTTTCTCGCGCACAACACTTTATTTTGCACTAGTTTTTATTAATTAATTTCTTTTTTGCTTTGGATTTTTTTATACCTTTCTTGATCGCGCACAACCACTTTATTTAACTCTAGTTTTTATTAATTAAAATGTTTCTATTTTTTTCTTAAATGTTTTACCACAATTTTACCCACGACCGATCGCATTAAGTTCAACTATACATTTGAATTAGTCGAATGCCGATGACGCCGATATGCCCGAAAATCGTCAAGCAACGCCGACTGTGCCATGGAAAAATTCCGTTACCCAGTCTGAGGTGGCGTGATTGTTGCCACTGAGCTTGGTGGTTGCCATCAGGGCTCGGACTTTTACTTTTATTTTAAATACCTGTTTACTACTACAGGTAAAAATACAGCACGCATTTCAAAACAAAAAAAAGGATAATATGTTATTGAAACTAACGGTGAAGATATGACTTTGCTTTTTCATAGTAGATTTAATGAGCATTGCAGTCGGTGTTACTTCAAACTCAAAGTACTGTAATTACGCTTTTATTTGAGGCATAGATGAAATGATTTTAGTACTCTTACTTTTATTACTATTTCTCTCAGTGGCTATTTTTATTAAAGGTAATTTTTTTCCCCCCATATAACCAAAATAAAATGCAAGCATATTTATACTGATTAATAATGGCCTTATAGGAGAGTTTATAGTTAAGAAAAAGCATCATAGTTAAGAAAAGCATCATCATCGTTGGCGCGCAAAATTAGGAAGGTTCTAGACCATGCGTTTGGTGTGTTCGCTTGGTGGCCCGCGGGACCTCAAGTTATTGAGTTCGGGATAGGAGACACAGGGAACTCCTCATCCTATCTCGCCGTTGACAATAATATTTCGATCTACAAGCTTCGTTTGTATTGCACATGGTAAGAAAATACTGCTTCTTTAAAGCTTATTCAAGTCCAATTTAACCAATAGGGATTGCCATTTGCTGTTAAAATGTATTCTGGCAATATACTTTGTTTTACTCCCGTTTGGTCGAAACTGTGATGTCAGCCGGGCAAAAGTCAGAGATCAAAACAGGATTCCATGTGTCTCGCACCCTGGTCAATATGGCATATTAGCAGCGTATCTTTCACTTTGGTGGTTTTGGCAATTTGTTGGTTTTTGGTTTTCGAGGTATTGCATTAAAAAAATGCATGGAATTTTATGGCACGTTTATTCCGTACATACTTTGTACTCGTGCACTTTTACCAACTTAAATTCATCATACAAAGGAGGCCAATTGCCCATTTCTCTTTGTTTGACACTTACTGGTTACCCGAAATTTAACTTTGGGCACACCAAGCACACCCAACACTTGTTTGTCTGGAAATTAAAAGTTTCGTTGTTGGTGCCTTTTCCACTCTATGGGAATATTTGGTGATGCCACCTCAGCAAAATCATAGCACTTCCCCGTGGCTATCGATTTAATACCGAACTGGAAGGTGAATCAAGACTTTGAATTTACCTAACCAACTGCAGTGAGTCCTGACCGATTGAACCAAATAGAAATGACTTTCAATTGAAAGTAAACCATAAAAAATGGTCCAATACTATAAAGAAAAAGGTCCTAGAAAGTCGCAATAAAACCGCTGAAATGGTCTTTCTGAGGCAAAAGTGTTTGCTATAGGTAGTCTTGACTGCTGATTTGTCGACTTAATAGCATTCCTTCACATGGTCTCTGACGTCTCTCGCCTGTCGTGGCCAGAAGTATTTCTGCCTAACGCGTTCGAAAGTTTTCTGCCAATCCCCATGGTAAGTCCTGTTAGCATCATGTGCAAGTCGTATAGCCTCTTCGATTAACCCTGCCGGTAGCCACACCCGCCATAACGAGTCCTCCTCACCCTCCACACCCTTACGAATGCGCATCTTTGTTCTCCAAAGTGGTTCTACAAAGATTGAGGTATTCCAATTTCGAGCGGTGCTAAGTCAATTTCGTGAGGTATGGTAGAAGAGGTTAGCTCGTCTACATCGAAACGCGAGAGGGCATCCGGTACTACATTCAGGGTTCCCTTGCGATGTTCCCACTCAAGTCCTTTTGGATCATCAACGACTTGAGACTAGAATGGTCAGTTATAATTCGGAATGGCAAAACCTCTATGTACGGCTTAAAATGCTTGACACTGATAATGGCAGCGAGGCACCGTATTATTGCGCTGAGCATTATTAAGTTTCTTCGAAACAAAAGCGATTGGATGCTCCGCGCCCTCGTCGTCGATCTGAAATAGCACGCCACCCACACCTATTTTGGACGCGTCGCACTGAATAACAAATTCTTTCGAGAAATCGGGTTGGGCCAAGACAAAAGCGGAACTCGAAGGCCTCCATTGCATCAGGAGTAAGTTTAAAGGGTCCTAGCGGTTTCCGAAGGCAATCGATCAAAGGACCTGCTAAATCAGCAAAATTTTTAATAAACGCCCTATACCAATTCGCCATGCCCACGAACCTGCCGAGGAGACTTAGGAATTAGGAAAACTGCCTCTATCTTCCCTGGGTCTACCTTCAAGCGCCCGCTACCTATCAAGTACCCTATGTATCGAATTTCTGACAAAATATTTGCTTTTCTTTACGTTGATGGTAAGGCCGGCGTCCCTCAAACACTTTTCTACTTCCGTTAACAGGCTTAGGTGGTCCTCAAAGTTAGTGCTGCATACCATCAGATCATCCAAGTAGACAAAGACATTCTCCCGCAAACGCGAGGGGATTGGCTTGTCCATCAGCCTGCTCTTCGCCTACGGCCCGTTGCATAATCGGAATGGCATTACTTTGAAATGGTAAAGAGGCTTCCCCGGAACTGCGAATGCTGTCTTCTCTTTTGATAATTCCGTCAACTTGATCTGCAAACACGCGTCTTTCAGGTCGATTCCACTGATGAAGTGGGTATCCTTCAACCTGCTCAATAGCCCATTGATATGCGGCAACGGGTAGGAGTCCTTTTTCGTAACCGCGCTGACTTTTCTGGAATCAATACAAAGCCGGACCTTGCCTGGTTTTCGAACCAACACCACAGGACTACACCACGGCGAGTTCGATTCCTCAATAACTCCCATTTCAAACAGCCTATCTATCTCGCTGAAAGCTTCGGCTTGCCTCGTTGGTGAAAGAGGGAAATGTTTGCTTTTGATTGGAACCGCATCGGCCCTGTCAATGTGATGTTCGACTAGCTTTGTTTGACCTAGACTTAACTTCTCAAACGAAGGAAGCATATCTACTACCTTCAACAGCCCGACCTCCTGCCTTGTTACTAACTCATGAAAATTATGCTCTTGTTCCCTTTCTTCGCTAATCTCTAGACATGCTACCCTGGGAAATATATCAGGTGCTAACGCAAAAGCTCTCCAGAAATCAACTCCAAAATAGGCTTCTTGAAGAAGCGAAGGAACAAGATAAAAACGAATAGATTTGGTGGAATTTTTGAAAGTCACTGGTAAAGAAACAGACCCTAATATTTTTTGCTTGCCGCCACCCGCCGTGTATACAAAAGCCTGTAGTGGGTGATATTTAAGTCCAATTGAATCCAAAAACTTTTCACAGTCCTTCCCGAGGATAGAGACATTCGCGCCCGAGTTCAGCAAGCCTACTATAAAGCAAAATCTCTATTTGAAGCTTTCATAATTTTTATTGGTTTAGAAGTTACCGCTGATGACCTAGTACTATCGGAATCAGAACTGACTGTACTATCGGGAAAAGTTACTACTACGTTTGGGTATTCCTTCGCCGGAGTGCCACTACTCCTTGGAACCTTACCACTTCCATGAAGCTCACTGCTCGCGAGGGACCTACCACTTGGTTCAGCACCCGAGACAACTCCTCGAGCACTGGCTGATATGGCCCATGGCCTGACAATTCCAACATTGAATTCCTGAATAGGCTGGTTTCCTATTGCGTCGATACTCCAACGCCTCTTTATGCAGGTCAGCTTCACAGTCCTCCCCTTCCTACTATCAGGTGTTATCGCTCGAGCTTCATTAAGGTGCCGTCCAGTATTAGTTGCTCCCAGAATCTTGCTTTCTTTTAGCACTTGCTCCCCTTTTCGTGCTATGTCGTGAAGATCATGTAATGTCCTCGCCTCCGCGTTGAAAAGCTTAAGCCTTAGGCTACTGTTGACGTTCCGTTTTACTGTGTCAATCAGTAGGGCCTCTGACATCGGCTCCCTAAGGCGCGCGTTCAGTGCTACTATGTCAGTATGGAACACGTCATATGACTCACTTAGCTTCTGCTTACGCATTGAGATCTCCACCTCGTGGTCACTTTTCAATGTTTCAAACTCACGCTTCAGGGAATAGCACAAAAAGGGATAATTCGTATTCTGCTTCGTGAATAGCCAGTACCATTCTTCAGCCCGTCCTGATAAAAATATGTGGTTTCACCGCCATGTTACCAGAAACAATGTTAGCTTGGTTGCTCACGAAGCTTGTGACGGACTTTCCAAATACAAATAGAGTTTTCCCTATGGTTTTTCTCCAAATGATAAAACCCTGTTAGTTATTTTAGTTTTGATATTTTTCTTTAATTTATTTTTTTCAAATCTCATCTACAGTCTTAAGGTGGTGGAGGTGGAAACCCCTACTCAGCCCTACGTTCGACGGAGGGGAAAACCACCACTTACTATAACTTAAGTTGCTCCTGGCTAAATTAAAGGCGGCAGAGGTGAAAACCCCTACCTAGCCCTACCGTCTACTGAGGTGAAAATCCCTGCAGAATATAAAAATAGTACTCGTGAGATGAAAACTCCCAGGTGTACGTTCATCGGAGGTGAAAACCACCGACTACTATGCCTAGGTAGTAGCTAACTACTCAATTTTCCTAAGGAATTCATCGCCCTTTTATACTAATTTGCACGCAGGCAAACTGTTACTTAACAACAATAAATACTTATATACTTATAATACATAATCTTATAAGTGAACCTTTTCCTTATTATTATACTATTTTCCTTACAACTACTATCGTTTATACACCGGACTGTATACCTCTTTTCTTCTTCATATGCCGGCTCCTCGTATCCTAGCGAACATTTGTACACACGCCTGTACGCTTTTCTTCCCTCATATGCCAGTTTCTTGCCTTGCAGCGAACATATATGCACACGCCTGTACGCTTTTCTTCCCTCACATGCCAGTTTCTTGCATTGCAGCGAACATATGTACATACTCCTGTACGATTGCGTTGGTCACTTCCAGTGTTTCTCGTGTGTAGATTTGTATTGCTCTGCATTGTTGTGCGCTTAAATGTTCGCATTTTCTATTACTTATTGTTTGCCGTCTCCTTTGCATAGGCAGGTTTCTAACCTCTTAGTGTCGCTGCCAAATCTATGTATGTATATATGTATATTAGAGTGTTCCTATTTGTAAGAAATTGATATTCGAATGGCATGTTCTTTTAAAAATATGTCAAATATATATATAATCGTATATATATTAGCAAAGGGGGGTTTCAAGCAAAAATGCGTATGTGGTTCATTTATAGAACGGCATATGTGCAAAAATATAAAAATTCAGTATATTTCATAAAAATAGTGTATAACTCAAATTAACTTCATTCATAAATATATCTATATAGATGTGTGTTGTGAGGGCTCCACAAGCCTCCGGGGTGGGGTCCTCACAAGGTCTGTGCTCGGTTACTTTCCTCCCTATTGGTATTCCTGGTATAGCTCGCACCGGCTTGTGAAGAGGTTACTGCAGCATTGAGTAAGTACATGTTCTCCCTGATCGTCCTCATTTCGTTCCTCATCTCCTCCTGGGAAGCCCTGAACAGCTGATGTAGCACGTTCACCCACGAGTCTTCAGAAGGGGCCTCAGCCATATTCCTCTTAGTAGCGATCCTATCACCTAAAGTGTTAAGAGGTATAGGGTTTTCTATAAAACTATTAGCTTCCTCCTGTATACCTGTCAACACGTTAGTCGGGGGATCGAAAGGATTCTGCATGGGCTCTGCTGCCATGGACGAGTCGAGGATATTGGTACTACCTGGTCTATCTATTTTCTGGTTGGAGGCAGGATTCAATACGATCCTAGTCGGATCTCCTCCGCCGGGCTACATATTGGAGAATGTAGTACCAAAGGCCGATTGGTGGGTTGTTTTGGAAACGCCCCGCTACCCTGACCACTAGGCTTGCCTCCACTTCCTCGTGTAGAGTTCCTAGTAGTCATGCGTTCAGCCGACCGATCCATATTGAAATAAATCTCCTAACCACATTAGATAAACAAAAAAAATAAAAAGCTTTCGGTTACAAGGGGCGTTTGGAAGGTATAAAAGGTCAAGACTCACAGCCCACCTTTTAATATCAACGATTGCAAAATTGTTAATAATAAAAATTGAATCAATGCAAATTTTCCTAACCGATATTTGCATCAACTAATTACCGCGAATATCTTCAAAAAAATATATGCATATAAATATACATATGCTGAAAGAAATGGATTATTAGTACATAAACGTGTTAAAATGTAATATATAAAAAGCATAAACGGTATAAAGTTTGGCAAAAGCTAGTTGTGTATTTATATATTTAATGGGAATGCTGACATCCCATCATTAGAAAGCATAGGTATAACAAGAAAAACGAAATAACATTAGACCTACCGCAATGCAGGGGTGGTTGTAAGATCCTTCACTCTGAGACATGTTGGTGTGCCCTGCCGAAAATCGGAAAAAAATTCGAAAATATTTGGGCTCCAGTACTCCTGCCCGCAATGCAGGGGCTGCTAAAGGCTGCCTCCCTGAGACTTGTCGGAGCACTGGATACCAGCGGTAAAAGAAAAGTTGAAAAAAATTTGTTTGTGTGCGTTGTAATACCTCGCCTCGAAAGGATGCAGTTGGGTACCGCTTTTCCGCAGACTTGCGCAGATGGGAAGAGGTGTGCTTGGGGTCCCTACTCCTCCTCCCGCAATGCAGGGGTGGTTGTAAGACGCCTCGCCCTGAGACTGCTTGGAGAAGTAGAGATCCCTTCCAAAAAAGTACATACAATAAAAAACGAAGACAAAACAAAACAATTACATTCGGCAAAAAAAATTTTATAAATCCCAAAAAAACTAAACCCCACTTAGCGGACCTCGGACAACAGATGGAAAAAAATAGTCAACTACAAAAAAAACTAAGTGCGGCGGTGCGATGTGGTTCCGCGCTAAATTGTTGCGCGCTGCGGTGACGCGCTGGTGGTGCTGGTTGTTGCCTGCTGTTACCACTGCTGAGTGAAGTTGTTGCGGTTGCTACGGTAGCGCGTGATAGTTCCGCGCTATGTAGGCGCGAGATTGCTGAGCACTGTGGGGACGCGTTGATATGCCTATAACGAGGAAGGCAGGTGAGCGGGAAAGAAATAAATTTTTAAGTTTGCTAACTATTTCCCTAATGCCTGTTCCACTTTGTTTGTTAAGATTAGTTTTGCTTTTGGTGTTTGTTTTAAACGTCCTTTATTCAGTCATTATATTTTTAATTTATGCGGACGAAGTATTATTAAAAGATGTTTATATTGTTATAGATTGTATATATTCGCGGTAGCGTATATAGAGAGAAATGGGGTCTAAATTAAGGTTGCGCAGAAAACGTAGAGTCACGGAAACTAGTGCAGTCACCCTACATAAGGGTATCAAATGCTCATTGTATGTATCTCAAAAGCAAATATCTAAATATTAACATTAACATTAGCGGCTGCCGTGGTGTGAAGGTAGTGTTGCCGGCCTACCACACCGAAGGTCCATGGTTCGAGCCCTGGTACAGGTAACATCAAAAGTGATTTGAAAAAAGTTTTTCAAAACGGGGTCGCCCCTCGGCAGTGGTTTGGCAAACTCTCCGAGTGTATTTCTGCCATGACAGGCTTCTCAGCAAAAATTCGTCTCCTTTGTAGATGCCGTTCGGAGTCGGCAAAAAACTGTAGGTCCCACCAATTTGTAGGGAAAATTCAAATCGGCACACCACAAATTGGAAGAGAAGCTTGGCGCAAAAATCTCTTAGGAGGTTTATGATGATATACCTGTTGTATATCGCGCCATAGAGAGAGAGAGAGAACATTACCGTACAGATATATTAACTTGTAGGAGCGAAGCCGGCATATATTTTTATTCACAAAAATATTTCAGAAAGTCATGAAAGTTTGAAACAGAAAAATGGTCATTAAAGCGGTCATTGAAAGCCATATATACACAAGATAACGAACTGTTGCCTGTGTTCTGGCAGAAGAGAAACGAATACAATATTATACCGGTGAGTTACTATCACATTTCATTTAACACAAACTAAAATAAATTGAAATTAGTTCTCCGAAATACGCTTTTTCGACAACAATGGCGGCAAGAACGTAATCTACAGGTAGATGTAGATACGAAAACTGAAGAGCGTGCTCTAATCATTTTAAATCCTCTAGAGGCACACGCAAATGGTGATGGCCGCACGCAGATTCTGACTTAGAAAACAACTAACACAACACCACCAGTCACTTCAATTGTAATACTTGTTTGTTGTACGATAAAAGATTTTATTATCTTGATGTACTAATTGTCTAATATAAGTAGATCAGTAAATCAGTAATGTCCCGCAGTTAACAGTCCTATGACTCTATAGTACTAGTATGTAACATTAAAGTGTTCATGTACATAGTTTTTAAACTATTATAGGGTGCAACGAAGGACCTTGGGCAATTCTATACGACTGCACGCAACCGCCAATACACTTCCAACAATATCGGGAAAGATATCAAACGACGCGCCCCGACCTCCGCATCAACAATCCGAAAGTGGAGATTCGATATTTTGTGTCTGTTCAGAGAAATTTTGCAATTAAAGTTGGAATTTTTCTGTCATTTTCATGTTGTTGTTGTAACCACAGATTACGGTGTACCGAAAAGCGCAGAAGTGTGTTCTGCGCAGAAATACTGTGCACCGCATAGCCGGTGTTGGTCCGGCTAAGGGTTATGTTTTTGAAGCGCGGCCGAAGGCCGCCTATACAGAAAGGGGCTCTGCACATAAATATCGAGCATGGAACTGGATCGCCTTGACCATTCCCAAAACTTTCCCGCGTGTAAACATACATGTACACAACACATTCACAAAACGCCCTGCCTTAAAATGGCCTTGCATGGAACTGGATCGCCTTGACGATTCCCAAAACTTTCCCGCGTGTAAACATACATGTACACAACACATTCACAAAACGCCCTGCCTTAAAATGACCTCGCATTTCTACACCTCGATAAGATACATTACTGCCAGTATATATAGTCTAAAGTAATAGTTCCAAATTTATCCAAAAGGAAATGTACTTACCCTTACTCCTATGATGTCGTGCTGGTGTGGAAGTTATAGCTGGTAGTGGCTGTTACAGGTGCCTAGCTTTATTTTTTGGGAATTTTTCTCCGTGATTTATTTTTTCTGTTTGTTTTTTTTTTTTTATAATGTACTCGCGTTATCTTAATTTATTTCTTAACTTTTTTCCACTTCCTTACTGGGTGACACGCTTTGATTCAGCTTTATATCTTGATCCAAATAACAAGATCTCGCACTAAAAAGGTAAATATCTGGCTGTGACGTCACGTTTTTGGAAACATAAGTAAGGGAATAAAAAGGAAAACCAAAACAAAATAAATATTTTGATTGATTGCGAGTTTATTTTTAAATTATTATAAAATTATGTAAACAATTCTTTCTTTTGTTAAGAGGGTATTACTATGTGTAGTGTATTGTGGGTAGTGATCAGCATTGCATACTTAACTGGTAGATTCCCATTTTATAACAATAGTGCGGCGCGATATACCTCCTAGGAGATTAAGGTCCATTTATTCTTGTGGTATGTTGCTTTTTAGTTTTGCAAATTGGCTTTACACATGTGTTTTATGCCGGCTCCGAACGCGCAGCTCGTAACTATTTTTACAGCCACTCACAAAACGCTTAAACTTTTTTCCTTTTTTTTTAGATTTTTTTCCAAATAAAACTTGAAAATCGCCGAGGAACGAATTAATGTTTATGAAATTTAAATTCAAGTCTCAAAAAAGCGTCAATAAAAGTATGAAGAGACTAACTGCAAACTTCAAAATCGTGACGTCATTTCTCAAAACTTTTTTTCTTAATTGAAATTACAAATACACGGTTGCCAGGATGCGTGATCTTTAATAATTGGATCATGCTTTATATAATATAAAACAAAACGCAAAGTTTTTGAGAGCGCCCCGTTCGTTTTATTAAGCCGCAAAACAATACAACACGTTATTGAAAGATTTTTTGGCGTTTTATTTTGTAATTTTAACCAATTAAAGGTTTTTTAATGTCACATACACTTTTTTTTTTAGTCCTTAAAGTGGACAAATTCTTTCCCCTTTTTTTCTCACCACTCGCGAATGCTGCGCGCAAGTTACATACATATATATATGTATATATTTACATACTTACTTTTCCTTTCCTTACTTATACTTTACATATTTTTATATTGCTTATCTGTTCTCATTACTCTCTTTTAATTTAAATAAATAACAACAATAAATAGTATTAACCGTTATCCTACGTATTGACATAACTTTAGCTCAGTTACACCTCTCATTACATTTTAAGTTTTTAGTTTTAGAAGAGACCTTAAATGAAACGGATGCATTGAAATTAAATAAATCATTGTTAAGTTCAAACATTAATATTTTATGTGTTTTAATTACAACAATAAAATACGAACGTATTTGGCGCAGTCACCGGCGAACCAACCGCGAAGTTAACTTAAGTTAATTAGCAAAAGGCCATTTAAAAATTTGAATATAACTTAGCTGAATGTGCAGTTTATAATTAAAAGCTAACTACATATCAACTAATGCATAGAAAGTGCAATCAAGTGTTCTTATGAGACGAATAAACTGAAAATAAAATAATCATATTTATAAACACATATATTTTTAATAAAAATATAAAATATTTGCAAGTGAAAAAAAAACGGTTCATGAAAACTGTGAAGAAAAAAAACTGTAAATTATTACGGCTGTTGAAAAATTTGTTAAGCCGCTATAACTCTTAAAAAGTAAAACAAGAGAGTGAAATTAAAATTACAAAAACTAATTATACATATAGTAACTGCATACATATTTTTTTTAATCACTAAACTAAATACATAAACGCTCGCTCTAACTCCAAGATAACAACTGATAATAACAACTTAATAAGAGAACAACATAAATCCATACATTTAATTATACATATGTATGTATGTATAAACGTATATTTGAATATTCTCTTTAAGCAAATAAGCCAAAGCTGTTAAACATACAAACAAAAATTAAAACAAAACAAAAACAACGAACTTTACTACACTAAGCCAGAGAGTATTGTTGGCAAGGCATTCAAGCAATAACACAGTTACAGCCATAATTAATATTGAGCGAAATTATTAAGCAAAAAAAAAAAAGCAACAACATGACTTTCCAATTGTCAGCGAGCGATATTATTAAAGACGCTCAACGTATTACTGAGTATAGAGGTGACCCAAACTATGCGTTGACCTCTTTTATAAGAGAAGTTAACTCTGTATTTTTTCTGGCTCAAGAGAACTGTGAACTCCAAAACTACATATTTACAAGAGTGATTTTAAACAAAATCCAGGGCAACAACAACAACAAGTATTTCCGCTATAAATAACAATTTTATAGATTATTTTAATGCTCTTTGCGATATTTTGTGTAAAATGCACGAAAAATATGAATTTGATGAGGGAAAGCCAGTTGAATTTAGTCCACTTAATGTTGAAAAAGTTGTTCTTCGGACATTTTTTAATAACATTAACGTAAATTTAGCTTCAGTTATAATTAATAATAAAATTGAAACTTTGAGAGAAGCTTTTAATTTGCTGGAAAGAGAAGGTTTAATTAAAAGAACAGAAGAAACATGTAAAAATAATCAGCAAAAAAATTCAAAAAGAAATGAATTTTCCAATAGCAATGTACCACATAATCCCAATTCAACGTTTGAATCTATGCCATATGTAAGTTTGCAAGGCTATCAAAAGCAATTTACCAACCAAAATAATTCAGTTCAGAATAGCAAAGTAATACGAGGGGTCAGGGTAGTTATCCTAGGTATAATTCGCAGGTATATAGTAACCCAGGGAATAGATACGAGAATAACTTTCCAATGCAAACTTCCAACCAATATAGATCTAGTAACAATAATAATAATAACAATGTACCTATGGAAACTGATTATGCTCAGGTTGAAGATAACATTCCATATGAAGAAGTAAATTTTCATTCAACAGCCTCTCAGAAGCACTACCGATAATACAATTAACTATCGGAAAACACAAAATTAAAGCTTTGATAGACACAGGATCTACGACATCTCTCTTGGATCAAGAAAAATTGCCAGAGTATAGGCGTCTATTACTACAAAAACAAATTTCCTTTACGTCCCTAAATAACAAAACATCCATAAAATATGAAATAATTACAAAAGTTCCCCTCGAATTTAAAGAGAATGCGACTATGTCGTGGAAGCTTACTGATTTTAAAAATAAAAAATTTGATGCCATTATAGGTCAAAATATTTTAAGACCCATGAAGGCGGTAATAAATATGAATTCTGAAACAATTTATCTCAATGGAAACGAAATTCATTTCCTTAAACCATTTCCATACATAAGTAAAGAAATTTTTCAATTAGAGATGTGCCAGCTTGATGAGCGGACTATGCAAAATATTTTACAGGGCCTTAATAGTGAAGAAAATAAGGCTGTTAGAAACATCCTAGCCACTTTTAAAGAGTTAGTTTATACAGAAGGGCAGGCATTAACTAATACTGACCTAATTCAACACGAAATTCGTACAACCACAGAAAAACCTATATACACAAAATTGTATCGTTATCCCCAAGTTCATGAAAAGGAGATATGCAAACAAATTGAATGGATGTTAGAACAAGGCATAATAAGAGAAAGCAATTCTCCATACAACAGCCCTTTGTGGATAGTGCCCAAAAAGTTAGACAGTAGTGGGAAAGAAAACTGAAGGATTGTTGTTGATTATAGGGCTTTGAACAGTGTTGCAATTGATGACAAATTTCCGATTCCCAACATCGAAAATATTTTAGATAAATTAGGTAGGTCACAATACTTTAGTACTATTGACTTGGCAAAAGGTTTTCACCAGATACTTGTTAAGCAAGCAGACCGGTCGAAAACAGCTTTCTCTACGCCTTATGGGCACTATGAATTTGTTCGGATGCCATTCGGCTTAAAGAATGCTCCAGCAACTTTTCAAAGGTTGATAAACTACGTCCTAAAAGATTTAATAAATAAAATATGTGTCGTATATCTTGACGACATTCTTGTTTTCTCAACAAGTTTTCAGGAGCATATAAATGCTCTTAATACCGTATTTGAAAGGCTTAAGAAAGCATATCTTCGAATCCAGATCAATAAATGCAAATTTTTCGCCAAAGAGACATTATACTTAGGCCACGTTTTAACCCCAAAAGGTGTTAAACCAAATTATTCAAAAGTTGATCAAATTTTAAAGCTGCAACTTCCTAAGACAGTCAAGCAAATCAAATCATTTTTAAGTTTCACTGGCTACTACAGAAAGTTTATCAAGGACTATTCTAAAGTAGCTTACCCCATGATCATATACTTAAAAAAAGGATCAAAATTAAACATAAACGATTCAAATTATATCCATTCTTTCGAGAAACTCAAAAGAATTCTAACAGAGAGTCCTGTTCTCAAGTATCCGGATTTTGGTAAACCATTTCAGCTTATCACTGATGCTAGTATCAACGCCATAGGTGCTGTATTGCAACAGCAAGGTCATCCTATTTGCTATGCAAGCAGGACCTTAAACGAGCACGAACGAAATTATTCAGTGACTGAAAAGGAGCTTTTGGCAATCGTCTGGGCAACAGGTTACTTTCGACCATATTTGTATGGTACAAAGTTTGATATATTATCAGACCATCAACCTCTAAGGTGGTTATTTGTAAAAGCTCAGATTAAGGCAATGAGTCCTAGGCTTTATAGGTGGCTTATAAAACTGAGCGAATTTAACATATCAATAAACTACATCAAAGGTTAAGAAAATAACGTGGCTGATTTTCTGAGCAGAATTAATACAGATAAATGCGAAATTAATTTATTATCAACATCTTCCGATTCTATGTACAACAATGGCAATGACGACATGGAAACCATTCACTCACAGCAAGAAGATATTTCCAACCACATACATTGTTTAGACACAGTAGTTAATAGGTTTCGAACACAATTAATTTTAACTGAAAGTAAGCTGAAAGATATCGATTTTAAACATGGAAACAAAAAGATTTTTCCAAGCGAAGATGATCTGAATAATAATTTGGAAAATATTTTGCTTCGAAACGTTATTAAAGGTAAGGTGGGTATATATTCAGAAATACCCGATACTATTTATAATATTTTACAAAAAAAACTTATCGAGTTATATGAAAGAGATACGAGTGTAAAGTTTAATAGATGCTCATACCATGCATTGGATATAGAATCAGAAGAAGAGGCTTTGAAGTATATACATAACTACCATAAAAACGAGACAGGGCATACTGGTATAAACGAAAATTATGAGGGAATAAAGAGGCATATTTATATTCCAAACTTAAAAGGTCTTATCCAGAAATATATAAACAATTGTGCGGTTTGCAGTAGAACGAAATACGACCGTAATCCAATAAAAGAAAAATTTAAATTAACAAATACGCCCACCGATGTTAAACAAATTGTCCACATGGACACTTATACAAATTCTAAGTCAAATTTTCTTACTTTTATTGACCGTTTTTCAAAATTCGGTACAGCTTTTTATCTTGAAGATAAAAATAATCTAACAATTTTAGAAAAAATACGGTTATATAAGTCACAACGTGGCCATTTCAATAAATTAATTTGTGATAATGAATTCAAGAGCGTAAATATTAAGGATTATTTTAGAACTGAAAACATTGAATTGCATTTTGTTAAGCCTAATAATCATACCGGCAATGCGGATATCGAGAGGCTTCACAACACCTTAAGTGAAAAAATAAGAATGATGTTAATTACACATAAAGATCTCAACATAAAAGACAATGTAAGCAAAGCAGTTGAATTTTACAATAACAGCTATCATTCTGTAATAAAGGAAAAGCCTATAAACGTTGAGTCTGGAAATTGTGATAAAAGTAAGATTTATAATAATAACCTTGAAAAAAAACAAATGTATATTGCAAAGCGAAATCAAAAAAGAGACTATTATACAGAAGAGAGAGAAGAAGGATATATAAAAAACTATAAGGCACTAAGACACAAAGAACAACCTAAGTACAAGTTACATAATTTAAAAAATATTCATTCATCTAACATTAAAAGAAAATTTAAACATGAAGGAGAAATGAATTTGAAAACACTTGAAGAAAACTAAAAAGTAAAAACAAAAATAAGTATTTTAAAACCTTATACAAAAAATTTCTGCCATACAAAAAAATAAATAAAAATTAAATCAAATTAAACCATGATTAGCGTTTAAGATACGGTGTATCTTCATTTTATCGAGGGAGAAGTTACATACATATACATATGTATATATTTACATACTTACTTTTCCTCTCCTTACTTATACTTTACATATTTTTATATTGCTTATCTGTTCTCATTTCTCTCTTTTAATTTAAATAAATAACAACAATAAATAGTATTAACCGTTATCCTACGTATTGACATAACTTTAGCTCAGTTACACCTCTCATTACATTTTAAGTTTTTAGTTTTAGAAGAGACCTTAAATGAAACGGATGCATTGAAATTAAATAAATCATTGTTAAGTTCAAACATTAATATTTTATGTGTTTTAATTACAACAATAAAATACGAACGTATTTCGCACGTCTTTTTGTGTTAAGATCACTGTACATTTAAAATGTTAGCGAAGGCTGAGGAAGCCATTAGGGCTTAAAATAAAATTTTTCAAGGCACGGCGACTGCGCATTGGAAAAGTTCCGTTGCACAGTCTGACACGGCGTGATTGTTGCTAGGTCGCACACTCGAGTTGGTGGTTGCCATCAGGGCTCGGACTTTTACTTTTATTTTAAATACTTTAGTACTACCAAATCCTGTAAAAGCACAGTATGCATGCCAAAAAATAAAGAGAACAATATACTAAGGACACTTAAGTTAGCTTTGCTTTTGCGTAGTAAATTTAATGAGCATTGAACTTTTGACTTTATCTTAAAACTCAAATTATTGTAATTACGCTTTTATTTTAAGGTGTAATGTAAAAAGGAATTTAGTAGGCTTCACGTCTGCAACTAGTTAGCTCCGTGGCTACTTTTATTGAAGGAAATTTTCCTTGTATAGAACAGGAATAAAAGCAAGAATGTTAATAATGATTAATTACTTTATAGGAGAGTTTATAGAGAGTTTGTAGAATAAGAAAAGAAATCTATTTATAAAATTAAGTCAAATTATGGCACTATTCTTTGGGAGCGTAAAGAGTAGTAGATTTGGGTAAAGTGCAGTAGGTTTTAAAATTACTGCAATTTTGGTCAAGTCCGAACTCTGAAGGCACGCCTCCGTTGGTGCGCAAAAATAGGAAGGTTCTAGAGCATGCGTTTGGTGTGGTTTGGAATGGGAGGCACATGGAATTCCTCATCCGACCTAGCCATTGAAAATAATATTTCGATCCACAGGTTTCGTTAAAATATCAAATAATAAAAATACCGGCGCCTTAAAAACCCATTTAAGTCCAACTTTACAATGCTTGTACAAATTAATTTATATTTAATCGCCATTTTCTGCTGAAATTTATTCTGGCAATATGGATAGTTTTTACTCGCGTTCGACCAAAACCGTGATGTCAGCCGTGTTAAAGCCAGGGATCAGGACAGGATTACATGTGTCTCCCATCCTGGCCAATTTGGCATTTTTGGAGGAGTCTCTTTGACTTTGGTGGTTTGGCATTTTGTTGGTTTTTGTTTTCGAGATACTGCATTAAAAAAAAATGCACTGAATTTTATGACACGTTTATTCCGTACATACCTTGAACTCGTGCACTTTTACCCACTTAAATACGTCAAATGCCATCATGAAAAAAACACGTTATTGGTGTCAATTGCCCATTTCCCTTTTTTTTCCTGACACTTTTGGACCCGCTGGGGGTTACCCGGAATCAAACCCTGGCCACACCAAGAACACACCAGACACTGTTAAAAGTTCCGTTATTAGTTACTTTTCCACTTTATGGGAATGTTTGGTGATGCCACCTCAACAAAATCATAGCAACTTCCAATGGCTATCGATTAAATACCGAACCGGAGGGTCGATCAAGACTGTGAATTTACCTAACCAACCGCAGCGAGTCATGACCGATTGAACCAAATAAAAGTGACTGTCAATTGAAAGTAAACCATAACAGTAGCTAGTAGTCTGCATGAGCTTACCAGGAAAAATACGTGCTTTGAATGGCAGAAGGAACATGAAGTGGCTTTGAAAACCTTGAAGGAGCTACTATGCACAGCCCCAATGGTAGCATATCCAATTCCAGGATCAATGCTTATTCTGGATACGGATGCCAGTGGTTATGCTATAGGAAGTGTTTTGTCCCAGATTGTCGATGGATATGGGAAGGTAGTTGCATACTATCGCCGAACAAGTGGGAAGCCTGAAAGGAACTATTGCGTAACGCGAAGAGAATTATTGGCATTGGTGGAGTGCGTTAAACATTTCCACAAGTATCTCTATGGGCAGCGATTCCGTGTTAGGACAGACCATGCAGATTTGAAATGGCTCTTGCAGTCCCGCAATCCGGAAGGTCAACTGGCACGGTGGATAGAGCGACTGCAAACTTATGACTTTTCCATAGAAAATCGCAAAGGTAGCACCCACGGAAGTGCTGATGCAATGTAACGACGGCCATGTAACTTGGAATACAAGCATTGTTCCAAAGCTGAAGCAAAGGAAGACATTAAAGATGTGCGGCTGATGACATAACATCTACGGACGAATGGGACATGGATCAATTAAGGAAGTCTCAGCACGAGGATCCAGAACTGGCTAGTGTGATGCAAGGACTTGAGCTCAACGAACGACCAACAAGAGAGGAGATGTCAGCATAGTGTCCTGTTCCCAAGTCATATTGGGCACAGTGGGGCAGTTTACAATTGGCATCCGGTTGTTTGCATCGAACATGGGAAAGTGACGATGGCCAATGTGTGCGCAAGTAATACTCGTCCCAAGGAAGAAACTCCCTGATCTTCTGAATGAATTGCAAAACGGTGTAAGCGGAGGCATCTCGAAGTCATGAAAACCTTAGGGAAAATCAAGCATAGAATCTATTGGGTTGGATGCCGTCAGTCGGAATGGATTGCCAACTGTGCGGTGTGCATCAAAGCAAAAGGGCCGAAATCGAGGAGCCATGGGCAAGTGAAACAGTATAACTCAGGAGCACCGTTTGAGAGGATTCCCATGGATGTAGCTAGGCCATTTCCTACTATCAAACTCAGAAACAAATATGTACTAGCAATTATAGAATTTTTCAGCAAATGGCTAGAAATTTACCCTATTCCAAATCAGGAGGTCGAAACCATAGCAAAACTAATAATTGGGTAGCAAGGTTTGGTGCACCGATGGAGCTAGACTCTGACCAAGGCAGGAATTTTGAATCAGCTGTGTTCCAGGAAATGCGCAAGGCATTGGGCATTCGAAAAATTCGCATCCTCAATCAGATGGCATGGTGGAACGATTCAATAGAACTTTGGAGGAACACCCGAGGAAAGTGGAGGATAAGTTCCGGAAGGATTGGGATAGTCACATCTCCTTGTTCCTGATGGAATATCGCTCTGCAGTACATGAAACAACCCGTCGGACTCCTGCAAAGGTAATTTTTAGGAATGATCTTCGATTGCCAGCCGACTTGAAGTTTGGGATAAATGCTGATGCAGGAATAAATGCTTGGAAACGAACTAAGATCAAGAGTGATAGCTGAAAGGCAAGGTAAGACAAAGCAATAAATTCAGACGGTTTTATAGAAGGAAACTTAGTGCTGCTATACAAACTATAACGGAAGAAAGTATTTTCCCTGGAATTGGACTCTAACTGGCCCATACAAAGTCATAAAACGGATAAACGATGTTGTCTATCGCATACAAACTATCGGAAGGCCACGGAATAACTTGAAGGTGGTCCATTTGGAAAGGCTAGGTGCATTTCGTTCTCCTTATGTGTCTGATCAGAACGATTAGACTTAGGTGGATGGCAGTGTGGTGAATATTCTAAAGCATGTACCATCCCAAACTCAATAACACTCCCACTACTAGTTAAACACAACGGAGATAACGATGGCTACGCTTATGCATGCGAGCGTGTACCAAGGAAGAGGAAGAGCGATGGAGCGAGTGTTTGCGAATACGATGCACAGAAGAGATGTCAATAAATAACACCGACCCTTCCAGAACACGAAGAGCGAACAACAAAGAAACTTATGGGGGCGTAAATTAGCACCCTGTCGGACTATATAAGGCAGTAACCAAGCAAGGCAGGTTGATCAGTTTATTTTCAAACGTTGAACAGTAAACTACTGTGAAGTTACCAAACCCGTAAATTTGTATTGCGTTTGGTAATTGTTTCCTTTAGGACACAACTGCTAAAACACGTCGGAAATTATCGGGAAAGGTCTCAAAAGACGCGTTTTGACCTCGGTAACAATAATCCGGAAGCAAATTTTCGAGTTTTTGTTTCAGTGAAGAGATATTTGCCATCAAAGTTGAAAATTTGCTGTCATTTTCATGTGGTTGTTGTAATCACAGATTAGGGTTTGGACGTGTTTTAGCAGTTGTCTCCTAAAGGAAACAATTACCTTTCGTTTATTACTAGTAAATTAGACTAGCTATTAGTTACAATATCTGTGAGTGTGTTTATTTGACTTTATAGTAATCGAACCTAGGATTAATAATCAAGGAATCGTCGAATTCGTCACAAGTATTGGACCGATCTTTTTGCTCACTATTTGGCTCATAGAAGTGACGCATTCAAGGAAAAGCGCCAATCGCTATTAGTTCTGGTGGTAGTAGAAATCGCTATTAGCGATTTTGCAATAGTGGTGATTAAATCACCGATAGTGAAATATTACTCATCGCTAGACATTAGTTCCTTAATTCATCAAAATAGAAATTTTGCTTTAATCGCGTAGTTATCGTAATATTAATATGTTATGTATGGAACCAAAGTGTGCAGGCGCCGTTTTTGTATTGCTGATATTAAATATACGTTACGTCAGCTCGTTTTACTTACCCGGGCTAGCCCCCGTAAATTACTGCCCTACGTCTGAAAGCACGGATGCGTGCAAGGTAGGTTATTGAAAGAAATCTCACGTCTTATCTTTACACATAATAAAATTGTAACAGGTCGATGTCTGTACATTGAAGATATTCAAAAAAACTGATAGGAGAGGTCGTTATTGGACCAGCGGAACTCAAATTTAGAATTTTTCTCTGTCTGTCTGTCTGTCCGTCTGTATGATTGTGCGCGTATCACGCAAAAACTACTGAATAGAATTGCATGAAACCTTTACCATTCTATCACTTGACGTCTAACTTAAAATTTAGGGCAACTTTCATTTGGATATCTCATCCAGTTCCCGAGTTATTGACCAAAATGTGGAAAAAATGAGGTTTTTCTACCATAACGCCCGCGTCACACAAAAACGACTGCATAGAAATCACCCCTGCGGGTTAGGGGTTTAGAATATGCCCGACGTAGGCATACCGATCGTAAGAGGCGACTAATACGCACAAAGATAATGACTTGCAACTCGATGGTTGATGCCTCTCACCTCTCATTACCCATCTCTCCTTCCTTACGGAAGGAGGGGTGACATGACCTAGAAGGTTCCTCTGGTCATACCAAATCGCTACCACGACAGTCGGGCAGTACCGCAAGGGAGTACCGGAGCGTGCCGGATTCATATCCGGCCAAGGACTGTCAGTTCGACAGCAACCCCCAAAACCTTCGGGGAGTGTTTTTGTCGTTACAACAACAACAACTGCATATAAATGAATGAAACTTTCAATAATCATTCTCTAGACGTCTGTCCTAAAATTTAAGATATCTTTCACCTCGATATTTTACCCGGGTCCCAATTTATTGACCTAAATGTGGAACAAGAGTGACTGTATGATTTGTGCTTTTAAGGCGGAACAAAGTTCGGCTGGTCAGCTAGTTTTAATATACAATTTCGTGGTCAGAGAAATCGGGCTCAACATAGACGAACTAGGGTAATTGTTAACTACCGCCACAGAGTGCGAAAACTCTACCAAAACTTCGGGAAAAGTGTTAAAAGACGCGTATCGGTCCCAGGAATCATGCACCGGTTCCGGAGAACAATTATATTTGTATAGTTTGCAAGATATTTCGGTAATTGTTTACGACCGCCAACGAGTGCTAATATTCATCCAAAAATGGCGATATGGGTATCAAAAGACGCGTTTCGGTGCCAGTAATAAGAACCTGCCTCCGGAGAACAAATATTTAGGTACTGTTGCAGTTTATGGGACCCACCGAAAATTAAGCCAAAAAAGACGAGAAGGGTTTTGAAAGGCGTATTTATGCATAGATTAAGATTCTGAAGTCGGAGCTTAACTTTTTGGTGCCATTCCAAAAGGCATTTCAATGACTAATTTTCATCAAAAATTATTGAACGGGGATGTCAAAAGACAAGTCTTGGCGTCAGGATCAATAATCTGAAAGCTGAAATTCAAAATGTGGCAATCGTTTCCTTTAGGAGACAACTGCTAAAACACGTCCGAAATTATCGGGAAGGTATCAAAAGACGCGTTTTGACCTCGGTAACAATTATCCGGAAGCGCATTTTCGACTTTTTGTTTCAGTGAAAACATATTTATTTTATTTATTTATTTATAAAAAATTTTGTAAGTATAACGAGCTCAAGACCAGTTGATAATAATTTCTTAGTTAATTATTATTATTTTTATTAGAGGAAAAATTGAAAGCAACAAACATATACAGGCTATAGTTATAGTACTATTTCGAAAACAGCCACGATTTCTCGTCAGACTAATTCGTATAGTTTTGCTATTTTTCAGAGGATCTTGTGGAGATCGAACCCACTCACTCTGATTGCCAGCGCAGCCGCCTAACCCATAGGCTATGCTGCGTGTAGTTTTGCAAGCTGCTTAATTTACGTTTTACTCTAATTGTTGTTTGTTATCTTGCCAACGGTATACACAATATTTTAGACATTCTGTCTATATGTAAATCGTGTATGTTGGACTTTGTTTGTGTACATTCTTCTTTCTATTTTTAGAAGATAGTTATTGTACATAACCGCGTGCTCCGGTATAAATTTACATTGTTGTTGGTTTTACGGTCTGTTCATTTTACATATTTTGTAAGTATAACGAGCTCAAGACCAGTTGATAATAATTCTTAGTTAATTATTATTATTTTTTATTAGAGGAAAAATTGAAAGCAACAAACATATACAGGCTATAGTTATAGTACTATTTCGAAAACAGCCACGATTTCTCGTCAGACTAATTCGTATAGTTTTGCTATTTTCAGAGGATCTTGTGGAGATCGAACCCACTCACTCTGATTGCCAGCGCAGCCGCCTAACCCATAGGCTATGCTGCGTGTAGTTTTGCAAGCTGCTTAATTCACGTTTTCCTCTAATTGTTGTTTGTTATCTTGCCAACGGTATACACAATATTTTAGACATTCTGTCTATATGTAAATCGTGTATGTTGGACTTTGTTTGTGTACATTCTTCTTTCTATTTTTAGAAGATAGTTATTGTACATAACCGAGAGTTATTGTACATAACTAAGAATTATTATCAACTGGTCTTGAGCTCGTTATACTTACAAAAATATTAATAAATTAAACTTTTTATTAAAAAAAAAAATTACTAAACCAAACTAGTTTAAAAAATAATAGTTAAGGCGGATTCACAAGTTCGCAGATACTTAACTGTTTTTCCATGGTAGAGAGGTCTTTTTCAGTAATATTACCATAAGTTATTGCAAATAATCCACATATTTTTCAATCAGTTAATCAATTAATGAATCTCGCATATCGTTGAGAGAGGAAGTGATCATGGGGTGCTCGTTTCAAAAAAAACTTTTTACGAAATTATAAACTTTCTATTATCAAAAAATGAATTGCCTTATTTGCAATGAAGAGTTGAACGCGGTAATCAAAATAAAATTGATTGTTTTGACTGTAAGAACTTCTTTCATTGCAATTGTGTGAATCTACAATCTGCCGACATTGAGTTCTTTAAACCAATAACAAATACCGTTGTGACAAGTGCAGTGTATTGCGAAGAAAATCGCTTCAACAACCAACAACAATACCTCAAATAGCAGAGAGCCAACATCAGCTAGTACCTGCAGCTGTGAGACAGCAAGAATGCGCTAGCAGTGGAAGGCAGCGCAAACCAGTGGGTGAAGTGGAGCAAGTAAAAAAAACAACAAGCAATGTAAATGAAGGCAAAGTAACTCTTCAACTTCTGAAGTTGAACGCTATCAGCTGAAGAAGGCACTACGCGAGTGCCGAAACAATTGTATTGTTATTATTATTTTTGTAATAATAAATTGCAAAATCATTAAGTGACTTAAAAGGTGTTTGCGTTTTAATTTATACTGTGTATCAAGTCACTTAGCACTCAAAATAAACTAATAATGGAAATAGTGGGAGTGCCGATAACAAATGAAGATAATGCAAAAGAATGTGTCAAAAAACTTTTCCGTGATGCATTAAATGTGGTGGTTTCTGAAGACGAAATCGAGGAATTAAAGGTAAAACGTATAAACGTAAGGGGATCTTCGCCGGAAAGTAATTTTAAAGAAAATATTTTAGTAAAATTTAAAACAATTGACAGTAAAGAGAAAATTATGGCTGCTAAGAGGACTGCCAAGAGGAAACTGAATACATCAGTTTTTTCGGGCACGATCACTAATCGTAAAAATATTTTTATTAATAATTGCCTTACCGGTTATAACCGCGCGTTGTTTTTTGAGGCTACAAAAATAAAAAAGGAAAAAAGGTTTAAGTATCTGTGGATCAGTAATTCAAGGTTCTTAATGAAAAAATCAGAAAATGATAGAACTGTTGTTATAAAATCGTTTGAAGATCTAGCGGATTTTTCCATTTAGCGTTTTATAGATCTTTTGTTTTCATAAATGAATAATAGAACGTTTTTTATAGACGACAGCTCTAACATAAATGTCATAGATAATTTAAACTCTTTAACAGTAGAAAGTAATACTTTAACCTTTGTTCATCAAAATGTGAGAAGCCTACGTCAGAATTTTAATTCGTTATGTTTGAACCTGGAAGCCTTTGTACATCCTCCAGATATTGTTTTTGTAACGGAAATATGGATCTACTCTTATGAGGTTAATGATTACCATACTCCCGGTTACAATTTTTTTGCGAATACTAATGATTCATACTCAGCTGGTGGTGTCGGAGTTTTCGTACGTAATATATATGAGCACGATGTCACTAGTTTTTGCCTATCAAGTGCGGATAATTAAAAACTTAATTTTAATACTAGAAAGGAGCTAATTAGCTTTGTGTGTATATATAGACTTCACTCTAAATCATTACAGATATTTCATGAAGAAATTTCCGCTGTTTTGGATAAGGAACAACAGGGAATCTAGTCGTATTAGGAGATTTCAATATGGATTTATTAAGTGCTAATCCTGCAGTAGATAACCATCTTGAGCTGTTGGCCAGTCATGGCTTGACATCGTATATAAATAGTATCACACGGCCAGTTTCTGGAACAAATATAGACCATATTTATGGACGCCTCGATAGCGTGCACTTAGCCCATCTGCTGGCTTACACTTTGATCTAGGAGTTACTGACCATTGTATGATTGGATTGAAAATCAGTTGTTTAAATAATTTGCGTAATTTTAAGAATAAGAGTCCAACAGTCTTTCTGAAAACAAACTTTAGTGCTCTTTATAATTCACTTCGTTATGAAAAATGGGAAGCTGTTTATGCTGAAAAGGTATTTTAGCTGCGAAGGGTGATGTGAAGAAAGAATGGAATGTAGTCAACGACATTCTAAATCGTAATAAGGTAGAGCAATCTAATTCGTTTGTTCTGGATATCGACGGCGAACCTTTTTCTCACCCATTGGACATTGCCAATCATCTAAATGATTTTTTTGTTACAATTGGGAAAGAATCCGCTCCAAATAATAGTAATATGCGCTGCACTTGCAACAACCGCTTAATTTACTCTGTAAATTCTTCTCCAGGTTGTAGTTTCTTTTTTGAACCAATTTCTGGGTCGGAGGTTTTGAGTTTAATAAATTCTTTAAAAAATACTGATTCTTCTGGGAATGATGGTATCTCTAACCGTACTTTAAAGAACATTGCTTTCTATGTTGTTGACATCTTAAAGCATTTATTCAATTTTAGTGAAGTCACAGGAGTGTTTCCAGCCGATCTAAAATGTGCTATTGTCATACCACTATATAAGAAAGGGGATTAGAAAGATAAAAATAACTACAGACCTATTTCACTCTTGCCATCTGTCTCTAAGGTTTTTGAGAAAACTGTTAAATGCAGAGTCTTGCAATATCTGGATAAAATCCAGTTTTTTAGTCCATTGCAATATGGATTCCGGTCAGGGGTATCTACTGAAGATGCTCTTCTTAACTTATGCTCGTTTATTTATAAAACAATGGATGAAAAAGGGACTTGCGCTGGTCTTTTTGTTGATATTACAAAAGCCTTTGACATGGTCGACCACAATATTCTTTTAAGTAAATTGTACTCAGCTGGTTTCCGTGGAAATGTTCTAGATTGGTTTGAATCATATCTAAGTTTAAGAAGTCAAAAGGTGAAAGTAAACAATAATCTAAGCGCACCCAGACTAATTAATTTGGGAGTCCCTCAGGGTTCAGTCCTTGGACCAACTTTATTTCTGATTTATATCAACTCGCTTTTTTCAATGCCTTTTGTAGGAAGAGTCACAGAATTTGCTGATGACTTGGCAATCGCATAAGGATCAAACAATTCTTTTAATCTTTTTATGGATATAAATAAAGATGTGAGCCTCCTAAGAGAATGGTTCGCCTCTCATAAACTTATTGTAAGCAATAAAACTAAACTAATGTATTTTAGTCTTGGCAAGGTAGTAGCTAGTGGTGATATTGTTTTTCACTCTGCAAGCTGTCTGCGGCACAAACTATGTACTAATAATTGTATTGAAAACGAGTCTCGAGTTAATTATTTTCCCGATCTAAACTGTGACGCAATATGTTTCAAGGTCGAAGTTGTCTATAATTTTAGATATCTGGGTGTTATAGTCGACCACAACCTAAGCTGGTCTTCGCATATCTCTGCCATGAAAGTTTACATGCTAGCAACTGTTCGCTCATTTTATCGCCTGCAAAAACTATGTGCAAGCAGTGTACTGAAAATGATGTACTATGGGCTTGTACAGTCTAAACTTCAATATGGCATATGTTGCTGGGGCAGTGCATATTCTAGTAGAATTCGACCACTCTTAATGTTGCAGAAGTGTCTTATACGAAGAGTTTGTAATGCTAGCCGTTTAACGCACTCAATGAATCTCTTTAGAAGATTATATATTCTCCCTGTAAGGCATTTGTACTACTTTAAAGTTTTACAAATTTTCTTTATGAGAAGTGGTTATCTACGAAGTCCAATATACACTTCACTCATGCTAAGAAGCAATTCTAACTCAAATGTTACTGTTCCTGCCTCACGCACAACTCTGTATCGAAACTTCTATACCATAGTATCATGTATGATTTTCAATAAGCTTCCCGAAGATATACAAACAATTCGAAGAATAAAAATTTTCCTAAAACAGGTGAAAATATGGCTTCTTGCGTTGAACCATGACGATATTGAAGTTGTGTTACGGCCTCTCACATAATCGGCTTCCGACTTAAACATTTTGCAACTATTTTCTTATTTTTCTTACTTACTTACTTTATTTCTATTTATTTTTTAATAATTTGGTTATTTGCCAACATATTTTCTTTTTGCTTTTCTAATTTTATTTTTATTTAATAAGTTCACTTGTAAGTTTCTTGCTATGTAATGAACCGATGCACTTTTTTGTTATTATTTTAAATACTTTTATTTTAATAATTTATTTACCATCAATGTTAAACTTTATATCTCCTTTAAATGTGATCTGTTTGCACTCCACATTTTCAAACTTCCATTGTAATCGCTACAAGAAATGGCGTTATCATTGTTCTTTTTTTGAACACTCAACGTCATTAGCTATTATCTTATTGTAACTACTTTATTGTATGTTTACTAATGTACTAATGTAAACTTCTTTTAAGTTGTCATAAGATAATAATGAATAAAAATGAAATGAAATAATTAGATGGAAATAATTTTATTAACAACGAAAACAACGCTAATTCTGGTAAAACACGTCCAAAAATATCGGGAAAGGTATCAAACAACGCGTTTTGACCTCGGTATCAATAATCCAAAAGCGCAAAATAGTTTATTTCAGTAAAAAGTTATTGGCAAAAAACCAAAAAATGGCCTAGTTCCGATCCCAAACGGGGGGCCTGACTGATGGTATTTATATGCAAAACACCTTTCTGCGTAGGCGGCCTTCGGCCGCGCTTCAAAAAAATAACCCTTAGCCGGTCCAACACCGGTTGCGCGATCCCCAGTATTTCTGCAAAAAACTCCCTTCTGCGAATTTTGGAACGCCCAATATGTGTGATTACAACAACCACATGAAAATGGCAGAAAGTTTTCAGCTTTGATTGCTAATATCTCTTGAAAGAAATATATAATCGAGTTTCCGCTTTCGGATTATTGATTTCGAGGTCAAAGCGCGTCTTCTGATACCTTTCCCGATAATTTTGGACGTGTTTTAGCAGTTACGTACGGTCATATAGAATTACCGTTTATTTTTATTCAGTTAGGGCTTATTATTAGTTATTTTCCAAATTTATTAACACGTTTCCATACTCAATTCAGTAAAAAAAATTAACGAACACAGTCAGTGCATTTTTGCACTAAGCCTTTGCATCCCTTCATTGTTAGCTGACCAGCAACCCAGCCACGAGTGAGTGTCAAACGCTTGTTTGACATGCGAGTGATTTTCAAACGCCTATGAGCTAGAGAGAGAAGGAAGAGAAAGGGATGCCGACATAACTTACTTGTAGAGTTGTATAATGCACACATGCTCTGTTGACAAGTTTGACGTAGAATATACGTACGAGCAAAAGAATTTTGAGACCTTTAAGCAAATAGTGTGGGAAGGCGATATTACTATTTGACATCAAACTCACTATGAATTAATAGGAAACCCCACGCCTATATACGTAGTTGTATAGTTAAATTAAAACTCTAACTTCTATCTATAGTAACCACTATGTTCAACTTATTCACATCATATCTCACGCAAATATATTTAAACAATACCAACCCGTTTGACAAAGATCATACCCTATCCGACCCATCACTCACTCTTGTTCAATATAACTTTTCTGTTCTCACCTTCCTGCTCTACCATGCCGGACGATGCAATAAAAATGTCTGAATTCATTTTTGATTCGAATAATTTGGTAAATTTTTGTACACACTTCGAGAAGGAAGAACTTGGTGAGCATACTGACACTTTCTTAGAAGTGAAACTTCAGGACCTCACGACACGCCGGGAAACCTTGAAGAGCTCCTACCGGAAAGTATGCCTCTCATATGAGCGAATGGTCCCTACAGATTTTAAAGAAGAAGTAACAAACCAATTTCCGCTATGCACCGATAGCTTTTACCAGCTCAAAAATTTTCAAAGGAATTCAGCCACCAACCTCAGCACAAGTAGGTTCTCGACCTCATTCCTCGATCGTTCAACCCCATGCATAAAAGTTCCTCCGTGTGATACCCAGATATTCTACGGTAGCTATGAAGAGTGCCCATCTTTCCGCGATATGTTCACGGCCGTCTATCTTAATCACCCCAAACTCACCCCCGCTCAAAAATTATTTCATCTTAGAAATAAAACACGGGGCAAAGCAGGAGCAATAGTAAAGCAATACCAACTATGTGATGAAAATTTTTCATTGGCATGGGAATCCTTAAGCGCTCGTTTTGAGAATAAAAGAATGCTCATGATTTTTAATTGAAGACGCTTTTCAATATGCCCGCGGTCAACTTTGAGAATAGTGAAAGGATTCAAAAACTCCAAAACACAATTAATGACTGTCTCTCATGCCTGAAGTTTCAAGGAATTTCCGTATCCGACTGGGATCCGATTTTGGTTCAACTTTGCTCCAGCAAGCTTCCCGATGAAACGCTCTCATTATGGGAACAATCCTTGAAATTCAGAAAAGAGAGATAGACGCTTTCCTGACCAGTCAGTATTAAGTTGTCGAGTGTATGCATATTTATAAATCTGCACGGGTACGCAAGTCTGTCACCCAAAAAACCCCTACTAGGACTCAATCTTACCACTCCCAAGGCCAACAGGCACCAAAATGCAAACTTTGCAAAGATAACCATGCCCTGAAATCCTGGCCGACGTTTCGATACCTATCCATTCCTGAGCGCACGCAGTTCGCCGAACAAAACTGATACTGCAACAATTAACATATAACCATTTGGCTCAAAACTGCCAAAGTGTTTTCAGATGTTTACACTGTGGTAAGGCCCATCACACTATGCTACATCCTTATTCATTCAACAAAACGGGACTGAAGCCCACAAATAAAAGCCAAATTTCCAAAGCGGATGCCAACGGTACCCTCTTGCTTGAAATGTCAAATTAATCCAGACACCCAGTTTTGGACATTTCATCTTTAGTACAGGCCAATATTCATCGAACGACGAAAAAACGCTTCTACCTACCGCCCGAGTGCAGATCGAGCATCTGGGCACAACTTTCACCTTAAGGGCCTTACTGGACCAAGGTTCGCAAAAAACCTTCATATCGGAAAAAGTGCAAAAAACGTCTCAAACTACCTACAGACCGAGGAAGCTTTTCGGTTACCGGGATGGGCGGCATCGTAGTCGGGAACTCCAACCGAGTCTGCCGCCTCACTCTTATATTGAAACGGTTCGACTCACGGTTCGACACCCGAGCTATTGTTCTTCAAAAATCTAGATCTAGCAGACCTTTATTTCTACACACCAGGCTCCGTCGACATGGTGATCGGTAGTGACTTGACCCCACAACTCCTAATACCAGGAATCGAGCAAAAAGTTTTGGGAAGCCTGTCAGCCCAATATGTTATTTTTGGGTGGTGTTTGAGTGGACCATTACAACAAACGCAATGCTCCACCTTCCATACGTACGCTGTAGAGGGTTCCAACGATAACATCAGCTCTCAATTAAAAGCCAACTAGAAGAAGTCGTGGAACCACGCCCACCTTTTGATGCAGATAAATTTTGCGAAAAGTTTTACCAAGAAACCACCTTTAGGCAACCTGATTGACGATACGTAGTACGGCTGCCATTTAAATCAGACTTCCCCTCTGATCTCGCCCTTGGATCATCTCGTACCCAGGCAATGAAACAAGCTATCCGAATGGAGCACATGCTCAGTAAGACCCCGAAACTGAAAGAAGAATACAATCGCTTGTTGGAAGAGTATTTACAACTGGAGCATATGCGAAAGATTACTCCAGCTGATGTACACGAAAACGGAAATTTTATTCTTATTATCTACCACATCATTCTGTAATTAAACCAGACAGTAAATCTACAAAGGTCCGCATTGTATTTAATGCCTCCAAAACAACAGCTACAGGCACTCCCCTTAATGATATACTACACGTTGGGTCAACGTTGCAAGCAGATCTGTTGTTTGTTATCCTCAATTGGCGGTTGTACCGTATTCAACGGTGACATACAACAAATGCACCGACAAATTCTTATGTACGAAGATGATCAGCCGTACCAAAGAATTCTATTCCGTCGGAAGAATGAAGATAAACTATCTGACTTCGCACTCAGGACAGTAACTTTCGGAGTGAATTGCGTCCCTTAGTATTAAGTGAGTCAGAATTGTCCCAGCCCTTGGCGCAAAAAATACTGAGAAAAGAGACCTATGTCGATGACATATTATCAGGTGGTCATGATATTCCCTCTTGCTTAGGATCCCAGTCGCAACTCATCCAATGTCTACTCTCTGCGGGACTTCCATTGAGGAAAATAACAGCAAATCATCCCAAACTTCTGAGTCGGATTCCCACGGAGCACCTACTATTAAATTTCCACAAAAACCCTCGGGATCCGCTGGAATGCACTTACAGATTCATTTTCATATTCAATAGAATTACGGAACCCACCTTCAAGCACAACGAAGAGACAAATTTTATTCTCAATATCAAAGTTATTTGACCCCCTTCTGAAAGGATACGTGTGTGTGTTTGTTTGTTTCTCCACGAAATCAATCCACTTAGAGCCCGGTTCTGATCTCTCCACTAAAGCCTTCGAAACTGCGTTTACCCGGTTTATTGGGAGAAGAGGTCTTCCCCAATGAATATTTTCCGACAACGGAAAAAAATTCATAGGAGCTAATCGGGCGTTTCATCGAGATTTTAAACTTTTTGTCAAAGAGGCTTCTATTGTCATACGGTCGAAACACCACTAGGCTCCGAATGGCACTTCCTATCGCCACACGCCCCGTGGGAGGCAGCGGTCAAAAGTTGCAAACTACACTTTAAAAGAGTTGCGGGAAGCACCCATTTTACGTTTGAGGAACTATCCACTTTTCTGGCTCGTATCGAGTCGGTACTAAACTCACGACCACTTTCACCGATGTCAGACAACCCCGATGAACTCTTGGCCCTTACACCTGGTCATTTTCTTCGAGGTGCCCCACTCCTAGTCCCACCAGAACCGCAAACTGACAACCTCTCCCTCCAAAATCGTTGGGAAAAAATTAAAGTCATACACCAGCAATTCAGCCAACGATGTAAAGAAGTGTATTTAAAGGAATTACATCAGAGATATAAATGGAAAAATCCTCAGCAGAATCTTGCCGTAGGCGATTTCGTTGTCATCAAAAATGAGCTACTACCCTCAACTGAGTGGCGCTTGGGTCGAATCGAAAAAGTTCGACTTGCGGATGTTAAGACACAACATGGTTTTTGCTCTTATATGAGCGGATGGCGAATGGATTTTAAAGAAGAAGTAACAAACCAATTTCCGCTATGCACCGATAGCTTTTACCAGCTCAAAAATTTTCAAAGGAATTCAATCTCGAAATAATTAACATTTATATATCTCCTGTCACCTGCTGTCCGAGTGAATACCAGCCAGACATTCGTGCGCTACTTAGAGGCGATAATCGTGTTATCCTCGGAGACTTTAACGCATAATATGACCTCTGGCACACGAACTTACTTGCCCGACCTTACCATCGTCAGCGCTGGTCTCATAAACTGCGTTGACTGGCGACCGATGTTGACTCTTGCATCACTTTGTCACCTCTGAAAATCGCACCTTCACTAGTTTCAGCAAAGCTTATTGGGCTGGTTTTCTTAACATTATTGAGAATTCCTTCGCTGCTCTTCCCATCCCGTCTGAAGTACGAGAAGGGGGAAAAGCGTTTCGCATGGTCATAGCTTCAGCCTCAAATCAATACATTCCGTCAGGTAGAATCGGCCCTAGGAAATAAACGTGACTATGTGACTTTGCCATCACCACCACAGAGGGTCGCGAGTCCATACGGGGGTCTAAAGGCTCTAAATCGACGGTATATCCATGCGGATTTTAAAACATCTCGGCGAAGAGGGAGTAAGGTACCTCACAACTGTCTTCAATATGTCCATGACACCTTTGTCATTCCAGAAAAACGGAGACAGGCGAAGGTGGTGGCACTACTAAAGCCTGGCAAGCCAGCTAACGAGGGTGAGTCTTATCGACCGATATCGCTCCTCTCGCCAGTAGTGAAGACCTCGGAGACGGTTCTGCCCCCTTACTACACCGCTAACCTGCGACTCGTCGAATATCAGTACGGATTCCGTAAAATGCATAGCACGACCACCGCGCCTAATGCCATTATCACTCAGATAGGTGTCGGTCTGAACCAAAATCGCCCTAATGGCAGGACTGTACTGGTTGCACTTGACCCGTCGCAAATTGGGGTAAAATGTGTCGATTTTGGAGATTAATTCAAAAATCAAATTTCAAGGTACAAATAAATTTTCGGTATCAAACGAAAGGTGATAAAACTCTCCATCACTAACTGAACAAATATTTGGCAAAAAATTTACAGTTTTCTTGTAATATTCTCTGAAAATTGCAATTTTATTTCTTTTTGTGTGCGGACAGTGATATATGTGATTTTTTTTTCATTTTTCGAAATTGTTTATTTTTTTTTAACTGGGAAAATCTAGAGAAAATTGTAATGGAGACTTCTTCTTCAGGTAATTTAGTAAATACAAAGTGATTCCATTTGTGTTTTTACGTGTCTCTAAGTATTTAAATTTTTTTTTGCGCGAAAGTCTTAAAATATGGGGATTTCGACCTTATATGCAGACATATAGTTGTGAGCTAAGCGGGGAAGAGATAATCTTGTTTCATTTCTATAATCTACGGCTATTGTAGTTTCTTTTTGTGAAAAAAAGTTGCGCCAATACTTTTCTTTATGCGAACTGCCTGGGTAATTACACATCAATTTCTCAAGCAGAAGAAGAACAAATACAGCAATTCCAAAAAAAAAAAGGTCGTTATTGGTTTTGTTGTTCAATGGATGCCTGTTTGCTTTGTTTACACCCGCGCAATTTGTATTGTAACTCGTGTTATTATTAATAACGTTTGTTATGGTTTATTGTGTTTCCTATTTAACGTATGTCATGTGCAGTCGAGTGAAATAACAATAGTGATGTATATTTAACTAACATGGTAAAAGCGATACCGACATTGACTAAATTTAAAGAGGTTAAAAATATTATTATCTTCCTTATAGGAACCAATTCTAATGTAATTTGGGTTACTCGTCAAAGTCTTTATGACATAATGCAAAACTCTGGCTGTGATAAATTTAATGAACAATTTTTATTTTTAAATGAGCAATTGAAAAAGCATATTGAACCATCTGATGGATTTATAAAAAAGTTTGATGACAGGATAAAAACCTTTATTAGTCAATTTAAAATTCGAAGGAGCAGAGCCAATAGGCATGAAGAGTTTTTCTTTGGGTTAACCAAAGTTGGCTGGATTCTTCGAAAGGTTTCACCCATTCGCAAGGAATGAAACGTGACCGCAAAGAACTTTCATTTGAATAATCCAATGAGAAAACGAAGAATAGAAAAAGGAAATTTCAAAGAGATAGTAAGCCTTTGCCTTTATTAGCTTATGCTGCACAAATGAGCTTAAGAGCTGCAGGGCAAGTGGAAGCGTCAAAGATCGTGAAAGAGGTTGCAAGTTCACCATCGAGAGCGAAAATATATCATAAGAGTATTGCCAAATCGTCACTATCAAAGCAAATGTCCAAAGAAGACGCTTTATTTGTTTTTGTGGAAGCAAAGATATTTCGAAAACAGTACAATGTTATAAGGCAATCTGTCCAGATAGGTTTCCTTGCTATTCATATGTCCAATCAGCAAAAATTTATTGTTATCCTAGACGTGAGAGCATGCATTTTTGCGAGACTTCAGCACAAGTAAGCTTGCAAGCCCTTTTAGATCATACCACTGAGCGTATAACTTTAGCCCAAAATAACGTGATTGAAACATTCAACAATGAGGAAATGACGAATTTATACCTGTACACTAAGTGGGCCTTCGATGGAAGCTCTGGACACAGCTCATATAAGAAAGCGTACCATAATCCAGATGCAAATGATTCATCAGTTTTCATCACCTGCATTGTTCCAATCAGGTTGATTTGTGGAAGCAAAATTATGTGGCAAAATCCGCGCCCAGCTTCTACCAGGTTCTGTAGGCCTGCAGCTGTTTCTAGAACTGAAAAAGAAAGAGTTGGTATAGAAATACGAAATCTCGTTAATTCGGTTCTACCTTATGGAAATAAATATTTGGAAGTTAAACACACTTTAATTTTATCTATGGTTTATGGAAAAGTATGCAACGCATTAACAGAAACAACATCTACACTAAAATGTTATTTATGTGGAGCCAGCTCGAAAGATTTTATTAAATTGATGAAATGGTGAAAAAAGTTGTAGAAAGAGAAAATTTACAATTTGGTCTTTCAATACTTCACGGGTGGATTAGGTTCTTTGAAAGTCTGCTCCACTTGTCGTATAAATTGTCTATAAAAAAGTGGCAAGATCGAACAGAAAGCGAGAAACTATTAGTTTCGGAAAATAAAGCAGGCATTCAAAAAGAGTTTAAAGATAAAATTGGTCTGATTGTTGACCAACCGAAACCTGGCTTTGGGAATTCTAACGATGGCAATACTGCTAGGCGTTTCTTTCAAAATCCCGAGATGTCAGCAGCAATTACTAAAGTTGACATAAATTTGATTAAAAAGATGCATACAATACTCGTAGCTGTGTCTAGTGGGCACGATATTGAGGTACAGAAGTTTCGTGACTACGCTTTAAATACAGGAAAATATTTCGTTGAATGTTATCCTTGGTATAACATGCCTCCAACACTTCACAAATATTTTACATGGACCAGAGATAATATCCCACGCTCTGTTGCCAATCGGACAATTATCAGAAGAAGCTCAGGAAGCTCGAAACAAAAATTTTAAGAGTTTTAGAGAACATTTTTCTCGCAAATGCAGCAGAAAAAAAGCAAATGCAGACATATTTAATAGACTTTTAATCAGTTCTGACCCTGTTATATCAACCACAAGAAAATTACCACACAAAAAAGTGCAGGATTTACCGGAAGAAGCATTAGAGTTGATCGTGATAGAGAGTGGCAATAGCAATGAAGTCGATGATGATGATGATGAAGGCGATGATCATGATGATGATGAAGGCGAAGATGAAAATGATCATGAATATGATTATAGTGGTGAAGAAACAGTTTATATATTTTAAATAAAATTTGAAGCTTACATAAATAAAAAATGTAGAAAACCGATGTTCACCATATTTTTGTTTTTTATGATATAAAAAAAAAAAACAATCAAAACTCGAATTGCATTATTTTTACTTCTTTATGATTAATTAACTAAAAAAAATAACTTTTCCATAGCTAGAAGGCTTGTGGGAATTAATCTCCATTTTGAGCACCATTTACCCCACTGTGCGTCGAAAGCCTTCGATACGGTCAATCACGCGCAATTTATTAATGACCTAGAAGAGTCAGCTCTTCCACCCTGTCTAAAGCGTTGCACCGGCAATTATCTGAGTTGTCGGCAGTCATCGGTGGATTGCAGAGGCGACTATCCGGGCTTTTGTTTATTTATTACATATCGAGGCTGCCCTCCCCACCAGAGGGTGTCTGGATGGCCTCCTACGCCGATGACTCCACGATCCTGGCGACGGGCCCCTCCGTAGAGGAGATGTGCTCAAAAATAAACTCTTACCTCCCATCCTTGTCCGGTTTCTTCGCTGGACAAAATCCGACACTGTTCCGACCAAGCCCTCCTTAAGACGTGGACAGCGCAGGGGAACATGGAATTAGACGTCGACGGCGTGAAGCTTCCGACTGTCACACATCCCAAACTCTTAGGGGTCACGTTTGATGTTCATGTTAAACTACGGTGGTCATGTAGCCGCGATTGCCACCAAAGTACAAAGCCGCACCAGAATCCTCAAGTCACTAGGAGGCAGCACTTGGGGGAAAGATAAAGAAACGTTACTGGCAACGTACAAGGCCATTGGCCAGCTGGTTGTGAGCTATGCGACGCCTATATGGTCGGCGGGGCTAGTCGACACACTGGAGAAGGTTGCAGGCCTGTCAAAACACCGCACTCAGAACTGCCACGGGATGCCACCTTATGTCAACTGAACACCATCTTAATAGCGAGGAGAATAAGGAGTCATCTCCGTTATCACTATGATGAGATCCAGCACCACATTTTTTCGCCGTTTGATCCAAAGGTGCACCGGCGGGCCCTCAACCTCATCCACACGGAGTCGGTAAACTCCTTTGTCAGGTCACGTCCAGTGAATGCAGTCCTACAGGCACAAGCTCCACCTGTTGCCGACGAGGAACGCGAACTGCCCAGGGAGACAAGAGTCACGCTGGCTCAACTTCGTTCGGGATACTGTAACAGACTAAACTCTTACCTATCCAGACTGAACCCTGACATGCCAAATGTCTGGCCGGCATGCGGCGTGTCTCCCCACGATACTAACCATCTGTTCATCTGCTCAACTGAGCCCACACTTCTAACACCAATTTCACTCTGGTTCACCACTGTTGAAGCCGCGAGGTTTCTTGGTCTTCCGTTAGAAGAGCCTGATGACAGTGTTGGATGGGGGGTGACATCCTAGGCAGGTTAAGTAGTCGCTACAACAACAACAACCGCGTAGTCGGTGTTGGACCGGCTAAGGGTTATTTTTGGTAATTGTTTCCTTTAGGAGACAACTGCTAAAACGCGTCTAAAAATATCGGGGGAGGTATCAAACAACGCTTGTTTACTTCGGTATAATTATTGATGGGCCCATCTCTTCTTCTTCTCATACTTAGAAACATTTCATCTTCATGAGGTATGCAAATCAAAAAAGGTATATAACTTCCCTATTGCAGCGGGGTACTAACAACTTGCCTGGATATTTTACTTGTGTGTTATTCGATTTGCCTAATTTTTGGCAGGCGTATACTACATACTATTGAGGAGCAGCTGACCCATGTTGATACAAATATCTTGTTGAAACTACAAGCAATCGTCTTTGAAAATAGCAGAATTTTTATGCTAAAAAGTGTGTTCTGCGCAGAAATACTGTGGAAAGCGTAGCCGGTGTTGGACCGGCTAAGGGTTATTTTTTTAAAGCGCGGCCGAAGGCTACCTACCCAGAAAGGTGTTCTGCGCATAAATACCTTGGATCAAGCCCTCTATTTGGAATCGGACCTGGGTAATTTTGAGGTTTTTTGCGAATAACTTTTCACTGAAACAAAAAATTGAAAATCCGCTTTCGGATTGTTGATACTGAAGTCGAAACGCGTTGTTTGATACCCCTGCCGATATTTTTGGACGTGGTTTAGCAGTTGTCTGCTAAAAGAAACAATTACCCGGGATTATATTTGAAAAGTATTGCAAATGACATAGTTAATATTTTGTATACTAGTTAATTAGGTATGACTTATCATATATATTATTTCTGTAAGGTCTTTTTGTGTTATTTCCTAATTTTCTGCTCTCATTTGGAACCAATATTAATAAATAAGGTATCGTTTTAAAGGTGGGGGTTAGCTCTACATGCGAAACCATGTTTTAATTAGCGGAGTGCTTTTGTTTAAGCGTATTTTATAAAAATGAATTCTTTAAAATAAACGATTGTGAATGCACAAAAAAATCAATTTGTACTGCGACGCTATTGTGACTGACATTCACATGCCTCGCGACATCTACATTTGAATTCTAAGACTGAACAGTGCGCCATCTACACTTGAACATTGATAAAATAAGTGAATAAGACTGCGTTCACATTGGGTCATAAACTCGAGTTCAAGGGACATTTTTTGAGTTAATTCATATTGATGTTGTCAATCAACTCAAGTTTATGGCTTAATGTGAATGTAATATAAGTGGTGGAATTTCAAATAGCTGTTTGCGCATATTTGTTTAATTTTTTAGGGTCTCACAACAAGTGTAACTGAAAATATTTTTTTATAATTTGAGAAAAAGGTTTGGAAAATCCTGGACCTGGACTAATAAAAGGTTTCAAACCATTTTTGTTTTTTTTTGGCGCAAGGAGCGCACGGGTCCAGCTAGTAACTACTAATTAATAAAAATAGTTTGTAATATACATATATATTCATTATTTTGCATATTATATATTCTACCAATTATGTTTGCATATTCTATATTCTATCAATTATGTATTATAAAATATTTTTGTTTTGTTTTTGTTTTGTAAACAATTTTGATTTTTGTGAGGTTATAAGTTAAAACGAAAAAGGAGGAAAATGAAATGAAATGAATTAAAAGTAATATAAATTTTATGGCTAATAATTAGTTGTGTTAATATTAATATCTATAATATAATTGCACAAGTTGAGTGTAAATTGTCCCACTTTATGGCAAAACTATACACTTAAGGTATTAACAATTATATATCCATGGATAGGTATTGCCAAACTGCAGTGGCGCCAATCACAAAAACCTAATAAAAATTTATTATAATATTGAAAAATTAGTTTAAAAATACACTAACACAAATGCCAAACATGTATTTACACTATAGACACGTAATTGGGTGAGTAGACATGTCATGCATTTTTGCTTAGTTGGAGACATTAAACAAGCAATGTAAAATACAAGGGAAGACGGAAAATCGTTCCAACAAAAATCAGTTTACATATTTCCTCATATTTTACATTGCTTGCTTAATGTAGTAAGCTTACTACCCTGTCGGAAGATCAACACAACAAAAGAAATATGTAAACTTCATTGCTGATACCTACAAACAGTCTTCATTCCCACAACAGCTGGTTTTATCGCACCGGAATATCCCGGCCAAGGGCTGTTATTTCAATGCGCCAAGTGTAAGAGATGGCTACATAAATCTGGATGCTCAGGGCTTAACCCTGCCATCCGCAGACCCCGTACTTTCCTTAGTACTTTTGAGGCACCATGTTGTACATGTCCAAGGGCGTCCCGCGGTAGTCGCCGTTCTGGCACTCCCTTACCGCTTCTTGCTACTTCCAATACCCACAATAATGGCTCAGTCTATACGACTGGCAGCACCGCTGGAATTCCCGCCTCACCCACTCCCGACTGTCGCTCACGCACACCAGCGGCTCCATCTCACACAGCCGCTCAACACTCCTATCCCCTCCGGAATAGGTCACATATGAGCATCGCCGATCGTCATTCCCCTCTTTCTCTGCCCCTAACGCCCCCCTCCCCCCCCCCCCCCCCCCCCCCCCCCTGCTTCCAGCCTGCACGTGGGCCAGGAACACCACCTCGTACCTTTCACTACGTGCACCGTTTGTCGGCAAGGATTATATACGCCTGCGACATCGATCAAGTCCAACAATTGCCTTGGCTTGTGTCACACCCTTATGTGCTCTGGGCTCGCAAACGGCAACCTTTGGACGGATTCGTTCATAGCCCCCTGTTGCAGTACACAGCCTCCTTCCACGCCAGACAACATCGGCCATGGCGCTTTCAACTCTAGACTGCGACATAGTTTAGGCCTTAGCCTACCTCCACCCAGGCAAACGCACCCGTCCCTCACGCCTAGTATGTCCCCTTTCTCGCCTCCTACACACTTCAAAATTTTGCAGGTGAACTGTAACGGATTAGTTGGAAAGATGTTGTTGTTGTTGTTGTGGTAACGACACCTCAGACCACCTACCCATCTTACTCTCTGTTGAACGACCGACCGACTACATAACGACTGATAAATTAACATACATCAACTTCACCACAGCGGACTATACAGAGCGCTCCCTCGCTGCCTTACCCACTCCCCACTAATAATAGGGTGCGACGCAAACTCCCACAACACAGAGTGGGGCAGCTCGGACACTAACGCTAGGGTTGATTGCCTTTTAGAGTATGTAGCTAGCAATGACCTAGAAGTATATAATGTCGGAAACAAACCGACGTTTGTCACAAGAGTCAGGGAGGAGGTGCTGGACATCACTCGAGGCAACAACCGGGCTGAAAATCTGGTATCGAATTGGTTGGTGTCATCAGAGCCATCCCTTTCGGCCCACAGGATTATCCGGTTTGAGCTAGGAGCGACGCCCACGATATCAGACCCAAGAAGAAATCCCAGGAAAACCGACTGGAGCAAGTATAACAATATCATTGAGGCCAACATAGGTAGCCTCCAGATAGGAAATAGGTGCACAAGTTGCACAGAGTTAGAGCATAGGGTAGAGTTATTCAATAACATCGGTACAGCTGCGTTCCACTCAAGCTGCAAAACCACACAGGCCAGGAGCGGCAACCGCAACCTCACCTGGTGGCCTCGCGAGCTTCTAATGATGAGGAAGACCGTCCGCAGACTTTTTAATAGGTCAAGACGAACGGGCAGCTGAGACGAATACACAACACACCTAACCCCATATAACAAAGATATAAGAAAAGCAAAGAGAGCCAGCTTTAGAAATTTCTGTGAAGGAATTTCCTCAACACCCGCAGCGGCGAGGCTGCACAAAGCACTAGCCAAAGAGCAGAGAGAGATCAACCTAGCACTAAAGCTTCCTGATGGCACTTACACCAGTACTGAGGAAGAGAGAGCAGGAACCCTGCTGGCAGCACACTTCCCTGGTGCATCCCAAATCACACTTGACCCTCCTCCTCGAGAGCCGAGGCCAAGCCAGTCTGACTGGCATACGGCAAATAAACTCTTCTCGGAGAGAGCTGTCAAATGGGCAGTACGTAAATTTGACAAGTACAAATCACCAAGGGCAGATGGCATTTACACAGCGCTGGTACAGCAGGGTAACCAACTTATCCCACACATAGCTAGAATCATAGCAGATCTACGGATACAGCCCTCTATCAACTGACGACTGAGATCCAGAGTGCGTTCGCCTGCGAGGAGACAGTGCTCTGCGCCTTTCTTGACATTGAAGGTGCCTTCAACAACACGTCTCACGATAGCGTTACTCGAGCACTGCAGAACAGAGGAGTCCAAGCACAAGAACCGCTGAAACATGGACAGGCAGCACCATAATACAGGTTAACACTACTAAGGGGTGCCCACAAGGGGGCGTTCTTTCACCCCTTTTGTGGAGCCTAGTGGTAGACCAGCTCCTGCAAATCCTTACCGACAACGGAATCCGATGCCAAGGCTATGCGGATGACATTGTCATAATTGCACGGGTCAAATTCGAGAACACCCTTTGTGACATCTTACAAAGAGCACTAAACCTGACAAAGAGATGGTGTACTAGTGTTGGGCTAAACCTAAACCCTACAAAAACAGCCATAATTCCCTTTACCAGGACTTTGTAGCTGAAGCAAAGTACTTGTGGTAATTTTTGACAGCAAGCTTCTGTGGAGGCAACAGTTTGAGAGCATGTCTAGCAGGGCTACAAAATCAATCATGGTGTGCAGGCGCATAGCGGGCAAAACCTGGGGGTGCAGCCCGCACATCCTTAGATGGATCTACACTATGATAGTAAAACCCACTATTACCTATGGCGCGGTAGCATGGGTATCAAGAACGGCGCACTCGACAGTGAAACAAGCACTCACCAAGATCCAGCGCCTCGCGTGTGTATGCATCACAGGGGCAATGCGAACATGCCCCACCGCTGCCCTGGAAGCTATTCATGACCTACCCCCACTACACGTCGCGATAGAGCAGGCGGCCAAGATAACCATCCTGTGCAGCGCAAAGGAGGGTTCTGGCAAAGGAAAAATAATGTCAACCAACAACATGGCGAAACTGAGGGAAACCATCCCGATATCTCAGTTAATAATAATAATAATAGTAGTGAGGTAATGCACTGCGACCTTGAGATCTATTGTGCCCTCGTAATCTCACAGCACACCATCTAGGCCAATCCCGCTCAGGAAATCCAAGATGGAAGTCGGCTTTATTCCATGTATGTGCTTGCACTTTAGTGTCGGGAAACCTAGGTGCTTCTGTATTTTCCTTGAGATGGCGTCGCATTTACACAGTATATGCTCCGCCGTTTCATCCTCCATATCACAGAATCGGCAGATTCTACTGGAGGTAATGCCCAGTTGGTGCAGGTGGGCCTAGAGCCTGCAATGGCCCGTGAGAACCCCGGTTATGATTCTGAGATTATTCTTGGATAGGGTTAATAATTCTTTATAGCGGTTGCTGTTGTATTCCCCCATCAAAGCTTTCGCCTGGCGTAGCCCGACAGTCTGCTGCCAGTACAACCTCCTCATCTTGGTCTCTTCTTTCCTCAACTCTCCTTTCATGGTGTGAGAGTCTATTGCCAGAAATGGTTCTGGGCCAATGAGTTTTGTTGCTGCCGCTTCTCGGGCTAGTTTGTCCGCTCGTTCAACCCCCGCGTGGCCTGAAACCCAGGCCATTCGGACGTTGTTGCACCATGCAAGGCAGTTTATCCTCTCTACGCATTCCAGTACCAATGAGGACTTTATCTCGTTGGAGGATATAGCTTTGAGAGCGGCTTGACTGTCACTCAATATGGTGATACTCTCGTTAGTGTAGCCGCGTTGCGAGTTTATTTCCGCACATAAGCTAATAGCGACTACTTCCGCCTGGAAGACGCTGGGGTGTTCTCCTAGTGGTATGGAGAGCTTTACTCGTGGGCCAAAGATACCCGCACCAATTCCCTCAGGGGTTTTCGAGCCATCCGTGTACCACACTATGGCTCGGTCTTGGAGTAATGCTTGAATTTTTGTGGAATCCCATGAGGCTTTGTCCCCTAGTTCCGCCTTGAATCTCTTGTCAAACATGATTACTTTAGCAATATCGTCTCTTGGAATCTGGCAGATTGGGAGCTGGTCTTTCAACTTCTCTGCTCCAACGGACGATATCACTTTTCCTCTACCGAATCCCTCTTTTGATATGCTCAACAGGGTGCGTTTGGCCGCCTGTTCCACTACAATATGCAGCGGACTCAGGTCAAGGAGCACTTCTAATGCCGGTGTGGGGCATGTGCGCATTGCTCCCGTAATGAATACACAGGCCAGACGTTGGATTTTAGATAGTGCCTTCTGCACTGTGCTTAGACCTGACCTGGAAGACCAGGCTACCGCCCCGTGTACTATTATTGGTTTAACTATCATGGTGTACATCCATCTGAGCATCGCCGGGCTACATCCCCATGATTTGCCCGCGAGTCTTCTGCACACCATTATTGCTTTCGTGGCCTTTAATGTTGTGTTTGCAACATGTGCTCTCCAGAGGAGCTTGGAGTCGAGAGTGACTCCCAGGTATTTCACTTCGGAAGCAATCTATAGTGATTCTCCTCCTAGTGGAAGTGTCCGCATTCCCTGTAGCGATCTTCGTTTCGTAAACGGGATAGTGGCGGTTTTACTGGGGTTGATGTTTAGACCTACACCGGCGCACCATCTCCTTGTTAGATTTAATGCTCTTTGAATGATATCGCAGAGTGTGTTCTCGAACTTCCCTCTGGCAATGATTACTATGTCGTCCGCGTACCCCTGGCAGCGGATTCCATTGTCTGTCTGTAGTTGTAGAAGTTCGTCCACCACTACGCTCCACTGGAGTGGCGACAGTACTCCTCCCTTTGGGCATCCTCGTGTGGTTCTTATCTGAACCGTGTCTTGTTGTTGTTGTTGTTAACAGTGCTTCGCCCTGCCCCAGATTGGACAGGGTTACACTGAAATAACAGCCCTTGGCTGGGTGAAAAAACCCGGGTCATTCCGGTGCTATAGAACCGGCTGTTGTGGGAATGTGAACCGTGTCTTCCCCAATGGTGGTTTCTGCTATCCTGGTGCGAAGCAGTGCATCTACCCATCTGATGATGGGCTGCGGAGCTTCTTTCTTCTCGAGTGCTCGACATACACTCGAGTGCGAGGTGTTGTCGAAAGCTCCCTCGATGCCCAGGAAAGCGCATATCACCGTTTCGCCTTTCTCGAACGCGCTCTTAATTTCCGTGGTCAGCTGCTACAGGGCAGTGTCTGTTGATCTGCCTGCCCACGTGCAAAGGCCTATGCCTTAGAGTGTTCGATCGGATCTCTTGGTCTATGATGTTGTTGTTGTTGTTAACAGTGCTTCGCCCTGCCCCAGATTGGACAGGGTTACACTGAAATAACAGCCCTTGGCCGGGTGAAAAAACCCGGGTCATTCCGGTGCGATAGAACCGGCTGTTGTGGGAATGCTTGGTCTATGATCTTCTCCATCGCCTTGAGAACGAAGGAGGTGAGACTGATTGGTCGAAAGGACTTTGCCGATGAGTAGTCCTTTTTCCCCACTTTTGGTATGAATACCACCTTTGCTCGTCTCCATATGGTTGGTATGTAGGCCAGCGCCATGCTGTCTCTCATGATACCTGCCAGATATGGGACGAGTTGGCCTCCCTGTTGCAGGAAGGCTGGGTATATTCCATCCACTCCCAGTGACTTAAACCGCTCAAAGGATGCTATTGCCCATTTGACTGCACTCTTGCTGAAGATAGACTTCGCTAGCTGCCAGTCCCGTACCGACGGTCTCCCTTGTTGGGACTCGACCTCTTCAAGGTCTGTCGATGCATCCGGAAAGTGAGCGGCTAGAAGTACCCTGGCTCTTTCCTCGTCTGTGCTTGTGAAATCCCCATTAGGGAGTTTCAAAGCCATCCTTGTTTCCCCCCGTTCCGTGGCCAGAGCTTTATGGAGCCTGGCCGCCTCTGGAGTGGAGCTTATCTTCTCGCAGAAGGTTCTGAAGCTAACCCTCTTTGACCTCCTGATTTCTTTGTTATACTCAGATGCTTCGTGTATTCCTCCCAGTTGCCGGTGCGTCTCGCTTTTCTAAATAGCTTGCGCACTTTGCTTCTCATCGCTCTTTCGACCACCAGGGGGTCTTGTATTTAGTTCCCCTAGAATCACGACAGCTAGCGGTGAAGGCATCAACCAATATATTGTTAAGGTTGTTACCCTGTGCTCTAGGTTCGGGCACGTTGCCCCCCTTCCCGAGTTCTCCAGGTTAGGGAGATTCAGGTCTACAATGTTATTGAAGCTTTCCCAGTCAGTTCTGGGGTTTTTCTTTAATATAGTCCCAATTGCTTCAGCACTGACAGCGAACTGGATGCTACGGTGGTCCGAGAGGGATGGTTCGGATGAGACTCTCCAGCTCGAGATCAAGGTATCAGCCAGGTTGTTGCCTATGGTGATGTCTAAGACTTCCTCTCGGGCCCTTGTAACGAAGGTAGGTGTATTCCCCATATTATATACGTTTAGGTCATTGCTTATTAAGAATTCTAAAAGTTACTCACCCCTTTGGTTAGTGTCTGAGCTTCACCAAATCTCGTTATGTGCGTTGGCATCGCACCCAATGACTAGCGGAAGTCTTGCCCTCCTGCAGTAGTCCGCCAATCTCTTTATGTTTTCCGGCGGGAAGTCGATATCATCGCCCGCAAAGTATGCCGCAGCAAAGACCATATTTATTTTCCGACCTTCTACCTCAAGTTTTGCCTGCACGGCCACCAAGTCCCGGCTCATGTACTCTGTAATGCAGAAATAATCGATAGAATAGTTTAACATTACGCATGCTCTTGGTCTCTCTTGAGAGAGATCCCATATTACCTTGTTCTTGCCTTCTTTAAGTCCTCTTATTTGCCCGTTTATCGCCCACGGTTCCTGTATTAGTGCGATGGCCAGATCCTCCCTTCCGAACTTCATCGCAAGCACAGCTGACGCTGCTTTGGCGTGGTGGAGGTTTATCTGGGCCAACGCGGTTCTCTTATGGTCTAACATTGGTCCGGCCCCATTGGCTCGTCTAAATCAGACAGCCGAATGTCCTCGCCTCCCTGTTGTTGTTGTTGTTGTAGCGACTACTTAACCTGTCCAGGGTGTCACCCCCAACCAACATTGTCATCAGGCTCTTCTAACGGAAGTCCAAGAAACCTCGCGGCTTCAACAGGGGTGGACCAGAGTGAGATTGGAGTTAGAAGAGTGGGCTCGGTTGAGCAGAGGAACAGATGGTTAGTATCGTGGGGAGACACGCCGCATGCCGGGCAGACATTTGGCATGTCGGGGTTCAGTTAAGTAAGAGTTTAGTCTGTTACAATATCCAGAACGAAGTTGAGCCAGCGTGACTCTTGTCTCCCTGGGCAGTTCGCGTTCCTCGGCGGCAACAGGTGGAGCTTGTGCCTGTAGGACCACATTCACTGGACGAGACCTGACAAAGGAGTTTACCGACTCCGTGTGGATGAGGTTGAGGGCCCGCCGGTGCACCTCTGGATCAAGCGGCGAGGAGATGTGATGCCGGATCTCATCATAGTGCTTACGGAGGTGACTCCTTATTCTCCTGGGAGGCGGATTTTCGTTGAGCAGGTTCCTGTTCGGATGCTGCTGATTATGGCAGTTGAACAGGAATTGTCTGGACAACATCTCGCAATGCTCTTTAACATTGAGCATTTTTGCCTCATTATGAAGGTGATGCTCAGGAGACATAAGGAGGCACCCCGTGGCGGTTCTGAGTGCGGTGTTTTGGCAGGCCTGCAACCTCCTCCAATGTGTGTCTGCTAACCCCGGCGACCATATTGGCGTCGCGTAGCTCAGAACCGGCTGGCCGATTGCCTTGTACGTTGCCAGTAACGTTTCTTTGTCTTTCCCCCAAGTACTGCCAGCTAGTGACTTGAGGATTTTGTTACGGCTTTGTACTTTGGTGGCAATCGCGGCTACATGAGCACCGTATTTGAACATGTTATCAAACGTGACCCCTAAGATTTTGGGGTGTGTGACAGTCGGAAGCTTGATGCCGTCGACGTAGACGTTTAATTCCATGTTCGCCTGCGCTGTCCACGTCGTAAATAGGGTGGCCGAGGATTTGGTCGGTGACAATGTCAGGTTCCGTGCAGCGAAGAAACTGGAAAGGGTTGGAAGGTATGAATTTAGTCTCGAGCAGAGCTCATCAACGGAGGGTCCAGTCGCCAGGATCGTGCAGTCATCGGCGTAGGAGACGATCGAGACGCCTTCTGGTGGGGGAGGGAGCCTCGATATGTAGTAATTAAACAGAAGCGGGGATAGGACACCACCCTGTGGCACCCCCTGCTTAATTATACGTGGTTTTGATCTTTCGCCTCTAGATTCAACCGATGACTGCCGGCCACTCAGATAGTTGGCGGTCCAACGCTTTAGACAGGGGGGAAGGTTTGAATCTTCCAGGTCGTTAATGAGTTGTGCGTGATTAACAGTGTCGAAAGCTTTCGACAGATTAAGCGCAACTAGCACGGTCCTGTCATTTGGGCGAGATTGGTTGAGACCGTCACCTATCTGTGTGGTGATGGCGTTTAGCGCGGTGGTAGTGCTATGCATTTTGCGGAAACCATGCTGATGTTCGGCTAATCGCAGGTTAGCGGTATAATAAGGGAGCAAGACCGCCTCCAAGGTCTTCACTACTGGCGAGAGGAGTGATATCGGTCGATATGACTCCCCCACGTTAGCCGGCTTGCCGGGCTTTAGTAGTGGCACCACCTTTGCCTGTTTCCATCTTTCTGGAATGACAAAGGTGGTCATGGACAGATTGAAGACGGTTCTTAGGTACCTTACTCCCTCATCGCCGAGATGTTTTAGCATCAGCATGGATATACCGTCTGGCCCAATGGATTTAGAATTTTTGGACCTCCGTATGGCCTCCCGAACCTCTGTGGTGGTGATGACAATGGGCGCTTGGTTGTTTTTGCGTTTGTGCGCTTCCCTGATGGCGCGCCTGATTTCCTTGTCAACCGGAGGATGCAGTACGAATTGCCGGCAGAATGCGCTCGCGCATCTCTTTGGTTTCGACTGTACCTTATCACCAAAGGTGATGGATATTTTGTCGTTAGGTTTGGTCGGATTAGACAGTGGACCATAAGTTGCCAACGCCAGCAGAGAGGTTGCAGGACCTTAGGTGCTCCTCCCATTTGGCGCGTTTGTGTTGATCGACTAGCCGTCTGATCTCCGCATTGAGATCTTGAATTTGGGGATCCGTAGGGTTCAAGCGTCGCACGTGGTCACGTTCATTAGCCAGGGCCGCTGCCTCTGCGGGGAAGTACGGACGTATCTCCTTAATTCTGCCTGACGGAATGTATTGATTGGAGGCTGAAGCTATGACCATGCGAAACGCTTTTTCCCCTTCTCGTACATCAGACGGGATGGGAAGAGCAGCGAAGGTGCTCTCAGTGAAACCAAAAAAACCAACCCAGTCAGCTTTGTTGAAGTTAGTGAAGGTGCGCTTCTCAGAAGTGACGAAGTCATTGGGGCGATCGATTGAGAGGACTATCGGCAGATGGTCAGATGCAAGAGTGAGCATTGGTCGCCATTCAACGCAGTTTATGAGACCTGCGCTGACAATTGTGAGGTCTGGCGAGCTGGAACAATTTGCCGCAACTCTTGTGGGGGCGTCCCCGTTCACAGTGCAAAACGTCGAATCGTCTATTTGTTCAGCCAATTCCTGTCCCCTACCATCGGCTTGTAGGCTTGAGTGCCACAGATCGTGGTGTGCGTTGAAGTCTCCGATGATTACACGGTTATCGCCCCTGAGTAACGCACTGATGTCAGGGTGGTAATCTCTCGGACAGCAGGTGGCAGGAGGTATATAAATGCTTATAATTTCAAGGTCGACGTCTCCTGTCCGGACAACCATTCCTTGACGTTCCAGGAGGTTGTCCCTCGGGTCGACGTCAGGCTCAAATGTACGATATTGCACGGATTGGTGGGTGATGAAGGCGAGTCCGCCCCCAAGTCCCCTCTCTCGATCACGTCGGTGAATGTTATAGCCGTCACAAGTCCGAAGACTTGATCGGGCGTTTAACTTCGTCTCCTGAATAGCAGCGATCTTGATGTTCTGACGCTTCATGAAGTTCACTATTTCACTCACTTTCCCAGTTAGGCCGTTGCAGTTTAGTTGTAGGACGCGAAAGTGCGAAGGGGGAGAAATATTCACGCTGGGAGTCAGGGACTGGTGCGTGTGCCTTGGTGGAAGCAGGCTGGGTCGCACACTGCGTCGCACTCTAGAAGTCGAGGGATCCGAAGCACCAGAAGGTGGCGAATCAGTTGACGTTGTAGGTTGCGTAGCTCGACAACATGGTGCAACGTACGTATCAGTCCATAGGTTCCTGTTTCCAAGTTGAGAACATATAAGCAGGTGACACAGGCCAAGGCAAGAGTTGCATTTGACTGATGTCGCAGGTGTATATAATCTCAACCGACAAACAGAGCACAAGGTGTAAGGGACCAGGAGCTGGTGGCTTTGACTTACATTTGTACTAGTGCTGGAAGAAGAAGGGGAAGTTGAAAGTGGGCGGGGGGTACGCTGTCGCTCGGCATTGCTCACTTCTGAAATAGAGGTGCTACGTAGAAAGTAGCTGTGAGCGGCTGTGTGAGGTGTTGGCGCCTGTGGGCGTGAGCGGCAGCGGGTGTTACACACTACTTGCTGGGCGTTGTTTGTGCTGTTAGTCGTGCAGACTGTTACAGAAGCTTGTGACGGTGCGATACTAGATCGTCGTTGGCCACGAGATTTTCTTCCAGCAGACGCAGCAGATCCATTCTCCTGGACCCGGGTTGAATTCGACCCCAGCCCGGATAAGGAGGGTTTTGAGCAGCCCTGCTGCAAGGAGCTGCTCGGAGGATGACAATATTAGTGAAAAAGGTGACAGGTTAGACAGGGTAGAGTCGAAATAACAGCCCTTGGTCGGATGTAGAAATCCGAGTCATTCCGGTACGTAGAACCGGCTGTTGTGGGAATGTCCTCGCCTCCCTCACTTCAATGTCCAGGTTGCGGAGGTGGATGCCCTCCAGCAAGTCCTTTGTATTTGGGCCCGCAGAAGCTTCGCCAGAATTGCTCGCAGCTGCGACTGCTGAGCTGGCTGAGCTTGGTGCGGGTTCACCTACTGCCTCTTCTCTCTCTTGCCCCGGAGCCGGGCCCTCTACCGTCCTCTGGCCTGCACTTCTGGTGTCAGTCGTGCTATCGACTCTGCTTCCAGGGTTACACCGGGACGTAACTGAACCGGTAGTTTACCCTGAAAGCAGCTGTCCTCCTAATTGCAGTATAGGAGGCCTCGTCAATGGCGATGTTCAGGCGAAGCCCCCATCCTCAACCTGGGTTTTAAAAATGCGCCACATCTCGGTGTGCAGTCCCGAGGTCTGTGCTTTGAGGAGCTTCAGCACAAAGTCGGTAGACCATTCTGCGCTCCTAGGCAGAAATATGGTGACTGAGTTGGTGGTATATCATCCCCTCCTCGTGGCAAGGGCTGGACTCGTCCATCCCTGTAGTCTAGGGATGGTCGTGTTCAGCCAAGTTGCGGTGCTCTCGTCCCTGCAGTCCACTAATAGCAGACCCGGCCTGAAGTACACCCCACTAAAGGACAGCGGGCTGGTCCAGCCCTCCGCGACCTCTACCATGATGGCGACTTGCAGCCTGGTGAGCTCCTCCTGACTCAGGATTTCCGCAGGGTAGTTCCTGGGCAGCACCGTCATTCGTATGCCTCTGGCAGCATCCGAATAGCTCTGCTGCCGTGGTCTCGCCCGCACGTTTCTCGAGTCCGGAATCGTCCTGGAGGTGCTTGCCGTGGCAGACGTCGAGGCGGTTGCTTGGTTTTGTGCCCTCTGCCTCTTGGAGTTGGGAGTGTCGTCCGGCGTGCTTTGCCCGCATCTTCGCTTTTCAGCGGGAGCGGAGCTGGTAACACCGGTATTTAGTCCGCTGCCGCGCCCAGGGGCGTATGCGGGTTGACCCTTATTTAGGGTAGCCCTACTCGTATTTTTTTGACCGATTCCCGTCTCACGGCTGGGTTCGGTCCCTTTCTTACTTTCCCCATCCTTTCCTGCAGCGCTGCCTTTGCCCGCCTCCATGTGGAGGCAAGCTTTCACTCGGGCTGTGTCGGGTGATAGCCCCCGCTGCAGATGCCGCAGGTACCATTTGACACCAGATCCTGTAAGCCCCCTCCTCCTTGGGTCATCTAGCCCGCCTGGAGTCTCCCCAGCGTGGTGTAGGTGGCGGTCTGGATATTTTAGTCTTCTTTTTCTTCTTCTCCTCTGGTAGGGAGTCTTCTTGCTTTTTATGCCTCAAGGGGCTACTATGGACCGAAATGTCGGTGGAGGGGCGTCTGGCCCTACATGTACCGAGTGCGGTGTTGCTGCATTTTCCGGCTCTTTCGAGTTCCTCGGATGCAGTTCTCTTCCTCCCTTCCTCTCTTTCCCCCGAGTGTCGGGATGTTCCCGACACCTCCCTATTGTGGGGTTCCCTAGTAGGGGCGGGATTAGTGATCCCCACTGTCACCTCTCTGTAGCTAGGCCCGAAGCTTCCCTTGCCGAGTTTGAACTGGGTTGGTGCGGGTGTGGGTGCCCCTCGTGCCGTGTCAGAGCTGGCTCTTTCGTGCAGTGTGCTGCCTGCTTTACCGGGTGCCTTATGTGTATTGTCCGCACATCTGTTGAGGTTGCCCCCACCAGGTGCGGCTACCTCTAGTTGGCTGCCCCGTTTTCTGTCCGCTTGCTCGGCTCTTTGCGCTGCTCTCGCGGCCGCTTGCCTTCTCATCTCTCGGCTGGTGCAGAGGATGTCATCTTCATCCCTTGCATGCTCTTCGAAGAGTGCCCGCTCCTCCGCAGTCATCCCGGCCAGGAAGCTACTCGAGTAGCGGCGCTGGTTCCGTTTTTCGTCCCCTGACGTCTTCCTCCTCCCTCTTTCCATCGAATTGTTGCTTTTGTTGTTGGGGTTATTCATCTTGTTCGTACGACCACCTGGCCGACATGGCGGGCGCAGTGGTCTAATGTATATAGTGGGGAACTTGATCCGTACGCCGCGACAGAGCCCTTGCCGCAGTAAGGCCATAGTTACTCCCCAAAGGTGGCCCGGTGTTGGGGAGGCGCCGTTATAATACAGCCGGTGTTGTAAACCTCCTGGCTGCAAACCATCCAGTGGGCACGGTGACGCATAACACCCTGGATTAGGAGGTGACAGTTCTTAGTTGTCGAACGCATGCGACTACGACTACCGGGGTTGACCCTGCCTTGACCTAATCATCCCCATTAGTCATTATCGGATGCGTTCGACGTAAGCCTCCACACCAGCGTCAAGGTGTCTGTCCTCGTAAAGGCGATATCTCAGTTACCAAGGGACGACATTATCAGGCAGATCATCTTCGAAAAGAGGTTTAAAGTAGAATTGGGAGACAAGTTAACCTGGGAACAATCCAGAGTAGACACCATATACCGCCCACACAATCGTGTGGTACACGGATGGCTCGAAAACCCCAGAAGGAATTGGAGCCACAATTTTTGGCCCAAGTGCGAAGATTTCCGCGCCGCTGGGGGCATACCCGAGCATCTTTCAAGCGGAAACATGCGCTATATACCTCTGTGCAGAACTAAATCTGCAGCGTGGATATAGCAATGAGCGCATCGCTATACTTAGTGATAGCCAAGCCGCACTCAAAGCGATCTCATCTCTCTCTCTATGGCGCGATATACAACAGGTATATCATCATAAACCTCCTAAGAGATTTTTGCGCCAAGCTTCTCTTCCAATTTGTGGTGTGCCGATTTGAATTTTCCCTACAAATTGGTGGGACCTACAGTTTTTTGCCGACTCCGAACGGCATCTACAAAGGAGACGAATTTTTGCTGAGAAGCCTGTCATGGCAGAAATACACTCGGAGAGTTTGCCAAACCACTGCCGAGGGGCGACCCCGTTTTGAAAAACTTTTTTTTTTTTTGAAATCACTTTTGATGTTACCTGTACCAGGGCTCGAACCATGGACCTTCGGTGTGGTAGGCCGGCAACACTACCTTCACACCACGGCGGCCGCCAGATCTCATCATGTGAGATAAAATCAGCGCTTATCCGAGAGTGCGTAGAGAAACTAAACGACCTAGGAACCAACAATAGGTCACACCTGAGGAAAGAAGAAGAAAAGGAACGAGAGGGATACTGGCGCAATGTCCGGGCTTACGGCAATCCAAACAGCTCTTGGGGGGATACAACACCTCTCGCTTTAGAGCAATCATAGGGCTCTCTAAACCAAACTTAAGAATTCTCACTGCTATTCTTACAGGTCATTGCAGACTCAACAACCACCTACACAAATTGGGTATAAGGGCGGATGACAATTGCCAGTTTTGTCACACGACATTGGAGACTGCAGAGCATATCCTTATGGCATGCGACGCTATTGCCAGGAAAAGAGCACAAGTCCTGGGATCACCATGGCCAGAGCATAAACAAATACAAGCCCTCAAGCCAACTAAAATAATCACCTTCCTGAGGGAGATTGGTTTGGATGAGGTGTTGTAAAAGATGAGGGCACAATAGACCATCCGGTCGCAGTGCTATCCTCAAACAATCTATCTATCTATCTAAGGAGAGTTGTTGTTGTTGTAGTAACGACAAAAACACTCCCCGAAGGATTTGGAGAGTGTTGTCGAATTAACAGTCCTTGGCCGGATTTGAACCCGGTACGCTCTGGTACTCCTTTGCAGTACTGCCCGACTGTCGTGGTAGAGATTTATGACCAGTGAAACCTTCTAGGTCATGTCACCCCTACTTCCGTAAGGAAGGATAAGATGGGTAATGAAAGGTGAGAGGCATCATATCCGTAGATCAACCATCGAGTTGCACGTCTTACCTTTGTGCATATTAGTCGCCTCTTACGACCGGTATGCCTACCTCGGGCATATTCTATACGCCTAACCCGCAGGGGGGAACCAAGGAGAGTCTTATCGCCCGATATCCCTCCTTTCTCCTGTAGTGAAATTACTAGAAACCATTCTGCTCCCTTACTTCATTGCAAATCTGAAATTGGCCGATCACCAGCATGGTTTCCGCAAATCTCATAGCACGACATCCGCTTTGAACGCCATTACAAAGCAGATTAATTATGGTTTGAATGAACACCCACCAAACCATAGGACGGTTCTCGTGGCACTTGATCTATCAAATGCATTCGACACGGTCAATCAGGCCACACTCCTGCGAGATCTGGAAGAGACACCGCTCCCTGCCGGCCTTAAAAGGTGGACCGCTAATTACCTCAATGGTCGACAGGCATCAGTCAAATTCAGGAACAAGAAATCTAGACCACGAAGAATAAAACAAGGGGTGCCGCAAGGTGGTGCTCTCTCTCCCCTTTTGTTTAATTTCTATATTTCGAGACTTCCCCCCCCACCAGAGGGAGTCTCCATTGTTTCCTACGCTGACGACTGCACGATAATGGCCTCGGGCAAGGGTCCCTCCATTGACGAACTCTGTACTAGAATCAACAGTTACCTCCGTGACCTTTCCAGCTTCTTCATCGAGCGAAATTTGACCCTATCTCCGACTTAATCGACGGTTGTTTACGTGTTTACGACATGGAATGCGCAGATGGGGCAAGAGTTAAATGTCCACGTAGACGGAGTACCTCTACCTACTGTCAACCACCCGAAAATCTTGGGTGTGACATTTGACAACGGCCTCACCTTCGCTAGTCATGCCACCGCAATAGCTTCAAAGGTACAGAGCAGCAATAAGATCCTCAAGTCACTGGCCGGCAGTACTTGGGGAAAAGAAAAAGAAACATTGCTTGCTACATATAAGGCTATTGGCCGACCGGTTATTGACTACGCTGCGCCCATATGGTCGCCCAATCTTTCTGACACCAACTGGAGGAAATTGCAAGTCTGCCAAAACACCGCCATCAGAACTGCTACGGGATGTCTTCTTATGTCATCTGAGTCTCATCTCCATCAAGAGCCAAAATTGCTCAATGTTCAAGAGCACGCGGAACTCTTGAGTACTCATCCAAATCGACATCTTTTGGATGTAGCACCGCCCCCCAGAGACATAAGGAGACATCTTCGTAAGCGCAAGCGTTTCCTCGGACTTCCGTTAGAAGAGCCTGATGACAATTTAGAGTGATCGAGCCCATTGGGCAGGGCGAAGCACTGTTATCAACAACAAGGTATGACGGAAAATCGTTCCAACAAAAATCAGTTTACATATTTCCTCATAAATAGATAGGAGTTAAAGACTTGTAAACATTCTTTCACAAAGTTACGCATTTATAATATTAGTAAGATAACTTTTATTAAATTATTAAACTATAATTTTACAAGAATAGCTAGTTTAAAGTTATAAGATACTCACCTGGAAAATACTTATATCTACTTTTGAAAATTTTACTTGGAAATAAAATTCATAATATTTTTAATGCCAATACATGCCCAGAATTTTCTCCGAAGTCCTTTCGCCGTGGGTCTTGTTATTAATTGCCGAGCCTTTAAATGTGGTGGGTGCATCGACGACTGCATTTCATAGGCTGTCAGAGTTTGATACGAAACGCCTAAGCTCAAAATTAGCGGCGTCGTGGATATATTTAATTTGTTTTGTTACCTCAACTGTTTCATCCACTGTCGAAAAGGAGTCTATAATCGTCGACATAATGAGAATTGATTATATTATGGGTGATCGTCCGGAAATTTTTTCCCATGCAAATTTTTAATATACTGTGAGCAAATTAAACCAAATATCCTGGACTTCATTGTGGGTGGAACATCTCCTTAATGTCCCCACGCACGCCGATCACGCCCTGACGAAATTTAAATAGTATGCCTAACAACGACCTGGGCTGATGCTTGTCCGGCCGTTTCATTCGAATTGAGTTTAGTGATACAAAAAAAAAGTGATACGCCTTCTTTTTTTTGCAGCTGCTACAACTTTCGTCGAGAGCAACATTATCACTGTTCCATAACTACCTAGTTTCATATCTACCACCCATATACTTTGTGTGGACTTTACACGCGGTAGCGGCCTCGGTTTTAAATTCTCCAGTTCAAAATACTCTGTCATTTGTTTTTGCAATTCGGTCGAAGCTTCGCTCTCAGTGGCTACGTGGCCAACAGTGGCTTCTTCGCAATTGATTTCGTTTGAGCCAAACAACACCTAACCGAATTTTTCATTATGTGCCGTGAATCTGTCTTCGTAATTCACCATCTGTGTTGGTCGCACCAAATTTGTGTGGAACATGCCCCTTCCAAGTAGCAGTGATGTGCTATTATTGTAGTCTTTAAGTGGAAGGCACTCTAATTCCTTATGCTTTTCAGCAAATTGTTCCAAAGTCAAGCGATTGTTGTGGTAGTAATAGTTTTTTGGTTGTGCCTACCTTCTTTATCAAAAACTTTTCTGCACCATCGAAGGCACCACCGATTTCAAAGCGTACGTCCGCTGATAACTCAATTGTGGTTTTATCACCAATCCATCTGAGAGACAAAATACAGTTTGTCCCTTGTAAACCTGCAATGCTCTCTTCTAGTACATAATTTGGATCCTCTTAATCCCAAACTTTCGCCTTTGCTTGCAGTTTTGAGTGCCATGGCCAGTGTTTAAGCAACTAAAGCACAGTTGTTGTTGCTTAACATAGTTCCACCTTTGATTATTGTCTAATTCTTTAAATATTTCACTTAAAACTCAGCTTATAATTTCCGTAGAACATTTTGCAATTTTGTTTATTTTCGTCCACAGTCAACACTGGTTTCGAAGTTTTGATTCATTTATGTTTACATTTTTTGTACACGTAATCTATACATAGAAATTTGTTGTAACCAGCTTAAGAAGTCACGTAGACTAGGAAACGGCTTCTGTATACTAAAAGTATGCCTTATCCACTCCTCCCTCTTATTAAAAGGTAGTTTGCTCAGCAATTCATCCATCAATGTTTGATTTGCCAAATACGGATGTGCGCCGGAACTTCCGAAAAACGATGTTAGGTCATTGTAAATAAGTTTTTTATTTCACTCCACTATCCGGCAGGATTGGGCGGGAAAGCATGCACTTTCGATATCTGGCTACGAATGACCAGCTATGGTCGTCCGTACATGAATTGGAGGGAGTTCAGAACAGATTCAATGCACGCTGGTGTATTAGTAATGACTGCACGCGCTCACGAGCTGCGCCATTGAGTGCATTTTGTAAACGTACGTGTTTGTCGTGTCCCGGTAAGCGACAGAAAACATGGGCCATTTTTCAGGCCAGCTGGGAAATTCTGGCAAATCAACCTACTTGCGAGTTTTAACGTAAGTCTGTCGTATGGAATTTGGCACCGAGTTAGTCGAATAGGGCTGTGAAATTAGTTCCGTACGCCCGGGAGTGTGGACGCTTGTGCACGTCATTTGAAGCTGAAATCGAAGTACGGTTCTGTATGTCCTAGTTTTAGCCGTCGTTTGCGAAACTTCGATATGCATTGGCAGGGGCAATGAGGTTTGTGGTTACGTTGGCGGAAGTGACGTAACAATGTGGTACGCCAGGGGCGTTTATAGTAAAGGTAAATGTATAAGTAAGAGCAGAACTTACCGTTTGTTGAGGTGCTATTGCTTGAGGTGCTAGATGCAGTGCGCAATACTACGGCGTCGCAGATGATGTGCGTAAAACTGGAACCGGCGATAGTGGCATAGGTAGATGCTGTTAATATTTACGCCGGCGTGGTTGACGCAGGAGTAAGATATGAAAATAAAATGTCGATGGCATGCGTAAATTAAGAAAATCGGTTTGTGGTATTTTTTAAGGTTTCGATATTTTACAAATTCAAAATTTTCACCATATTGCTTAATCGGCTTACCTCACTCGCATCTCCTCTGATAACACCGCGTTACACACATTCTGTCCTATGAACCATATATACTTTTTCGGAAAGGGGAGAAAAAACAAAAATACACGTGTATCGGCGATTTTCATGTACACGTCAGAATTTAGTTTTTTATGTACAAGGTGGCGCAAAAGTAAGCTTCCGATGTTTAGCATATCGGTTGTGGCACGTGCAGTGTGTGCTGTTGCACCGTCTTGTTGGAACCACATGTTTTCCAATCCCAATTCATCAAGTTGCGGCAAAAAGAACTCGTTGATCATTGCTCTGTAGCGCTCACCATTCACAGTAACCGTTTGGCCTCGACCGATTATTGGTCAAATAAATAGTCAACAATATTCCGCGTTCTGGGGCAGTGTAGCGTAACATTGTTTATTAACGTGTATTTCGCATGTGTTTACCACACAAATGTCAAAACAGAACTGACTTTGGGGGCCAATCGCAAAATTTATAGCATTTTCTGATAGGAGGATTACTTTTGCGCAGTAACCGTTTTTCACCGACCGATTATTGGTCAAATAAATAGTCAGCAATATTCCGCGTTCTGGAGCAGTGTAGCGTAACATTGTTTATTAACGTGTATTTCGCATGTGTTTACTACACAAATGTCAAAACAGAACTGACTTTAGGGGCCAATCGCAAAATTTATAGCATTTTCTGATAGGAGGATTACTTTTGCGCCACCCTGTATAACACTGCGTTACAAAAACGAGCTTTACTTTTTCGGAAAGGAGAGAAAAAATAAAAATACACGTGTAACGGCGATTTTCATTTTTCCTCATATTGACATATTTCCTCATATTTTACATTGCTTGCTACCCTGTCGCAAGATCAACACAACAAAAGAAATATGTAAACTTCATTGCTGACACCTACAAAGAGTGTTTACAAAAACAAAATAAATGATTGTTCATAAAAAGTATTCAACACCGAAGTTTGTTTTGTTTTTGAATTTGTGGTTGGGTTTGTGTGAATGAAATAAAATAAAACAAAGTTTATTAAAAGAATGGGAAGGACAGGAAAGGGAAGGGATGGGAAGGGGATGGAAGGAAAGGAAAAGTAAGGAAGGGAAAGGAAAGAAAAGGAAACGGAAGGAACGGAAAGGAAACTAAAGAAAAGGAAAGGTAAGAAGAGTAAAGGAAAAAAAGGAAAGGAAGGGAAAATAAGGAAAGTAAGAAAAAGGAAAGGAAAGTAAGGAAGGGATGGGAATGGAAAAGAAAGTAAAGGTAAGAAAAGATAAGGTAAAGAAAGGAAAGAAAAGGAAGGGGAAGGAAAGGAAACGAAAGGAAGCGAAAGGAAAGGTAAGAAAGGGAAAAGAAAGTAAAGGAAGGAAAGGAAAGAATAAAATAAATTTAAAATAGGGACTGTAGAGAGTAGAAGAAGGAATCAAAGAAAACGAAAATATGTTAGTGGCAATGAACGGCAGAGAAAGGTAAAAAAGGCGACTGAAGGGTATAACAAATAAGTAAAATAAAATAAAGGTTAGTGGTTGAATTTCAACCACTGAGCGATCTCTAGTATATATAAATGTTCATACCTTGATATATCTATTTTTGTGTGCAGTTTTTTCCTTATTAGTTTCTTTATCGTATATGGTTACATTCGTTCCGTCGATTTTTTTGACGGCATAAGGCCCTTGATAAATGTTTTCCTTTTTTTCTTTGGTTATTTTTTTTTATAAGAATTATATCATTTAAATTAATAGCTAACGGTTTTACCGTCTTATCGTAAAATTTATTATTTTTTATTTTATTTTGCTTATCAGAGTATTTGATAATTGGTTGGATTTTTGCATTCTACACTTTATTTCTTTTGCATAATTTTTAATGTTATATATTGGATCAATTAATTCCTTAGTTAATTCGTTTGGCAAAGTTGCCTTTCTACTAAATACTAACTCAAATGTAGTAAACTTGTTACCAAAATCGTATTTGTTGTTGTATTGTGGAAAAATGTTAAGTATTTAAGGTAAACGTCCCAATCTGATAATGCTTCATTAAAATATGCTCGTAAATATTCGTTGAAAACTCTTATGATTACGCTCAATTGTACCAACGGTTTCATGGTGGTACGCGGTTGAGAAATCATGTTTTATTTTGGGATAGCTTTGCAAATAGTTAATTTTTTAATTCAGTTCCTAAATCCAATTTTATGGCATTCATCACACCGTAGGTCAAAATAAAGCTCTGAAGCTACTGTTTGTGCTGACTTGTCTGGTACTGCAACTGTTACCACGTATTCGGGTAGTGGACCTATTGTGTCGATAGCGACAATGTCAAACGGTTTACGTTAAAACTAGATCTTCTTTATTTCCGGTTTTGACTTTATTTAAAAGACATTTTTCGCATTTTTTAACATAACTTCCTATGCCTTTTGTCACGTTTTTCCAATAAAATTGGTTTCGTAATTTGGCATATAGTTTTTTGCGTTCCCCAGTTACCCCAGAGTTGGGATCGCTGTGATATATTGTTAATAATTTTAATTTTTGTTCCTGATCGTCTTTTGGCCATTCTATCTGCTACGAAAGTAAAGGATCGAAATTCTTTTTTTCATTAGAAAACTCGAAATCAAGTAAAATTGTTCTTTTATGCTTCATATGCGCGCATATTCTTAAAAATTGTTTACTGTTTTTATCATAAAACATTTCAGATCTGATAAGAGGAATTTTTTTTTTTTTGAAAACTTGTGTGTAAATTTATCATAAACGTTTAATGTTTGTACGTTTTTGCATAATTCGATATTTTCGCTAGAACCGCATTTCTTTTTCTTCTTACTCATAGCTCTTGTGTGAACTGCCAATATATTTTTGGTCGATTCTTTTATTTCGAAAATGGTGATGCAATAAAGTGCATAGGTGCCTATTAGACCTGGCGTAATTTTTTTTTTTGGAATTTCAAATTCAGCTAGCGATCAAAATATGCGATTTGATGCCAAAAATGATGTAGCAAATTTTCAGGCTGATTGGATGTTGACAACCCGTGCCACAATGAGGTCAAAGGTCAACATTTTTGATAAACATCCAAATACATTTTTTCAATAAATTTTTTTATTTAATTAGATATACTATACGTAGTGCTGCTACTTTTTGCATGAATCTCCTTTCTCCTCTATAGTTTTTCTCAACATTAGCTGTGATCCTTTACTTTTCCGGCCATTTCTAGTAAAACTGTCAAAATATAAAAATTCGCTCTAAGTGAGAAAGCAACACCAAAAGGTACGGGATTGCCTTCCAATAAAAAATGTGAAATCTGTCAATTTCCCCACATACACATTCACACATACACATCCCGACAAGAAATTAGCGAGCGCTTGCATCATTTTTTTCACTGATGCTGATACAAATGTTGCCTGAAGTGAGCGTCGCTGTTCCTGCAGGGAAGTAAATTGCCAAACAGCTGATCGTTTGACAGTTTTACCAGAATTAGTCAGCAAAAAATCTTCTAAAACTCGCAACTCTCTGACTGGAAAGATTAATTTTCAAACTTGAATAATGGCTCAGAAGACAAATTTATCGTTGAGACGGCTACGGTCTGCTGATACAAATGTATATGTAGCGACGTACGCCTCTACAATTCTGTATGTGAGGTCAGCTTAATATGTAAATTGCAATGCAAATCATTAATGCCTAATCAGCTGAGTGAATTCGCCGTGCACTGGACATTGAACATCAAAGTCTCTATTCGGTTTCTAACTTTCTGTCTCTCGCTCTCTTCTTGGCGAACATTCATCAGCGACGGACACGTTTTTAATGGACAGCTGCAAACTCCCCAACTAATTTGGTGAAATCAGTATTTTTATATTGGCATAAATTTAGCTGTGATTTTTATACTAAAATAAATATTATACCAACGAATCATCTTCATTTGTACATTTTGCATTCATCGATTGGTAAGTCGCCCTTCATATCTCTACACTGGTGACCCCGACGTGATGCTTTAAAGCATTTACGTACGAGATTTTAGTATTGCGACTCACCATAACCTGCATTTGCAAATTTATCAAATTGTCACCCGGGATCAGCAAACACATTTCTACGAACATAATTACTTTTTGAAGGAATAGCAAAATTTTTATTCGCATTCATCGTTTCGCACTTTACGCTTCTTTCCATAAATTTTTTTGTTCTGGATTTGCTGAAATACGCACGCAATCAATATGACTAACGAAACCAACACGGCGCCTGAGGTCAAACCTATATTTGCCCAATCCGTAATAAGGCAAATTCAATTCAATCCGGATAAGCCGTCACTTTGGTTTGCACAAATCGAAGCTCAATTTATTATTTTAAACGTCTCAAAAGAGGTGGATAAATTCTACCATGCAATTTCGGTAATTGATGGCCGCTACGCCGCTGAAGTGGAAGACATCATTGTGCAACCCCCATCGGCGAAGCCATATTCTGCGTTGAAAACAGCACTCATAACACGGTTTTCGAAATCCAAGGAGGCAAAGCTGCAACAACTCCTTGATGGTGAAGCTATAGGTGACCGAACTCCTTCTCAATTTTTGCGCCACCTCAAATCGTTAGTGACTGGTGTAGGTGAAGATGTAATTAAGGCAAAGTGGTTGTCTGCACTTCCAAAAGATACTCGAGCCATGCTTGCTTTACAAGCTACCTCTACTTTAGATGAGCTACGTGCCAGTGCTGATAAGTTGCACGAAATTCTTCAAAACAGGCAGACAGCTGCAGTTTCTTTAAGCGCAAATGACATGATATTAGATCTAACCAAGCAAGTGGCAGCTTTGACCACCACTATTAATAACCAACGGTCCAGGCAAAGTAGCCGAAAACGATATCAGCCACGACATAGGTCACGTAGTTACTCTAAGCCTCGCAAGCTAAATTCAAGCGGAATTTGCTACTACCATGCAAAGTTTGGCAAAGATGCTAAACGGTGTACCGAGGGTTGTAAGTTTTCGGGAAACGCAAAAGAGAATCACTAGTGGCGGATAGCGATTCCCAACCTGACTCTCGCCGCCTCTTTGTCAGGGATCGCACCTCTGGTACATCATATTTGGTGGACACTGGCTCCGATTTGTCTGTTTTTCCTAGAACGCAGCTGAGAACCCAGCTATCTCCGGTGAATTACCAGCTTTACGCTGCGAACGGTACCGTGATCCAAACCTACGGTACAAAAACACTTTCTTTAAACCTTGGGCTTAGGCGAGATCTAACATGGAATTTTATAGTTGCGGATGTAACAAAACCCATCATTGGGGCCGATTTTTTGAGCCATTTTGACTTACTTGTCGACCTCAAAAGAAAATACTTGCGTGATGGACTCACAGGGTTTACTTCGCCAGCATATTTTGCCACCGCAATCGGCACTTCATCAGTTAAATCCATCGAAGGCGATACAGTTTTCCACAGATTGCTTAGTAGGTACTCTGAAATCACCAAACCAGACGGTGTTACGAAACCTAAGAAGCACGCCACACAGCACCATATTCAAACTACGAAAGGGCCTCCAGTAACTTGTAAGGCGCGCCGACTTGCTCCGGATAAGTTGAACATCGCTCGCGAAGAGTTCAATAAAATGATAAAATTAGGCATTGCTCGACCTTCGAACAGCCCCTGGTCATCACCTCTGCATCTGCAACCTAAACATTCTGGCGAGTGGCGACCTTGCGGTGATTACCGTGGCTTAAACGCTCGCACTATTCCGGATAAGTACCCAGTACGTTATTTAGAAGATTTTACGGCAACTCTTTGTGGTAAAGAAATATTTTCCACTATCGACTTAGTTCGCGCGTTTAATCAGATCCCAGTAGCGCCACAGGACATTTGCAAAACCGCCATTATTACACCGTTTGGGCTTTTCGAATTTCCGTACATGACGTTCGGGCTTCGAAACGCCGCTCAAACCTTTCAAAGGTTCATCGACGAGGTGACCCGTGACCTGCCATTAATTTTTTCTTATATAGATGATATTCTCGTTGCGTCAAACAACGAGGCAGAACATCTCAAGCATATGGAGGTTTTGTTCAAACGACTTCAGGACTACGGCCTCGTAATCAACCCTTCGAAGTCCGTTTTTGGTCAGCAAGAAGTTCGTTTTTTAGGCCATACGGTAACCAAGCAAGGCATCAAGCCATTAACTGACAAGGTCGACGCTATTTTAAACATCGAATTACCTTCCACGATTAAATTTTTGAGAGGATTTCTCGGAACAATAAACTTCTACAGGAAGTTCATCAAGAACGCCGCTGAGATTTTGGCACCTCTTAACAAACTATTGGAGGGACCTGACGTCAAAGGTTCGCAAAAGATTGACTGGACCGACGAACGAAAAGCTGCTTTCCAGCTAGCCAAAAGCGCTCTTGCGCAAGCCACACTTCTGGCACATCCAAACATCAATGCGCAGTGGGCCATTTTCACGGACGCGTCAGATTACGGTGTTGGGGCTGTTCTGCAACAATTTGTTAACCAAACCTGGCAACCATTGGCATTCTTCAGCAGAAAAATGCCGCCATCAATTCAAAAACTGTCAGCTTATGGTCGCTAACTGCATGCAGTGTACGAGGCAGTGAAGCATTTCCGGCACATTTTCGAAGGCCGTGATGTGATCATTTACACAGATCACAAACCTCTGCAGCACGCCTTTCAACAACGCACCGAGAGAGCTTCACCATGGCAGTTCAGACGACTGGATTTCGTGGGCCAGTTTACGTCTGATATCAGACATCTATCTGGGCGTGACAACATAGTAGCCGATACTCTTTCGCGCGTAGAAGCTATCTCACCCACAGTATCGACGCAACAGCTTGCAGATGCACAAAATAGTGACACTGAGCTCCAGCAGCTAATCAATAACACCAGCACCGCTTTGAATTTGCAGCAACTTCAAATGGACATCAACGAGCCTCCATTGTACTGCGACATATCCGCCGGTACCATTAGACCATACGTCCCTGCACCTTTGAGAAAAAGAATCTTTGATTCGCTTCATTCTCTTGCTCATCCAGGCATCAAGGCATCCCAAAAACTCATTAGTCAGCGTTACGTGTGGCCTTCTTTAAACAAAGATTGCCGAACATGGGCCAAAGCGTGCATTAATTGCCAGCGCAACAAGATACAGCGCCATGTGTCTTCGCCAATAGGAACTTTCACGCCGAGTTCGCAGCGCTTCGAACACATCCATATAGACTTGGTCTCATTGCCACCATCAAGAGGTTTCAACCAATGCCTTACCATAGTCGACCGCTTTACTAGATTTCCAGAAGCGATACCGCTGGAAAATGGCACCGCTGAGACGGTAGGCCGTGAACTAATACGACACTGGATTGCACGCTATGGAGTTCCGAAAAGAATTACATCCGATCAAGGCCGCCAGTTTGAGTCCAAACTGTTTCACACACTTTCGCAAGTTTTTGGCATAAGGCACCTAAGAACGACACCGTATCACCCTCAATCAAATGGCTTAGTTGAGCGTCTTCACAGACAACTTAAGTCATCACTTTTATGCCACAATGAAACATGGTACGACGCTTTGCCCGTGGTGCTACTAGGTCTTCGTGCTGCCTGGAAAGAAGACATCGCGACAACTCCTGCCGAACTGGTATATGGTGAGCCGATACGCCTTCCAGGTGAGTTTATCGCTCCGTCTAATTCTCATATCACAACCAGCGAGCTTCTACGCTCGTTAAAGGACTTTTTCAACACTTTGGCGCCAACAGAAATGTCTCGTCATGGCAAACGCTCAATATTTTATTTTAAGGCACTCGATACATGTTCACACGTCTTGGTAAGAAACGATCACATCGAGATATCATTTTCTCCACCTTACGAGGGTCCATTTCGAGTCATCTCGCGCCACGACAAATATTTCATCGTGGATCAAAAAGGAAAACATAACGCGATATCAGTGGACAGGTTAAAACCAGTCTATGTAGAAGATGACGATCTACAAACTCAAAACACATCATCCTCTACACCGGCTGCAACTCAACAGCACGCAGCAGTTTCATTTCAAAATTAACTTTTCATAATTTCTTGCTAAAAGTAGCTTTAACGATTAAAATCAGAATTTTGTTTCTCAGATTTGTTATCTCTTTTTCAAAACTTTTTGTATTGCAACCTAACAATTTCATATCAAATATCATATTAATTTAAAATATCGTAAGTTTTTTTAAAACAAGGGGAGTGTGTAGCGACGTACGCCTCTACAATTCTGTATGTGAGGTCAGCTTAATATGTAAATTGCAATGCAAATCATTAATGCCTAATCAGCTGAGTGAATTCGCCGTGCACTGGACATTGAACATCAAAGTCTCTATTCGGTTTCTAACTTTCTGTCTCTCGCTCTCTTCTTGGCGAACATTCATCAGCGACGGACACGTTTTTAATTGACAGCTGCAAACTCCCCAACTAATTTGGTAAAATCAGTATTTTTATATTGGCATAAATTTAGCTGTGATTTTTATACTAAAATAAATATTATACCAACGAATCATCTTCATTTGTACATTTTGCATTCATCGATTGGTAAGTCGCCCTTCATATCTCTACATATACTTAATTGGTAAATGTGAACCCAAAATAGTTGGTGCAAAATTACCATCAAGACAGCAAGTACTTTAGTGTTTTTTTTATAATGTACGCTGTGAAAACAAACCAGTAAATGAAAGCTCAAGATTGGTGTTGAAGGAAGTATTGCCTTTTTGGGAAAAAGCTAGAATCCCAACGCCAGATCCAAGAAGATGTGTTGCAAAAGTGATTAAACTTTTTCAGGAGTGGAAAACAGTGCAAAAAGTATCTCAATCTCGGCGTCCGAGTCGTCGCAAAAAGGAAAAGGAGTTTAAGGAAAATTTAAACAATTTATTTGACATTGCCCACGTTGATGCTCTGAAGCTTATAAGTATACAGGAAGATAGACTTTTTAGTAAAGCAGCGAGAAAATAGGCGTATTGGTAGCATGACTTGCGTCGATCGAAATGTCACAAATAAAGAAAAGATGAGGGAAAAAAGATTGGAAGATGAAAAACGTCGAAAAGAACGTTATGAAAAGAAAACAAGCACTTCAGGTAATTTTTATATAGTGTTTGCACACAAAGGCTAATTTTTTTGTGCGAATAATTTTGTGTAGACTTGACTATGGAACACGTTGAATTTGAGAGTGATGTATCGGAAAATGTTGTGCAGGCGATGGATCTAGAAGAAACTGATAACATCCCAAGTTGCTCCAATAGGCCGATTCAAAAACGTGGAAAAAAGCATTTTATAGACGACAGAATGCTAGCTTGTATGGATGCTGGCAATATGTCATCTCCATTCGCTATACATTTTATCAGTGCAACTGTTGAGGCGTTGGGTCACAATATAGAGGATCTTGTTCTCAATTGTACAAGTTTGCGTGAACAGCGTATTTTGTTTGTTTTTTTTCTGTTTTGTTGTTTATTGAAAACTTTAAGGTAATATTTTTTGGCCAAGTTATAAGTTCTTCTTTACGCCTAATTTTTATAGATCCCCCAAACATTTGTTTTACATTGGGACGGAAAGATACTTCCCGCAATTGCTGTAAAGGAAAAAGTAGATCGCTTGGCTATTGTGCTCACGTCAGAGAACATTGAAAAATTTATAGCTATACCCATCATTGAAGTTGGAACTGGTGATGCAGTGGCTCAATCAGTCTACGGTTATTTGCTAAAAATGAATATGCTGAATTCATTGGAAATGATATGTTTTGATACCACTGCTGCAAATACTGGCCCTCATAATGGTGCTGCAACTTTATTAGAACGTAAACTGGAACGCAGTTTATTGTGGTTACCATGTCGCCACCATATAGCAAACATTTTATTAAGAGCTGTTTTTGAAATTAATTTCGGAAAATCAAGTGGCCCAGAGGTTGATATTTTTGAACGTTTTGCACAGGAATGGGGCACACTTCATTCAGAAGGATACAGCACTTGTATACAGGATCAAAATGTTTTGAGTGTAATTTCTTTTGAGGAACGAGAAACAAGCAAAAACTTTTGTCTTGAATATTTAGCGAGAGTACACATTCGACACGATTATAGAGAGCTTCTAGAACTTGCATTTATTTTTCTTGGTTCCAAATTTTATACTTCGTACACCTGGAGCTACGTCTCATGCTAGATTCATGTCGAAAGCCATTTGTTCCTTAAAAATGTATATGTTTCAAACCCACTTCAACATGTCGGCGAGTCAGTTGAATGGAATTCGAAATATGTGCGTTTTCTTAGTAACTCTCTATATACCATACTGGTTTACAACCGCAAATGTAGTTGAAGCGCCAAATAGAGATATAGAACTGATAAAGGGTATTATTGGTTACTTTGATAAAAAATTATCTACAGTTCTATTGGGAAAAACTCATCTGTGGTATATATCAGAGGAAGCAGTTCCACTTGCCTTTTTTGATCCACATGTAGCATCAGAAATAAAAAACAACCTGGTTTTAGCATTGCAAATAGAGTCCAATAAAGACAATCCTATCGGTGATGATATTTCCCCTCTTAAAAAAGTGTGTGTAAGTGTTGATGAATTACAATTATTCACATCCAAAGATTTAAGTTCTTTTGTAACTACCAACACAAAAAAGTTTTTTTCTCGTGCGGAAATTTCAATGGATTTCTTACGCTTAGGTCCATCAAATTGGCCTAAAAATGAAGCATTTTGTAAAGGGGAACAGATCGTCAAATGCATTACTATTGTGAATGATGCCGCGGAAAGGAAAGTCAAACTAATAACTGACTTTAACAGATGCTTGACGCACAATGAAGACGATAAACAGTACTTGTTACACATTGTAGAAGGCTACCGAAAGGACTTCCCAGCCTATACAAAATCTTCATTGATTTAAAATAATCATAATAATAATAATACGTATAGCATATCTAATTAAATAAAAAAAATGTATTGAAAAAATGTATTTGGGTGTTTTTTTTTAAAAAATTTTGACCTTTGACCTCATTGTGGCACGGGTTGTCAACATCCAATCAGCCTGAAAATTTGCTACATCGTTTTTGGCATCAAATCGCATATTTTAATCGCTAGCCGAATTTGAAATTCCAAAAAAAATTTACGCCATATGACCAACGCCAGGTCTAGTGCCTATATTTGATTTTCCCTTTATTTTTCTATTGCAAAATTGTATTCTGCCAATTCAACTCTAATTCTAGAAAGTTTTGAAGATGGGTCTTTCATATTTGACAAATGCACTAAAGGCCTGTGAGCGGATTTTACAATAAAATGGTTTATATATACTACATATGGTCTAAATTAAATAAATCGCTAATAATTCTAGCTCAATGATCGCTTTTTTTTGTTCTGCCTCGTTAAAAGATTTTGACGCATAAGATATGGGGAAATCGTTGCCTTGTTGTTCTTGGTTGAGTATTGCTCCAAACCCAGTTTTGGAAGCATCTACTGTAATGTTAAACTGTTTGGAAAAATCTGGATATTGTAATAACTTTGGTGATATTAGGGATGTTCTCAATGCATCAAAGGCTTTCTCACAAATTCGACTACTTTCCTACTCAATCTATTAAGAGGTGCTGCCAGAGATACAAAATTTGGAATAAAACGTCTGTAGTAGTTGGCAGAAGCGACGATGCGTCTTACAGCGTCTTTGTTGTTGTTGCTGTTGTTGTAAAGACTATTTAACCTACCTAAAATATCACCTCTTATACCCAAAATTGTCATCAGGCTCTTCTAACGGGAGTCCCAGAAACCTCGCGGCTTCAGCAGGGGTGGACGAAAGTGAAATTGCTGTTAGAAGAGTAGGCTCACTTGAGCAGATGAACATATGGTTAGTGCCATGGGGAGACACGCCGCATCCCTGGCAAACATTTGGCATGTCAGGGCTCAGTCTGGATAGGTAAGAGTTTAGTCTGTTTCAGTATCCAGAACGAAGTTGGGCCAGCATGGCCCTTGTTGTTGTTGTTGTAGTAACGACAAAAACACTCCCCGAAGGTTTTGGAGAGTGTTGTCGAATTAACAGTCCTTGGCCGGATTTGAACCCGGTACGCTCCGGTACTGCCCGACTGTCGTGGTAGCGATTTATGACCAGTGAAACCTTCTAGGTCATATTACCCCTCCTTCCGTAAGGAAGGATAAGATGGGTAATGAGAGGTGAGAGGCATCATATCCGTAGATCAACCATCGAGTTGCACCTCATTACCTCTGTGCATATTAGTCGCCTCTTACGACCGGTATGCCTACCTCGGGCATATTCTAAACCCCTAACCCGCAGGGGGTGCATGGCCCTTGTCTCCCTAGGCAGTTCGCGTTCCTCATCGGCAACAGGTGGAGCTTGTGCCTGTAGGACGGCGTTCACCGGACGAAAACTGACAAAGGAATTTACCGACTCAGTGTGGATGAAATTTAGGGTCCGCCGATGCACCCTTAGATCAAACGGCGAGAAAATGTGATGCCGGATCTTGTCAAGGGCTTACGGCGATGCCTCCTTATTATCCTGCGAGGCGGATTTTCGTTGAGCAGGTTCCTGTTTAGATGCTGCGGTTTATAGGAATTGAACAGGAATTGCCTGGTCAACATCTCGCTATGCTCTTTTAAACCGAGCATTTTAGCCTCACTGTGAAGGTGATGCTCAGGAGACATAAGGAGGCACCCCGTGGCAGTTCTGAGTGCGGTGTTTTGGCAGGCCTACAACCTCCTCCAGTGTGTATCTGCTAGCCCCGGCGACCATATAGGCGTCGCGTAGCTCAGAACCGGCTGGCCGATTGCCTTGTACGTTGCCAGTAACGTTTCTTTATCTTTTCCCCAAGTGTTGCCAGCTAGTGACTTGAGGATTTTGTTGCGGATTTGTACTTTGGTGGCAATCGCGGCTAATGAGCATTGTAGTTGAACATGTTATCAAACGTGGCCCCTAAGATTTTGTGGTGTGTGACAGTCGGAAGCTTAATGCCAGCGACGTAGACGTCTAATTCCCTGTCCCCTGTGGCCGAGGACTTGGTCGGTGACGGCGACAGATTTCGTCCAGCCAAAAAACCGGTCAGCGAAGAGAGGTGTGAGAGTACTCTCAAGTAGACTTCGTCTACAGATGGGCCCGTCGTCAGGATCGTGCAGTCATCGGCGTAGGAGACGATCGAGGCACCCTCTGGTGGGGAAGTAGCCTCGATATGTAGTAATTAAACAATACCGGGGATAGGATACTACCCTGTGGCACCCCTTGTTTAATTATACGTGGTTTTGATCTTTCGCCTCTAAATCCAACCGATGACTGCCGGCCACTCAGATAGTTGGCCGTCCAATTTTAGACAGGGGGGAAGAGTTGAATCATCCAGGTCGTTAATGAGTTGCGCATGATTGACCGTGTCGAAGGCTTTCGACAGGTCAAGCGCAACTAGCAGGTCCTGTCATTTGGACGATGTGGGTTGCGATCGACGCCTATCTGAGTGGTGATGGCGTTAGCGCGGTGGTAGTGCTATGCGTTTTCCGGAATCCATGCTGATGTTCGGCTAGTCGCAAGTTAGCGGTGTAGTAAGGGAGCAAGACCGTCTCCAAGGTATTCGCTACTGGCGAGAGGAGTGATATCGGTCGATAAGACTCCCCCTCGTTGGCCGGCTTACCGGGCTTTAATAGTGGTACCACCTTTGTCTGTTTCCATTTTTCTGGAATGACAATGGTGGTCATAGACAGATTGAATACAGTTGTTAGATACCTTACTACCTCTTCTCCGAGATGTTTTAGCATCAGCATGGATATACCGTCTGGGCCGATCGATTTGGAGCTTTTGGACCCCCGTAGGGCTTCCCGAACCTCCGTGGTGGTGATGGCAATGGGCGCTTTGCTATTTTTTTGTTTGTGCGCTTCCCTGATGGCTCGTCTAATTTCCTTGTCGACCGAAAAATGCAGTACAAATTGCCAACAGAAACCGCTCGCGCATCTCTTCGGTTTCGACTGTACCTTATCACCAAAGGTGATGGATACTTTGTCGCTAGGTTTGGCCGGATTTGACAACGATTTAACAGTGGACCATAGTTTGCCAATACCAGCAGAGATGTTGCAGGACCTTAGGTGCTCCTCCCATTTGGCGCGTTTGTGTTGATTAACCAGTCGTCTGATTTCCGCACTGAGATCTAGAATTTGGGGATCCGTAGGGTCCAAGCTTCGCACATGGTCACGTTCATTTGCCGCTTCATGAAGCTCACTATCTCACTAACCTTGCTGGTTAAGCCGTTGCAGTTCAATTGCAGGACACGAAAGTGCGAAGGGGGAGAAATAATCACACTGGGACTCAAGGACTGGTTCGTATTCCTCGGTGGAAGCTGTCTGGGTCGCGCACTTCATCGCCATCTAGAAGACGAAGGATCCGGACTACCGGAAGGAGGCGCATCGGTCGACGATGTAGGTTGCGTAGCTTGACAATATGGCGCAACGTACGTATCAGTCCATAAGTTCCTGTTACCAAGTTGAGAGCATATAAGCAGGTGACATAGGCCAAGGCAAGAGTCGCATTTGACTGATGTCGCAGGTGTATATAGTCTCAACCGACAAACAGTGCACATGGTGTAAGGGACCAGCTGGTGGCTTTGGCTTACATTTGTGCTAGTGCTGGAAGAAGAAAGGGAGGTTGTAAGTGAGAGGGATGTGGGCTATCGCTCAGCATTGCTCACATCTAAAAGAGAAGTGCTACGTAAAAAGTAGCTGGGAGCTTCTGTATGAGGTGTTGGAGCCGGTAGGCGTGAGCGGCAGCGGGAGTTATACACTAATTGCTCCATTCTCTTGGGCCCGGGATGGATTCAACACCAGCCCGGAGCAAGACAGTTTTGAGCAGCCCTGCCGCAAGGAGCTGGTCGGAGGATGATAATATTAAGGGGAAAGGTGACAAGTTAGACAGGGTAATGTCGAAATAACAGCCCTTGGTCGGTACACAGAACCGGATGTTGTGGGAATGTATACAGCGTCTTTGTCTGTTGGCTTAGTATATTTCCTAATTGCGTCTATTTTTGAATCGTCGGGTGACAAACCCTTAGCTGAACATTTGTGACCTATGAATGACAATTCGGGTCTAAGAAAATTACATTTATTTGGACTGATTTTAAGGTTGAATAATCTGCAAGTGTGGAATACTTTGATAAAATTTTTTATGTTATGTTATTGGTTACAGGAAATGACTATAATGTCATCTACGTATAGAAACGCCACATTAGGTGGTATTTATGAAAATGCAATGGTCATCATTTTTGAAAATGAATTTGGTGCAATACTTAGACCAAATGGCAATACCTTCCATCTATACGCTCCGCGATCAGTAGAAAATGAGGTCATATCGCGTGAATCAATATATAAAGGGATTTGGTGAAATCCAGAAAAATGTCTAAAGTTGAGAAAAATTTGGCTCTGCCAAGATTCTTTAAAATATCGTTGATTCGTGCTAATGGGAATTTATCTACTATTATCTTCTTATTAACTGCACGAAAATCAACACACATTCTGTAGGCTTTTCCACAATTAGTTTTCTTTTTCGGAACTAGAATAAGAGGGCTGTGATAATTGGAATAACTTCCTTCGAATAAATCATTTTCTAATAATTTTGTGACTTGTTTGTTGATTTGTTCCCGCTGAGAAAAGAGTAGACGATAGTTTTCGATATACATTGGCTCGCTGTCGGTCACTCGTAAAGTTTGTTCATAAACATTTTTTAACGTCATTTAAGTGCGAATATGTCAGCATATTGTATGCAGAGTTGTAAAAGTTCAGATGGAGCCTTTTAGGGAATTTGATTTTTTATACCTAGTAGTGCTACGCACACAAGGTATATTAACTTTAGTCGCATAACGGCAGTACGTAACGGCATAAACGGATAGAGATAGATATTGACTTATATATATCAAAATGTTCAAGACGAAAAGAGAAACTGATTAAGCCATGTCCGTCCGTCCGTCTGTGAACACGATAACTTGAGTAAATTTTGAGATATCTTAATGAAATTTGGTATGCGGGTTCCTTGGCACTCATCTCCGAGCGCTATTTAAAATGGGCGAAATCGGACCATAGCCCCGCCCACTTTTTATATATAGAATATTTTCGAAAACACAAAAAAAGTGATTACTCAGTACATAATACACCTATAAGGAGAAAATTTGGTGAATACATTGAGATTGAGGCATAAAATAAATTTTTCAAGAAATTTTTGAAAATGGGAGTTGACTTTTGATTAAGTCAAATGTAGAAATAATATTAATCATAAATAAAAACCGTTCAAGATATCGAAACGAAATTCAGCACGCAGGTTTCCAGGTATGCAATGAATGTTACAGGAAAAAATGGGCGGGATCGGTTAAGGTCTACGCCCACTTTTATATGAAAGATTTTGAAGAGGATCGTAGATATATTAAATAGGCAATAACTTTGCGTAAAATAGCTTTACATCATTTCTATTTCACTTTTAAAGTTTCTGTAAACAAAGAAATCGAAAAACTTAAAATCTTCGAAAATGGGGTGGCCCCGCCCCTTTTATAGTGGACTATTACACAAAACTTTTTATGCCATAACTCCGCCAAAAATTGATTTGTCGAAACGAAATTTGGTGATAATGTTCCATATATAAAGGTAACTGTTGCTGTAAAAATGGGCGAAATCGGTTAATGTCCACGCCTAGTTTTTTAACATAGTTCTGAAAAATTTGTTTGTGAAATTCAAAAAGCGATATTTCTACAACTAAGCAAGTTATATCAATCAGATTATGCATACTTAATGAGCTTTTTAAGAAAACCTTGATCGGGAAAAATTTTTGTCAATTTTGAGAAAGTAGGCGTGGCGCCGCCCACTTTTCGGCATAAAATTTCTGCTATTTTCAAAGGCAATCGCTTATAATTCAATCTTGATTTTTCAATAAAAATTGGTCAGCTGTTTCTCAGTTGTATGTATTATACTCCTACCAAAAATTAGCGAAATCGGAAAACACACAAGCAAAATATTCCGGGACGTAGTAGCCCACTGCAATAGCGAAGTTATATATCTTTTTTGATTTTCATACCTTTCATAAACATTAAGTGTTTGTAAGTATGAAAAGAAGAAGAGAAAAGTTCACTAAAATGATCAGCACGATGAGCGGAGTCGATTTAGCCATGCCCGTGACATTTTAAGATTTTTTTTTTTTTTGAGTGATCATGCTAAAATCCAAAGTAAAATGTTTTCGCATAAAAATTTAATTCCTCATGTATTTTATAAATTGGTTGAAATTTGGAATAAATTGAATATTCAATTAATTGATAGACGTAGTATTGTAAGAAAACTAAATGTTTTAATTGAAAAATATCATGAAAGCATTAAACACAGAAAAAAAGTTCAGGAGTTTACAGCATTCGTACAATCAACAAATGAATTATTTTACATTGGATAATGCAAATGCAAGTTAAAAACAACAGAATGATCATGTGGTTTAATACCAAACCATTTAAAAGAATTTATGATGGACCAACATAATAATAGAAAATTCACAATACCTGAACATATGGATGACATTGTAGAAGAAACACCTACACCAATACCAACAATGCCAACAGTTAGTGATGATGCAACATACGAACCACTTGGAACAGATATGAAAACAGGTGAAGCACAAATTGCAAACTAAGCAGTTGCAGAAGTATCTGTTACAATGAAACGAGGACATTGTGACAGATTTGGTGTTTCAGATAGAGTTGCTTCATGTTTAGCAACAGCCCTTTTCGAAGATATAAATTTTCGAGATGGTCGTGGTGAACTTGTCATAATAGATAAATCTAAAGTTACAAGAGAAAAAATTAAAGCTAGAGACGAAGTGCTTCGTAAACGATACATAGATTCGAATATAACTGCATTTTCTTTCGATGGCAGAAAAAATTATTCATTAACAAGAGAAAAAATTAATGAGAAATTTCATACAAATATGGTAAAAGAACCCTATTTAGTTGTTCTAAAAGAGCCTAATGCTGAATTACTTGGATATGTTAATTTGGGTGAAGAAGAAAATGCAAAATACAAATTTAAAAAATTAAATGAATTCGTCAATAGCAAAAAACTGTCAATAGATCAATTAATTGGCATATGCAGCGATGGAGAACCAGCTAATACTGGAATAGAAAATGGAATTTTTGAAAAGCATTTAAATAGACCACTGCACTGGTTTATATGTTTGCTTCATTTCAATGAATTACCATTTGCTCATTTGGACCAAGAGCAGCAAGTTGAAATATATTCAAAGGCATTCAAGACTGTGAAAAAGTTCAGTTATGCATTTGTTAAAATTATTTTATAATATTTTTTCAATCAAATTAAAATAGGAAAATTATATCAATTTTAATTGATCTAAAAAATTTATTTTTCAGGTTGTAAGTGATTTTGAACCAATAGCATTGTAAAATATGCCTGGTATGATCAGTGATGAACAAGAACGAGAAATTTTTACAGATGTTAAATATTTATATGAAATGGCCAAAGCAATTTCAAATGGTGTTGTTTCAGTGGATTTAGCTAACATAAAACCAGGACCAGTTGTACATTCTCGATGGCCAACCAAAGCAAGCAGGGTATAAACAACTAATACACCATCGGAAAATTTGAAAACTCTAGCAGTTTATATTATTAGAATTTATGTGCCAATGTATTTCAATGTAAAATACTATAATTCTGTTGTATACCGCAATGTACTTTTGTCAAAGTTTATTCGTTGGACACGATACCTACCACGTAATTTACTTAATATTGTAGATGGTGTAATCCAAAATAATTCTATTACGCTTATCCAGAAAAAATTTATTAACAATGTTATTTGATGATAGAAAAGCCATACGGGATAGAGCTATCAAAAAAATTGTATACTATCGAGAAAAATACTTGATCCAACTAAACTCAGAGTTTACAAAAAATATGATATCAATTATAATGCTTCAGATTATACTGATATCATTGATCTGAATGACTATAATTTACTATCTGAACCGGCATTCACAAGAAATATTCTATACGATCACTTGGTACAATTCTTAGATTATGATGAGCCAACACTTGAGGATATTCCAATATTCCAATGCATATACAAGGAACAGAAAGATATGTACAGTTGTTAACATCTGTTTCCAAACGTGTTATAGAAAAAAAAGTGAGGGACTCGAAATCGGACTTAGAGCTATGGTGTCTTCAGCAATTTTTCTTAGAATCAGCTGTAGATTACTTACGTTTTTGCTATACTCCTGATGAAAAAAAAAATCCATCCATACAATTTGACCCGGTCTACGAGTATGTATATTATACATACATATACATTTAAAAAAAAGAAATTTATGTAATTTCAAATATAGATTTTGTATAGATATTTCGTTAATGTAATTAGATTTTACAAAATTTTTTTGCGTTGATGTAGATAATATTTCGAACTTTAAATGTGATACATATACAATATACAGCTGCATACTACTTTTAATATATAAATGTGTATTCTACCGCCTCACCAATAGCTGACACCGCCTCTGCTGGTCCACTGCTGCAGTTTCTGTTTCTGTGTTGCTTTGCAGTGCGCTGCTTCTTGTTTTTTCCACTGCGCTGCCGTCAGCTTGGTAACAAAATTAAAAACGGGGAAATAGCGGCGTATGTATTTGTCGCCGTTATTTTCGTGGCGTGGTGCCATGCACCGTTATCAAGCCACCACCACCGCAAGGCTTTCTATATTTTGGTAAGCGTACCGTACGCTTGTACGACCAACCAAACAAAAAGTGCTTATTTTATTGCGTTTTGCAATTTCCGCGTCAGCCAGCGGATACTATTTTCTGTCTACGGCCCGCAGTTGGCATTGCAGGCCTTTCCACGGTCGCCATATAATGGGTACAAGGCGTCACCCATTTGTATAATGGGTGTACCGACGCGCACTACTCGCATGTTAAATACGAAATAAACTTCTTTTATTTCAATGTTTTGTTTGTTTAAATGTTTACTTAAGCACTTTTATTTTTTATCACAAGTTTATAACTTTAATTACGCTGATTTATACTTTTCGTTTTTTTGTTTCACAAACTTTTCTTAGACGAGATTCAGGTCGCGAGATTTAACCGGCACGGTTGGCTGAAAGCAACGGAATTCAATTCTTAGATTCCTGTAATCAGTTGGCACTGCTGTTCAGCAGCAGCTGATTGTCGTGTCAATTGCCTACAGGGTTTAGTTTTATTCTATTACAATAATGTGTAATAGGTAGGTACTAAGTGACTAGCAGGTTTAGTTACGTGTACACATATATGTATGTTTAGTAACCCTGCAGAAAAATGGACTAGCTTCGAACTACCCCGGAGCTAAACCGTTCGGGCAATTGCCGCCAGTGCATCACTTTGCAACTCTTTCTGAACCGATTTCCATTCCGACAGTTCTAAGATAGTTTCGCTTTGGCTAGTTCTCAACCTGTGCCATTTCGGAAAGTTTGGGGGTAGTTTTGGTTGAGGATGAGTGGTTATCGATATCCGATATTTCAAACTGTCTTTAAACGATCTCTGTTGTAACCGGCACAGCACGATTCGCAAAGCTTGTAGCTTAAGACTGTCTCTTTTGGAGACTGGTTCGCATTTTACTGCAGGATATGTATGCACACACAGGCACGCGTTGGTTGTATACCATTAGTGGCACGTATTGTAGGCAAGCTGCTCGAGGTCACGTCAGAAATGAGTTAGTATTTTTTGAACTACAAAAGACTATCCTAAAATAAAATGGGCTTTTTAGATGAAAGTGCAGCGTAGAATAGCGAGAATGTGATAATTATTTAAAAAATTTCTTTTTTTATTCATTATTTTGATTTTTTTAAATTAAATATTTCTTTAACGCAGTTATGACTAAGATACGACGATTGGAACCAAAGATATAGAATTTTGAATGTCGGCAAGTTTGCTTAATCAAATAATCTGAACACATGCAGATCTCTAACAAAATTTTTTCTGGAGAAAATCCTTAATTATAAATTTGCTAATTTCAGCCAAAATAAAATTATGACATCTTAAAAGGTGTACGATTTGTAAAATAATGACCCATAAACAAAACAAAATATATTGGCATTGGGGAAAACTTACAACGACTTGTACAGCGATGGTATGGGATGGCATATTTCGAAGTCACCAACTTCTCATGCAAATCGTTGAAATTTTTCTCTAATATCAACTAAAACTGTAAAAATTAAAAGTACGAATTGCTCCAACAACAATTACCTTAAAACAAAAAATATTTTGAATATTTTGAAGTCTACAATGCAAAATATGGGTGTCAAACAAAAGGTTTAACTAAGACTTTAACGCAGGACTGCTTTTAGTTCGAAATCAAAATATTTGGAAAATATTGAAAAAATTTTCGGTCCTAAAAATTTAGAAATAGATGGCAGGCGTAGAAACGCGGGTGAGTATGAGGGAGATAGCAAGAAGTAAAAGTAAAACTCATTGGACAATCCTTTTTTTTTTACAGAAGTCACAATATATTATAAGCTTTCCTTCCCTGCACAAATTCTTAAAAATTGCGTCTCTTTGCGTCAAATGTTTTTTAATGCAATATGCCCACAATACCGTCATAAATTTCTGCAACTAGCGTTTTATTTTGTTGTAACATATGCTATAAAATTAAGGAGTTTTTGTTGTTTCCGCTGACTAAAAAAATTTTGAAATTTTCCGACTCTTTTCTTAAAATATTTCCAGCAAATGTCTTTTTTTTAATTTTGCGTTCCTAAATGTCAACATGTAACCAAACTTGACAATACTACGGCAGGATTCACAAAAATACTGCACAACCGAACGAATCCTATAGGCGGTTACCTAAATTTTTCAATCAACAAAATAGCAAAATGTAAAATTTGGATACATAAAAATATACGCATACAAGTTTTAAAAAATGTTCTCTTTTAATTTTTTAGTCGGACATAATCTTGTACGTCAACCGCCTGAATACTGAGGAATCTGTCATTCCATATGAATATCATTACTTTGACTTTTGTACTGGCAATGAAAAGAACTCCCCTGTTGAAAATTTAGGACAAGTTGTCTTTGGAGAGCGCATTCGACCTGGACCTTATAACATTGAATTTCTCAGAGATGTTAAATGTGATGTGGTAAGTTAATTATTAAACATATTGATTTGCTTTTCCTTGCTTTGCATACACTTCGTATCAAGTACACGTGAACCATACGTGGCTGAGGGTGTTTCCCTCGAAACTTATTTTGATTCATCAAACTTAAAACAATTTTTTCTATGTTATTTCGGATTTACTATAAAATTATATAACATAAACTATAAGCCAAAAATATGCATATTTCAGGTCTTTCATTCATGTTTTCTTTGAAGCGAGGAACTTACTTACATATACACATAAATAAATACATCCATCTTTATGTGAACGTGTATACAGTTTATCTACATACCAGTCAGAGATTTATCAATTTTGCGAATATACTACAATTTTTATACCCTGTGTAGTTCCTAAAAAATCTTACAACTGCTCGCAGGTAAATTTGTGGTTTTTAACCCGTAATCCACAATCGACATTTCAAAGCATAGGCTAACTACCATGAGGCTAAATAAACGGTCCGGTGCAGCGTTCGAATGTGGTATGGAAAATATGGAGTCACATAATTTTTCGAAATGTGGGCAATTACCGCAATAAGGGTTCCATCGTACCGGAATGACTCGGGTTTTTTTACCCGACCAAGGGCTGTAATTTCGGTGTTACCCTGCCTATTTTGTCACCTTTGCCCTCCGAGCAGCTCCTTGCAGCAGGGCTGCTTAAAACTCTCTTGCTCCGGGCGGGTGCTGAACCTAACCGGGGACCAAGAGTATGGATCTGCTGCGTTTGCTGGAAGAATATTTATGTCAAACGCTCATACTCTGTGTAATGTTCTAAATATAAAAGATGGCTGCACAAAACAAGTTGCTCCCGGCTAAATCCCTCTACACACAGGCCCCCTAGTTTCTTCAAAACTTGTGTGTCATCTTGCTGTTGTCGCACCGCCACAAGTTCCAGATACAGTCTCCAAGACAAAGCACTAATACTGCCCAGCAAGTAGTGTGTAACTCTCGCCGCAGCTCACGCCCTAGGGCTCCAACAGCTCACACAGCAGCTCACAGCTACTTTCTGCGTAGCACTTCTCTTTTAGATGTGAGAAATGCTGAGCGACAGCCCACCTCCCTCCCACTTACAACTTCCCTTTCTTCTTCCAGCACTAGCACAAATGTAAGCCAAAGCCACCAGCTCCTGGTCCCTTACACCATGTGCACTGTTTGTCGGTTGAGGTTATATACACCTGCGACATTAGTCAAATACAACTCTTGCTTTGGCCTATGTCACCTGCTTATATGCTCTCAACTTGGTAACAGGAACTTATGGACTGATACGTACGTTGCGCCATATTGTCAAGCTACGCAGCCTACATCGTCGACCGAAGCGCCTCCTTCCGGTGGTCCGGATCCCTCGTCTTCTAGATGGCGATGCAGTGCGCGACCCAGCCTGCTTCCACCGAGGAATACGAACCAGTCCTTGACTTCCAGTGTGATTATTTCCCCCCTTCGTACTTTCGTGTCCTACAGTTGAGCTGCAACGCCCTAAGGGGCAAGGTTAGTGAAATAGTGAACTTCATGAAGCGGCAAAATATTAAGATTGCTGTGATACAGCAAACAAACTAAGGTTCCCGATCAGATCTTCGAACCTGTGGCGGCTACAACTTCCATCGGCGTGACGTGCGAGAGGACTTGGGGGGCTCATCTGTGCAATACCGTCTATTTGAGCCTCATGTCGACCCGAGGGATAACACCTTAGAACGCCAAGGTATGGTTGTCCGGTCAGGCGATTTCGATCTCGAAATAATTAACATTTATATATCTCCTGTCACCTGCTGTCCGAGTGAATACCACCCAGACATTCGTGCGCTACTTAGAGGCGATAATCGTGTTATCCTCGGAGACTTTAACGCATAATATGACCTCTGGCACACGAACTTACTTGCCCGACCTTACCATCGTCAGCGCTGGTCTCATAAACTGCGTTGACTGGCGACCGATGTTGACTCTTGCATCACTTTGTCACCTCTGAAAATCGCACCTTCACTAGTTTCAGCAAAGCTTATTGGGCTGGTTTTCTTAACATTATTGAGAATTCCTTCGCTGCTCTTCCCATCCCGTCTGAAGTACGAGAAGGGGGAAAAGCGTTTCGCATGGTCATAGCTTCAGCCTCAAATCAATACATTCCGTCAGGTAGAATCGGCCCTAGGAAATAAACGTGACTATGTGACTTTGCCATCACCACCACAGAGGGTCGCGAGTCCATACGGGGGTCTAAAGGCTCTAAATCGACGGTATATCCATGCGGATTTTAAAACATCTCGGCGAAGAGGGAGTAAGGTACCTCACAACTGTCTTCAATATGTCCATGACACCTTTGTCATTCCAGAAAAACGGAGACAGGCGAAGGTGGTGGCACTACTAAAGCCTGGCAAGCCAGCTAACGAGGGTGAGTCTTATCGACCGATATCGCTCCTCTCGCCAGTAGTGAAGACCTCGGAGACGGTTCTGCCCCCTTACTACACCGCTAACCTGCGACTCGTCGAATATCAGTACGGATTCCGTAAAATGCATAGCACGACAACCGCGCCTAATGCCATTACCACTCAGATAGGTGTCGGTCTGAACCAAAATCGCCCTAATGGCAGGACTGTACTGGTTGCACTTGACCCGTCGCAAATTGGGGTAAAATGTGTCGATTTTGGAGATTAATTCAAAAATCAAATTTCAAGGTACAAATAAATTTTCGGTATCAAACGAAAGGTGATAAAACTCTCCATCACTAACTGAACAAATATTTGGCAAAAAATTTACAGTTTTCTTGTAATATTCTCTGAAAATTGCAATTTTATTTCTTTTTGTGTGCGCACAGTGATATATGTGATTTTTTTTTCATTTTTCGAAATTGTTTATTTTTTTTTAACTGGGAAAATCTAGAGAAAATTGTAATGGAGACTTCTTCTTCAGGTAATTTAGTAAATACAAAGTGATTCCATTTGTGTTTTTACGTGTCTCTAAGTATTTAAATTTTTTTTGCGCGAAAGTCTTAAAATATGGGGATTTCGACCTTATATGCAGACATATAGTTGTGAGCTAAGCGGGGAAGAGATAATCTTGTTTCATTTCTATAATCTACGGCTATTGTAGTTTCTTTTTGTGAAAAAAAGTTGCGCCAATACTTTTCTTTATGCGAACTGCCTGGGTAATTACACATCAATTTCTCAAGCAGAAGAAGAACAAATACAGCAATTCCAAAAAAAAAAGGTCGTTATTGGTTTTGTTGTTCAATGGATGCCTGTTTGCTTTGTTTACACCCGCGCAATTTGTATTGTAACTCGTGTTATTATTAATAACGTTTGTTATGGTTTATTGTGTTTCCTTTTTAACGTATGTCATGTGCAGTCGAGTGAAATAACAATAGTGATGTATATTTAACTAACATGGTAAAAGCGATACCGACATTGACTAAATTTAAAGAGGTTAAAAATATTATTATCTTCCTTATAGGAACCAAAATTCTAATGTAATTTGGGTTACTCGTCAAAGTCTTTATGACATAATGCAAAACTCTGGCTGTGATAAATTTAATGAACAATTTTTATTTTTAAATGAGCAATTGAAAAAGCATATTGAACCATCTGATGGATTTATAAAAAAGTTTGATGACAGGATAAAAACCTTTATTAGTCAATTTAAAATTCGAAGGAGCAGAGCCAATAGGCATGAAGAGTTTTTCTTTGGGTTAACCAAAGTTGGCTGGATTCTTCGAAAGGTTTCACCCATTCGCAAGGAACGAAACGTGGCCGCAAAGAACTTTCATTTGAATAATCCAATGAGAAAACGAAGAATAGAAAAAGGAAATCCCAAAGAGATAGTAAGCCTTTGCCTTTATTAGCTTATGCTGCACAAATGAGCTTTAGAGCTGCAGGGCAAGTGGAAGCGTCAAAGATCGTGAAAGAGGTTGCAAGTTCACCATCGAGAGCGAAAATATATCATAAGAGTATTGCCAAATCGTCACTATCAAAGCAAATGTCCAAAGAAGGCGCTTTATTTGTTTTTGTGGAAGCAAAGATATTTCGACAACAGTACAATGTTATAAGGCAATCTGTCCAGGTAGGTTTCCTTGCTAATTCATATGTCCAATCAGCAAAAATTTATTGTTATCCTAGACGTGAGAGCATGCATTTTTGCGAGACTTCAGCACAAGTAAGCTTGCAAGCCCTTTTAGGTCATACCACTGAGCGTATAACTTTAGCCCAAAATAACGTGATTGAAACATTCAACAATGAGGAAATGACGAATTTATACCTGTACACTAAGTGGGCCTTCGATGGAAGCTCTGGGCACAGCTCATATAAGCAAGCGTACCATAATCCAGATGCAAATGATTCATCAGTTTTCATCACCTGCATTGTTCCAATCCAATTTGTGGAAGCAAAATTATGTGGCGAAATCCGCGCCCAGCTTCTACCAGGTTCTGTAGGCCTGCAGCTGTTTCTAGAACTGAAAAAGAAAGAGTTGGTATAGAAATACGAAATCTCGTTAATTCGGTTCTACCTTATGGAAATAAATATTTGGAAGTTAAACACACTTTAATTTTATCTATGGTTTATGGAAAAGTATGCAACGCATTAACAGAAACAACATCTACACTAAAATGTTATTTATGTGGAGCCAGCTCGAAAGATTTTATTAAATTGATGAAATGGTGAAAAAAGTTGTAGAAAGAGAAAATTTACAATTTGGTCTTTCAATACTTCACGGGTGGATTAGGTTCTTTGAAAGTCTGCTCCACTTGTCGTATAAATTGTCTATAAAAAAGTGGCAAGATCGAACAGAAAGCGAGAAACTATTAGTTTCGGAAAATAAAGCAGGCATTCAAAAAGAGTTTAAAGATAAAATTGGTCTGATTGTTGACCAACCGAAACCTGGCTTTGGGAATTCTAACGATGGCAATACTGCTAGGCGTTTCTTTCAAAATCCCGAGATGTCAGCAGCAATTACTAAAGTTGACATAAATTTGATTAAAAAGATGCATACAATACTCGTAGCTGTGTCTAGTGGGCACGATATTGAGGTACAGAAGTTTCGTGACTACGCTTTAAATACAGGAAAATATTTCGTTGAATGTTATCCTTGGTATAACATGCCTCCAACACTTCACAAATATTTTACATGGACCAGAGATAATATCCCACGCTCTGTTGCCAATCGGACAATTATCAGAAGAAGCTCAGGAAGCTCGAAACAAAGATTTTAAGAGTTTTAGAGAACATTTTTCTCGCAAATGCAGCAGAAAAAAAGCAAATGCAGACATATTTAATAGACTTTTAATCAGTTCTGACCCTGTTATATCAACCACAAGAAAATTACCACAAAAAAAAGTGCAGGATTTACCGGAAGAAGCATTAGAGTTGATCGTGATAGAGAGTGGCAATAGCAATGAAGTCGATGATGATGATGATGAAGGCGATGATCATGATGATGATGAAGGCGAAGATGAAAATGATCATGAATATGATTATAGTGGTGAAGAAACAGTTTATATATTTTAAATAAAATTTGAAGCTTACATAAATAAAAAATGTAGAAAACCGATGTTCACCATATTTTTGTTTTTTATGATATAAAAAAAAAAACAATCAGAAAACTCGAATTGCATTATTTTTACTTCTTTATGATTAATTAACTAAAAAAAATAACTTTTCCATAGCTAGAAGGCTTGTGGGAATTAATCTCCATTTTGAGCACCATTTACCCCACTGTGCGTCGAAAGCCTTCGATACGGTCAATCACGCGCAATTTATTAATGACCTAGAAGAGTCAGCTCTTCCACCCTGTCTAAAGCGTTGCACCGGCAATTATCTGAGTTGTCGGCAGTCATCGGTGGAATGCAGAGGCGACTATCCGGGCTTTTGTTTATTTACTACATATCGAGGCTGCCCTCCCCACCAGAGGGTGTCTGGATGGCCTCCTACGCCGATGACTCCACGATCCTGGCGACGGGCCCCTCCGTAGAGGAGATGTGCTCAAAAATAAACTCTTACCTCCCATCCTTGTCCGGTTTCTTCAAGTCACTAGGAGGCAGCACTTGGGGGAAAGATAAAGAAACGTTACTGGCAACGTACAAGGCAATTGGCCAGCTGGTTGTGAGATATGCGACGCCTATATGGTCGGCGGGGCTAGTCGACACACTGGAGAAGGTTGCAGGCCTGTCAAAACACCGCACTCAGAACTGCCACGGGATGCCACCTTATGTCAACTGAACACCATCTTAATAGCGAGGAGAATAAGGAGTCATCTCCGTTATCACTATGATGAGATCCAGCACCACATTTTTTCGCCGTTTGATCCAAAGGTGCATCGACAGGCCCTCAAACTCATCCACACACAGTCGGTAAACTCCTCTCAGCTCTCGTCCAGTGAACGCCGTTATAGAGGCACAAGCTCCACCTGTTGCCGAAGAAGAACGCCAACTGCCTAGGGAGACAAGGGTCATTCTGGCCCAACTTCATTCAGGATACTGTAACAGGTTAAACTCTTACCTATCCAGACTGAACCCTGACATGCCAAATGTCTGCTCGGCATGCGGGGTGTCTCCCCATGACACTAACCATCTGCTCAACTGAGCCTACTCTTCTAACAGCAATATCACTATGGTCCAACCCTGTTGAAGCCGCGAGGTTTCTTGGACTTCCGTTAGAAGAGCCGGATGACAGTGTTGGATGAGGGGTGACATCCTAGGCAGGTTAAGTAGTCGCTACAACAACAACAACAACAATAAGATCTTGCACACATAATTTGCTTCTTAAGCAAAACTCGACCGCAAAAAATTAGAGGATTTTGCTGAAGTAGGCCGCCCACTTTTCAGCATAAAAATTCTGCTAATTTCAAAGGTGATTGGTTGTAGTTTCAACTAGATAATTCAATGAAAATTGTTCAGCTGCTTGTCGATAGTATGTGGTATACTTCTGCCAAAATTTAGGCAAATCGGATAACACACAAGCAAAATATCCGGGAAAGTATAGGCATAGATTTCATGAACTAAAAATGTTTGTAAGTATGGAAAGAAGAAGGGATGGGCCTATTAATAAGTGTATGGAAATAATCAGGACTATGAGCTGAGTTTATGAGCAATGCCCGTCTTTCTATTTGAACGCAAAATTTTTCAAACATAAAATGTGCATGTATTGGAATTTTAAAAAAAATTTTGTTAGCAGCGATTGGTATAGAAGCTATTTATATACAAATTCATTAATTATTCACTCAAAACTCATAACAGAAGTGTTTTTATTGAAAACAATCAGCTGGCTTTATAATACGAACTGAAAAGTATTAAATAGACCTGCGTAAATTGGGATGCTGTAATAGATCACTACTAGGTATATAATGTTCGGTTCCAGCCGAACTTAGACTTCCTTAAATTTTTTCCGTGCACATTCTATAGTCACGGAGTTCGGAACTATGTTGCAAGTTTCAAGTATCTAGCACCTAGAAAGGATTTGCAAGATTCCGAAAATTCGTATGGAAATGAGCGGACAAATAAGAACGGAACTTAATATAGAGGTTGTAATAAACAAAGAAATCAAATATGGCTTTTATGCAATGCATTTATTTGAAGTTTACAATTCAACCGTTCATCAAAGAATAATAAATCAAAAGCAAAATACAATAAATGTCAAAGTGTCTCCCTTCGATAAACCAACTTCAGGGTTGTCATTCACTGGGCTGCCAGATCGCTTACAGCTCAGCAAGCTGACAATAGTCTTCCAGGACGACTCATCTCCGTCGATAGATCCATCTTGGCTGTCCTGGTCTACGTCAGGTGGCATCAAACACCTTGGTTTTCTGTGGTCACTGGAGAATACATTATCTTACCGTCGGCGTGTGCGTCATACTTCGGCTCTAGTTTGTGTGCCTCGCCTGTTGCTTCTTGAAAATGATCAATGACAATCATTTGCCCTTTATGGTATTGGTATGGTGGCTGATGTTTGTTCTCATCGGTGGGCAACGGTTCATCCATAATAGCGTGGATAAAACGATTTTCCCTTACGTTGTGCAGAACCTTGAACACCACTTCATTTTGGTTGACGTTGGTGGCAAGGGCCATGTCCCACGTTAGTTTTTTTTTGTGCATCTCATGGACGATAGGATGGTCCAGTTGACACACTCAGCTTGCCCAGGGGGGTATGAACTGCGTTGTTTACATATTGTATGCCGTATGTGTATATAAATGATTGGAGCTCCTTCGACGTATAAACAGTGGCAGGTTCGGTGGTATTCTTTAACGGTTGTCCAAAAATAGCCTTCAGCCTACGTAGCAACGTGAGCACACATGTCGGCTTGGTACTCCTTACTGGTTCCAAAAGCATATAGTTGGATATCCACGTACCAGCACTATGATATGCTGATATGCACAGCCTCATATTATCTGCCATGTTAATTTTGCCAGCTAGTATAATATTGACAAGTTACCAGGTAGCAAAGAACGTAGAGCATAAAGAGGGTTAACCGCGACGTATAATGGGGCAGCTTTCTCAATTAAACTTTAAAATATATCTATCTGTAAACAAAAATTTTCTATAGCAAAAAGGTTTTATCGGGCAGATAAATTTTGAAGTTTACTTGAGAAAATGGTCCTAAACCATCAAGAATGGACTGAAAATAATTGTTATTGTTTTAGCTATTTATATATATTTATTGTTTTAGATATTTACTATTGTGGGAATTTTTAACAATTATCTTTAAAAAAAATGTTTTTTAGTCGCTATAACCAATATAATGAAAAAAAAATAATATTTTTTTTTGGTTAAGAGTGACAATCTTACTTATATTATAAATGCTTAAGTTTGTGAGTGAGTGAGTGTGTTTGAACCGTTTTCACGCCCAAACTACAGTACCGATCTGTACGAAATTTTGCACACTTATTTCCCGATGTCTCGGATAGGTAACAAGTTTCTTGAAATCTCAATACCTCACATGGTTATGGAGTTATGGGCAATAATGTGACCCAACTAACCCAAAAATGTATTTTATCCAATGAATTTATGCAATTTGGTGCCCTAAAACCTTAAAATGTGCATACAATATGGGTATTGAACAAAAAGGGAAGGCCACAGTATTATTTTGAACTTTGCAGTATTTCGATCAATTAATCGATAACTGAGTTATCGATCAGAATGTGGTTGCCCAAAAAACCACGAATTTGCATACAATATGGATATCAAACGAAAGGGGAAGGTCAGAGTATTCTTTTGGACTCTGCAATATTTCGATCAATTAATCGATAACTGAGTTATCGGTCAGAATGTGGTTGCTCCAAAACCCCTTAATTTGCATACAATATGGGTATCAAAAAAAGGGGAACGCCACAGGTTTCGTTTGGACATTGCAATATTTCGATAAATTAATCGATAACTGAGCTATCGGTCAAAATGTAAAAGCCCTGAAACCTCTAAATTTGCATTAAATATGGATATGACACGAAACGGAAAGGCCAAAGATTCATATGAACTTCTCGATATTTCAATAAACTAACCGATACTGCTATGTTTCGTTATATAAGTTAATCGATAACTGAGTTATCGGTCAAAGCGTGACTAAAAAATTCATCGCCATATCTACAAAAATACTTTTAAAAACTAATTGCTATGATTTTAATAACTTTAGTTACTATACATCAAGGCGAATTCATATAAGGTGAGAGCAAGGCGAATTTAGCATGTTCAGAAATGTCAGATCAAAAGAAAATAACGTTCATGTAATGAACGCCTTGCTATACATACAATGCCAATTTTATTTTGCGTTTTCGTTACTTTTTCTGTCATTTAGGGAAACCAGATTCAAGACGACAACGACGGTGCGGCATCATTAGTCAAATTATTTTTATACATGTTCTTATGTGGAGGAATGTTTTGGGCACAACACGACAAATCGGCAATCAATAATGAATGCCGCTGTCGCCAGATTAGATCTATTTCTAATTTGACAGCGACCGTCGTGCAATATATATGCAAATTGCTTTAAATATGTGTTGAAATTTATTAGTTTTATGTTTTTTTACACATGCAATACTTTTTTCTAAATTTTTTTTTGCTGTTGTTTGAGCTAATGCAGAACTGTCGTTGCCGCTTTCATTATTGTCATGTCGTCGGTGCTTGGCGGGAATTATCGTCAAGCTTCGGTCTTTCGCAGTTGTCGTTCGTAGTCGTCGCTTTGAATGTGGGCCGGGCTATTGTCGTCGTTAATAAGTATGAGTAAATCGTCACCTGTCAAACATAAAATCAAATATTTTGAATGAATTTTTTGTAACGTTTGAGCAAAATAGTTGTGCATTTTAAAGATATTGATATCGTTTCTGCGGAAAATATCCTTTTAGCAAGTTTAGCAATTCTTCATATTTTGGTTGCTTCGCTGTTTCGTAAAAATTAAACTTTTATGAGTGTTTATATAATAATACAATTTATGAAGCTCTTACGGTTTGTTCTGTATGTATCGCTTCTTCAATTTGATCTGAAAAATAATTAATAGCTTTGGCTTTTGTTTAGAATCCTGTATTAGAAGTTGGTGCTCTGTGTGAATTTAATTGTTTACAAGTGCTGCTAAGAAATTTTTAATATTTGGTGTGTAACCTGATTATTTAAGGTTTTTTGTATATCATTATTTTAAGGAACATGTGAACTTTAAAACTGTGAACATGTGAACTTTATCTGGTTGATAAATAAAAATGTTTTGAAAAGAAGCTTAGTTATTTTGCTTATTTCTTTGATTTCTTCGGGTAAATGCTAGTTATCAATATTTTTCTGGTCATTTTATGTATACAGTTGTGTTAAATATAATAGTAGTGAACTTAAATTAGATATCGTTTGACGAAATGAAAAGCTGTGTTTTCAATAATTTTAATTTTAAATATATCGAATTCCTTAACAGAAACCACATAAAAAGAAATTTCAAAGTTTACACAAAGTTCAGGAAAGTTAAATCAACTTTTTAAAAGTTACATCAAAATTTTTTGAAAATTTGAGAGTACGCAGTTTTATATCTCATTCAATTTCAGCATAATAATGTGCAAGTAAGAAGTACCTTAAAATTTCAAGGATGTTGGGTTTTTTTCATACAAAATTAATTTTTCTTCATGCGTTGTATGGAAGAAAGCACTCAACACCCTTGACGAATTTAGGGAAATTTTTGAGCATGTTCTGACTTGCACAATGTTATACCAAAATTGATAGAAACTCTGACCTATATGCAAAGCTTCAGGGCCTTACGTCGCCAAAAAATTAGATAAAAACCCGATAGCAAGATTCCCCCGTTTATCAACGATTTTCAGTTATCTAGATCAACGCTCCACTTATCGGAATTTTTATTTCTAGAAATTGTATTGTGATCGTTCACGTCGCTTGGTCAACAGGAATTCCGGTAAAAATTCAACGCAAGATTCCCAATTTCAAATGAATTTTTAAAATAGCTCGACAAATGCGGCACCTAGCGCAATATTGATGTCTCAGAATCATAGTGTCTTGAACTATTTTTTAAGTTTCAAGTCTCTAGGTCACCAGGCAGTTAGTTAAAATCGATCGCAACATTCTCAGTTGCAAATTAATTTCCGAAATTGGTAGATCCGTGCGCCACCTAGCGAAAAGTTTTTCATCAAATATTGTATTGTCGCCGGGCTCTGAATCATGTGTTCAGATTGAAGTCTCTAGCTTACCGAGAAGTTACTCAAAAAGTTCTCTCGATCAGCGCCACCTAGCAGAATTATTATTTATAAAAATTATATTGTTATAGTGTTCTTAACTTTGTGCTTTGTGTTTCAAGTCCCAAGTCAGGAGGAAAATCGGTCGTAAAATTCCCAACTTCAAAAGAATTTTCAAAATATGTAGATTCGTGCGCCACCTACCGAAATTCTTTTGATGAAATATTGCATTGTCACTGGGTTCCGAACTATGGGACAAGTTTCGAGTTTCTAGATCACTGACAAGTTACTCAGAAATTGATCGCAAGATTCCCCCCGTTTGCAGCGATTTTCAGTTTTCTTGATAAGCGCGCCAAGGATCAAGGTATTGCATGGCATTTCATTGTTGATCTATGTGTCAAGTTTCAATGCTCTAGCTTACCGGAAAGTTACTTGAAAATCAATAAAAATACCTAATTTTAAATAAATTTTCCGTATATCTCTATCCTTGCGCCACCTATCGTCCACATTGCTTTGTCACGGAGTTCGGAACTATGTTACACGTTTCAAGTGTCTAGCTCAATGGGAAGTTCCCTAAAAACACTTCGCAAGAGCGGACAAACAAGAAAGTGACTTAATATAAAGGTAGTAAAATACAATGAGAACATGCTGAACCGAAAGATTTTACGGTCATGGACAGCGATTTGACAGCAGGTACTGGTTATGAATAAAGAAAAATTAAGTTTTTTTTTTCTATTCTGATTAATTGAAAGATTTTTAAATATTTTAATCAATATTTACAAATTAAAAAACACGCATATCGGTCTTTATGCTAATTCTATCTGCAATTGAGCGATGGAAAACTTGTTCTCTCTGCTCATAAAGTTTAGGGCGCAAACTTTCATAACGCTAACTAAACATGTCTATAATAGCTAAATTATTGGTTTCTTCAACTTTTTTTTTATTGCTTGTTGCAATAAATTGCCAATATTTGCAATAATACCCACATTGGCTTCGCAAAATTCAAATATTGCCCCAAGGCTAGCCGTTCTTTTCGTAGAGGAGCTAACTGATTATAAATTTTCGTAGCAGTAACCTCCATATCAAATACGAATAATAAGAACATGCAGAGTTTTTATTGAAATTATGAATAGATTTTCCTCTTTTTAACTCAACAAACACGCGGCGCCAAAAGGGCACTTAGCGCAATTGCGTGTCACTTGTCAATAACCTTGGGCCGCATGGATTGCAATTTTACGGCTTAGAATGTGCATAAGGTAGGTATGCCTGTCGTAAGAGGCGACCAAAATCCACATATTGTAATGACGTGCAACTTGATGGTAGATCTAAGGATAATAATGCCTCTCACCTTTCATTACCAACTTTCTTCTTCCTCACGGAAGAATATTGTGATGAGATGACCTAGAAGGTTCCACTGATCATACCAAATCGCTCCTGCAACAGTACGGTATGTACCGCACGGAAGTACCGAAGCGTACCGGGTTCATATCCTGTGACAACAGCCTTTGATGATTTCTATGACTACGCGCCAGAGGGTATATGAACAGATGTGGAAGAAACGGCTAACAAAACTTCTTCCCCGATTTAACGATAGTTGCTATAGATATAAATTTCTTTGATATCTATTTGATATTTTTAAAATAAAAAATGTCTTTGTTTCTTGAAATATTTTTTAATTATGATTTTCAATTTTTGATTTTTCAACTTCAATATTTTTGTTTACAAAAGCTAACAATTCTTTTAAAATAACAAAGTATATAAAAGTAAAGTACATAACCCTACAGATGCAAAGCGGAAGGTTGTTTTTGTGAGTGGGTTGAACGGTTGCTTGAAGATATGTGTATGTACGAAGGCTATTCGGTTCTTACGGTGACATATGTGCCGGACGCCAAGTTAAGGTATATAAAGGTGGTCGGCTTAACACTTAGATCAATATCAAAAAGTCGCGGTCTTAAATGTGCAGTGCCAAAAAACTAAAGTTTTTATATAGTGCAAGTTTTAGTAAAGTGCGTTTTCATCAGAAATGTTGGTGCGCAAGTGGAAGTTTAAGGCCCGGTTTTTCAGTCCTTGGTTAAGCTCAGTTTAAACTAAGTTTGCTTAAACTCGGCATACATTTAAACTCCAGTTAAACTGCAGAGCGGTTTTTCAGTGAGAGTTTAAGGCCGCTTTTAAGATTTGCTTTTTATACGGCAACATTGGTTTTTTCTTTATCTAGATACGGCAACAGATAATATTTGTTTACATATTCAACGCCATTGGTTCTCCTCAGTATTGCAATAGTTAGGATTTCGCTAATTTCTGCATCACTATAATCACTTTCGTCAGATGATATATCCAGTATTTAATTAAATACAAAAATATCGTCCTTTTTTAATTGCGTTCAGTTTATTGTTTCACAACCAAAACCATCAAATATGCAAACAGCTGACAGGTTAACTGGAGTTTAACCCTGCCAAATTGGCCGCTTAAACTACGTTTAAACTTCGTTTAAAGTTGACTGAAAAACTGCGTAACAAGTTTAAGCTTAGTTTAACTGACAAATTGAGTTAAACTTGCACTGAAAAACCGGGCCTAAGTGTTAAAAGTGTTGTTTTACGCAAAAGAAACCAGCGAATTAAACAAAAAAAAAACAAGGGCTGAATAACCGGTACCTGAGAATCTTCCCAAGTAGTACCGCCATCAAGCAAGGAGTGGCCCCACCACAAGGCGAGTGAAATTTCCGGTCTTCAGCAGAAAAGTTTTTGGCAAGTTCCTTTATGTTGAACATATGAATAGCTATGCATGTAGGTTATGTGTATGTGTATGAAAAAATAGAGTTTTTATTTTCCTTTAGTTTTTTATAAGGAATTATTTATTGTTCCCAAAAGTGCACAAAAAATATCAAAGTCTATTCTGTAGCGTTGAAAGAGCGATGATGATCACATCACCATAACCATCAGTGGCTGCGTGTGTACGTCTGTGTAAAAATAGGTGCAAAGTTTTACGAAAAGTAGAAATAACAAGTAAAGAAAGGGATGTCTTCGACTGTGCCGAAGACTTTATACCTTTCATGAATACGCATCACGGTTTTAAGTGCCCGATCCTTACTCACAATTAGTACAAACTCTGCAAAACTGTTAATTTAAAGATACATAGCCCAAACCCCATTTATCGAAACTATCGATTATATGGGAGCTATATGTTATGTTGGTCCGATCGTACTTATAAAGGGTGTTTTTTTTAGGGGTATAGAACTTCGAATTGAAATAAAACACAAGAAAATCGTTTTAAGGTCCATCAATTTGGCTTTATTGGAAGGATAATTTTATGCCATTAATGTTTAAATATGATTTCGGGCATGTGGCCGCCGCGGCTGGCTCGAATAAAGCCAATTCTACAGGTCCAATTTTCAACCACTTTTTCGAGCATATGGGGCCGTATGTCGGCAATAACGCCACGAATGTTGGCTTCCAATTCCCCTAACGTTTCTGGTTTGTTGGTGTAGACGAGCGACTTCACATATCCCCAAAGAAAATAATCCAATGGTGTCAAATCACACGACCTTGGTGGCCAATTGAAAGGTCCATTCCGCGAAATTATGCGCTCATCGAATGTTTCCTTCAATAAATCGATTGTGACGTGCGCTGTGTGGCATGTAGCGCCGTCTTGTTGGAACCACAACTCATCCACATTCATGCCATCCAATTCGGGAACAAAATAGTCGGTTATCATGGCTCTATACCGGTCTCCATTAACGGTAGCTGCCTCTCCAGCATTATTGCGGAAGAAGTATGGCCCAATGACTCCACCAGCCCATAGAGCACACCAAACAGTCAGTTTTTGTGGATGTAATGGCGTTTCAAGGGTCTCATGTGGATTCTCTTCACTCCAAATGCGGCAATTTTGCTTGTTGACGTAGCCATTCAACCAAAAATGAGCCTCATCACTGAACAAAATTTTGCGATGAAAATCAGCATCGAAATCAATCTCATTTTCGGCCCATACACCAAAATCACGACGCATTGCATGGTCTCGCGGCTTTAATTCTTGCACAAGCTGGATCTTGTAAGGTCGCAAGCCAAGATCTTTGCGCAAAATCTTCCATAAAGTTGATGGACAAAGCTCCAATTGCTGTGCACGGTGGCGAATCGATTCATTCGGGTCCTCTTCAACACTTTGCTCTACAGCGGCAATTGTTTCTTCGGTGCGCACTGTTCGACGTCTCTGCGGATGCGTATTATCACATAGAGTAAACGTAGTGCGAAAACGATCCATGGTTAACCGAATTAATTGCTCTGATGGACGATTATGTCGACCATAAAATGGACGGAGCTCACGGTAAACTTCGCGAACTGAACCATTATTTTCGAAATAAATTTGCACGATTTGCAAGCGTTGTTCTTTTGTCAACCTGTTCATGATGAAATGGCAAACTAAACTGAACATAAATTACATTAGAGTTGCCAGATTTGACCACAAAATGCCAGTTTTATCTCTATTCGAAAAAAAACCTGTAAAAAAAACACCCTATATAATGTGTACCAAACCTGAAAAATTTTGCGTTCCTAGCATTCTAATTGCAAAATTTATAGCCCAAAACCAATTTATCGAAGCTATCAATTATATGGGAGCTATATGTTATGTTGGCCCGATCTGGGTGATTTTCACGACACACATTACATATGTAATATGTACTAAAACTGCAAAATTTTACGTTCCTAGCTTTTTAATTGCAACAGTTACAGGTCAAGACCCTTTATTCAAACAATCGATTGTATGATAGCTATGCGTTGTATTGGTCCGATTATGCTGGTTCCGACCAATGACTAATGCTTTACAAAATGGCTGCCTCTTACCAAATTTCATTGAGATATCTCTAAAACTGCGTTCAAACAGACAGACGGACAGAAGGACATGGCTAAATCAACTCAGCTCATCGCCTGATCATTTCGGTGTACTTATTGGTGGGTCTATCTCTTCTTCTTCTCATACCTACAAATATCGGACCAAAGTTATAACACCATTTCATGTTCATGAAAGGTATACAAATGGCCTTGAAAATCAAAAATGTTTGGGGTGAGAAGACAACAACAACATTTACACGCTGGATCAGCAAGATTTCATTAGAGGATACTTTGGCTAAGAAATCCACTAAAGAGATCGTCACCAGATTCGCTAATAAATACAACCACGCACACATAGCACAACCAGTTTAATCAGTAAAGCGGCCAAATCCATATAACAGAACAAGTGTTCCTTTATTGTTGTCCATATTTTGTCTTTCCTTTTTATTTTAAGCTTCATACGCCGACTTTGGTACCAAGCCGGACTACAAAGCGAGGTGATTTTTATATATGTAGTTTTGGTCAATTTATCCTCTCAGAGTAGATATAGTACACACGTATGCACATCAAGATTCATTTATGGTTTTTGCAACATACATGTTTTTACTTAAGTACATTTATGCATATGCTTGTGCAAGAAAAATAAGCTAGGTAGGTATTTGAATGAATGCTAGCCTAGAAATCCGACGAAGAATTACTCTTGCAAACAAATGCTACTTCGGACTGAGTAGGCAATTGAAAAGTAAAGTCCTCTCTCGACGAACGAAAATAACACTCTACAAGTCACTCATCGCACCCGTCCTGCTATATGGTGCAGAAGCGTGGACACTAACAACATCTGATGAGGCGGCTCTGGGAGTATTCGAGAGAAAGGTTCTTCGAAAGATTTGTGGACCTCTACGCGTTGGCGACGGCGAGTACCGAAGAAGATTTAATGATGAGCTGTATGAACTTTACGCAGACGCCGACATAGTTCAGCGAATTAAAACACAGCGGCTTCGCTGGCTAGGCCACGTAGTGCGAATGAGCGAAGATGCTCCAGCCCAGAAGGTATTCTTATGGGCACCCGCCGGTGGAAGCAGAGGAAGAGGGAGACCACCACTCCGATGGAAGGACCAAGTGGAGACCGATCTGCGATCCCGCGGTGTTTCCAATTGGCGCCAGTTGGCGCAACGAAGAAACGACTGGCGAGCTATGTTGGACGGTCAAAATCGCCCAGGCTGTTAGATGACCATTTAAAGAAGAAGAGGTATTTGAATTTTGTTGTGGTAAGAAGAATAGTTGATACAAAATCGTTTGTCAATCTTAGTTTTAGTAGTTATTTAAAGTTTGAAAGGAAGAATCAAAGAAAAAAATAACATGTGAATTGAGTTTTTTGGATAAGTTAGTTTAGTCTAATCAGGGTTTAGATTAAGCAATAAATTGTATATTGAAATCAAATTAAAATCAAAAAAATGAAAATTGAAATTTGTAGCAACTAATGTTAAGTTCGGGTAGTTGAGTGGGTAATGGTAGTGAAGACATAAAGACGGACGCCAGTCAGGATTAAGGGAACTCTACTCGGTAAGAGGAGCCATAGTAGAGTTCAAAGGCTGTTCACATCTCGTGAACAGGAGGGGTGGGAAGGCTCCAACTAACTCCGACTGATTTTGTCTCCCGCTTTCATTCTTTTAACTTTTTCTCCCTTTGTATATATTCTCTTCCAGGCATAAACTTCTTTTTGCTATGCGGAAAAGGGGAAGTGGCAAGAACCGCACCTCAAAGCCGACGATCCTCAGCCGGGCTACTACCATTCCGAAACCCCGCTCCTCCTCTCCCGTACGAGGCAGTTGCTTAACAATCTGCCATAGGAGAGTGCTTTTGTCGCAAAAAACAACAAAAAACGCATGACCTAGAGGGCTCCATTGGTCATTCCAAATCGCTCCCGCGGCAGTCGGGCATGTACCGGAACGGAATAGTAATTAGTAATTAATTAATTAGACGGTTTTTTTAAATTGGTAATGATTATTTCAATTGTTTTTCAAGAGGGGGCAATTATAAATTGATTACGATTAGAAAAAACTCACAAAAAAAAAATACTAAACAAAACTTGTTTTGAAATATTTTGACTTTTTTAAGTATGTGTATATTTATGTGCTTCTACAGCAATACTGAAAAAAGTCCAAAATAATCAAAAAAAAAAAAAAATATATATTCAAAAGTAATCAAAACAACCTTTTTTCATTTATTTGAAAAAAATCATTAAAAATTTAAATTAATGGTAATCAATCGTTTAAGGGATTCTCAAGAAAATACTTAATCAAACCGGTAATCATTACGATTAGTAATCATTATTTAACAGTTCTGCCCAAAACCTCAGCTAAAAACAACAACAACATTCGGCATATCTTTGTTCAGTCTGAATGTATCTTTACTTGCCGGAGAGGCGGATCTTCTTCAGAAGGGCAGTATTAGTTCTGCCAATTGTTGCTGTTGTTGTTAACAGTGCTTCGCCCTGCCTTATGGGCACGATAACTCTGAGAATCATCATCAAGCTCTTCTAACGGGAGTCCAAAGAAACGAGCATTTTAGACTGATAATGTTGTTAGAAAAGTAGGCTAAGAGACGTATCATGAGGGGACATACCACATTCGAACAAGTATTTGTTATGGTGGGGTTGAGTCTGGATAAGTAACAGAACGCCCATACAATTGAGCTACAGTCTTTCAGATACTTTATCATTCGCTTTATTTTTTTCTTTGTATTACATTTTGGAATATTTATGTAGAACTAGAGGGACCGGCAGACTTTGCCCTGCCCAGATATTTAACTGAATGGGTCTAAAAATATTGGCTTTTCCTATCCCTATCATTATCTCTATCACTATCCCCATTCCTATCCCTATCCCTATAGATGTAACTATTTCACACACACACAATCCCACTTCACCATCGATCGATCCATTATTGAGATTTTCTAACAAAAAAAAAAAATTATAAAAATTCGCACCATACAAAATGTATGGGAAAATAAAATTTTTTTTCAGGAATTTTTCGGAATTTTTATTGGGTATTCTCCTATTCTGGTCAGAGAACGATCTAAATTACTGTCAATCATCCAAATCGGTGCAGGCGTTCTTGAGTTATACGCTTTGGAACTAACGTCAATTTATTTTTATATATAAGATATACTCGTACATAGTATATAACTTCCGTTATTCAAGTTTCTTAATTTGAATTTCTTGTCAATGTTTATCGTTGTCTTTGTACTGCTGAGAGTTCGTACGACTGCGCAATTTACTTTCGAATTCAGTCGTTCAACAAAGGTTTTTTTTTTTTTTTTGTTGAAAATATAGTTTATGCGTCAAATCTGCTAGGATAAGTCCAGCAATTAATTTTTTACTCTGCTTTTGCCGACAGCTTAATTATACCACAAATTTAGCCACGGATGCCAGCGCCTCCGAAGCATCCACAAATAATGCGATGGACACGCCGGCCCATTCAGTGTATGATTTTAACGCAATGGAGCAACGTCTAGCCATTTTACAAAATCACTTGAAAGCCACGCAATTGCAATTAAGGGGCATGACATCCAAAAGGAGACCCTCAGAGCAGAGCTATTTCAAAGCGTTCCTAGATTTGGCAGACTTTAGTGGTCGTCAAGAAGAGTGGCCGGTATTTCATAAAGCCTTTGTCGAGTCAGCATCAATATATGGCGACTCCAATTTCTACAAAAGTGCCTGAAGGGTGAAGCAAGTGAGATGGTTAAGTATCTACTCATTTACCCCCAACAACGTTAGCTGCATTATAAATCAACTCCAGAGCCGAGTTTTACGCCCGGAGCACCTAATTCGAAGCCAACTTCAACAATTGAAGGATATGGCGCCATGGGTAAGCTGATACGTTTCGCAACAATGGTCAAACATTTTACTTTACGAAACCCAGCCGGTACCAGCGCCAGTGCAATCATCGGTACCATGAAAAAACTCCGAGATAAAATACGAGGTGTGTTCAAAAAGTATCGCGAATTTTGTGTTTTTTCAAAAATTATTTATTTATACATGAATATCTATTTTGTCCCCTTCAAAGTAATCCCCATGAGATATTATACACTTGTGCCAACGGTTTTTCCAATCTTCGAAGCACTTCAAAAAATCATTTTTTTGTATCTTGTTCAGCTCCTCCTTCGATGCCGTCTTTATCTCGTCAAGAGAAGCGTAACGTCGTCCTTTCATGGGCCTCTTCAGTTTAGGGAACAAGAAAAAGTCACAGGGGGCCAGATCTGGGGAATACGGTGGCTGCGGCATCATTAGTGTGTTGTTTTTGGCCAAAAGGTCGCGCACAAGCAACGATGCGTGAGCAGGGGCGTTATCGTGGTGCAAAAGCCAATTTTTGTTCTTCCACAAATCCGGGCGTTTCTGGCGGATTGCTTCGCGCAAATTGCGCATAACTTGCAGGTAATATTCCTTATTGACCGTTCTTCCCTGTGGCAAGAACTCATGATGCACCACGCCCCTGCAATCGAAGAAAACTGTCAGCAAAACTTTCACATTCGACCGAACTTGGCGCGCTTTTTTCGGTCTTGGTTCGTGCGGCAGCTTCCATTGAGATGATTGAGCTTTGGTTTCCACGTCATAACCATAAACCCACGATTCGTCACCAGTTATGACCCTCTGGAGCAAATTTGGGTCGTCGCGGACAGAGTTTAACATCTCATTAGCAATGTTCATGCGATGCTGTTTTTGGTCACAATTGAGCAATTTTGGTAAAAAAATAGGTAAAAATCGAAGACGATCCAAAACACGTGCAACAAAGCAGCTGTCAACAATTAACTGAACATTCAAAATGGCCGAGCTTGTCGGCATAAGTGAGAGACATGAGTACCAACATAACGCCACAAAAAATTCGAAATTCGAATATACGAAACCAGCGAAAATTCAAAATTCGCGATACTTTTTGAACATACCTCGTATATGTACATGACCTGAACTTATTATTTCTTAAGGCTGTGCGTATAAGTTTACCTTAAGTCCTATATTAATCAGAAAAAAGTAAATTCGTTAAAAAAAAAATTCATAAAACTATGTAACTATGTAAGTATTTATCTTACATATTTTGTTATGATACATTTTTTAGTAATTTTCTTGCGGTTTTTTTTTTAAATTGATTTTAAGAAAAGATTGCTTTAAAAATTTAACAAATTCAAGTCAAGGTAAGAAATTCAATTTTATAAAAAAAAATACGTGCCAGTGTTTCCACAGTTCGGTTTAACAGCTCCTCCATAATTATATCTATAATTACTGGCGATGTAGGATATCCCATCGGCATTTCTTTAAGCTGTATGTAAATGGTATCATTAAATTTAAAATATCGGCTTTCTTCAGCACAAAATCTTAACATTTCCATAAACTTGTTTTTTTGTATCTTTCTGATTTCTTGTATTTACGCCCATTTTTTGTCAAGTGCTAACTGTGTTGGTATTCTCGGAAATAGTGATACCACGTCAAAAGAAATAATTTTTTCATCGCCACAAATAAAAGTATTGTTCACTCTTTTTTTTAAATCTAATGTATTATTTATTTTGTGTACAGAGTTCATTGTTATGTTCTTCAATATTTTTACAATTTATTTGCATAGCCCGTATGAGGGGGACTCAATGGCTGAGCATATCGGTTTAAGCGGTGTGCCTTCTTTGTGAAATATAGGTAGTCCGTAAATCCCTGGTGCTGTGGTTTTACTGAGGGTATATTTTTCCGACTTCGAAATAATTCCCATATTGAACAGTTTATCGACTATCACGTTGTTTTTGTTTTGTAATTTAGTTGTTGGATCCTGTCGTTGAACTCTATACGTCGATAAGACATTTAATATATCTGTCATTTTATTATTGTTATCATCTGTTTTCATTGCTACTGTTTTGTTTCCTTTATCACTCGTCAATATTTTTATGTTTTCATTGTGCCTCAGAAATTTCCGCGTCCGTTCCACTGTGTCTGTTATTGCACCATCCTTTGCAGTTAGCCTGTTTGTTGTTTTGTGGTCTTTTATCAGTAAAGAGAATTTGGGTTGCATCTTCTTCAGGGAAACTATAAAAACAGAAAATTTGTATTGAATATAATAAACTAATTAACAAAATATCAATATAATGTTGTGTTAGAATACGATGTATTTTAGATCGAAAAGTGCATATGAGCAACAGATATGGCTGTAAGTAAACTTTATGCAAGGCGATCAATGAAGTTGTATTCTTGAGTTGCTGAGTGTGCGATGAAAGGAGTTCCGAACTCATGTACTATATAATACTTTTTAAATCTTGGAACGCTAGGAACGAAAGTAAATATATAAACAAAAATTGTAAATATCGTTTGCAGCAACTCAAACGTATTTGTACTATCCTGTGTTTATTTTCCTGTGGCTCTTATTTGCTTTAATTTTTTCCAAAAACATATAAGAAGCAACACCAAACGTTGTTGACTATTTTTCCCTTAATTTAACAATATAAGCAAATTTAGAAATTCGTTTATACCATGCCGTTTGCCGAAACAGCTGATTCCGAAAATTCGAAATTCCTCTTCCCCAATTATTCTTTACCCTAGGAGAACATAATTGGAGGAAACTATTCCGCGAGAATATTTAGATTTTTGTCGGAACGATTATCCGTCATCCCTTGTCAAGTTTGGTTTTGTGACAAACCGGTTTCGGCGTTCTGCCATTTTCAATGCCTAGTTTCGTTCTGGTCTGTGTCTATCCGCTGCGTTTTTTTTATAGTCCGTGGGTGTTCGAGAACAACTGCACCCCAGCTAACATAAAAACAACGGCTCGAATACTTCACGTACAGGGAAAAGGCCGGCGGCTTAAGGTACTTGAGAACATGGAGATATACAAGTTAAAAACATTTGACGGCAGGATCATAAACGAACAAACCAACACTATCTCTGACGAAATATTTGAACCCTTAAAACTCTATCTCTATCTCTATGGCGCGATATACAACAGGTATATCATCATAAACCTCCTAAGAGATTTTTGCGCCAAGCTTCTCTTCCAATTTGTGGTGTGCCGATTTGAATTTTCCCTACAAATTGGTGGGACCTACAGTTTTTTTGCCGACTCCGAACGGCATCTACAAAGGAGACGAATTTTTGCTGAGAAGCCTGTCATGGCAGAAAAACACTCGGAGAGTTTGCCAAACCACTGCCAAGGGGCGACCCCGTTTTGAAAAACTTTTTTCAAATCACTTTTGATGTTACCTGTACCAGGGCTCGAACCATGGACCTTCGGTGTGGTAGGCCGGCAACACTACCTTCACACCACGGCGGCCGCCCACCACGGCGAACCCTTAAAACTAGTTTACAAAAAACAGCACAAGCCAGCAGGTACAGCAACCAAACACGTAACAATGAACAAGCAAAAACGAAATATGAACCAAACTGCAAAAATCACCGATTTCTACCTACCTCAACCTACCGCTTAGCTAACAAGCGGTATGTCTACATACCTACAAAAACAACCCTTGGGACAGATAACAATTCGGACGTATCAATATCGCGCACATACACACGCATATTAACGTTACCTACCACGAACACATAGATTGCCATTACCTGCCACAGCACCCACGGACTATAAAAACAACGCAGCGGATAGACACAGACCAGAACGAAACTAGGCATTGAAAATGGCAGAACGCCGAAACCGGTTTGTCACAAAACCAAACTTGACAAGGGATGACGGAAAATCGTTCCAACAAAAATCAGCTTACTACCCTGTCGGAAGATCAACACAACAAAATAAAGAATATTTAGAATTGGGCTAGTTATGTTTACAGTCGAAATTGCAGACAATTTACAATATCGAAAAAAAAAACAAAATGAATTAATTAAAGAAACTACTATTTCTGCAAAGTTGTCATTAAAAAGTATTATAACATAAAACATATGGCAAATGTGCTTACAATGTTGAATGCAAAGAACGAGTAGTTATTAACAAGTTTATATTAGTCAGTGTATATTTCTAACACCTTCCAAGGCCGATGATGGACTGACGGCGACAGTGACAAAGGTGTAAATGATGCAAATGTAAATTTTTTCTTTTAGTAGCTCAAATACAGTTATGAGATAGTCGGACGCATTATACTCAACTGCCCTCTGTTCTCCAGTTTTTTGTTAAATTTTGTAGAGCGAACAGGAGCACTTAAAATCCCTTCGCTATTACATGAAAAGTATTATGTTGGTTTCCAGGGTGTTTTTGGGTGTATAGAACTTTATTTTAGCACTAATAATGTACACAGGTCAAAAATGATGTATGGTGTCTTGTTTTTTTTTTTATTTTTATTTTTTTTAATAACTGTACCAAGTTTGTGTTTTATTCCATTTACGTTTAAATAAAAATTATTTTGGAAGAAATTAAATATTTTTTATACACTTTTTTGCGGTTTCTAAAGTTTCTCGAAAATTGTCCATATTTGCCCCTTGAATAAACTTCAATAACTTTCGTTATGTTAATGCTTCAAGGTGAGGCATTTGATGGTATACTACTGTCGTGTAGGAGAAAAAATTAAAAAAGTGTACGACGTGATAAAAATAAAAATTGAACCTGTGCCAACAAAAAACATGCTACCGAAAAAAGTTACACAACAAAGTACTTCGACATTTCTCCCTCTACTTTCAAAACTGAAGGGGGCACATCAAATTCAAATCCACTGATACTTTTGCTGTCTAACAGGCTATCATTGCGTGATAACCAAATTATAATACTCGGTTGCCTTAAAAACCTATAAGCAAAAATGAAAATGTTCAACAAACGAGTATCGCTATTTTGATTGATGATAGAGTAAGTTAGGGTATTGTGATATAGGCATACCCTTTTCGGCTGCTACTCAACATTTTATTAAGTAGACAGGGAGAAAATCATACAAGTCGTTAGAATTCAGTATTGCGAAGCACATTCCAAGACGATATCGATTTATCTTAACTATTCCGGAAGATATTTATTTAAACCCATAAAAAGTCATAAAAGCCGTTTTGTCAAAATAGGGGGGTTATGTGATATACTATACCATATACTTGGCTCTCCTAGCCACATTGTAGATATGGTAATTTGCATCGATGTTCCATCAAAAGTGGAGAAGGTTTTCCTTTTTCTGCTGATCTTAAGCACCCAATTTGCTTTTCTGTTGTAGTTAACATTTTTGGATGCTTACTTGTCGTTTTTTCAACAAAATTTATTTAAAAATATTAAGTAATCACTTGAAATATTGGTGCCTATATTTGCCAAAAACGAAAATAAAATATAAGAAGTTGACAACCTAAGAACATTTGGGAATTATCCTTGTTTAATGAGTGCTCTAAATTATTGACGACCGCACGATGGAAAATGTTTTTTCACGCTGACAGCAACCTACTTGACCAATGCCAGACGTTGCTTTGCAGTAGCGGTTTTTGGCCATAACCATTATAGTGAAAAAGATATTCTTGCTCAGACATGAATAATTTAGGAAATACGCAGGTATATCACTTTACCAACCCATATCACAATACCCTAAATTACTCTAATATTGAATATTGAAGGGGCAAATAAACCCCGCGCACATTTGTAAAATCTCCATCTCAAAAACTACACACACTTCAAATTTGAAAGCGATATATTGATGCCTCAAACTTTTATAGAAAATATACCCAAAAATATCTAGAGTATCGCTCGAAAAAGTGCAAAATTCGACGTTTTTAACTTTTCAAAGTTCTCCAAAAACTTATTGCCAACATTTTTGCCATCCATATCATCAGAGCGGATAGTCAAAATGTCAAACTAAATATCCATATGCTTTTTACCTGCTTTAATTCATTTGCTCATGTGTAGCATCCGAGTATCCAAAAATGTGACAAAGAGCTAAGATCATATTTTGTACGGAAAATATATAGCGATTTCGTCTTTGAAGCATTTAATATCAAATTATTTAAAATGGACCAGTAAGAAATACGGTCGAGATCTTCATTTAGCCTTGCTAAAGACCGTCACCAATACCTATATGTCTTGACAAGTAGATTTGTGTGCCATCAGCATACAGCAACACTCAACAATATCATTTATAAAAAGGCAAAAAAGAATCGGACCTTAAATAGAGCCCTGCGGCATACCTGATGTAACTGGTTTTAGGCTTGAGTAGTTTTCACCACATTTAACTGCAGAATTAATACTGTTAGATAATTTTTATCATATGCAGGGCGAATATCTTCAAAGATTTTACGCATAGCTGTGAAGCAGTGGCGTAGCCAGGATTTGTGCAACGGCGAGGGGAAGACAATTTTTTATATCGAAATCTGAAATTTGAGACACGATAAATTTGGTTTTAAAAATGTACCAAAATTCGCGAAACTTCAAAACAATTTTTTCAAAGTCTAACATTTTTTCCAGAATTTTTTGGAGTATACAGTTTTAATACAACCTTAACACGTTTTGCTGATTTTTGGCAATTTTTTTCGGGAGATCTAAAGGGTTTTCTTTCATATAAAAGAAATTGCTTTCATAACCTTGTATTGAGGAAAATGCAGAAATCCAAGAAAATATTGCTATAGAGTTTTTAACCGGGGAACCAGCATTAGCACCAACAATAATATCAGCCTAGAAATTCAACGAAGAATCACTCACGCAAACAAGTGCTACTTCTGACTGAGTTGGCAATTGACAAGTAAAGTCCTCTCTCGGAGAACGAAAATAAATAAGTAACTTATCGTACCCGTCGTTGTTTATGGTACAGAAGCTTGGACACTGACAACATCTGATGAGGCGGCTCTGGGAGTATTCGAGAGAAAGTTGGCGTGATTTAATAATGAGCTGTAGGAGCGGAGAGGGTTGCAAAAGTTTGTAGCAATTTGTATAATTTATGAAATGACGTTTTGTCGCAGGTCGTAAGTGCGTAAAATGCAGTTTTTGGCGGAAGATTATGCCACTTTAAGAACTTTCTCCGGCCACTATATTTTGACTTTGAACAAGTGGTTCACAAAGTTCAGCAAGCTTAAATGAGGTGGTTAGAAGCAAAGGGGTGTAAGTGCCTTTTTCACAAAAAAACGAGTTAAGTGCACAATCACATTACTAAAACACCATTTTATTTGGTTGCAAAATGATATATATAAATTATATTCCAATAATTACATCTACCCGCTAAAAGAAATAGTGCTTAGCAATTTCTTCAAAGTACTTGGAGGCAATGGGATGTATGTGCACTCTCTTTGACTCATGCGTTCGAGTGTTCGTATGTACAGCATATTTGTGACAGTGTTTTGAGCAATATTCTGTTTTTTTTTGTATAATAACTAATTACGAATATCAGTGAACATAATTTATTTAAATTAAATATGACAGACTCTGAGTTAGATGGTAAGTATTATAAAATTAAGTTACAATTTTTATATATCTTTTTTTTTGAGGTTAGAATTGTCATGAGCGTTATTATGTCACTCGTTTCTTTTGATCTAAGGGGCAAATTATGTAAAACCCAACGAGTCAATTTTTTCTCGTGCGAACCCAAATTCATATTACTTAAAGTGCCCTTCAGTGAGTAATTAGTAAACCTGAGTGCTTTTGAGAATTATTTGGTATTATATAGTTGTAACTGGGAATGCGAGTGGCTACTGCGACGCACAGTGGCAAGGCGTCATATAAAATCTGGACCTAAACTAGCTTTTTATTCTTATATTTATTTTTTTGATCGAATTCTGTTCGACTGAGATTATTTTGGGCTTACATTCAAGTGTTTTAAGCACCCTATTGCTTTTTTCTCTACAGAACCTTCCGATTATAGCGATCTGCATCGCGATTACCACCCAGAAGATGCATCCTATGTCTGTGTCTGAAGCAGAGTGGGACAATGGTGATATAGACAGCCACCAGCCATCTATATCTGAAGCAGAGTGGGATGACGATGATATAGACAACCACCAGACAAAGCGTAGTAGGAAAAGGCTCAGAAACGAGGCATCTTGGGCACGAAATAAAGCCAAGAGGTTGAGAAATAGTGGTAGTGCGTTTATCGGTCATAGAAAATTATTAAAACCACCAAGAATCCTTCAGAATCTAGAAAATCATCAATGTCGATACGAGTGTAATAATTTTTCAAATGAAGATCGCCAACAAATCTTTGAAGACTATTGGAAATTGGCATCATGGAATCTTCAAACGGCATTTCTTACCGCTTGTACGAAAGCACATACACCTTTGAAGAGAAAAGGGGAGGAGCCACGTAAGCAGATTAGCGTAAAAATAATGTTAATGGGAAAAAGAGTGTGTAAACTTTTTTTGTTGAAAACTCTAAACATAAGTCAGAAACGATACTACAACGTTTAAAAAAAAAGAAAGCTCACCGGTGTAGCGCCAATTGATCAATGCGGTAGGCATATACCAGGAAATAAGATTCCAGACAACGATATTGCAATAATAAAGGGCCACATTGAATCATTTCCAAGGTACTCGAGCCATTACTCGCGTATCAAAAATCCACATACAAAATATTTGTCAGGCGAACTAAACATCCGCAAAATGTATAACCTTTATTTGCAGTATTGTCAAGAAAAAAGCATTCTAAATCCTGTTAAAGAGAGATTTTATAGATTTTTTTTTACAACACAATTCAATCTTCGTTTCAAACGGCCACACACTGAAACATGTACAATATGCGATACACTTCAAAATAAAATAAACAACGAAATTAATCCCGAGGTAGTTAATGATAGTAAATTCCAGAAAGATATTCATTTACGAAGCGCTGAAAAGGCTAGATTAGCTAAAAATGATGCCAAGAAATTTGCCAACGATAATCCTAGTACTGTAAATGCAATATGTTTCGATCTTGAAAAAACTCTCCCCACGCCAGTATTAACCTGTAGTAAAGTTTACTATCTGAGACAACTGTGGACTTATAATTTTGCAGTACATAATCCTGCAAATGATCAAGCATCAATGTTTATGTGGCACGAGGGCGAAGCGTCTAGGGGATCCCAAGAAATTGGATCATGCTTATTAAAATATGTTCACCAACTTCCTGATTCGATAGAACATATCATCGCATTTAGCGACAACGCAGGGGGTCAAAATAAAAATAGCAATATCATAAAATTCTGGAGGCATATTGTTCAAACAACATCCATTTGTAGAGTTGACCACAAATTTTTAATTACAGGTCACTCTTATATGGAGTGCGACCAAGATTTTGGACTTATCGAAAAATCGAAAAAGAAAAATCAATATGTTTTTGTCCCGGATGATTGGATCAACATAGTTGCTAAAGCAAGTCGAAAGTTTACTGTTATACGAATGAGAAATGAAGATTTTGTGTCAGTTGAACCAATGAAAAAAGAGTTAAAAGACAGTATTCCAGGGATAAGTAATTTTCAGTGGTTCCGACTGGACAAAGATAAACCCAATATTCTTCAATACAAGGCCACTTTGAATGAAGAAATAGATTTTGAGCATTTTGACCTTAGAAAACAGAAAAAGGGCCGTCCAAGTATGCAATATGATCTTATATTATGGCATCCTGAGCCACCATCTATAAAAACCGCAAAATACCAAAACCTTCAACTCCTTCAGTTTATTCCCCCAGTCTATCATAACTTTTATTTATGTCTAAAACACCAAGGAAGCGCGAGAGAAACTGTAACAGCGAACGATAATAAAGAAGCCAACACTAGCCAAAGAAGCGCTGTGGTTGAAAATTCAGAAAAAATTTCAGCTTAATGGGAGTCTGATGATGATTAAAAAAAAGAGTGTCTGAGCTCTGTGATCTACGTTAAAACGTTTGAATATTTTGTATTGTTTGATTTTTTTGTCAATAAACTTTCGATTTCACCAGTCTGTTGTTTTACTATTTTCTAATTATTTGCGAAAACCATTTATAAAGAAAATTGCTTGCGTTCATGTTAGCAAAGCTAGGTATATAAAGTAAGACTTATAATGTTAGTGTTATTCACAAATTAAGTGGTAAGTCTAAAAAAAAAAAGTTAGATGCAAAGGGGTGTAAGTACTACCACCCCTAACTTAAAGCTCTGTATTTTTTAAATTACCAAATTAAATGCATTAAAATTTATCAAAACAATCTAAAATATATTGGAAATAAAAAATAATAAGTTTGAACATTTTTAAATGCTCGTGATTTTTTTCCAGAGCTTAAACTTTGAACCTGTTTTTCTCAAAATGACAAAAGTGGCACTTACACCCCTTTGCTTTTAACCGCCTTAAATAAATTTTTGTCATTTTCTTCTCTGTTTGTTGAAAAACCGAAGCGAAATCTCTAAAGATAGTTTTATGTTGAGTGAGTCTATTTCCATTATTTTATGATCAATACATAAACGGATAAGAGCAGAAATCTTGAAATAAACATCTACGTTACATGCTTGCAGACTTTGACTAGATTTGAATCGACTCTATTTGATTTCAATATCCATGTCGCACGTTCTGAACAATTTTAGTTTTTAGTGTTGACCTAAGAATTTTATAATACTAAGCAATAGAGGAAATGTAAAAATTTTTTTAATATTGATCCTTTCGCATAACAAAACTGACACCATAAATTTATCAATAAATGCCCATAATTGGCACTATTTTTTGCCAACTTCACCCTGGCACATTATTATAAATACTAAAATTTAATAGGTCCTAAAACTGCAAATCCAATTTTTTTATAAAAATTCGGATTAAAAAGTGTAGAATTTTGATAAAACTTGGTTAAATTTTCCTAATTTATTTAGAATTAATGAAAGGTATTTGTATACCTGTTGATAGAATTCGGCTATGCTCTTGTTACCTTGCACTAAAGTCGTGAGCTGATTTTCCAAAGTGGAAATATCGCGTTTGTCTGCATAATGCATTGCAAGACATTTCGCAATTGCCAGCTAATCTAGCGGCGTATTGTAAGATTCTAATTCCGTATCGGCATTGCCTGTTATCTGGTTCGGATCACGCTAAGTATTTCGTAATATTTTTAGCTTCCCTTTAGTGGTTCGTAAATACTAAGTATTCTATCTACGCTTTTCTTCCGGGAATTAAATTCCCCAGGACGGCCGGAGAAATGTTTGAGGCATTTTGCTACATCTGGTATTGTATCCAAGTCTGCCAGATTATCCCGATGCCTATCTTCTATAGTTTAATAAATTGCTGTATTAAGAAAAGAGTTTGGGTTGAGTGTGGCCTGCACTACACTTGGTCCCTATTGTTGCAGAATATTCGTTGCGATATTGGTTATTAAGTCCCTTAAGTCGTCCACACTTAATTGAACGTTACCTGATGCCCGAGGGGCGGAGGGCTTTGACCAAAGCCGCGAGAACGGACTAAATTATTAGGGTTTGCCATTTTTAGGGTAATTTATTGTGTTAAGCTCCTATGAGTTTATTACTCGGAATTTGCCTTAATGTTAATTCTTAGTAGTCTGGCTTACGGTACCTTAGGATTGTTAATTAAATGTCACCAGATTGTTGTTGCTGCTGCTACCAAATATCTGCTGCTGCTTGTCTTTATCACAATACCGCCGCTGCTGCTTGTCTTATCACAATACTTCCGCTGCTGCTTGCTGTTTCACACAAACTTTAACTTTCAGTTTAATTACTTAGTCCGCTTAAGTGTTTATTCGATTACGAAATCAGAATTAAATTCAATGTTTACCCGAAATAGTTCAAAACAAGTGAACTTTTCGCAATAATAAATGTGTTTTTTTTAATTTTTTTATTTTTATTTTTGGTTTTGAATTTGGGACACTTCCAAAAAAAAAGTTTTTTGTTATTTATTTTATTATTAACTTTTTATTTACATAAAAACTTTCGTTTACGTGATTTTCGTGAATGAGGTATGGCAAGACAATCACGTTGCATTCCCCAGCAGTAGTCAGCCATCATATGCTGATCCCATCGGCCTTGGTACCTCTCTTCCATAGTTCTTAGGTCCTGGTGAAACCGTTCGCCTTGCTCTTCGCTAGAGGAACCAAGATTCTCAGGAAACTGGTGAAGGTGGCTGTGGAGATTATGGACTTTCATGGACATGTTACATCCTAAGTTTTTGTAATTCTCTAGCATGTTGTAAACAATATCAGAGTAGTTACTTGACTTGTGATTTCTCAGAAAGTTCTTAATAACTTCAACAAGCGAACTCCACGCAAGCTGGTCATTGAATTTGAAAAACAATATCTTTTATCAACATTCTTATCTGTGGGCCATCAAAAATACCCGCTTTTATTTTTTCTATGCTTAGCGTAGGAAATTTTCTCGTTATGTAAAGAAAACATTGTCCATTTTTATCTAACGCCTTCACAAATTGTTTCATTAGACCCAGTTTAATGTGCAAGGGTGGCAAAATAATTGAATCTCTTGTAACTAAAGGTGGGTTTATCACATTCTGCTTTCCCATTTCCAACATCTCCCGTACAGGCCAGTCCCTTTCTGTCCAGTGTTGATGCTTGGCACGACTATCCCACAGGCAATAAAAACATGGGTATTTGGTGTATCCACTTTGTTGTCCTAACAAAAAGTTAACCATCTTTAGATCTACACAAATACTCCAATTATGTTCGTTATACTTGATTTTGTCTAAAACAAGTGCAATATTTTGATATTCTTCCTTTAATTTAGTTGAATGAGCAATGGGAATTGAACCATATTGGTTGCCATTGTGTAAAAGAACACACTTAAGGCTTCGTTTAGAGCTGTCTATGAAGAGACGCCATTCATCATTCCCACAACAGCCGGTTCTACGTACCGGAATGACTCAGATTTTTACATCCGACCAAGGGCTGTTATTTCGACTCTACCCTGTCTAACCTGTCACCTTTTCCACTAATATTGTCATCCTCCGAGCAGCTCCTTGCAGCAAGGCTGCTCAAAACTCTCCTGCTCCGGGCTGGGATCGAATCCAACCCGGGTCCAGGAGAATGGATCTGCTGCGTCTGCTGGAAGAAGATTTACGTTAAGCGTTCACCCTCCGTCCAATGCAATTTTTGTAAAAGATGGTTGCACAAAACCAGGTGCTCCAGGCTAAATCCCTCCACACATATAGGCCTCCTAGTTTCTACAAAACTTTCGTGGCCCCTTGCTGTTCACGCCCTAGGACGCCCCGTGGCCAACGACGATCCAGTATCGCACCGTCACAAGCTTCTGAAATAGTCTTCACGACTAATAGCACTAACAACGCTCAGCAAGTATTGTGTAACACCCGCTGCCGCTCACGCCCACAGGCGCCAACACCTCACACAGCCGCTCACAGCTACTTTTTACGTAGCACCTCTGTTCCCACTTTCAACTTCCCCTTCTTCTTCCAGCACTAGTACAAATGTAAGTCAAAGCCACCAGCTCCTGGTCCCTTACACCTTGTGCTCTGTTTGTCGGCAGAGACTATATACACCTGCGACATCAGTCAAATGCAATTCTTGCCTTGGCCTATGTCACCTGCTTATATGCTCTCAACTTGGTAACAGGAACGTATGGACTGATACGTACGTTGCGCCATATTGTCAAGCTACGCAACCTACATCGTCGACCGATGCGCCTCCTTCCGGTGGTCCGGATCCCTCGTCTTCTAGATGGCGATGCAGTGCGCGACCCAGCCTGCTTCCACCGAGGAATACGAACCAGTCCTTGACTTCCAGTGTGATTATTTCCCCCCTTCGTACTTTCAATACTTCTCCCCCTTCGCACAACAACAACAACACGTGATCGAGAGAGAGGTCTTGGGGGCGGACTCGCCTTCATCACACACCAATCCGTGCAATATCGTCCATTGGAGCCCGACGTCGACCCGAGGGACAACCTCCTGGAACGTCAAGGAATGGTTGTCCGGACAGGCGACGTCGACCTTGAAATCCTTAACATCTATATACCTCCTGCCACCTGCTGTCCGAGAGATTACCACCCTGACATCAGTGCCTTACTCAGAGGCGATAATCGTGTAATCCTCGGAGACTTCAACGCACACCACGATCTGTGGCACTCAAGCCTACAGGCCGATGGCAGGGGACAGGACTTGGCTGAACAAATAGACGATTCGACGTTTTGCACTGTGAACGGGGACGCCCCCACGAGAGTTGCGGTAAATTGTTCCAGTTCGCCAGACCTCACAATTTTCAGCGCAGGTCTCATAAACTGCGTTGAATGGCGACCAATGCTTACTCTTGCATCTGACCATTTGCCGATAATCCTCTCAATCGATCGCCCCAATGACTTCGTTACTTCTGAGAAGCGCACCTTCACTAACTTCAGTAAAGCTGATTGGGTTGGTTTTCTTAATTTACGAGAAGGGGAAAAATCGTTTCGCTTGGTCATAGCTTCAGCCTCCAATCAATATATTCCGTCAGGTAGAATTAAGGAGAAACGTCCGTAGTTCCCCGCAGAGGCAGCGGCCCTCGCTAATGAACGTGACCACGTGCGACGCTTGAACCCTACGGATCCTCAAATTCAAGATCTCAATGCGGAAATCAGACGGCTAGTTGATCAACACAAACGCGCCAAATGGGAGGAGCACCTAAGGTCCTGTAACCTCTCTGCTGGTGTTGGCAAATTATGGTCCACTGTTAAATCCTTGTCTAATCCGACCAAACCGAACGAAAAAATATCCATCACCTTTGGTGATAAGTTACAGTGAAACCAAAGAGATGCGCGAGCGCTTTCTGCCGGCAATTTGTACTGCATCCTCCGGTTGACAAGGAAATCAGGCGTGCCATCAGGGAAGCGCACAAACGCAAAAACAACCAAGCGCCCATTGCCATCACCACCACAGAGGTTCGGAAGGCCATACGGGCGTCCAAAAACTCCAAATCTATTGGCCCAGACGGTATATCCATGCTGATGCTAAAACATATCGGAGAAGAGGTAGTAAGGTATCTAACAACTGTATTCAATCTGTCTATGACCACCATTGTCATTCCAGAAAAATGGAAAGAGACAAAGGTGGTACCACTATTAAAGCCCGGTAAGCCGGCCAACGAGGGGGAGTCTTATCGACCGATATCACTCCTCTCGCCAGTAGCGAATACCTTGGAGACGGTCTTGGTCCCTTACTACACCGCTAACTTGCGACTAGCCGAACATCAGCATGGATTCCGGAAAACGCATAGCACTACCACCGCGCTAACGCTATCACCACACAGATAGGTGTCGGTCTCAACCAATCTCGCCCAAATGACAGGACCGTGCTAGTTGCGCTTGATTGTCGAAAGCTTTTGACACTGTTAATCACGCACAACTCATTGTGTAAAGTGTAGAACTTGATGAAACTTGATTAAATTTTCCTAGGTTTTGAACAAAGTTTGAAACTTGTTCTTGAATATTTTATTAGATAAAGGGCTATACTTTTATCAAAAACGTGTAAAAAAATCTCGTTGCTATCTATTTTTCCGCCGTTGTGTGCTTTGATTACATTAATGAGCATCCTACTCTCATCTATTCAAACGGCCTGAATTCGTGTTTCTAAAGACGTGAGAGTTAGGGGTGTGGAGTTTAAGAAGCTTTACGTTATTATTTTCGTCTGTTATCTGCTTCTAGAACCAATGTAAATGCATGTCTCGAAACCAGTTTAATCGTATTGAAAGCCTAGTGAACTTTGTAGATGGTATGAAAAGACTAGTATATGTATACGATGTGTGTTCAAAACGTATCGCGAATTTTGAATTTTCGCTGGTTACGTATATTCGAATTTCGAATTTTTTGTGGCGTTATGTTGGTACTCATGTCTCTCACTTACGCCGACAAGCTCGGCCATTTTGAATGTTCAGTTAATTGTTGACAGCTGCTTAGCTTGCACGTGTTTTGGATCGTTTTCGATTTTTACCTATTCAAAAAAATGGATCAAAGAACCTGTATCAAATTTTGTGCGAAAAACGAAATTAAGTGCGCGGATGCATTCCGAATGTTGACTGTGGCATACGGAGAAGCTACCTTGGACCGAAGAAACGTTTATCGGTGGTACAAAATGTTCTCAGAAGGCCGAGAAGATGTGCAAAGAAGAACAAAAATTGGCTTTTGCACCACGATAACGCCCCTGCTCACGCATCGTTGCTTGTGCGCGACTTTTTGGCAAAAACAACACACTAATGATGCCGCAGCCACCGTATTCCCCAGATCTGGCCCCCTGTGACTTTTTCTTGTTCCCTAAACTGAAGAGGCCCATGAAAGGACGACATTACGCTTCTCTTGACGAGATAAAGATTCGATGCCGTCTGAGGAGCTGAACAAGATACAAAAAAATGATTTTTTGAAGTGCTTCGAAGATTGGAAAAACCGTTGGCACAAGTGTATAATATCTCATGGGGATTACTTTGAAGGGGACAAAATAGATATTCATGAATAAATAAATAATTTTTGAAAAAACACAAAATTCGCGATACTTTTTGAACACACCTCGTATATGCTTAATATTCAAACGCATAATCCACTAACAGATAATTTCATTTATGCATAAAAATTCGCTTTGTCATTAGTCTAAAATAAGAAAATTATAAACCATAAACATAAAATGGTATTGTGTTATTCAATCGAAAGTAAAAAAATAGTAGTTCATAGAGGAAGGGGTGATCTATTTTATATTGGTATTTAATATTTCAGGGTCAAGATTACAAACGCGTTTCTCCGCATCTGAAACACCAAGGAATCTAAGGTTTTCCCATACGACTTTTGAGGGCACACTGTTATTGAGTTTATATTGAAGGTAAGCCCTTTAAGAAACTCTTATACTTGAAGTAACTTTTTTCTTGCAACGCGATACTCTTTGCACGATACAGCGCTCCTATCATTTTTCCATTTCTTATAGCTTTTTACTACGATCTTTAATTAAAGACAGCACCACCGACGTAAACCAGGATTTTTTGTTACCAAGCACTTTAGCTTCCCTCATTGGAACGAATCTATTAAATAGATGTTCACCAGTACATTAAAATATTGCAGCTTTTCATCAACTGTAGTAAATAACAGTATGCAACGAATGCCACTTTTTGAACATTCGCGAATGCGAATATTAATTTTTTGCTCAAATTTGTCGGTAATTGTGTAGACAAAAGACGTGCGTTTCGTTTGCATTTTGTTCGCGAATCGACATGTTGCCAAGATTCCTGGGCATTGTTTACTCCTTCTAGTTTGACATCTTTTGCGAATCGGAGTGGAAGGCAGTGGATGAAGGTACTCCATATACTATGCTCCTGGGTACCCATCTCGAATTTTTAATGGCGCCGTCTACGAAGTTTTCTACGATGAGTTTTTATATATATAAATGATTTAATGTTTTTGGCCTTCCTGGCCAGAATATATGTCTGCATGTAGCGCTACTTACTCGGCAGCCCCACAACATTCCCACAACAGCCGGTTCTATCGTACCAGAATGACCCAGGGTTTTTTACCCGGCCAAGGGCTGTTATTTCAGTGTAACCCTGTCTAACTCCCACTCTCAAATTGTCATCCTCGGAGCAAACCCTTGCAGCTCCATTGTCTCTTGTTACGGGATGGGGTCGACCCCAACCCCGGACCAAGACATTGGATCGGTCGCATTCTGTTCAATGCGTCAAGTGTAAGAGATGGTTCACAGATCTGGATGCTCAGGGCTTAACCCTGTCAAACACAGACCCCGTACTCTCTTTAGTTCCTTCGAGGCTCCATGTTGTACACGCCTTAGGGCGTCCCGCGGTATACACGGCACCCCCACCGCCCCCAATATCCTCTAGCGACCACAATGGTGACCCAGTATTCTCGACTACTAGCACTGCTGCAATGCCCGCTCCCGACTGCCGCTCACGTTCAGACGATGTCGATCTGATAATTCTTAACATCTACATTCCCCCTGTAACATGTTGCCCAAAGGACTATCACCTCGACATAAGTGCGTTGCTAAGAGGTGATAACCGCTTAATCCTCGGCGACTTCACACACGACATCACGATCTCTGTCACTCCAATCTGCCAGTAGACAGCAGAGGGAATGCACTTGCAGAATAAAAAGATGACTCGGCATTCTGTACAGTAAACTGAGACGCCCCCACCAGAGTGGCAGGCAACTGCCACAGCTCGCCAGACATATCGATCGTAAGCGCAGGACTTATAAACTGCGTCAGCTGGCGACGGATGCTGACATCGGCATCCGACCACCTGCCGATTATGCTTTAAATCGAGCGACAGAAGGACTTCATTACCTCTGAACGAAGAACCTTTATCAACTTCAGCAAAGCAGACTTGGACCGTTTTACCGACTACACAGAGCGCTCCTTTGCTGCCCTACTCACACCGACAAACGCATGCCAAGGTGAACGAGAGTTTCGGAAGGTTGTTGATTCAGCCTCCTGCCGTTTCATTCCCGCTGGAAGAATTCCGGAAATTCGACCGAATTTCCCTGCAGAGGCAGCTGCCCTGGAAAGAGAACGTGACCAAGAGAGACTTCTCAATCCCGCGGACCCCAGAATTAAAGATCTTAGCGCGGAAATCCGACGGACGGTCAGTGACTACAAGTTGACCAAGTGGAAGCAATACCTAGAGGCATGCAACCTCTCCGACGGAGTCGCCAAATTATGATCAACAGTCAAAGCTCTATCAAATCCGAAAATAAAATGACAAGGTCACCATTACATTTGGTGACAGCGTCAAATCGGACCCCAGGCGATGAGCGAGCTCTTTTTGCCGACAGTTTATAATGCATCCACCTGTTGATAGGACCAAGAGACGAGCCACCCGTCGGGCGCACAAACACAACACAGCGCCCCTTGCCGTCTCCGCGGTCAAGGAAGCCATAATGAAGGCCAAGCCCTCAAGATCAATTGGACCCGACGGTATTGCCATGAAGATGTTGAAATACCTAGGCCACGAGGGACAGAGTTATTTGGCGGCTCTCTTTAACCTATCGCTAACCACTTTCGTCATTCCAGAGATTTGGAAACAAGCGAAGCCGGCGAACCAAGGAGAATCATATCGTCCGATATCTGTCCTGTCGCCGGAAGCGAAGTTATTGGAGACCATTCTGCTCCCATACTTCACTGCACCCCTGCTGTTGGCGGGACACAAACATGGCTTCCGGAAGACACGCAGCACAACAACCGCTCTGAATATAATTACTTCGCAGATAAACTATGGTCTCCTAAGAGACCTGGATGAGACACCGCTCCCTGCCGGCTTAAAAACGTGGACCGCTAACTACCCCAACGGCCGGCAGGCGTCAGTCAAATTAAGGAACAAGAAATCTAGACCACGAAGAATCAAACAAGGGTTGCCGCAGGCTGGTGTCCTATCCTCCCTTTTGTTTAATTTCTATATTTCGAGGCTTCTTCCCCCACCAGACGGAGTCTCCATTGTATCCTACGCTGACGACTGCACGATTATGGCTTCGGGTAAGGGCCCCTCCAGTGACGAACTCTGTACGAGGATTATCTGTTACCTCCGAGACCTTTCCAGCTTCCTCACCGAGCGAGACCTGACCCTATTTCCGACTAAATCGACGTCGACTCTGTCTACGGCATGGAATGCGCAGATGGGGCAAGAGTTAAACGTCTACGTAGATGGACTACCTCTACCTACTGTCAACCACCCTGGTTGTGATATTTGACAACAGCCTCACCTTCACTAGTGATGCCACCGCAATATCATCTAAGGTACACAGCCGCAACAAGATCCTCAAGTCGCTGGCTGACAGTACTTGGCGAAAAGATAAAGAAACGTTGCTAGTCAGATATAAGGCTATTGGCCGACCGGTTATTGATTACGCTGCGCCCATATTTTCGCCCTACCTTGCTGACACCAACTGGAGGAAGTTGCATGTCTGCCAAAACACCGCCATCAGAACTGCCACTGGATGTCTGCTTATGTCATCCGAGTCTCACCTTTATCAGGAGGCCAAAATGCTCTATGTACGCGAGCATGCGGAACTGTTGAGCAGACAGTTTTTACTGAGCTTCCACAAACCTAGTCATCCAAAACGTCATCTATTGGCTGAAACTCTGCCTCCGAGAGACATAAGGAAACATCTCCGAAAGCACTATGATGAGATCCGGCATTTGCCTTGCGCAACCGTAGGCGGGCTCTTAATTATCTCCATACCGAATCGGTAGACAGATCCCTCAAATCTCGGCCTGTGAACCCCGTAATTGACCTCGAACCACCTGAAATAGCTAATGAGGAGCGTATTCTTCCGAGGGAGACTAGGGTCATCCTAGCACAACTTCGCTCTGGATATTGTAATAGGTTAAACTCTTACTTATCCAGACTGAAACCCAACATACCAAATACATGCACTGCATGTGGTATGTCCCCTCATGATACCATACATCTCTTCTCCTGTTCAGTTGAACCCACTCTTCTAACACCTACATCACTCTGGACCAACCTTGTAGAAACTGCGCGTTTCCTCGGACTTCCGTTAGAAGAGCCTGATGACAATTTAGAGTGAAGCACTGTTAACAACAACAACAACAAGGTATGACGGAAAATCGTTCCAACAAAAATCAGTTTACATATTTCCTCATATTTTACATTGCTTGTTTAATGTAGTAAGCTTACTACCCTGTCGGAAGATCAACACAACAAAAGAAATATGTAAACTTCATTGCTGACACCTACAAAGAGTGTTTACAAAAACAAAATAAATGATTGTTCATAAAAAGTATTCAACACCGAAGTTTGTTTTGTTTTTGAATTTGTGGTTGGGTTTGTGTGAATGAAATAAAATAAAACAAAGTTTATTAAAAGAATGTGAAGGGAAGGACAGGAAAGGGAAGGGATGGGAAGGGGATGGAAGGAAAGGAAAAGTAAGGAAGGGAAAGGAAACGGAAGGAACGGAAAGGAAACGAAAGAAAGGGAAAGGTAAGAAGAGTAAAGGAAAAAAAAGGAAAGGAAGGGAAAATAAGGAAAGTAAGAAAAAGGAAAGGAAAGTAAGGAAGGGAAGGGAATGGAAAAGAAAGTAAAGGTAAGAAAAGATAAGGTAAAGAAAGGAAAGAAAAGGAAGGGAAAGGAAAGGAAACGAAAGGAAGGGAAAGGAAAGGTAAGAAAGTAAAGGAAGGAAAGGAAAGAATAAAATAAATTTAAAATAGGGACTGTAGAGAGTAGAGGAAGGAATCAAAGAAAACGAAAATATGTTAGTGGCAATGAACGGCAGAGAAAGGTAAAAAAGGCGACTGAAGGGTATAACAAATAAGTAAAATAAAATAAAGGTTAGTGGTTGAATTTCAACCACTGAGCGATCTCTAGTATATATAAATGTTCATACCTTGATATATCTATTTTTGTGTGCAGTTTTTTCCTTATTAGTTTCTTTATCGTATATGGTTACATTCGTTCCGTCGATTTTTTTGACGGCATAAGGCCCTTGATAAATGTTTTCCTTTTTTTCTTTGACGACTGCACGATAATAACCTCGGGCAAGGGTCCGTCCATTGACGAACTCTATATTAGAATCAACAGCTACCTCCGTGACCTTTCCAGCTTCTTCACCGAGCGAAATCTCCGACTAAAATCGACGGCGACCCTGTTTTATACATGGAATGCGCAGATGGGGCAAGAGTTAAATGTCCACGTAGACGGAGTACCTCTACCTACTGTCAACCACCCGAAAATCTTGGGTGTGACATTTGACAACGGCCTCACCTTCGCTAGTCATGCCACCGCAATAGCTTCAAAGGTACAGAGCAGCAATAAGATCCTCAAGTCACTGGCCGGCAGTACTTGGGGAAAAGAAAAAGAAACATTGCTTGCTACATATAAGGCTATTGGCCGACCGGTTATTGACTACGCTGCGCCCATATGGTCGCCCAATCTTTCTGACACCAACTGGAGGAAATTGCAAGTCTGCCAAAACACCGCCATCAGAACTGCTACGGGATGTCTGCTTATGTCATCTGAGTCTCATCTCCATCAAGAGCCAAAATTGCTCAATGTTCAAGAGCACGCGGAACTCTTGAGTAGTCATCCAAATCGACATCTTTTGGATGTAGCACCGTCCCCCAGAGACATAAGGAGACATCTTCGTAAGCACTACGATGAGATCCGGCACAATATCTCTTTGCCGTTTGATCTGCGGAACCATAGGCGGGCTCTAAATGACCTCCCCACCGAGTCGGTAGACAGATCTCTCAGATCTCGGCCTGTGAATCCCGTTATTAATACTCAACCACCTGAATTGGTTGAAGAGGAGCGTGTACTTCCGAGGGAGACTAGCGTCGTACTAGCATAACTTCGTTCTGGATATTGTAATAGGTTAAGCTCTTACTTATCCAGACTGAACCCCACCATACCAAATATGTGCTTTGCATGTGATATGTCCCCTCATGATACCAAAAATATCTTTTCCTGTTCAATTAAACCTACTCTTCTAACACCAATATCACCCTGGTCCAACCCTGTTCAAACTGCGCGTTTCCGTGGACTCCCGTTAGAAGAGCTTGATGACGATTCTCAGAGTGATCGTGTCCTTTAGGCAGGGCGAAGCACTGTTAATAACAACAACAACAAGCCCCACAAAACAAACCAACAATTAACTTGGGCTGAATTTGGTTGTGATATCGATCTAAACGTCTCACATTTCAATCAAACTATTTACTGCCTATTTGAGAAGTTTATTCCTAAACGTAAAGTAACTTATGATCATCCTACGCAAGCTTGGTTTACTAAAGAGCTTAAGGCTCTTGAAAATAGGAAAACGCGATCGTTTAATTTATATAAGAAATCCGGATTAAATAAACATTACCTACTGTATTCCATTCTACGTCAGAAGTACATAGATTTAAATAAAAAGTGCTAAAAAGCTTATATCTCTAAAACCAAAAGAGACATTATTCTCAATCCAAAGTCATTTTATGGTTTCGTAAATTCTAAACGTAAAGTATCAGGGTTTCCCTCAGCCATGAAATATCAAGACATTATATCTAGCGATAATCAATGTATCGCAAATTTTTTTGCTCAATTTTTCACTTCTAACTATTCTGCTGTCACCAATTCAAACTTTCAAAACTATTCCTATAAGCTACACGGGACAAATTCAATTAATTCACCAATTATATGCGTCAAAGATGTTCTAATTTACCTTAAAACCTTAAAAGAATCTTTTAAATATGGTCCTGATAGGATTCCTACATGTTTCTTGAAAAAGTGTGCGAACCATATTTACCAACCCCTTACCAATTTGTTCAATCTATCACTAAAGTGTGGTGTTTTTCCAACTGCGTGGAAAGAATCATTTTTTCTACCGCTGCATAAAAGCGGGAGTAGGTCTTCTATAGAGAACTATCGTGGCATCGCAAAGCTTTCTGCCATCCCAAAATTGTTTGAAGCTATTGTTACAAATCAACTTACGGGTCCGATCTCTACTTTGATAGCTGACTGCCAACACGGGTTCAGTAAGGGAAAGTCCACAGTTACGAATTTACTTGAGTTTACCAGTCATGTCTCAAATGCCTTTAGAAAAAATCTGCACACCGACGTTATTTATACGGATTTCAGCAAAGCTTTTGACAAAGTGTGTCACTCATTACTTATTCATAAACTCGATCAGTTGGGCTTCCAGCCGGGTCTCAATCGCTGGATCTCTTCTTACCTTAGTGACAGGACACAAAGAGTAGTGTTTAAAAATTAATATCCGATGTCATTTATGGCTCTTCGGGAGTTCCTCAAGGAAGCCATTTTGGCCCGATTCTCTTCTTGTTGTTTATAAATGATATTTCTAAAATAATAAAATTGTCAAAAATGTTAATGTATGCCGACGACGTAAAGCTTTTCATGTCATTCACGTCATTTGAAGGTAGAAATAAGCTACAATCAGATCTAGATGTACTAGTTACTTGGTGCGATTTAAATTATATGCCACGTAACCTTAAAAAATTTAAACACATGGGTTTTTCGCGTGGAATTTCTCAGCCGGCTTCCTATACAATTAAAAATTATACTCTGTAGTACAAGTGTATGATTTTGTTGACCTGGGGGTTACTATGGACTATAAACTCAGTTTCAACCGCCATATTAACACAACAGTCAATAACGCTAGAGGTGTCCTAGCATTCGTTAACCGATGGTCTAAAGAATTTAGCGACCCTTATGTAACTAAAGCCCTCTTCACTACATTAGTCAGACCGATACTTGAATACGGTTCTATAATTTGGAACCCGCGTTACCAGGTTCATGTAGATCGCCTTGAATCAGTTCAAAAACAATTTTTACTATTTGCCTTAAGAGATTTTCATTGGAATCCCTCGTACAATCTGCCACCCTATACGAATCGTTTAAAACTCATTAATCTACACACACTTTCTATTCGGAGGGAAACGCTTGGAATTATTTTTATGATTAAATTGCTAAATGGTTCACTATCCAGCCCATTTCTTCTAAGTGAAGTGAACTTCAATGTACCGTCTCGTCCTTCAAGGCATTTTAAACCTCTAGTCTTAAAACAGTGCCGAACCAATTTCCAGTTAAATGAGCCTTTTCGCTGTTTGTGTCAAGATTATAACTCTCTTTCTGGTAGATTTGATATTTCAGACTCGCTTTTCAGCATAAAAAAATCAATTCTTTCTATCCTAAATTCATAGCTACTAATTGTTTCATATTCTTTGACTTCTATTTTAACTTTTAACAATAATTTTATTCTGTTAACTAGTTATTTCTTAATGTATAATCATCCTATATCTACTTTACTTAGCTGACGAGGTTTTCTCTGTAGCTGAGCAGTTTTAGATCTCGACGATTAACAAACCAAAGCCTTTCAACGACTCGGCACGAACGAATAATCCGCGCGTTATGCGGATGCGCCCCTCGCGCCGGTCGGGCGGGATATGGTGGGTAATCCGTTGGGAATTATTATTATTATTAACACAGAGTGGTTTGCATTCAATATTAAAACAAACAAATTTAAATAATATAATATTGCCCCATTAAGTGGCACCAAAGTTGTATAAAATTTTTTATCTTTACAGCGCTCTGTAGAAATTAGAGCTAGTTTTTTTTTTTGAACACTGTCTTGTGACTATGATTTCTCAGTCTCAGATATTTTGATCCGAGACTGTGACTGCACAGTGATAGATATAGAATAATAGTGGTGAGGATAAAATTTTATTAAAGTCCATAATAAGCCCATGATAATTTATGTTGCAATAAACATTAAAAAACATTGGGGGAAAAGCATAAATTTTTTTGTCTGCACGTATTTGTTTGTGTTATAAATTTAAATTCGCATCTGGATTCCTCTATTATCTAAATAACAAAAATCACAGATTCATTGGTTCATATTGACCAAACCAATACGTGATTGCGATTATTGCAAGCATTATTGAGAACGGGAGCAGATCTCTCGAAGCCAGTCAGTCACGGGGTTTTCTTTCGAGCTGTCCTGTGATTTATTGTTATATTTCAGTGGCTGAAGTTTAATTATTAACTGAACAAATTTGTTAAAAAAAGTGCATTGTTATTTTCTAAGAGAGAAGTATTTTTGTTTAAGCGTCTACAATTTTTTGTTTCTTTGTTTAGATTACATATATTTATAGTTTATCGTTGAATAATATATTTTTAGTTTGATCATATATTATTAGTTGAGTTACTTTTTGATGCACTAAAGAACATTGGAAATAAACGGAGTTTAGTCTTATTAACCTGGTATTATCTTCAAATTACTTTTTTCTGATATTCATTTTCGCAAAACATTCGCAGAATTTAATACTACTATCATGAAACTCTACAAAAATATACTCCACTCCATTATAATTTTTTAAATATAAAGAAATGCTACCACCACGAGCCTTCTTCGCCCTGTCAAATCTGATTACTTTGTAATCGCATAGCGAAACCAAATTTTCATTAATACGACTCGTTAAACCATGTCTCTGTAATACATATAAGATCGATATTTAAGCTATCTCTATCTATCTCTATGGCGCGATATACAACAGGTATATCATCATAAACCTCCTAAGAGATTTTTGCGCCAAGCTTCTCTTCCAATTTGTGGTGTGCCGATTTGAATTTTCCCTACAAATTGGTGGGACCTACAGTTTTTTGCCGACTCCGAACGGCATCTACAAAGGAGACGAATTTTTGCTGAGAAGCCTGTCATGGCAGAAATACACTCGGAGAGTTTGCCAAACAACTGCCGAGGGGCGACCCCGTTTTGAAAAACTTTTTTTTTTTTTTTCAAATCACTTTTGATGTTACCTGTACCAGGGCTCGAACCATGGACCTTCGGTGTGGTAGGCCGGCAACACTACCTTCACACCACGGCGGCCGCTATCAAAGATAAAATTTAAATTGCCAATTCTCTAGGGATTTAAAATCGTGCATTCAGATGGCAAACCCCTCGTAGCGATTATAAATGAGTTTAAGCATTCCAGTTGTTCTTTGTCAACTAGATTTGAAATTTTATTAGACATAAAGAGATTATGTTGGATACTCTAATATGTACATATTTATGGTGACATTAAAAAACAAAAAGGCGGTGTTTTTGGTGAGTTGAGCAGTTTGATTAAGTAAACAAGGGAACCATAAAAACAAAATATAAATAAAATGAGATAAAAAGTGAAAGTAAAGCGAATAAATTATGCAAGAGAGTGCAGATTGAAATACTTAAAAAGAAAGAAAAAGGAATGAAGATAGAAAATATAGTTAACTAGAGGGACCGGCAGACTTTGTCCTGCCCAGATATTTACCTGAATGGATCTAGAAATATTGGCTTTTCCTATCCCTATCATTATCTCTGACACTATCCCTATCCCTATAGATGTAACTATTTCACACACACACGATTCCACTTCACCATCGATCGATCCATTATTGAGCTTTTCTACCAAAAAAAAAAAAAATTATAAAAATTCGCACTATACAAAATGTATGGGAAAATAAAATTTTTTTTTAGGAATTTTATTGGGTGTTCTCCTATTCTGGTCAGAGAACAATCTAAATTACTGTCAATCATCCAAATCGGTGCAGGCGTTCTTGAGTTATGAGCGTTGGAACTAACGTCACTTTCTTTTATATATATAATAGATATAAAAATAAAAATAATATAAGTAGATAAACTTAGTTCGCAGAGAAACATTGTTTGGTTGATTGTAGCTGCAATCTTCTCAATAGTTAGTTTGTCTGTTACTAATACAGCAATAGTTTGTGAGCGACTTCTCCACGAATAGAGAACGCCGACGTCAGACGTTTTTGCTTTTTAAGCTGAGTTGCAAAATGTATAAGTTCGCGAGTTCTTTTTGTGAGGCATTCATGTATAAATACTCTGGCGAATATTCTCAAGCATTTCCCATCCCTAACTCAATAACACTCCCACCACTAAATTAGCATGAGTGTTTCCGAGAACGAGGCAAATATTAAATGATTATAAACAACCAGTGTTCTAGAATGCAAGTACAAGTGATGAAACTGCCGCTCGGCCAGACTATAAAAGGCGGCATACAAGCAAGGGAGTTTGAACAGTTTATATTTAAGTGTTTTACAGTGAACTTACTGTGGAATTACCAAACTTGTGAGTTTTTATTGCGTTTATTAGTAGTAAATAAAATAATATATTTGTTACAGTATTTGTGCGTGTGTGTTTATTTAACTTTATAGTGATCGAACTCAGGAAGAAATAATCGAAAGACCTATCGAATTCGTCACAATTGGTGTCAGAAGTGGTATTGTTAAATAAATACCTGTGGTTGCAGGGATAACAAGGACATTGCGAAGTTGAATGAATCAAAGATTCAGCAACTCAAAAATGAGTTGGAACAACGCGGATTCAACACTACATGCAATAAATCGGATCTACTATAGTCACGATTACGGGAGGCTATAGAAGCGAAAGGAATCAACGTTGGTGATCATGTTTTCCGTCTTGTGGAAAAGGCATCGACAAATATGGAAAAGACAAAATAGTGTCCGAATCCAGTGGCAAGTGTGGACACTAACGCGTTATTGGCTGTATTAACTCAAATATCGACTAAAATGGAAGACCAGGAGGAGACGCGTATAACATCTCGCATGGCATCTTAACTTGAAGAACAGGAGACGCGTATTACATCTCAGCGTCTCAAATTTGAGCTCAACTAGAGGAACAGGAGACCCGGTTATCGTCGAGGATTGCATTGCAGCTGGAGGCACAGGAAGAAAGAATGGCATCACAGCTAAGACTGCAGGACACAAATATAACGGACACAAAGTTGCTTCACTGTTCGTGGCATTGAAGGGACCTGCAGCCGAAATCTTACAGCCTCTCCCGGATGGCGAATGCAATAATTATGAAGCATTGATGGGTGCAGTTGAGAAACGCTATGGAAGCGAACATCAGAAGCAGATTTATCAAATAGAGCTGCAGAATCGCTTCCAGAGGGCTAATGAAACTTTGCATTAATTTTCATCATCGAGAGGTTGGCCTATCTAGCAAATTCGGACGCACCCGTAGAGTACACTGACAGGGTAAAAATCTAATGTTTCATAAATGGAGTACGTGATGTGGACATTCGCTGAAACGGTATCGCATGCTCTGGCGCAGGAAATAGTCTCGCTTTTAAGTAAACCAGCGTACAAAGAAGTAGAAGTAGAATGGCCAGATTGGGTAGACACAATTCTGGAGGCATTGAATGGAAAGCAAGTGTGGAAAGTCAGGTCACATAGCACGTTTTGGCGGCTCTGGCTCCAGTAATTCCGGAAATTTAAGTGAGCGAAACCGCAAAACTGAAGGAGTTGAGCAAATCTCCCAAAGAAGTCAATCTTTAAACTAAATCGAGCCAGCCGATGATCCATGACCCATGATCTCTGTCTCACAAATCGGATAATAATAATCTTACAGTTGGAGATATGTGAATGAAAAGGAGCTTTTACTGACTGTGGATACGGGCGCATCTCAATTCATCATTCGATCTGATTAAGTCAACAAGAAGGTGAGACCATTACATGGAGCAAAGTTGCGTACGGCCACTAGTGAGGACGCCCAAGTCCTAGGAAAAGTAACATGTCAAATCACAATTGGGAACGTGGCCGCTCTACACAATTTTATAGTGGCAGATATTGTTGACGAAATCATAATTGGTGTGGACTTCTCAAGCGAGCAAGGCCTATCAGTAAGCGAGTAGTCGTGGAGAAAGGCAACAGCAGTTATATCAAATATTGATGGGGGTTATGGGAGAAAGAAATTTTGGGTTGTGGAGGCACCAAACAAATCAAAGACGGATATACATATTTGAGAAGGATGGTTCCAAACCAGGTCGGACCAAAGTTGTGAAGCATCAAATAAATACTGGTGATGCAAGGTCAATCCGTCAAGCTCCTTGTAGTATTCCATTGGCCAAATGCCAAGGTGTAAGGAAAATTATACAGGAAATGTGTGACAGCGGCTTGATCGAACCATTAGCTAGTCCATGGAGCTCACAAGTAGTACTAGTAAAAAAGAAGGATGGAAGATGGAAAAATGAGATTGTGTAGATTACCGGTTGAACTACGTAACTAAGAAAAACAGCTTTCCTTACCGAGAAATTTGCACGAGTTACGAAGTTTTCTTGGGCTGTGCACGTCGCCGGTTTGTACGAATTTCGCCAGCGTAGCCAGTAGTCTCCATGAGCTTACGAGGAAAAATACATGCTTTGCAAAAAAACGCTCAAGAAATTTTTTTATTTTTGACATGGAAGCCAAATTTGAAGTTTTTATTTGAAAGTTTGTATATGGCTTTCTGTACTGATTTTCTTTATAAAATGTCTCAATGTGCATCCCGCATAATAAGATTCAGGCCATGAAGTTTCGCTGGCGCTCGGCCAGACTATAAAAGGCAGCATACAAGCAACAACCTGCCTTGCTTATATTCAGGTGTTGTACAATGAAGTTAATGTGGAATTACCAAACTCGTGAATTTTTGTTGCGTTTATTACTAGTAAATAAAACTAGCTATTTGTTACAGTATTCGTGCGTGTACTTATTTAACTTTATAGTGATTGAACTCAGGAAGAAATAATCGAAGACTCATCGAATTCGTCACAATACATATCCTTCGTGGTAAGGCCCATATCGCTACAACTAGCGGTCGTCTCTTGTCTTTGCAATACCTCGTTAGCGCTTTAAGCAGTTGAGAGCTATCAGCAGCAGAGCTTAACTTCACAACCAGGGTTGCCACTAGGAAAATTTTTTTCCGACCAAACCGACACTCCAAAACCTACCAAAATGGCCTTCAGCCTACCAAAAAATTTTTTTTCACAAAATGTCATATTTATCTCGTTGTTGTTGATTTCAGCAATTTCAGGTTCTGGAAGCTTATGCCTTTTGATGACAAATCTAGTTGTATGAAATCATTGCATACGCATTTATGTATATATTAAAATAAATCTATTAGTAAAGCATGCTAATAACTTACCTATCCATTTTCGTTTTTGTTATTATTCAAAATCTAATAAAATATTTCCACTGACTGAGCAAAAACACCAAACTCTGCTAATATAGAATAGTTACAGGTGGTAGGAATTTCGACAAAGCGGCTTTTGGCGCAATACATGTTTGAATGTATAAGAACGAATTACAAGAACAAACTCCAATTGCACATTAGCAAACAGTGAGAAAGAGAAAACGTCAAAAGTTTTTCCCCACAGTGCTGTCGCAAAGTGACAAAATTCAGCAAATCAGTGATGTTACTTCAACAAAGGTGAAAACCTACCAAAATTGAAATGTTCCGTCCAACCTACCAAACGGAAAATTTCCTACCAGTTTTGGTAGGAAAAGTCCAATTATCACAACCCTGTTCACAACAATAGGGCATCATTTTTATTTTTTGGTCGCAAACGAAAAACACACGCCGCACAAGTGCTAATTTAACATTAAAAGTTTGACACAACTGAAAAAAGTCATCGAGAAGGTTTTAATTTACTCTCGCGGGCAACACACTAATAATAACATCAGATGATATTAAATTGGTCTCATACATATTCACTTGCTCGGTCAGGTCATGCACTTTGCCAAGCAGTTTCTTCACAGCACCATATTCCGATTCTGTTTTCTTCACACGTTTTTCGATATTCTTAAACACAGCTTTCAAATTTGTTATGGCAGCTGACATATTACTGAACAGCCCTATTACTCGCTCTCCCGATTCTCTTAAGCGTTACTCTTCAATAATGCTCAGTTTTTGAGACTTGAAACGGGACTCTATACGATTCTCGAATTTTACAAACAACGAATGGAGAGCAGTGCTTGAAGCATCTGAGGTAAGAGACTTGTGCTAAACTGGAGGGTTTGCAGAGATAGAGACATTTTTTCGCGGTTGTTCGTGTTGATATTTTCGACATATTTGCAAAACCAAACAATATACGGGTATTTTACAAAATTTTCAATCCACAATATCACACGTAGGTAACTGAAAGTCAATATATTTTCCATTTACCGAGACAACAGAAACGTTTACAGAAATTTTGAAGTTTACTTGGTTAATAAGTACACCGTGGATTAAATAAAATGCGGATTTAACTGCAGCTACTGAATAAAAACGTCTACTCCGTTGACATTTCTCTCATATACAACGTTTTCAGTGAAATTCCGCCGGTTCGTTTTTGCGAAATATCTCACTTTAACCCTTCTGAACCTCCAGAAAAGGATACATTTGGCCAAAAATTCTATTGAACAATAGCTTTGTGCATTTGTTGGTATAGATGTTTACATATATCGAGAAAAACTACACTTTTTAAACAAATCTGCAAACATACTACTAAATTAAATAATTTATTCTTATTTTAGAGACTAGTGTAATTTAAATACAATAAAGCCACACGATTTCTTAAGGATTTATTAAACTGAGCACGAATCCGGCGGGCATGTTTAAATTAGACCAATTTTGGGCTTTCAGACCGCTTTTTCTCGAGAACTAAACATAATGTGAAATTTTTGAGGACGGATTCGTGCTCAGCGATCCTCTATAGTTTCCAAGTTCGATTTACGGCAGATAAAATCAAAAGTAATAAATTGAATTTGATTGAGATTGGTGTTAGAAGAGTCTGCTCCGCCGAGCAGGTGATTGCTATCGTGAGGGAACGAGCCATACATGTAGTCAATCTGGATAGCTAAAAGTTTAACCCATTACAGTTCTCAGACGGCATTTGGATCAGAGTGACCCTCTCCCCTCTCTGTGTGAATATTGTTGATCGCCAGCCTGTTCTTTGATTGCGTGTTTATGTGGTGTCAGATCTCTTCATAGCGCTTACGGAGAAGTGTCCTTATCGACCTGGGGTGGAGCTGCCTCAAGAAATTAGGATGATGCAGTTGTGCATGCTAACACATTTATTAAAATAAAAGGACACATTTATAACGATAACATCGTATATTTCTTGGTTTGTATCTACTACCGCAATCCTGTCCGGATCAACCTTAGTGCGCAACCCACTTTCGTTTTCCAATGCACCCCGGCCGAACAATGAAATTCCCACAACAGCCGGTTCTATCGTACCGGAATGGCCCGGGTTTTTTTACCCGGCCAATGGCTGTTATTTCAGTGTAACCCTGTCCAATCTGTCCCGTCCCACCCTTAAATTGTCATCTTTGGAGCAAACCCTGGCAGCTGGGTTGCTCCATTGTCTCTTGTTACGGGCAAGGGTCGAACCCAATCCTGGACCAAGAGATTGGATCTGCTGCGTTTGCTGGAAGAAAATTTATATCAAACAAAAAAAAAACTGTTAACAACAACAACTATGAAATCAATTTAAAACGATTATAACCTGTACGAGCCAACATTTATCTGGAACGCGAAAACCAAGGTTGGGACTAAACTCCAGTTGCAGGAGATCTACCTTCGGGGAAGGTTTTTGTCGTTATAAACAACAATATCCATATAATCGCAGAATCCATCCTTTGTAACTAGTTATTTGATGATAAATAGGTGATACTCACGGTTTTTCTCCTCGACCAACTTTTATTCGTGTGTGATGTCTGCTCCTTTCGGCGTGTAGTCTTGAGATCTTATTATGTTTGCAGTGCTGTGGAAGCGTTGTGCAGAGCCAAGCGCATGCTGTGTTTTGTGGCGTCGGGTTGGCGTTGGTTCGCAACCGCACCCTTTGTTTTAGGGAATCTAGTAGAATTAACTTCGGAGACTTGGTAACTTTGTGGGCAACACTATCACTATACCTTTTACAGCGTCGCAAACATATATTTTAGTTAATATGTTAATGAAAAGAACCGAGAACAGAATTGCTATGCAATTATCTGAAGTCAAAACCTTTTATTGGACGGGATTATAATTAAAAATTGTCTTGATAATCAAAATTTCGCGCTTTTACATGTACTTCTGCGATATGCAGTACCACGCAATATAGTTTTATATGTATACTAGAGGGGCCGGCAGACTTTGTCCTACCCAGATATAAATTCGCACCATACAAAATGTATGGGAAAATAAAATTTCTTTTTCAGGAAATTTTCGGAAATTTTATTGGGTATTCTCTAAATTAGTGTCAGTCATCCAAATCGGTGCAGGCGTTTTTGAGTTATCAGAGTTGGAACTAACGTCACTTTCTTTTATATATATAGATAAGTTATATGGTTTCAAGGAAAAAGCGGAGCATAGAAAATTTAAAATGTGTAAAACTTCACAATTTAGTTTATAACTATGACTATTCCTCCGCTTGAAACTTGATGATAAAAATACGTGACTTTTTTTCGTTGTTGGTTACAATTTTATGTCGCAAGAGGTTTTTGTTTTTCGGGTCAGTATTTATTTGCAGTTTTCACAGATGCAATTTATGTATTTTATAAAATAGCAGATAAGAAAACTTAGCCCACAAAAATATATATAGAAAAACTTTTTCTTTTTCTTATGCAAACCGGTGAAAAACCCAAGAACAATAATATAAAAAAAAATAAAAAATGACCGCCCACCTAACAGCTGGCGATCATGCCGGATCGTTGCGGTGGTGACTGCGGTGGGGTGTTTTACGCGACAGAGGTTGCTACATGTCCAAAATCGTTACAAAACGGGTACTTAATTACTAAGATGAAGTCATGAGTTGAGACGATTAAATATATTTTGTTGTTGGTTTATGGTCTGTTCATTTTTACATATTTTTGTAAGTTTGACGAGCTCAAGACCAGTTGATAATAATTCTTGGTTAATTATTATTATTTTTGATTAGAGGAAAAATTGAAAGCAACAAACATATAGTAAATATAATATAATATTATAAACTTTTGGTGTGGGACGTGTGACTACCAATGCCGCGTAAACATTCTGCCTCCCCTAGGCGTACTAGGCGCCTAAGGTACTCCTGCAGGGCCCGAACTGCTTCCTGGATGAGGATCCTCCCCACCTTATTTTTGTAGGGGGCGGTCCCCGACGCTGGTCGGTCGCTGGGGTTTACGTTTGCTTGGAGCACGACCAGTAGCCCTGTAGTTCTTGTTGTTTTGGTAACGGCAAAGTAAACTTACCCCTGCGGGTTAGGGGTTTAGAATATGCCCGAGGTAGGCATACCGGTCGTAAGAGGCGACTAATATGCACAAAGGTAATGTCATGCAACTCGATGGTTGATCTACGGATATGATGCCTCTCACCTCTCATTACCCATCTTCTCCTTTCTTACGGAAGGAGGGGTACTATGACCTGGAGGGCTCCACTGGTCATACCAAATCGCTACCAGGAGAGTCGGGCAGTACCGCAAGGGAGTACGGGAGCGTACCGGGTTCAAACCCGGCCAAGGACTGTTAATTCGACAACACTCCCGAAAACCTTCGGGGAGTGTTTTTGTGGTTACCACAACAAAAACAACCAGTAGCCCTGGGAGGCTCCGCGCTGCGTGGTGGTGGAGGTACTTCCTCTACAGGTGGTGCGACGTACGAGTGTTGCCGACCTCCGGTGTCCTGATGAAGGAAAATGTGGTGGTGTTGCCCGCAGACCCGACAGCTTTCATTGGAGGTGCACTGGTTGGTGTGATAGCACGAGCTTAATAGACTGTGGTAAGTTCTGGGGTTGGGAGTGGGCACTGAGGGCCCTTGTCACTCTCAGATGACGGTAGAAAGCATAGTTTAGTGAGAGGTCTCGTGATAATACCATTCTGGGTGCGGACGTCTACAACACGAATGTGGCCGTCTCGTCCTGGGTGTAGGCTTTCCAATCGACGTAGTCGCCACTCGGTGGGAGGTAAGTTGTCTTCTTTGTTTGGGCGTTTTTCAATCGGTAACGCTTTTGAAGGTCCGTGAGGTAGCCAGTTTTCCAGCGATTGCTGAACTGATGATGCAGAACTTTCAGTCTTTCCCACCTGTTTATCGTGGAGAGGGTTTCGTGATTCGGTTCGGGAAGAGAGAACATTGGGGCCTTTCGAAGAAACTTATCTGTTGTGAAGGCGGTGAGGTCATTTGGGTCCTGAGACAACTGGGAGAGGGGACTAGAGTTGAGTACGGCCTCTATTCGAATCAATAAGCTTGAGAACTCCTCGAAGGTAAATCTGTGAGTTCCGGCGACCTTTATAATTTTGAATCTTTTGGCTGCGGATTCCCATAATCCATCCATGTGAGTTGTGCCGGGAGGTATAAACTTCCAACCGATTCCTTGCGGGGCGTACTTTTGGACGATGTCCAATGACAATTCTTTCAGGAACGCGATAAACTCCAGTTCGGTAGCACGCTTGGCGCCGATGAATGTTTGCCGTTGTCGCTTATCATTTGGTTGGGGTACCCTCGGCGTCCTACGAATTGGGCAAAGGAAGCAAGAAAAGCCTTGCTGGTGAGGTCCGAGCATAATTCCAGGCGAAACGCCTTGGGTTTGAGATCGGAGCATTGTTGCATGAGGCGAGCTTCCGCATGTAGGAGCATTTCGTGCAGGAATCGTATGTATAGAGTACAGCGCCGAGTAGGGTAATGGGATGACGTTCATTGTAAGTAAAGGTTGCATAGGCTAGTCGACCATTCACTCGAAGGACTCCGCTCTTGTCTAGAAAGGAAATAAGTAGCAGTAGGGAGCTCCGTTTCCCAATGGCGCGTTTGAGGTCGGCCTGAGTTAGCGAGAGGTCGGTCAGGTTAATAATACCGTTTACCGCGTCTGTAACCCGACGTACAAATTTGAGAACATACGCTGTCACACGTTAAGCGCGAGGGTAGGAAGAGAATCGATCTTAGAGATCCTCAGTCTCTTCCGTGGCTTGTAGGGCTTCTACTCGACGCGACTCTGGGGGGTTGACGTTGCGAACTGTTGGTTGATACCAATCTTCGGGGGGTTTTGAAATCCACTCTGGACCGTTTCACCAAAGTGATGAATTGGAGAGATCGACCGGCGTACAGCCTCGAGTTCCCATATCAGCGGGCTATCTTTACTTCGCACGTGTTGCCAAGGGACATGAGAGACATAGGTCTTCCGTAAGTGAGGTGGCTTTTCCAGCCAGGTGAGGCCGAGATGGGGTTGCACTACTGCGACAAGTTTGGCTAATAAGAGCGCTCCGCATATTTCGGGCGTGGCAGACATAGTTTTGAGAGGACACACTTTGCCTTTGGACACTAGGAGATGATGTGCCGACAGTAGGTCGCACATATTAAGTTTCATAATAAGCCTTTTCAGAGGCGTCACAAAAGCCGTGGAGATCAACCAAGTGGTCGGGGGCGAAGTTAATCCTTCGAGGTATTTGAATGTCGGAGATGGACTGCAGATTTCTTGCAAATTGCGTCCATTTTACGAGACGTATAGGTTTGACCCGTTCATCCCAATCAGTCCCGTCCAGCCACAATTGTTGCATCAGTATTTTTGCCTGTATCAGCCACCCTGCGGTGTAGAAAAGAATTCTTCATAGTCTCAGTCATCGGGGTGTAAGAGAATCTGGCGGTACATTTTCTCTACATCGCCATTAAACACATATTTATATGTCCGTCATTTTAAAAATATAATCCGGAGGTCCGGCTTGCGGGTTGGTCCGGTGCATAAAACATCGTTAAAGGAATGACCGGAACCTGACTTTTTGGAAGCATTAAATACTACTCGGACTTTGTTGTCTTTTTTTCTGGCTTTACGACTGCGTGGTGAGGGAGATAGGATGAGCATTATTTGATCAGGAATTCGACTTTATTAGGACTGCATTCTTCCATGTGGCCGAGAGACAGTTAGTATTCGAGTACCTGGTCATACTGCTGCTTGAGATCGCCCTCTCTATAGAGGGTACGTTCCATGCCATGGAATTGTCGTAGGGCTGCATTACGGGATTGGCTTGGGTCGATATTAATCGGGAATGATGGTATAAATGGGAGCCGAACCATATATCGACCGTCATCCATTCGAGTGCTTGTTAGGTTAGGTTAGGTGGTAGCTGTCCCACTAGGAGGGCAGCTCACTTGGACACTTATAAGGTCCGTTGTGATACCACATTCTAAACGGCGACACTAACTTAGGATTGCTTAGCGAATCGCTGCGTAGCGACAATAAAACTCCGGATTTGGCACACATCGATCTTCGACACGTCCTCCGGAGATCTAAGAACATCCGAACCGAGATACCTGCGCCTGGTCCTAGCAAACGCTGGACAACTGAGCATGAAATGATTTGATGATTCCACCTCGTCATCCTCCATGCAGCTCACGCAGCTCGGGTTATCAAGTATATTCGACCGCCCCGCATGGACCCCCAGTCAACACCCCAATAAACATGGAAAGATGTAACTTGGAGAACCCTAGTACTTCCATTGAACGCCTGGAGTCAACCACCGGCCAGAAGGACTTCGACACCTGACATGAGGTGGTGTCAGCCCAGCGTTTGCTTAGATGATCCGAACCCACCTGCCCAGAAGCAACCTACAGGTGGTAAGGGGAACGCCCAGTGTTCTGGAGGCAGCCATATCTGCCTCACGAGTGCCCGCTCTGGCCAAGAGGTCGAGTGGTTGTGCTTTGATAGAATCCTTCGCACATCTTACCTTCCGCGGTTTCCCCTCAGGTTCTGGGTATCTCTTCTATTTCCCAGAACTGTCTCACCTGTTCATTTAGCTGGACATTCGTTATCTCCCACGCTTGGGAGGAGTGTGTTCCAACCTTTTCCAGAGTTTGGCCACTTCCATCCAAATATTGTATTTTGTTATAGTAGGCTAGGGGAGATCTTTTCTAAGCCATTTAGCATTATTGGAGGGATAAGATCACTACCCAATACCAGGTCAATTTCGGATGGGTTCTGGGAGTTCTGGTCTGCTAGTCTGAAATGGGACCAATTACGCGTTTGGCTTTGATTTAGCCTGAATACTGGGAGTTGCCTAGTGAGGCGGGGAAGCACTATTACCTGGGCCTTTATCTTCACGATATTATCATTCGAGACTAGGGTCAATGAGCAGAGCTTTTTGGAGGTTTGTAACACTTCGCCTCATATACGCGATATTTAAAATAGGGAGTGGGTATAGGGAAGCCCGAGTGTGGTCTTGGCTTTATCGGATATGAAGCTTCTTTCGAAGCCTTGGTCCGCTAAGGCTCTGAGCTTGAATGGGTCCCCTCTATGTTTTACCAAGACGATTGCTGTGGGGAGTAAGATTTGGCTGTCATTTCCAGCATGAAACGACTGTACTTGGGATGCGTTGGGCGTAAAGGGAGCTCTTTCCTGGGGTACCGTCTGGCTGATGTCCTGAAGCCTGGTATAAGGGGTAAACTATATTTAATACTTTGTTGGAATTCAAAATTGTATTTTTTATTATTAGAAAATTTTAAATTCGAATAATCATTTTTATCTTTCAGAAATTTTTTCTTTCAAATAAGAAAATAAACTTATTTAACAAGTACACAAAGAGAAACTAAAAATAAACCAAGTATAAACAATTAATAATAATAAACCCTACACCTGGGATCGCTGGCTTCGATTGTGGCTAGCTGTGATCTCGTCATTTGAATTCCGGAACTGGTACTGGGGGAGAAGCTTTGAGCGTACCAGATATATGAGGATGGGCCCCAACTTGTGGCTTCGCCTTGTTGTGTCGCTAGAATTTGGAGGCAGTTATTTACTGAGGATTGTAGCCTCTGTATTTCCTCACTATTTTCCGATTGAATCGACTTTAGATTCATGAGGATACGGATTTGTTTATCCACCAGGACACTTATTTTCATATCGCGACTTGACGGCCTTCCATGCTAGGAAAAAATTGTCGTCGCTCAAAGAGAACTGTTCTACTATTTGACCTGCCTTTCCCTTAGTCTTGTGTCTGACGTGATACAGTATCTGGGCACTGGAGAGTTTAGAGTGGCAGTGAACATAACTCGGAAGGACGGCCATTGATCATACTCTCCATAAAATATTTCTGTATCACACGGGGGAACTTTTAGGTTCATATGGGATGACTTTGAGTTGTAGTTGGTCGCCTATTTGAGCTTTGGTGTCTTCATATGCTATGAGGCAGGCCCTGTATTTACCGAAAGCGGCGGACTTAAAGTGATCAGGGAGATCCTGGTCGTCTGTCGCTACTGCTTCGTCGAAGGCGCTCTGTACTCGATCCCAAAATACATCGATATTTTTATCTTTCAATTTTAGGGATGCCTCGGTATTATCTTGAATCGGGGTTGAGCGGAACCGAGTGTAGTAGTCCATGAAAATACCTGTCCCCGAGATAAATTTATTTTCAGCTACGGTAGACATTTTGATGAAGGAACTACTTTTCTTTATTGTGGTAATTTTGGGAGGTTTTTAGAGGGATTGCTGCTTTTATTGGAAAAAAAAAAGTTTGAGGGGGATTTAGCAGTCTTGTACCACTGTTCAAGGGAGGCATCACGGTATGCTGTTCAATAATAAATGTGTTGATTGGTATGCTTGTATATATTTAGGGGATAAGAGGTTTGACGTAATTTAGTAATTTTATTAATTAACTGTACTGTAATTACGCACTTTTTAATTTATAGTACTGCTTTATTTGGCTTTGACCCCAAATTGGACCTATTAAAGCTTGTTGCGGTCACCCTGTAGTGCTCAAACCAATACGCGATCTGGCAACTCGGCTTTCAGAACATCTCCGTGCCACGTCAGCAAAACGTCATTCCAAACGTAGCTACCAATGAAAAATTTCTGCTTCCGGTCTTTCTTTCCATCACCGGCAGCCGAGGCGAGTAGCGGTTTTTATCAATAATTACCAGCATCATCCAGAAGTGGATGACAAAGTGGTTAAGGTGTACTTAGTACACAACCCTAAAGGAAGTCAAGAGCATAAAACTGACAGCGGATTGGTAAGTATTAATGGTATACGGAGGGAAAATAAATTGACTAGGGTATTCTCTCCAGAGGCAGCGTCACCGGGTCGTTAGCAATTACGTTCCCCACAGTTCACTCCACCAACATCAGGGGCATCGCTAGATTTAGCATCACTGCTAGCACCAGCACCAAATACGATGCCACCTTATCATAGTTGCCGCAATCCGCACCAGTCACCACGGCCATTATTTTCATACCCACTATCACAGGACCACAAGGGAAGCATTCCCGAGGGCCACATTTGCTACCACCACCAATGTTGCTTCGGCTATCCGGGTAAGAGAGTCGGCGCCACTAGGAAGCCAACAAAATCCCACCACCGACGCCAGTGCCACGGACGTCCTCGCAAGCGCCCGTCTACATCAAATTTTTTTTGGTTCCTCCTCTCGCCGATGAACAAGAGGCACCACGTATGTACCGCCACACAGATTGGAACAACCGTATCTCTAAGGCCGCTAACTTAAAGGCACCCACGAGCACATAACCAACGGCCATCATCATATTGCCACCATCATCATCCGGAAGCCAAAGTGACCAAAATGCAAAAGCCAGGTTTTTTTTAATAAAAGTGTAGTGTAGAAAGTACATTTATTGGTAAATTGTATACCCAGTGGAGCAAACCCATGGACAGTGTTAGCATTGCATAATATTTAACGCACAAGTGATTTAATTAGTTGCACCCGATGTGATTTAGTATTGTAATCACGGGATGTTCAATGCCTAACCCTGCCCTTGGCGTTTACCCATTGAGGCAAACTTAAATCAGTCGGCAAGTATATGCCCAGTCGACGTTAGGAATTTGTAAATCCATACATGTAGGGTTACGAGGGCGGCTAGAGAAAGCCATGTACATAGGAGCATGTACTAGTACGATACATCTGCAGTAGGAACCTTATGCATTTTGTGTTATTATTGACCCCACTCTACCAACCCTTAACCCAAGACGTCTTGTAGGCCGGGGCGGGAGTAGGAATTATACATTTTTGTTTGGTATAGACCACTTCTAACTCTTACGGACCTGCTCTTATCCTTCTTGTGTACCTATAAAGTTTAATTCAAGATACTTTTTCAGTTTTAATCTATTTTGGAAATTTACTGTAAGGAGGGGGTACGTGTGTGTGTAAGTGTGCCGACTCGAACGACAGCCAGGGGGTATCGCGTCAGTCGACCATAGGCGTAGTCAGTTGGGGTTCGAATCGACACTCGCATGCATGTAGATTTTTCTTAGTAATTAAGATTGACTTACCGGAGGGTATGTAATGGTATAGTACCGTCACAACATATACTTATAATATATAGAGTTATAACAAATTGACCTAGACAGTGGATTCGAAATATATGTAAAAGATTAGGTCTAGGTTAACACGTATTTAGTTTGATACATACAGTCGATAAATTTAAGGAAACTCATGAGGAGTATTAATAAAATTAGCTATACCGCCCTAACAACGCATAGGCATCATTGACCATGCGTATATGTACATCTATTCATTCTTTTCTTAATAATTAGGCAATAAATAATATGTTCCTTTAAATTTGAAAATTCAGTGAATTCTTTATTTCAGATGCGATGTAGACAGACGGACGGGACGATGACCTGGAGTGGGATGTTATAAGGCGGGATTAAGAACGGGGATTCATATTGGGGTCGGCAATTAACAGTAGCCACCGCCGACCATGGAAGGGAGGGAGTAGAGGCACAGCCATTTGCTATCTAGGCCGTGGGGGGGGTATAACAAAGAGTGCGAACTGACCCTGATGGAAAGTGATAGCCAGGTAAGATATTTTTTTGTATGGTGCGGCTGACATGCCTCGGGGTCAAAGATCCACCCCACAGTGCGGCGAGCTAGTTCGCGCAATACACAAGCGTACCTGCAAGGCTTCCGGGGCATGCAACATGACGGTGAGTGAGCGCTATAGGAGTTGGTAGTCCCAACCGAAAGAGCTGCACGTAACAGAAATGGCGCCCAACGTGGGGCCCACAACCTAGTGGAGCCTTATTGAGCAAATTCTCGGACAACCATTGGGGTGGGTTCGCACCCGGGATGTTATACATGTTACCAGCTTTGGGGGGGGGGAAACTTTGGGTATGTTTTCAATTGTTAAACTTAATTTTTATTTTGACTTTTTTCATCAATAGCTTGATTCGACTGCATATAGTCGGTCAATAGTGTTGATGTGCGGGGGTATAGTGAAGGGGGAATCGATGTCTGCTAGCTTGTTTGGCGGAGGTCAAGCTGGACAATAGTAGCAGTGGTCTGACCTCGTTCACGGTGAATCGGGTCCACGAGTACCTCGTTTTGCCAAAGTAGAGCGGACGATAGTATTCGTTGTTGTTGTTGTTGTTGTTAACAGTGCTTCGCCCTGCCCAATGGGCTCGATCATTCTAAATTGTCATCAGGCTCTTCTAACGGAAGTCCGAGGAAATGCGCAGTTTCCACAGGGTTGGACCAGAGTGATGTGGGTGTTAGAAGAGTGGGTTCAACTGAACAGGAAAAGAGATGTACGGTATCATGAGGGGTCATACCACATGCAGGGCATGTATTTGGTATGTTGGGGTTCAGTCTGCATAAGTAAGAGTTTAACCTATTACAGTATCCAGAGCGAAGTTGTGCTAGTATGACTCTAGTCTCCCTCGGAAGTACACGCTCCTCTTCAGCTAATTCAGGTGGTTGAGTATTAATAACGGGATTCACAGGCCGAGATCTGACGGATCTGTCTACCGACTCAGTGTGGAGGTCATTTAGAGCCCGTCTATGGTTCCGCAGATCAAACGGCAAAGAGATATGATGCCGGATCTCATCGTAATGCTTACGGAGATGTCTCCTTATGTCTCTGGGGGGCGGTGCTACATCCAAAAGATGTCGGTTTGGATGACTAGGTTTGTGACAGTTCAGAAGGAACTGTCTACTCAAGAGTTCCGCGTGCTCTTGAACATTGAGCAATTTGGCTCTTGATGGAGGTGAGACTCAGATGACATAAGCAGGCATCCCGTAGCAGTTCTAATGGCGGTGTTTTGGCAGACTTGCAATTTCCTCCAGTTGGTGTCAGAAAGGTTGGGCGACCATATAGCCGCAGCATAGTCAATAACCGGCCGGCCAATAGCCTTATATGTAGCAAGCAATGTTTCTTTGTCTTTTCCCCAAGTACTGCCGGCCAGTGACTTATTGCGGCTCTGTACCTTTGAGGCTATTGCGGTGGCATGACCAGCGAAGGTGAGGCCGTTGTCAAATGTCACGCCCAAGATTTTTGGGTGGTTGACAGTAGGTAGAGGTACTCCATCTACGTGGACATTTAACTCTTGCCCCATCTGCGCATTCCATGTAGTAAACAGTGTCGCCGTAGATTTTGTCGGAGACAGGGTCAGATTACGCTTGGTGAAGAAGCTGGAAAGGTCATGGAGGTAACTGTTGATTCTTATACAGAGTTCATCAATGGAGGGACCCTTGCCCGAGGCCATTATCGTGCAGTCGTCAGCGTAGGAAACAATGGAGACTCCCTCTGGTGGGGGGGAAGTCTCGAAATATAGAAATTAAACAAGAGGGGAGAGAGAACACCACCTTGCGGCACCCCTTGTTTTATTCTTCGTGGTCTAGATTTCTTGTTCCTAAATTTGACTGTTGCCTGTCGACCATTGAGGTAATTAGCGGTCCACCTCTTAAGGCCGGCAGGGAGCGGTGTCTCGTCCAGGTCTCGGAGGAGAGTGGCGTGATTGACCGTGTCAAATGCATTTGACAGATCAAGTGCCACGAGAACCGTCCTATGGTTTGGTGGATGTTGATTCAAACCGTTATTAATCTGCGTTGTAATGGCGTTCAAAGCGGATGTCGTGCTGTGATTTTTGCGAAAACCATGTTGATGATCGGCCAATTTTAGATTTGTAAGTAAGGAAGCAGAATGGACTCTAGCAATTTCGCTACCGGCGAAAGGAGGGATATATTACGATAGGACTCTCCTAGGTTCGCCGGCTTCCCTGGTTTTAATAGGGGAACTACAATCGCTTGTTTCCATATCTTAGGTATAACGAAGGTAGTTAGAGAGAGATTGAAGAGAGCCGCTAAATAATTCTGTCCTTCATGGCCAAGGTGTTTGATCATCTTCATGGCAATTCCGTCGGGTCCGATGGATTTTGAGGGTTTGGCCTTCATTATGGCTTCCTTAACCTCTGCGTCTGAGACGGCAATGGGCGCAGTAGAGTGTTTGTGTTTGCGCGCACGTCGGAAGGCGCTTCTCTTAGTCCTATCCGCAGGTGGATGCATTATAAACAGCCGGCAAAAAGAGCTCGCGCATTTCCTGGCGTCCGATTTGACACTGTCGCCGAAAGTAATGGCGACCTTGTCTTTGTGTTTGGTCGGATTGGATAGGGCCTTGACAGTCGACCATAGTTTGCCGACTCCACCGGAGAGGTTGCATGTCTCAAGATGTTGTTTCCACTTGGTCAGCTTGTGTTCGTTGACAATCCTACGGATTTCCGCATTGAGATCTTTTATTCTAGGATCTGCGGGATTGATAAGTCTCACTTGGTCACGTTCTCTTGCCATCGCCGCAGCTTCTGCCGGGAAATTCGGACGAATTTCTGGTATTCCGCCAGCAGGAAACTGCGAAACTCTCTTTCGCCTTTGCGTACGTCCGTTGGAGTTGGTAAGGCAGCGAAGGAGCGCTCTGTATATTCAGTAAAGCGGTCCCAGTCCGCTTTGGTGAAGTTGATGTATGTTATTTTATCAGTCGTTATGAAGTCGGTCGGTCGTTCAACAGAGAGTAAGATGGGTAGGTGGTCTGAAGCTAATGTCAGCATCGGTCGCCAGATGACAAAGTTAATAAGCCCCGCGCTCGTTATGGAGATGTCTGGCGAACTGTGACAGTTACCTGCCACCCTGGTGGGGGCATCTCCATGGACTTTACAGAATGCTGAGTTATCTATTTGGTCTGCAATTGCCTGTCCTCTACTGTCTGCTGGCAAGTTGGAGTGCCAGAGATCGTGATGTGCGTTGAAGTCGCCTAGGATTAGACGGTTATCGCCCCTTAGCAACGCACTAATGTCGGGATGATAATCTCTAGGACAACACGTGACAGGAGGAATATAGATGTTTATGATTTGCAGGTCGGCGTCTCCTGACCGGACTGCTATGCCTTGGTATTCTAAGGTAGAGTCCCTGGGGTCGACGTCAGTGGAAAATAGATTGTATTGTACAGAGTGAGGTGTAATGAACGCAAGGCCACCCCCAAGACCACTGGGACGGTCTTTACGATGTACATTATACCCATCACAAGTTCGTAAGTCCGATCTCGTGTTCAGTTTTGTCTCTTGTATCGCGGCGATTTTGATGTTGTGCGTCTTCATAAAGTCAGTTATCTCCGCGATCTTTCCAGCTAATCCGTTACAGTTCAGCTGCAGAATTTTGAAGTGTGTAGGAGGGGAGACCGGGGACATACTAGGCGTGAGGGACGGATGCGTTTGCCTAGGTGGAGGTAGGCTAAGGCCTAAACTATGTCGCAGTCTGGAGTTGACAGCGCCATGGCCGATGTTGTCTGGCGTGGAGGGCGGCTGTGTACTGCAACAGGGGGCTATGAACGAATCCGTCCAAAGGTTGCCGCACATAAGGGTGTGACACAGGCCAAGGCAATTGTTGCACTTGACCGATGTCGCAGGCGTATACAATCTTTGCCGACAAACGGTGCACGTAGTGAAAGGTACTAGGAGGTGGTGTTCCTGACCCACGTGCAGGCTGGAAGCAGGGGGGGGCATTAGGGGCAGAGACAGAGGGGACTGACGCTCGGCGATGCTCATATCTGACCTATTCCGGGGGGGATAGGAGTGTTGAGCGGCCGTGTGAGATGGAGACGCTGGTGTGCGTGAGCGACAGTCGGGAGTGGGTGAGGCAGGGATGGCAGCGGTGCTGCCAGTCGTGTAGACTGAGCCACTATTGTGACTATTGGAAGTAGTTAGAGGCGGTAAGGGAGTGCCAGAGCGGCGGCTACCGCGGGACGTCCTATGACGTGTACAGCAAGGTGCCTCAAAAGTACTAAAGAAAGTACGGGGTCTGTGGATGGCAGGGTTAAGCCCTGAACATCCAGATTTATGTAACCATCTCTTACACTTGGCGCATTGTACCGAATACGACCGTTTAATATAAATTTTCTTCCAGCAAACGCAGCAGATCCAGTCTCTTGGTCCAGGGTTGGGTTCGACCCCAGCCCGTAACAAGAGACAATGGAGCAACCCAGCTGCAAGGGTTTGCTCCGAGGATGACAATTTAAGTGTGAGACGGGACAGATTGGACAGGGTTACACTGAAATAACAGCCCTTGGCCGAGTTACCGGACGCGGCAAAGGGACGCGAGTTCTATGGCAAGGCGGGCTATGGCGAACGCGGTCACAAAAGCGACGATGAGCAAGGCCAAGGACACGACGTGGAAGGAGCGTGCCCGTTGGCGACGGAGGCAAGCAAAGATGGAGATACACCAAACATCGCGGGTAACGTCTGGGTGGCTTCAACCAACGCCTTAGGCGAGGAGTTCATGGAAAAATTCGAGCTCATATTTGTACAACACCAATTAGATGTGAGCCGGTCAACCACGGAGGCGGTGAAGGGTTTGGTGCAGACGCTGAAAAAGGAGATGAACTCTTTGGCAGGCAGACTTTCGGTATTGGAGGACGTAGAGTCGCGGGAACGCACGGGGCCGGCGCCTGACGATTGGTTATTGGACGCAGAGACGTGTGCCAGGAGCCCAAACACGAGTGCGGTAGAGTTAGACAGGCGACTAGCTCTTGCAGGTAAGGAGCGCAGGGGGGGCATGACCAGCGGGCGACACGAGAGGGGCGGAAGAAACACGACATATCGTCACAGGACTTATATGCAAACTTCCACCTACTGCTCGAGGGTCAAGCGCAGGAGTGGTATTGGCTGTAAACCGAGGAGCATGCGGAGCATGGCGCTATAGATTACAAGGTATTTCGAGCGGCTATGGTGGAGCACTTCCGCAAGGCAGATTGCGACGAAGAGATCCGTTAGGCCATGAACGAGCGGAAACAAGGATACAACGAAAAGTTCGAGGAGCTCTACGCGGAAGTTCGAGGCCTAGAGCTCACGATGAGGACTCGGCTATCGGAACTAAGTCTGGTGAACTTGATGCGCCGGAATCTAAGACCAAGAATAAAGAATTTGATCTTTGGCTGTCAGATAGCCTCACTAGAAGAGTTGCGGAGTGTCGGCGTGCAGAAAAACACTTAGCAGAATTCGAAACAAAGCCACAAAGCCGGAAGACGATAGACGAACTGGAGGATCAGGGAGAGAAACCGGTGGATACATTGGAGGCATTCCATCGACCAATCAGAGACAGATCCGGCGGCACGAATCGACAGGCGATATGAGAGCCAAGCGGGAACGACAGACCCCGAGGAAGAACAGTAGCAGCTGTGATGGGCGATTACATAGCATGATCTGCTATAAATGTAACCAACCCAGTAGGCAGTTATGCGACGAGTGTCAACCGGAAAACCTAGAGGGTGGCGAGAAACCCGGGGAGCCTCGCCAACGCCATGTGACCCCGGAGAAGTAACAAACACCAGTGTCGACAGGCCAGGTCGGGGAGATCTAGACAAAGCCACTGTAACCGGACAGAACAATAGAGATTTTGGCATTCACCCAACCAACATTTTAACCAATCAGCGAGCTGAGACAGCGCGCGGGCTGATTCCAAAACTAACCCTTCAGGAAAGTCAAGCTCGATACGAAGCAACACGTCAAAGAATTTTCGGTACATCGGAGGAACTCGGAGCAAGCGTTACAGAAATCAGAAAAGCGATCACGATATGGGAGCCAAGCCGGAAGTGGCAAAGGATCGTAAAATTGCGCAAGCGCGCCCGGAGGTGGCGAAGCGAGGCGCGGACGATCGAAGAAACGGTTATCCGCGATTCGATCGATAAACGGCCGTATACGCAGGTAGAGATCGAGGGAGTTCGGGTACAGGGTTTGCTGGATAGCGGGGCATCGATTAGTTGCTTGGGGTCAGGGGCGCGTGCTTTGGAGGAGAAAATGAATGGAAAGCTGAGAAAGCTAATTGAACGATTGAAAACAGCGGATGGGAGAGCCCAAGCCGTGACAGGCAAGCTGGAGGTGACCATGACCTGGAGAGACAAGACAAAACACATGACCCTGTATCTGGTACCCAGCCTGAAGCAGGAGTTGTACCTAGGTATCGATTTTTGGGATGCATTTGGAGTGGCACCGATAGTAGTCTCCGAATGGGATACCCAGGGACAGCGGGAGTTGTCAGCCACCCAATGCCGAGACTTAAAACGGGTGAAGAAGCTTTTCCCATCGTCAGCTGATCTGGGACTTGGGAGCACCCATCTCATTGAGCACGTCATAGAGGTAGCCGACGAAACAATACCGATCAAGCAGCGTCACCACCCCATGTCACCGGTAAAGCAAAAGTACGCGTACGAAGAAATCGACGGCATGCTGGAACTCGATGTTATCGAAGAAAGCAACAGCGCATGGAGTTCGCCTATCGTATTGGTGGAGAATCCGGGGAAAAAGCGCCTATGCGTAGACATGAGGAAGCTAAATGAGCGGACGAAGAAAGACGCCTACCCGGTTGGGAGAGACCCACTTTATATCGGGGATCGATCTCAAGGACGCCTTCTGGCAGATCCCACTGGAAAAATTATCTAGAGGAAAGACGGCGTTTACCGTTCCAGGGAGACCGTTATATCAGTTTAAAGTAATGCCATTCGGGTTGTGTAACGCGCCCCAGCGCTTATGCAGATTAATGGATAAAGTCATTCCGTCACGCCTAAGGGAGAATGTGTTTATCTATATTGACGACCGGTTGATCTGTTCTCCAGATTTCGAAACCCATTTAGTACATCTTGGAGAAGTGGCGGAATGCCTTGCCAATGCGGGCCTTACAATAAACCTGAAAAAGTCCAAGTTCTGCCAGAAGGAGTTGACATACCTAGGGTTTATAGTAGGGCAGGGAGAACTCAAGACTGATCCGGAGAAAGTGCAGTCCATCGTCGAGTTCCCAGTTCCAGCTACAATCTGACAACTGCGCCGATTCCTGTGCATGTGTGGGTGGTATAGGAGGTTCATTCCAAACTTTGCCACTGTGGCAGCCCCCATGACGGAGTGCTTGCGCATGGCGAAGGCGTTTGCAATGACGGAGGAGGCGGTGAAGGCCTTTAGTGAACTAAAAACGGCGCTCACATCAACCGAAGTATTGGTTAACCCAAACTTTACAAAGCCGTTTTACATTCAATGCGACGCGTCGACTCAAGGTATAGGGAGTGTTTTGTTCCAAAAGGATGACGAGGGCAAGGAGAGGCCAATTGCGTTCATCTAGCAGAAACTCAACTCGGCGCAGCGCAACTATACGATAACGGAGTTAGAGTGTCTAGCCGCGGTCGTTAGCGTCAAAAAGTACGTGGAAGGCCTCCCCTTCACAGTCATCACCGACCATATGAGTCTCAAATGGCTTATGGGACAAAAGGATCTCTCCGGACGCTTAACCAGGTGGAGCCTGAAGCTACAAGCTTTTGATTTCACGGTGGAACATCGGAAGGGATCCCAGAACATAGTCCCGGACGCGTTAAGCAGGATGCATATGGGCGGCATAAGCAGGTTAGAAGATGTAAACGAGATTGATTTCGTAGCACCGGAGTTTTCAAGTGCGGAATATGTGTCACTCAAGAGCCATGTCGAACAGAACACCACGCGGTTACCCGACCTTTGTGTACGAGACGGGGTAGTTTACAAGAGGGTGCGCCCTAGGCACGTGGAGGAGACAGAAGAGTCGGCGTGGAGAGTATGGGTCCCAGACGGATTACGGCAAGGTCTGCTGGAGCAAGCGCACGGGAACCAATCATCTGGCCATGGTGGTACGGGGAAAACGTTGTATAGGTTAAGGGCCAAGTTTTTCTGGCCAGGTATGGTAGGAGCGGTACGCGATTTTGTCGCGAGGTGTGAGACATGCAAGTGCTCAAAAGCTCCGAATGTATCATCGCGACCGCCAATGACAGGTCGATTCCGGACCGAACGACCGTTTCAACGACTCTACGTGGACTTCTGTGGACCGTACCCGCGCTCGCGATCAGGGAATACCGCCATATTTGTTGTACTAGACCACTTAACGAAATTCATTTTTTTTAAGCCGATGAAGCAGGCCACCGCTCAAGAGGTGATTAAGTATCTCGAAAGCGAGATATTCCACGTTTTTGGCGTGCCGGAGATAATACATTCCGACAATGGGAGACAGTTTGTCGCAGACTCATTCGCAGGGTTCCTGAGAACTTACGGGGTGGGGCATTTCAAAACCGCACACTACGCGCCACACACGAAAGCATCTGAGAGGGTCAATCGGTCGCTGCTGGCCATGCTGCGGACATATATTGATAGCTCCGACCAGAGCTGTTGGGATCAGCATGTGTCGCTAGCGGGATTTGCGTTGCGGAGTGCGGTCCATGAGGCCATTAAGATCGAGCCATACAGAGCGGTGTTCGGGCAGTCGATGGCCCAACACGGGAGTACATATAATCTCTGGAGGCGACTCGAGGTGTTGAGGGAAAGTGACCTAGACGTGTTACATAAGGGAGACCGCGCGTGGCTGATACGACAAAAGCTGATCAAAAATCTGCAGGAAGCATATAAAAGGGGACAACAGACATACAATACCCGAGCTCGCCCCGTAAGGTATCGGGAAGGCGAGATCGTGTATCGGCGTAACTTTAAACCGAGCAATGCGGCGGAGGGTTTTAATGCCAAGCTCGCTCCGAAATATCTTCTCTCCATGGTGTTGGCCGCCAAAGGGAACGCGCTCTACGAGATCGGGGCTCGGCGGAACGCTCGGTAGGGATCTATCACGCCAAGGACTTACGTCGGTTATGGACGACGTGCACCGTGGATGACCAGCCTTTCGAACGCCTAGTCACTCGGTGTCTGACTGCAGCGCACGCCCTGTTGCGGTCACCCTGTAGTGCTCAAACCAATACGCGATCTGGCAACTCGGCTTTCAGAACATCTCCGTGCCACGTCAGCAAAACGTCATTCCAACCGCAGCTACCAATGAAAAATTTCTGCTTCCGGTCTTTCTTTCCATCACCGGCAGCCGAGGCGAGTAGCAGTTTTTATCAATAATTACCAGCATCATCCAGAAGTAGAGGACAAAGTGGTTAAGGTGTACTTAGTACACAACCCTAAAGGAAGTCAAGAGCATAAAACTGACAGCGGATTGGTAAGTATTAATGGTATACGGAGGGAAAATAAATTGACTAGGGTATTCTCTCTATAGACGTCCATAGGCAGCGTCGCCGGGTCGTTAGCGATTACGTTCCCCACAGTTCACTCCACCAACATCAGGGGCATCGCTAGATTTAGCATCACTGCTAGCACCAGCACCAAATACAATGCCATCATAGTTGCCGCAACCCGCACCAGTCACCACGGCCATTATTTTCATACCCACTGTTTAGGCGAGATGCCTAAAGTCTTAAAAAATGTGCCACCCTACTGTATCTTTAGCGCCCTTCCAATCACTCACACCAACCCACCCACCTGTGTGGGCATGCATGCATATTCGCACACATATACATGCATGGGGGTGTGCATGTGTGGGTTCACCTCCCCTTAAAACCGGAGGATAATTTTCAGGTTCAACGGTTGTCCTCGTTTGCAAAACCGTCTACTTTTCCAGAGACAGTCGACACGACCACATTACAGCCAGCCCAGGATTTTTCGACCGCATCACTTATTCGTCAAGGTAAACTAATTGTTTATAATTATATTTTATATAAATATACGGCCACTTTTTTATAACGAGAATTCTCGTTGTTTCTTGTTTATTTTCTATTTTCGAGCACAAATTCGACCACCGTGCTTTTGAGCCACCGCCGCTCCAAGTTAGCACCACGCTCGAATTTACATGGTCCATCTCCCTGTCTAGAGGAGCCTGCATACAGTCCACAACAACAAAAATTGGAGAACTCATATTATTCACATAATTGGGTCAATAAGCTGCCATAAGAAACCTCAATATTTCACGCACTGCCGCAATATCATCGCAAACAACAACAAACAACTCTGCCACATACCACAACAAAGAACTCTGCCACATACCACAACCAACAACACAAACAAACTCGTATATACAACAAATTCAATTCGGCCAATCACCACATCAAATCACGTAAGTTGTATATTTCTTGCCACTTAGTTTTTTTTGTGTTGCATAAAATTGTATAAAAGTGCCGCCCGCGAGTGTAATCAAACGTAAGTGCGATTAGTGAATATTTAACAATAGTGATTTTTTTTGTTCAGTTAAGTGCTTTATTTTTCTTTAAATTTTAAATTAAATTAAACGCTTAAGAATCCTTGTGAATATCCGGATTATCCCCCCACCAGTGGTAAGGTTTTTTGGACACAGCGCAAGGCAAGAGGTAACATAACCTCATTTTCACAATTAGTTCACTTAGCCTTTCGATCTTCAGTTTGTTTTTGTTTTTTCCACTTGTTTTTTTTTTCGTAATATATAGAACAGAATTTTAATCGAAGGCTAGTTTATTATTTTCTGATAAAATTCACTATTTTTTTTAGCACTTTTCTTTTGTTTTCACATTTCTTCATTTAATATTCACTTTCGCTCGTTTGATACACCGCGCACTTTATCTGTGTTTATTGTGTATTTCTTTATTGCGGCAACACATACACACATTTATATATACATATTCCCCTTATACGTGTGGGTGGCGAGTAAGTCACAAAGATTTTGTTTAAATTTTTTGCGTCTGTAGCAAACAAATATTCGTCAGACAAATCGGCCAAGTCTGCAATATAATTCAAAAATTAACAATAAATAAAAATAATTGAATTAAAATATACATTAATTGAGTTAATTACAATTTTATTGAGGTTGTTTTGATTTTCCTGGGTAAAATACTGCCTTTACCTTTTCTATTTAGCATCTTTCTTGTACGGCTGAGCATTTCATCGTACCTTCAGCTTTATTTTTTCGGTTTTGTTTTGATTCTACAGATCCTCTAAGTCCAAAATATGGAAAGTTTCATTAGGCTGGCTGATTCGATTTTTGAATTCGAATCAGACTACAATGAATTAGAGGATTCAGTCCACAGCAAGTACACTCTTGGGCTTCAACAAGAGGACTTGAAAGCAACGTGGAGGAAAACCAGAACGGCTTATGACGACTTACTTAATTCAGATAAGTTAGAGGCCACTGGTATAGTTTCTGTAAAACAGAAATATAAGAGATCATATGCTGTATATTTACGCTGCATGTCAGACATGGCTACACGCCAAGCGACATACAACAAACCAGAAAATAAATCTGAAGAAAAGCCCGAATTTGAACACAGTATCCGCCTGCCTCCATGTGATACTGAAGTTTTCAAGGGCGATTATCTGTCATGGCCAACATTTCGTGACATGTTCACGGCCATATATATCTTAAATAAACGCCTAACACCAGTGGAGAAATTGTTCCATCCGAACAATAAGACACAAGGTGAGGCAAAAGATATTGTGAAAAAATGTCCGCTCACGAATGAGGGATTTGATACGGCCTGGAGAAATTTATGCGAGAGATACGAAAACAAACGTATCCTAGTAAACTCGCAACTCCAAATTTTATTCAACTTGAAAAAGGTAGAGAGTGAATGTGGTAGCGCGATTAAAACCCTTCAGCGTGAAATAAATAATTGCCTTTCGTCCCTGCGAAGTCATAAAATTGACACTTCGAACTGGGATGCAATTATAACGTATTTGTGTTCGACGAAATTGCCAGAGAGTACGCTTGGTCTATGGGAGCAAAGCATAGACCACAAAGTGGAAATATCCAAGTGGGAGGATATGGACAAATTTTTGTCCAACCGCTTCCAGACACTCGAAACAGTGTCTGGGTTCATAGGGAGTTCTTCGAAAGTGCAAAAGCCGCAAAGTACGCGGATTGCCAACGAAACCCCTGCAAAAAGACTTGGTACATACCAAGCAAACGTGACTAAACTACTGTGCACAAAGTGCAAATCGAATGCCCACAGATTGCGAAACTGTCCCCGTTTTCTCAAATTAACTCCGGTGGAGAGAATTAACTTTGTCAAATCCACCCAGGGCTGTTTGAATTGCCTATCCCCAGGACATACTGTGTCGAAGTGCACCAGTTCTTATGACTGCAACAAGTGCCACTCTCGACACAATACGCTCCTGCATGCGGAGTCTCGTCAGACACAGGCAACCACCAGTATCATGCTGATAATGCTGCCTCAACTTCAAAACAGGCACAAGAGAGACGGGAAGCTGAAAAATCTGTTTCGGCCATAAACAGAAACGTTAAATCCTGCCATGTGCAGTCAAGCGCAGGTGTGCTGCTAGGGACAGCTCGAGTAAACATTCACCATAATGGTACAGACTTCCCAGCAAGAGCACTGATTGATTCTGGTTCAGAGTGCTCGTTTATGACAGAACGACTCAAACGCAGAATCAATTTACCGGCAAAAAGGATGCATGCTCAAGTTTCGGGCATCACTAATGCCGTCTCAGCTCAAGTCAAGGAAGCATCCAATATTGAACTCCGTTCACCAGTGGACCCTTGCTTCAGCTTAACAACATCAGTGCTAATTCTAGCCAAACTAACTGGGAATCTTCCATGCTGCCATATCGATGCTACGACTATGCAGGCTTTCCCAGACTTAGTCTTGGCAGATAAGCGATTCTACATCAACGAGGAAGTTGATATTATACTTGGCGGAGACGTATATCCGCAAATTATATTGAGTGGGCTGAAAAAGAATGTACTTAGTACACTTCTCACCCAAGAAACGGTGTTCGGTTTGATATTAACCGGGCGCATAGAAGCACCGAATCCAACCAGAAATATAGTGTCCTTTTACAGCGAAGTTGCCTTGGACAAAAAGCTTACAGCATTCTGGGAGTTGGAAAATCTTCCAAGAAATAAAAGCCCAAACGCAGATGACAAGTACTGCGAAGATTTATATAGAGAAACTACGAGTCGTAGAGAGGATGGAAGATATGTCGTCTCTCTTCCATTCAGACAAGACTACCCAGATAGGATAAACATAGGAGGGTCTCTTAGGCGGGCGTGTTCACAATTTTTTAGAAATGAGACGCGGTTAGCAAAGACCCCGGAATTAGGGAAAGAATATATAAGGGTCCTGTCTGAATACGAGACATTAGGGCATATGCGAAAAGTTACTGCCATTGTACCAGCCGATTCGGTGGACAATTACTTTTTGCCCCATCACGCCGTAGTAAAGGCGGAGAGTACCACCACTAAGGTACGCGTCGTATTCAATGCGTCGAGCCCAACGGCAAATGGCACAAGTTTGAACGACATTCTCCTGCCAGGCCCAGTACTACAATCAGATCTTCCAGTACTTATACTGCGATGGAGACTATATCGCTTCGTTTTCAATAGTGACATCGAAAAGATGTATAGTGTGGCGACAGGTCGAAAAACAGTATTTTAAGCTATTCCGTTAGCTGGTTTGCTAAAATCTGCAGTTTATTAGAATTCATAAATTTACATCATGTACATACTTATGTTAACAACTCAATGCTTACACTTGTGTTTGGCCTTACAAAGCCCGTTGCCATCAAATTAATAAAAGGTAAGCAGCTATTATCCAAAGTTCTGTTCACGCCGGTGGTCAAGTAGAAAAGAAGGTCAAATGAAGTTGCGAGAGAAAATATTTGACAGCTCAGCAGAAAATAATTGCTAAATAATGAACGAGGAGAAGGAGAGATAAACGGCGTTGCCAAACGTTGGAGAAGTTGCGCTCATACCCTGATCACAATCTTGCTGTCGGGCGACACGTACACAACGACTCAACATCCCCCCCTCTGTAAACTTCGTGCATTTTGAACGTGGTTTACTCCTTTATATCGAGCTTCGCAAGCTTCACTGCTGGCCTCGTAAGTAGTCCCTCTGTAGTGCGAATGACAGCGCTACGCACGGCTCCGTCGTTGGCACGGTGCACGTCGACCACTACTCCCTTTTTCCAGGTATTTCTTTTTGCATTTTCATCCACAATGATGACCACGTCGTTGACCACTATTGGATCTGGAGGCACGTCAAACCATTTGGCTCGCCTAGTGAGACATGGCAAGTACTCTCGAATCCACCGTTTCCAGAAACTATCGGCAATTTGACAAGATATTCGAAAATTTTTGTTTAACGTCAAGCCATCGTTACCTTGCGCCTCGCGATTTCGTATTCCACTAGAGCTGCCTATAAGGAAATGAGTTGGTGTTAGCGCCTCCATTTCTGCAGAGTCTAAGGGAACATAAGTCAATGGACGTGAGTTGATTATTAACTCCACATCGGCGATGGCACCCCTGAGCACTTCCTCTCGTAAACCTGTAGCTGGTAGGATGTCCATGAGCACGGATTTCACAGACCGAACCAGCCGTTCCCAAGAGCCACCCATATGAGGCGACGCAGGTGGTATGAAATTCCATTTGATCTCGGGACAGCGACACTTCAGCTCATCCGAGGATATACGTTCAATTTCAGCCTGTAAAATTCGACTGGCCCCCCTAAAATTTGTAGCATTGTCGGACCAAATGCTTCTTGGAGCCCCACGACGAGCAATGAACTGCTTTAGCACGAGCAGAAATGAGTCAGTAGATAGTGAGGGCGCAATCTCTAAGTGTCCTGCACGGACGGTGAGACACGTGAACAGCACACCCCATCTCTTCTCTCTACGTCTTCCAACTACAATCTCCAAGGGGCCGAAGTAATCAACACCGGTATTCACAAATGGCCTGGAATAGGTGGCAAACCGTTCCGGTGGTAAACTCCCCATTAGAGGTGGATGTGGTGTAACACGGCGGTTACGGCACAGCTGGCATTTTTTAGCCACCTCTCGAACTAGTGCCCTCAGTCCATTTACACAGTATATCTGCCTCATCTCATTTACAATAATTTCGCTGTGGTGGTGGTGAAATTTGCGGTGGTAATGGTCAGCAATGAGATATGTTACCTGATTGTGACGTGGTAATATTATTGGACGCCGTGTATTAAAGGAAGCGTCGTTAGCTGCGTCGATGCGACCCTTCACTCGTAGCAGACCAGTGTCATCAATATACGGCGAACTTTTGTAAATAGCACTCCCTCGTGGAACCTGACCGCTATTTTTTAGGCAACTGATTTCTTTACTGTAAAATGAATTTTGGCAGTTACGAATGATGATGTGTTCTACATCTTCAATGTTGCAAGCGTTCACCACCTCATAAAATTGTTTTGACATAGTGTTATTTCGAGCGATAAGACGTATAAATTGTAATACAAGCTCTTGCGTTCGGCGTAATTTTTCCCACTTGCTGAAACGTTGCGGATCGGGACCGGTTACTATTGGCAAAGGCTCGACTTGTTGCATTGTATCAATATGGCAGACTAGCTCTTTAGAATTTTCAGCTAAACATTCCAAGTCAGCCGTCGGCCATTGAGCTTCAGGCTGGTACAGAAATTGAGGTCCAGTGAACCATCTTGCATCCTTGTTAAAGTCCGGTTCTGTAGTCCATTTGGTTCCATCATCAGCCACGTTTTGTTGCGATGGTACCCATCGCCATTCATTGATTTGAGAATCCTCCAAAACTTCACCTATGCGTACTGCTACGAACTGGTGGTATTTTCTTGCATCGGATCTTATCCAGTGCAGAACGTTTTTGGAGTCAGACCAAAATATTCGGCGATCGACATGCAATGACATCTCCTTCATAATGAAGTTTGCCAATCGCAACCCTAGTACTGCTGCCATCAACTCCAGTCGTGGAATAGATATAGGCTTAAGAGGAGACACTCGAGTTTTTGACATAACCAAAGTACAAGAAATTAAAGAATTTTGTGTTGCTCGTAAATAAACCGCTGCAGCATAGGCGTCAACACTGGCATCCACGAAAGTGTGCAACTCTAGTTGATCCGCCTTGTTTGCAAGGGTATAGCATCGAACTATTCGTACTTCTGGTATGAAGCGTAAGCAGCGAATCCATCGCCACCATTTTTCAAGCTCTGGTCTTCGGATCGGTTCGTCCCATGAAATACCCGAACGCCATATTTCCTGCATACGAATTTTCGCATAAATTATAAAAAAACCCAAAATTCCCAAAGGATCGAACAATGTCATGATAACACGTAGGATTTGCCGCTTGGTGGGAATCTTGCTCTCATCGAATACATCCGCTGGAAACTTCTCAAAAAATCGCAGTACATCATCACCTGGGGACCACCACATTCCAAGAACCTTTTCGTAACGTATGTCTGCCTGATCGATGTACTTCTCTGCTTGATCCTTCCGACCAGCTAGCGCAAGTAAAACCGTATTGGAGTTAGAAATCCAGCCACGCATTTCAAATCCGCCATCAGCGTGTATTTGGCGTACAGCGGTGGCCAGTTTTATCATATCCTCTTCCAAACTGACACTTTGCAGCCAGTCGTCTACAAATGTGTTTTGTATAATGGCCTCCACAGCGGCTGGAAGCTCTCGCTCGAATCGACGAGCATTCTTATTCTTGATGTAATTTGCAATGGAAGGTGAGCATGTGGCACCAAACGTCATGACCCGCATCACGTAAACATCCGGCTCTTTCGATGAATCGCCTTCTCGCCAGAGAAATTTCTGCGCTGCTTGATCTTCCTGTACTACTCGAATTTGGTGATACATTTCACGTATGTCCCCGCACAATGCTACCGGGCGCTCTCGAAAACGAATCAGGACTCCGACCAAGGACCTTAACAGGTCCGGACCTTTAGTTAGCACAGAATTTAGTGCGATTTTGTTCACGGCTGCTGCCGCATCCCACACCAACCTTGTTTTATTTTTATTGACGTTGGTAACTGTGAACATGGGAATATACCAAGACCTTTTCCCAGCATGAATACTATCATCCTTTCCCAACTTCCTAACGTACCCCTTTTTTTCGTAGTTGCGGATGGTATCTACCATAAAGTCGTTAAGAGAAGGGTTACGAGCCATTCGGGCTTCAAGGCATTGCAGGCGACGCAGCGCCATTGGTAGGGAATCAGGAAGATTTATATTATCGTATTTCCAAAGTAGCCCTGTCTCCCATCGCTTTTCAGACTTGATGTATTTCGTAGTTGCTTCCATGATGCTCAGCGAACGCTCATCTTCCTTTGATACTAGTGTGTTCGTAGCTCGAATACCTACCGCCTCTAACGAAAAATTGGATCTTACAAGATCTTCAATCCGGTTGTCCGTCTGACAAGGGCAAATGTGCATTATGCGTTTGGGTACAGAGCCTTGGGTTTCATTGCATCCATACACCGACCATCCTATCTTGCATCGTGCAGCTATTAGTTCGTGATCTGGGCTTTTCCTAATTTCTTGAGGTAAGGTGAGTTTTAAATTGTTGAGGCCAACAAGGATTCGAGCTTGCGCAGCATGGTATGGAGAGATGGCCAAATTCTTTAAATGCATATGGGAACTAATCGTCTCATGATCTAAAGACTGGACGGGAAGGTTGAGGCCAGCTACGGTGCGCACATTTTCCATGAAAAACTTCGGAGCGTGTGGATTCTGCGACGATATCTGAAGGGAGACCGATTGGGAATTCGGATCGCATTGCCTAATATCTCCCGTCCATTGCAAACAGAGTTCTGAAGTAGGCCCTTCCAATCCTATCTCAGTAGCCAAAGCATGTTCCATTATAGTGCAGGACGACCCCTCGTCAATAAAAGCGAACGTATTAAGAGAACGACCCTTATTATGCAATGTAACAGGAATGTAACGAAATAATGCGAGCTTACTTTCTTTAGCATGAAAGAGTACCGCGGGATTGGCAACGACCCCACCTTGCTTGTCATTGACATTGTATTTGGAGTTCCGGTCCTGATATGGCGAATGTAATAGCGGATTGTGTGCCTGCTGGCAACCATCTACTCCGCAACGTCTTTTGGAGCTGCAGCGGCGAATAAAATGTTTTCCAAAACAGCGAATGCATAGTTTCGATTCACGAACAAATTGCCATCTCATGTCTTTCCCTAATTCAAGAAATGCGCGACATTCGGATAAACGATGATCTTGAAAACATTTCGGGCAATTGCGAACTGTTTCTCCCTTAGCGACATCATGTAACAAAATTCGCTCCTGCCTACGACCTACCCTTTTTTCTTCCCTAGGGGATAGCGAAGAAGTTGAAGAGCCCAAAGGCGCTACTTGACTGGCGCAAGTTGCTAGGTTAAAGAGCCATTCATCGAATACTGTAATATCTACTCGAACACGTGTTACCCTAAAGCGAGCCCAATCTAGCATAAGATCGGAAGGCAACTTCCTTACTAATTCATTTAATAGCATGGGGTCATTCAAATAATCTCCCAACCCTATAGCTTGCATAGTGGCTCGATAGTTTTGGACGGCCAAAGAAAAGTTTATTAGGGATTCTAATTTATCCAATCTTACCGTTGGCTGAAGTCTCAACTTTCTTTGAAACGTCTGATGAATGACATCTGGTCTACCGTACAGCATACGCAGCGTCTCAATGGCAAATGAGATAGTACTCGGCATCATCAGCTTTCCACGTACAGCTTCCAGGGCAGGCCCTCGTAGACATTTCTGTAGTCGTATTAAGTTCTCCTGGTCAGTAAACCCACACCTTTCGGTTGACTGCTCATAATTAGTTATGAAGAGGGGCCATTCCTCGGGATTACCAGAGAAAGGGGGAAGATCCTTACTCATTACTTGGCGTGCAGCGATATGTGAGGTAGACAAGCTTATATCTGCTCGAGAATTCTGCATAAAGTTCGACGAATGTATATTGTAGCTTAAGTTTTGAGGATGCGCTGCCCCTGGCACCGTGCTATTGAGCGGGCCGTTGGTTGGCGCAGTGTGCGTGGTTGCAATCCTCTGAGGGAGTATACTAGAATTGCCCCCTAACCCTATATTCGATAGGGGTGGAACTGCTGCATTAGAAAACGAGCACATGTTTGGTGCGTGTGATGTAATAAAATAATCGGGAACCCCCTGTGAAACGTTGGGGTCAGAAATTTGCTTAGTGAATGTCGGAAAAACATTAGATTGTACTCTATTTTCATTCAAATAAGCCATATGTGACTGAATCGCACTCGCGTTTGAGGTTATGCGAGATGGCTGTGGTGTTGTTACCTCAGGCGCATCGTGTACGTGTAGGTTAGCGAAATGGCTATTCAAATCGTGGGTGGTGTTACGAGGGAATACATTTGACATTGGTGCCAACGTAGAGGGGGGTTGAGTCGGATGTTGTGTATTTTCACCTACCTGTTTAGCTGAAGAACTGCTACGAGCTACACGTGGACGCTTTAGTGTCTGTTCTGCCCGACGGGTCCCTGAACGGGTACGAAGCGGTGAGATATCTGCCGATGGTGTTCCTCCCTCCTTCTCATTCAATAAAACTTCACTAACGTTGCACAGTGGTGTTGATGCTGCTAAACGAGTTACCCTTTTAACCGCGCCCTTCATTGTTGATACCGTGGCTGTTTGCGTGTGTGCCTCAGTTGGCGCACTCTCAGCAACGTGTGCTGTAGCACCGGTCGGGGTGTGTACGCTGGTCGCTGCATCCGGCTCTTTAGACGTGAAGGTGCTCGATTGCGGTGTAATGCTAGCGGGCACTACAGCCGGAACGTTGGCCTGCGCAAATGTTGCCTCATAAGTACCGGCCTGTTGTGGCACTTCTTCTTGATCACTCATATCAAGTTGTATATGATTTAAAGTTGTTTCTGGCGAACTTCAACGTCAAATTTACTTCTTGCTTCTCTCAATAAATGTTCGCACAAAGGTTTGGATTTCGCTCTCACCTTTTCCACATAAGCACAAGTATTTTAGAATGTGGCGACAGGTCGAAAAACAGTATTTTAAGCTATTCCGTTAGCTGGTTTGCTAAAATCTGCAGTTTATTAGAATTCATAAATTTACATCATGTACATACTTATGTTAACAACTCAATGCTTACACTTGTGTTTGGCCTTACAAAGCCCGTTGCCATCAAATTAATAAAAGGTAAGCAGCTATTATCCAAAGTTCTGTTCACGCCGGTGGTCAAGTAGAAAAGAAGGTCAAATGAAGTTGCGAGAGAAAATATTTGACAGCTCAGCAGAAAATAATTGCTAAATAATGAACGAGGAGAAGGAGAGATAAACGGCGTTGCCAAACGTTGGAGAAGTTGCGCTCATACCCTGATCACAATCTTGCTGTCGGGCGACACGTACACAACGACTCAACATATAGGAAAATTTGGATGAGCGATGATCACGTCAAATTCCAACGGATTATTTACCGAACATCGCCTCAAGAACCCATAAGCCTTTACGAGCTGAAAACGGTCACTTTCGGGGTTAATTGTGCGCCTTATCTGGCAATTAGAACCCTTTTACAACTAGCAGATGAAGTAGAGAGTTCTCACCCTACAGCATCTAGCATATTAAGGGAAGGCATGTACGTAGATGACGTACTAGCGGGGGGACACACACTCGCATCGGCCATTAACGCGAGGAATGAGATTCGACAAGTCTTACTCTCCGCGGGCTTCCCACTACGAAAATGGACTTCGAATGCTGAGGAAATTCTCAACGACATCCCAATATCGGATCGGCTGACCGAGGACTTTCTGGCATTCGAAGATACCAGCACCGTTAAGGCATTGGGCATAAGATGGAATGCCCATTCAGACCTGTTTTACTTTAAAGCAGGGTCACTAGAAGAAAGTGAAAAGTTAACAAAGCGAGCGATTCTATCCGCCATCGCCAGACTCTTCGACCCTTTAGGATGGCTTGCACCAATGGTCATTGTGGCAAAAATTTTGATGCAGAACATCTGGTTAGAGGGCACCGATTGGGATAAACCAGTTTCGTCCAATACATTGGAACGATGGCAAAACTTCAGACATCAATACCACGAAATCGACAACATAAAGATACCACTATGGGTAAACTTTTCACCAGAAGATGATGTCGAAATACATGGATTCTGCGATGCTTCGGAAAAGGCATACGCTGCAGCTGTCTACATGCGAGTCAAAAGGAATGATGATATCTTCGTGAATCTACTCCTTGCCAAAACCAGAGTAGCACCAGTGAAGACCATCTCACTTCCGCGTTTGGAACTTTGCGGAGCAGTACTGTTAGCGGAAATGATGGAATCAATATTCCGAAACATCAAACTTGGACCAGTGAAACAGTATCTATGGACGGATTCCACCATCGTTTTGGCATGGATAAGGAAACCACCCTGTTCCTGGTCAACATTCGTCGCACACAGGATTACAAAAATCATCGACCTAGTCGGCAGCAAGAACTGGCTTCATGTCAATTCGGAAACGAATCCAGCAGACTTACGAAGCAGAGGACTACCGCCATCGCATTTGGTCAACAATTCTTTGTGGTGGCAGGGACCTTCTTGGCTACAAGAAGACAATTCCCAATGGCCAGTACAAGAAAAGGAGTATAGTTCATCCGTGGAGGAAAAGAGAGCGCAGGCCTACGCAATATCAACGCAAAAGAGATCGAGATTCTTGACCGGTTTTCGAATTTACCGAGGGCTTTGAGGGTACTATCATATATTATGAGATTATTTCGAAGAACTCATCCCAAGACAAAAGCTTCCTTTCAGGAAAAATCGTGCCTAATCTCATCCGGTGAGATCAAACCACGACGCAACTCTTGATTAAACTCTATCAGAAGCAACATTATAAGGAGGAATATGTAAACTTGAAGAAGGGACAGGTAATCGATAGGAAAAGCGAGATATTGCCGCTCAACCCATTCATCGACAAAGATGATATTATTAGGGCGGGTGGTCGTCTTGGAGCGTCTCAAGACCTCGCTTATAACGAGCGCCACCCAATCCTACTGCCATACAATTGTAGGTTGACGCGTCTGACTGTACAAATGATACATCAAATCTCTCTCCATGGGGAAAACCAACTGATGCTCCGTCTCATCCGCACCCAATATTGGATTCCGAATGTCAAGAACATGATTAGGGCCACCATCCATAACTGTAAGGTCTGCACCATTTATAAAAAAAGAGCGCAAACCCAACTTATGGGTACCCTTCCTTGCAAACGCACTACGTTCACCCGCGCGTTTACCAATACCGGGGTGGACTTTGCCGGGCCTTTCGACATTAAAAGTTACCGCGGCAGAGGATGTCGATTATCAAAGGGCTATGTTTGCCTCTTTGTTTGTTTCACGACTAAAGCGATCCATCTGGAAGCGACCAGTGATCTTAGCACCCCATCCTTTCTAGCAGCGTTTTCACGTTTTATCGCTAGACGAGGATGTCCGAGAAACATTTACTCCGACAATGGTACTAACTTTGCCGGCGCTTCACGATCTTTGAGATCTGAATTTAAAGCATTTATACCGGAAGCCCGAGACACGACTATTTCCAAATATAGCCATCAAGCCATGACATGGCATTTCATTCCGGCCGGGGCTCCACATATGGGGGGACTCTGGGAGGCGGGAGTGAAGAGCTTCAAAAGCCACTTCAAGAAGTTAGCCTCGCCTCATAAATTCACGCATGAGGAATTCCATACGCTATTGTGCCGGATTGAGGCATGCCTCAACTCGCGGCCACTTAGTCCAGCCTCAAATGAGCCCGCGGACCTGGAACCCTTGACCCCTGGGCACTTCCTGACTGGAAGTCATCTCCTGGCTCCGCCAGAACCCGAGGTGAATGAGAGCCCTGCCTCCATTATCAATAGGTGGCAGAAGCTCAAGGCTCTTCATCAAACCTTCTGCAGGCGATGGAAGGTGGAATACTTATCCGAACTTCACAAACGAGTGAAGTGGAAGCATCCGAAACCAAATATTAAGGTGGGGGATCTCGTTGTCATCAAAGAAGACAACCTGTCTCCCAATGAATGGAGGCTCGGCCGAGTTACCCACGTACACCCCGGCGAAGATAACCGAGTGCGTGTAGTGGACCTCATGACCGAGAAGGGTCAGATCAGAAGACCGTTGGTCAAGCTGATTCTGCTCCCTATGGAGGGAATGGCTGGCGAGAGGCCCGGGGCCTCATCTTAACCATCCCCTTCCATCACCTCCCTGCCGTTTTAACCGCCCCTATTCCAAAATTTTCCACCCTTCACTCGCTACCCCTAACGAGGACACCAGAAAGCCTACGGCAGAAGGGCGATCCATTCTGCCCCAGAAAACGCGATTGCACTCGATATCGAGGCCAAAGAAAACCTAACGCAGAAAGGCGGACCAATCTGCCACTGGAAAGCTATCCATCTGCCACGACAAGTTGGTAGCAGATGGTCGCACCCTCGTATACATATACATACATATATGTTCATTTTTTCAAATGTATACATATCAAAAAATATATTTTTTTCAACACCCAACAAGCAAAGTAAACTTAGAAATAAATCTTTAAAAAGCTTTAATTATAAAACGTTTGAAAATAATAGTTGTTTAATTAAAACGACACGTTATTAAAAGGCTTATTAATTTAAACCTACAAGAAAGACTTTAAAGAACGCTTTCTAAAAGTTTGTTCAACTTTATTCAAACCATATTTTGTATATTAGTTGGATATTGCAATAAAAAGTTTTCGGAAGTGATTAAGATGCATCCATGATTTTTGTTTTTTTTACCATCATTTTCATATACGAGTACAATCTTGTTTGAAAAGAATTGGAAATAATTTAAGTTGAAGAGAGAAAAACTGACAAATAGTTTTTTCTGAATTTTTATAAACATTTGCATTTCACTTTAAAATTGAAATAATTAGTAAAAGTTTTTTTCTTGAAAGTTTCTTGAAGTTTATCAAGGTTTACTTGAAACTTTCAAAGAAATTAGCTCTGAAAAAGCCTACATATCGCTTATTGTAGCAAGTTTGCTTTAAATTGTTTTGAAAAACATTTACCGATTGTTTGGAAGCTACGCAATCAGTGAGTTTAGAAAGTCGGTAATTGTTACCTTTAGGAGACAACTACTAAAACACGTCCGAAATTATCGGCAAAGGTATCAAAAGACGCGTTTTGACCTCAGTAACAATAATCCGGAAGCGGATTTTCGAGTTTTTGTTTCAGTGAAGAGATATTTTCAATCAAAGTTGGCAATTTTCTGTCATTTATGTGGTTGTTGTAATCACAGATTAGGGTGTACCGAACGGTGCAAAAAGTGTGTTCTGCGCAGAAATACTGTGGACCGCATAACCGGTGTGGGACCGACTAAGGGTTATTTTTTTAAAGCGCAACTCAAACACTGTTCTTTGTATTACAGTTGTGCGCCAACCAACTACAATTTAATGGTCATTTATTCTATCTGCTGCAACAATACATAAAAGGACATGGATTTTTCGAACATTCTTAATCGCAGTGAGCCACATCCGCGTACCATCATTCATTTAGACATAGACTGGTTCCATGCCCAAGTCGAAGAGATACGCGACCCTACTTTGCGGGCATGCTCACTTGGCATACAACAGAAAAGTTGCGTTGTCACCTGCAATTGTGTAGCGCGTGAGGAAAATGATGCTTGTTGAGGATGCACAGCGTCAATGTCACACAACGACTTTGGTCAATGGTGAAGATTTAACACCGTATCGACAAATGTCGCAACGTATATTTGATGCACTCTTAAAATTTACACCATTTGTGAAAAATTAGGTTTCGATGAAAATTTTTTATTTCAGCGCAAGTAAAAGGTCGAACTGAGAGAAATGAATACAAGAATATGGAAGCTGCAACCACCATTGCCTCTGGTATATTGCCACAAATCGAAGGTCATGTGTATCACGAAAATGGTGATCTGCTATCAAGTTGTGATTGTGGTTGTACGCAGCGTTTATCTGTGGGTACACAAATTGCCTACAAAATACGTTTATCATTGCGAAAGCAGCTTAATATCACACGTTGTGCTGGTGTATCCTATAATAAACGGCTGGCCAAACTTGTGGGAGAACAAAATAAACCGCATATTTCATAACATAAGGCCAAAATTTACTACTAACGCATATATTTCAATCACAGACTTTTTGCATCATTTATATTGACCATTTTAACTCACTTTATTTATCTTGGGTATGTTTAGGCTGCACTTCAAATATTTTACATCACTCTCCTTGGTACCTGTAAAGGTATGTCGACGGTTTCAATCAGCCACCTTGCGCTTTCACATCACGAGCTATAGTTTGTGTAAAGAAAAGGGAAAAGGTTTAACCATTTTCTGAAAAACAAAGAGGGTTATTAAACGCTTGGTAAATGAAACTATTAAATTTACTACCCTACAATCGTCAGCATGGCAACCTAAACCAAGACCATAAAGCCGCATACACTATTTGACCGCAACGCAATGGTCGATTAGCCCAATTTGAACATTGATTTGACTTGTCCAACTTTTTACCCAAGCATAATTCAGTTAATGCACACAAACTTTCCCCCGAATTCAACCCAGTATCAAATGGAAATTGATTTTGTAAGCACATACTTCACACATCGCCTTTTTCCGATATGAACAAATCAATATTCTTATTTGATAATGTAAAAATTTCCAGGCAGTAAAGAGTTGCTGCTAAGAAGCTAGCGAAAATTGAACACCTGAAAAGAAAGAAAACCATTAGAATTTGCATAGAACTATATGTACATATATGCATATACATACAAAATGTGTCTCAAAGCATGCGGCGGCCACAGCGTGTGAGACACATTTTTCTTGTTCCTAAGTAATTTGCGCTGCTACCGAACCGATACAGAATTTCGGGCAGCGCTAATATATATACGTACCAGCTATGTTGCACTTATGCCCATGCGCCGGCCAGGCGATCCTCCACAGCAGCATCTCCATTTACCCTTTATGCACCTGAAAAGGAAGAAAATTATGTTAAATACATTTTAAAATTAAAATTTACATTTTTTACTTACCTCTGCTGCTGACCCACGCGTGCCGGAAACAAGAAAAGTATGAATTGTTCCAATTCAATGAATTTTCTTTGTTTCTTTTTCACGATTTTGCAAGGCGTGAGTACGCACATATATGTATGTGTGCAAAAAATTCAACCATCACGCCATGCGAGCTCTCATTTACTCGCAAAAAATTTGCTAGCATATGTATATATGTATATATGCATAATTTTACCATCACGCTAGTGATGCGATATTTTCGTCAGCGGGTACCGAAATCCCGATCTGCCAAAATCGGTACCATTCACTGCGGGTTCAATAGGGTAACGAAATCTACGTTCGTACCCGATCAGCGAAGATGCCGCTTATATTAAAATACGAAATAAATTATAAATAATAAATTTTCAAACAAAAGGTTTGGAAAAATTTGTTTTTCAAAGTAAGAAAAAATTTTTTTTGTTGTTATTAATTTTTCTCAGGGTTTGTTGTTTTTGTTTTCGGAGGGGCAGGACTGTTTTGCCCACAAAACAACAAAAAATAAACCCTAACAGTCACCACACTCACACTCTCTACCCAGTTCGGTACCGAAACCAAGTACCGAAAAAAGCGAAAAGGTCGCTGTGTGCACGGCACTGACGCCACTTATGACGGCGACCATGCAAGTAAGAATAAATCTCTGCATGAGGGCCAGTGGCGAATCGAAATACAAGGCGATCAACGTAATCAACTTGTCGCTACCGTGCCGTGTGGGAAAAAATAACCGATTCCCATGTACGAATAATATGCATTGTAATTATAAAATTTCTCCGTAGAATCCATAATAATGCCACGTTATATTGCATTTATAACCACGGAGAGAGATCGCTCGCCACTCACGCATACGGGCGTCCATACAAATATTCAAGGGGATTTTTTTTTTTTTTTTCTCTGCGTCGGAGACCGCTTGGACGTCAGAGTACAACGAAATCGCCGAGCCGAGATCGGAACCACGGCCGTTCCGACCGGCGCAGGGAGTATCGGACCCACTGCCGTTCCGACCCCTGCTATCCCACGAGCGGCGCAACTGCGAACGCTACATCGCGCGCCCACTGAAATAGCAGCAAACGTCGACTGGCCACTCTGCCGCGCCAGCGACAATCGCCGCACACCTACGGACGAGCGTAGACTTGCCTCCTAGCCGCGCCAGCTACGCATCAACGCGCACTTCGACGGTAGACTGGCACTTCAGCCGCGCCAGCTACCACAGACTTCCAGCTTTTCTCGTTACAGAAAAAATAAATAATATATATAATTTCCTGGCAAGAAATATACAGCGTTCTTATTTTTTTAAAGTCTCTTCCTCCTATCTCTTAGCTCTAGGTACGAAACGATGGAGCCACCAGAGACCAAACCTCAAACGTCGGGAGGCAGTTCGGAGGTATACGGCTGTGACAGCGCCAGCCGGCACTTACCATCCTAGTTTAAGTCCTAAGCTTAAGAGGATGCGTGGTGGGAAATCCTGTGGCGGGGTAAGATGTTGCGGATCGCAAGGGGGCCGGCATGTTTAGGCGAGATGCCTAAAGTCTTAAAAAATGTGCCACCCTAATGTAACTTTAGCGCCCTTCCAATCACTCACACCAACCCACCCACCTGTGTGGGCATGCATGCATATTCGTGTTTTGTCAGCACACATATACATGCATGGGGGTGTGCATGTGTGGGTTCACCTCCCCTTAAAACCGGACGTTAATTTTCAGGTTCAACGGTTGTCCTCGTTTGCAAAACCGTCTACTTTTCCAGAGACAGTCGACACGACCACATCACAGCCAGCCCAGGATTTTTCGACCGCATCACTTATTCGTCAAGGTAAACTAATTGTTTATAATTATATTTTATATAAATATACGGCCACTTTTTTATAACGAGAATTCTCGTTGTTTCTTGTTTATTTTCTATTTTCGAGCACAAATTCGACCGCCGTGCTTTTGAGCCACCGCCGCTCCAAGTTAGCACTACGCTCGAATTTACACCCACTATCACAGGACCACAAGGGAAGCATTCCCGAGGGCCACATTTGCTACCACGACCATTGTTGCTTCGGCTATCCGGGTAAGAGAGCGCCACTAGGAAGCCAACAAAATCCCACCACCGACGCCATTGCCACGGACGTCATCGCAAGCGCCCGTCTACATCAAATTTTTTTTGGTTCCTCCTCTCGCCGATGAACAAGAGGCACCACGATATGGACCGCCACGCAGATTGGAACAACCGTATCTCTAAGGCCGATAACTTAAAGGCACCCACGAGCACATAACCAACGGCCATCATCATCCGGAAGCCAAAGTGACCAAAATGCAAAAGCCAGGTTTCTTAAATAAAAGTGTAGTGTAGAAAGTACATTTATTGTTAAATTGTATACCCAGTAGGGCAAACCCATGGACAGTGTTAGCATTGCATAATATTTAACGCACAAGTGATTTAATTAGTTGCACCCGATGTGATTTAGTATTGTAATCACGGGATGTTCAATGCCTAACCCTGCCCTTGGCGTTTACCCATTGAGGCAAACTTAAATGAGTCGGCAAGTATATGCGATACATCTGAAGTAGGAACCTTATCCATTTTGTGTTATTATTGAACCCACTCTACCAACCCTTAACCCAAGACGTCTTGTAGGCCGGGGCGGGAGTAGGAATTATACATTTTTGTTTGGTATAGACCACTTCTAACTCTTACGGACCTGCTCTTATCCTTCTTGTGTACCTATAAAGTTTAATTCAAGATACTTTTTCAGTTTTCATCTATTTTGGAAATTTACTGTAAGGAGGGGGTACGTGTGTGTGTAAGTGTGCCGACTCGAACGACAGCCAGGGGGTATCGCGTCAGTCGACCATAGGCGTAGTCAGTTGGCGTTCGAATCGACACTCGCATGCATGTAGATTTTTCTTAGTAATTAAGATTGACTTACCGGAGGGTATGTAATGGTATAGTACCGTCACAACATATACTTATAATATATAGAGTTATAACAAATTGACCTAGACAGTGGATTCGAAATATATGTAAAAGATTAGGTCTAGGTTAACACGTATTTAGTTTGATACATACAGTCGATAAATTTAAGGAAACTCATGAAGAGTATAACAAAGAGTGCGAACTGACCCTGATGGAAAGTGATAGCCAGGTATGATATTTTTTTGTATGGTGCGGCTGACATGCCTCGGGGTCAAAGATCCACCCCACAGTCCGGCGAGCTAGTTCGCGCAATACGCAAGCATACCTGCGAGGCTTCCGGGGCATGCAACATGACGGTGAGGGAGCGCTATAGGAGTTGGTAGTCCCAACCGAAAGAGCTGCACGTAACAGGCTTAGAGAATTGATTTTTAGTTTGAATGAAAAATTTATAATTTTTTTTTGTGGGGTGAAATCGGCCATCAGCCCACTGTGTTTGGGTTGCAGTGTAAAACTTTTCCGCAAGGAAATTAAGTATTTAACTGTATATGTGCGAAATTTCGTTTTAAGGGATTTGGGCTTTCCGCGGGAAGCAATTGTTTTTGGCGGAAGCCAACCAAGGAAAATTAAGAGATTATAATTTTATATATTTTTTTAATGTATGGCGAAGAAGGACCATTAGTTATTTGGTGATAAATAGGTGATACTCACGGTTTTTCTCCTCGACCAACTTTTATTCGTGTTTGATGACTGCTCCTTCTGGCGTGTGGTTTTGAAATCATATTATGTTTGCAGTGCCGTGGAAGCGTTGTGCAGAGCCATGCGCATACTGTGAATAGTGGTGTCGGGTTGGCGTTGTTTCGCAACCGCACTCTTTTGTTTTAGGGAATCTAGTAGAATTAACTTCGGAGAGTTGTTCACTTTGTGGGCAACACAGCATCGAAAATATATATTATAGGTCATATATTAACGAAAAGAATCGAGAACAGAATTTCTATGCAATTATCTGAATTCAAAACCTTTCATTGGACGGGATGTTAAGTAACAAGTGTCTTGATAAACAAAATGTTGCGCTCTTACATGTACTTTTGCGAAATGTAGTTGCACGCAATATAGTTTTATATGTACATAAGTTATATAGTTTAAAGGAAATTAGCAGAGCAAAGAAAATTTAAAATGTGTATAACTTCACAATTTATTTTATAACTATGACTATTTCTCCGCTTAAAACTTGATGCTTGACTTTTTTTCTTTCTTGGTTACAATTTTATTTTGCAAGAGGTTTTTCTTTTTCGGGTCAGTATTTATTTGCACTTTTCACAGATGCAATTTATGTATTTTATAAAATAGCAGATAAGAAAACTTAGCGCATAAAAATATGTATAGAAAAACTTTTTCTTTTTCCTGGAAACCAGCATTAACACCAACAATAATGTTAGCCTAGAAATCCAACCAAGAATTACTATTGCAAACAAATGCTAATTCAGACTGAGTAGGCAATTGAAAAGTAAAGTCCTTTCTCGAAGAACGCAAATAACACTAATAAGTCACTCGTCGCACCCGTCAAGCTATAAGGTGCAGGAGCGTGGGCACTAACATCTGTTGAGGCGGCTCTGGGAGTATTCGAAAAAAAGTTTTTTTTTGAAAGATTTGTGGACCTCTACGTATTGACGTACCGAAGAAGGTTGAATGATGTGCGGTATGAGCTCCACGCAGACGCCAACATATTTCAGTGAATCAAAGATGCTCCGGCCCAGAAGATATGCTAATCGGCACCCGCCGGTGGAAGCAGAGGTATGGAATTAAAAAGATAATGTGGAAGACCCATGAATTTACATTCTATATCGTCCATAGGATGCAGATTTTCTGAATCAATTGGTGAAGAGTCTGCAAATCATATCCCTAACGTCATTGAATTCGTAAATGGTTTCCCTATCACATACTTTCTATCATCTTGGAGTTTCTGTTGGTATACATAATTTTATTACACAAAAGCTGTTTGGTTTTTTGAACCGTCACGAGCTTTTCTTTTTGAGTTGAACCAGATTTTGTAGAAAATATGATATTACACCTCGGGTTTGGTTTAAAGTCGGTGTATAAGTCCTCACTACAAAATGGTTTGATACGTATTTTTTATTTTTAAATTTTTTTCTTTTTTCTCGGAGATAAGGTATGTTTGGGGGTATTCGTAAACTAATGAACCATATAATAACTCAAATCATTCTATCTCGGCTACAGGCTTCATTTTTACGTTATTTGAAAACATATTTTCTGCTTCAACTTTTTAGCTGCCTTAAGTCGAAAGGATATTCTAAAGACGCCACGCCCCGCACATAAAATCGTAAGATGCAGTTTTTTGTTTACACATAAGGAATATATTAACAATCTTTTTCGAATTCAGAAATTTACGCGGGGGGATTCGGGTTAAGATGAAACATGTAACATTAGTACAACCCGAAATATGATGATTTGAGTGAATATGGCTAACTTCTAAAATATCAGTTTGCCATGCAACTCTTCAATACGAAAACCGCAATGGCGCATTGTCGTTATGGTTTTGCAATACATTGCATAAATCATGATTTTTCTTTAGAAACCTAACTTGTCACTTTTATTTATTTTTCCTAATGTAATGTAAAAAGTTATAAATTTATTGGCGGCCGCCGTGGTGTGGAGGTAGTGTTGCTGGCCTACCACACCGAAGGTCCAAGGTTCTAGCCCTGGTATAGGTAACATGAAAACAGGTTTGGAAAAAGTTTTTTTCAGAACGGGGTCGCCCCTCGGTGGTGGTTTAGCAAACTCTCCGATTGTATTTCTGCCATGAAAGGCTTCTCAGCAAAAATTGTCTGATCTATATGTATCAGATAGTTTAAGAGTAGAACAGTTTTGCGAGATACTTTGAAACTTCAGTTTTATAGCTAAGAAAAAAAGTACTATTACTAATCTGTCAATGTCTCTGCCATTACCGCCTCGGTTTTTATGTTATTTCATATTAGTTTGAGAAGATGAAATAATATTTCCACCAAAGCAAAAATAAGTAAAATCGACGTTAAAATGACGGAGTTATGGGGACAACAACTTTTTTTGCATAAAAATTTTCAGTTTTTTTTCGTTATTCATCTTTTTTATCTCGTTTTACCTTGTAAATATAATTAGTAGAAAAAATACAATGCTAAAAGAGTTTAAGTGAACAAACCTATATGTTCTCAAAACTGTTCTGCTTTTAAACTATCATTTACATATTTGGAATCAGCAAAACATTCTACATAGGAATCATGTATCAAATATCGAGGATATGGAAATTTTTGGATATTTATCCAGAAGTATAATTTACATGGAAATATGCGGTATTACGCTTCAGCTACTTAATCGCAATAAATATGAAAATCATCAACAATATTTTTCATGCGCTCCGAGAACGCACCTAAATGTATGCATCGGATTTTATGATTGCGTATCATCAACTTCTTAGTTTAGGAACATTTGACTTTGTAGTTATGCAAAGCAACTAGCGTTTAGGAAGTCAGCCTATGTGTTTTATTAGTTTACGAAAAAGCCCAAACTTTGACATATCAAATCTACAAGAAAAAACAAACAATGCAAATAACAAAACTCCGTGTCAAACCATTTTATGATCAGTAAGTGGATACCGATTTTGAACTAAATCGTATTTGTGATGTTAAATTCGGTGTCTCGCTTGAAAAAGAAAGGCTCACATACAGTATTTATGAAAGAGGTACAAACCTTTAACCCTTTCGGGTTAGAGGTTTACAAAATACCCGAGATAGTACACAGAGGGGTGATATGACCTTGACGGTTGCACTGGTCACACCAAATCGCTCCCGCGACATTGGGTCATGTACTTTTCAAAATATTGTAAGACTTGACTAAAGTACACATATATATAAATATCATTAATTTAGACCGAAAACGTTTAGAGTTATGACGAATTGAAATGTTATATGGCCTGGGGGCGTGGCACCACCCACTTTTCCAAAACGATATATAGCCTATGCCGTACCCAACGATCCTCTAAACATATCGTGAAAGTTTCATAGAGATCGACTATAAACTTTGGACATTAACGAAGAACAAACAAAACAAAACAAAATGGTGAGCGTAGCACCGCCCACTTTTCTAAAATTATGTAAATCGTGATTAAAGGACACATATGTCCAAATATTGATTTAGACCAAATAATTTCAGAGTTATGACGAATTGAAATTTTATATAGCCTGGGGGCGTGGCACCGCCCACTTTTCCCGAACTAAAAAATAGCCTATGCTTTAACCTGTGATCCCAAGAATATACTGTGAAAATTTCAAAAAAGTCGGTTTGGACGCCTATAAAGGACACATGGACACACCGACACACATTCATTTTTATTTATAAGATATCTAAATTTGTTCTGTGAATTAAAAAATTGAAAGAGTGAAAGATAAACAGTGTAAAAAACATTTAAAACGCAACCTTTCTGTAACTTACTTACAGTTTCGGCGCTAGTAATAAGCTTTACAAGCAAAATTACTTTTAAAATATCGTTGGCGTCGCCGTAAGAGCTGCTTAACTCCCTTGAGAAAAAATTTTCAGTAGAACAAAAAAACTAAAATGAGTGAAATCTTCACTCAATTTTTAAAAATTGAAATCGTATTGAAATGTATTGAGTTAGCAGCTTTTCATAAATTTTTTGGACTTAGCAGGTTTTATTTTCAGTATATTTTAGCGATCTTGGACAATAAACTTTGCTTTCACCACCAAGTGCAGAAATCTCCAACTTTTCCAGCAGTGTGAAAAAATCGTTTCGAGTTGAAAGTGGACTTAACAGCTTTGACCGCGATGCCGACGATATATAACAACCCGACAAACCAGATACCGGTTAGCAATGTAGCTAAATACTTGGTTTCATTCATATTTCGAACGGTGCAAAAAGTAGCTAATTTTGTTCAGGCCGTGTAAAGGTTTTAACCACATGTGTTTTCCAAATTTCCAGCCTTTAAAACACTGGCTAATGCTTTGGCTATTATGTAGTTGTGGATATGATTTGAAATGGTTTATGCTTTGACTAAACTGTGGTGAAAAATATTCCTTCAGTTGGTTATTGTTGTGGTTAACATGTGGTAAAAATTATTTGTTGAAATTGTTACCGCAATGGCTAACATATGGTTATTTTTTAGCTGAATTGGTTAATGAAATACCAGTTATAGTGGTTATTGTGTAATGGACGATGCCTACACTTTTTTCCAATGAAATGCTCGAAAAATAAGTTAATATTACTATTTATTTACAAATATATTACATTCAAAATATGAACAAATTATAAAATAAAAACTTATATTGCGCCGCTGCATGGTCGATTTATTAAAAGGCGTACCGGCAGGACCGCAAAAACATCCTCACAGTGTCAGCAAGCTTCTTTAAACACTCTCCCCCGTTAACGCCACAAAGAACGTGTTGAAATGTGTCACGACTTGGCTCTGCAACGAAAATACCAGCACGATTGGAATTTGGGTTCTATAAATGTTAAACAAACTCTTACCTATTTTTATATCCCGTTCTTCCGCAGCTGCGTGTGGTAATTTTGTTTGCATTCACCGCTGTCGTATGGACTTATCTCCTGGCTAATAAGCGAACAAATTAATAAGAAAATTTTTAATTTTACATAAATTTTGTTCCTACGATACCTCTTTTCGTTTTTCGAATAAATTTGACAAACATAAATTAATTTTTGGAAGCAGCTGCACTATTTCCAATATTTTAAAAAATTTTCAAACATAAAATGTATTTTAGGAAAATGTAATTAGCAGTTGTTGGGAGGGAAACTATTTGTATACAAAGAAATTAATTTACCACTTAAAACTCATATCAGAAGTGTCTTTATTGAAAACAATCAGCTGGCTTGATATTACGAACTGAAAAGTATTAAAATATACCTGCGTAAATTGGGACGTCATATCAGATCACTACTAGGTATATAATGTTCGGTTCCACCTGAACTTATACTTCCTTACTTGTTATACCTTGTAGTGCTACGCACACAAGATATATTAACTTCATTCGCCTAACGGTGGGATGAACGTTCCTAATATGAAGAGAGATCAACCCAACAGATTGTTCTGAAAGCTTAAGCCATAAAGTTGATGGAATGGACGCTTCCAAGCTAATCTGCATAAGCTGGCCATTGCCACCATTCACCAAACTATACCAAACATAATGTACTATATGGAAGTCCTTGCGTTTCTGCTATTTTAAAAAATTCTACCCTTTCTAAAATATTACCACTTTGCCCTTCTACGGATATCCCTTTTTCCACATCCTTTGCGGTGGAATAAAAGGCTGCAGTTGGTGTTTGATTAAGCTTAAGTATATTGTAGTTGTTAGTCTCTACATTCTACCAAAACAAATGTATTGCTTCAGTGGGAACTTGACTGAGGTAACGATCCGGCCTTCAATGAACGATATGTAACCGTTCGTCATTGTATGGGAAGCCATATTATTTAATGCAATAGCAAAAGGTTTATAACCGATAATGATTAACTTTAAATCGCTCAGTTTAGTATATATTGAGTTACCAACGTACACCCCGGCGAAGATAACCGAGTGCGTGTAGTTGACCTTAAGACCGAGAAGGGTCAGAAAAGAAGATCGTTGGTAAAACTGATTCTGCTCCCCACAGAGGGAATGTACTCCGAGAGGTCCGCTGGCTCATCCTAACAATCCCCTCCATGTCCGCCCAACCTTTTTAAACCACTCATCCCAAAATCTCACGTCCTCATAGCGAGGACATCAGGGCGAACTGATCTTCCATGGAAAAATCACATGCACTCGATAACGCAGCCACAGAAAACCTAACGCAGAAAGACGAAACAATCTGTCACGGAAAATCTATCCATCTACCACGATTACAACTTATTTATTTTATTGCAATAGCCATACAACATAAAAAGTGTGGTTTGAATACAGTTGCAGTACAAAACACTTAAAAAAGGCTTTCTTTGAAATGTTAATAGGCTTTCATTAATAAACTTTTTATTAACGTACTGTTTGATTGCGAAACGCTTTATATACTAAAAAAAAATTATTTCGGAAATCTCTCCAAAGTTCATTTTAATTTTGACTGACGTAATAGCGTATTTAAAAGGTCTTTCCAACAATACCCCTTTTCGGCAGTCATATGCCGAAATGACTACCGTATGCACCCCGGTTCCAAACCACTAGGTGTAATCGGGACTGCCAACAAAAGTACCGAATTTACTTATACCTACATAAGTCAGCACCACATTGCACAAAAGGGTATGAGGAAACCAAATTGCAACGTACATTGAAACTGTATGTTTGTTGTGGTTCAGTTTCAGTATCATTAAAAAAGCAGGGCTCAATTATATATAAAAGTAAGATGTTCTAGCTTACATGCGAACAATTGTTCATCCTAAGTGTTTTATGCATATTGGTAAGTACCCATAGTCCGAAGAGAAACACACTTTTGAAGTAATCCATTTTTGTTGGTGAACCACTCTATAATTAGTTGGTATAATGATTTGGATTAGTACGTGAGCATATTCCAACCTTACCCGCCAATACAGCTTGGTTGACTTATGTCTGGAGGTGTACAAAAAGCAGGACTATTAATACCTTCAGCAGCCGATTTCTACATGATGGGTGCTGTGCTGACCCCATAGCCGGTAATGGTTACATATTCGCCTGAATAACGACGGAATGGGAACGCAATTAAAGCATTAAAACACCCTTCACTTTGGTCTTCTTTTCTCCCAACGACAACTCTCCTTGCCTGTAAATTCATATAAAAGGTGCAAATAAATCTTTTCAAGCAGCGGCATTTCAAGTTTTCCAAGCTGACGACGAACTGCACTATTGGTACGACAGTCGTACAGCAACCCCAGATGTCCACTGGAGTGGGAGGCGGAGGAAGCAGCATAACTACTGACCACAGCATTTCTTCTTAACACCATCGAAATTAGCTGTAAGCACAATCATCATCGTCTTCTTTCTACAGCCAAATTTTTGGTTCGCTTTTACATAAATATTTTTTTTACAATCATTTGTTTTTTGGTTTTTCCTTTTTTGTCGGAGGGGCAGGATTGTTTTACCCGCAAAACCCAAAACAATAACCACTCCCACACACTCTACCGCGAACAGGCCAGTGAGCAAGATAAAAAAATCTACACAACCACAAGTAACAAAACGCATTGCAGGGTGATCTGCGAGCTGTGTTTTTAGTGAAAGCAACTTGTGAGCGTCAGCTGGCGGTAGATATATAAATAGTTGAAAATAAAAAATTAAAATTAAAAATTATATAATTATATTAGAATAATAATTATTATCACATCGTCTTGAGCTCAGCAAACTTACAAAATATTTATATAGTAAGAACATCGATATTCTTTATCAGCAGTCATAATATATGACATTTATGATAAACCCCGGCGTCCGTATCCACAATACCCAACCAATTTTTCTTTTCTTTTTCGGTCATCCGCAGCATGACTCGCTTCGCCTCCCTACGTAAACGGGCCCAACGTTTAGCCGCACGGTACCCAAAGCCATGCCCACTGTGTTGCGAAAGCCACCCTCCGTGCGTGCACCGTATACCACGGGATGGCACCATTATAGCGCTTTAAGGAGGATATCCGGGCGTGATATGGTGACAACGGTCTGCTAATGGTCCACTGTGCCTAGGAGTGCACTAGCGCCGCCAGGTGTCTACGGCCTACAAAAGCTGGGCACAACTGGTGGAGGAAACCGAGCCAAGCCAACACCGGATAGAATCGAAGAGGAGAGCCGGGAACAGGCTCTATCGATACACGTGTCGGAATCAGCTCTGTCGACTGAAGATAGAGAAATCATCGAACCGGGATCGGACCCGCGGCCGTTGCGACACCTTTTAGCACACGATCGACAACAATTCAGAGAAGTCGAAACCCAGTCGAGGCAACCCAGTTCCTCGAGATACCACATTGGCGCCTCCAACAACAACCAGCGTTCGTAACCACAGTCCAGCTCACAGGAATAGGAGCAAGTGGAGACTGGCCGCGCCAGCTCCGCAACCACAACGTCGACAACAACAAGCGCGCCATACACCAATACTTCGGCGAGCGTAGACTGGCCACTCAGCCGCGACAGCTACCACCCATTAGCGGCTTCCGCAACGGGCTCAACCAAGGTCTCGCTATGGTGGGTCCTCCGTTGAGCCATATGTTTAATTACTTACTCTTCGAAACCTCTTTTACACTTCTAAATAAAATACAGCACCTTTTTTGAATTGGGAAAAATAAATGATAAAAAACCCAACTGTTTATTCTTCTCTCCAGTATCATTACACAACTGACTTCCACTCGATATTTATTTTAAGGAATATTGTAACAAGCTTAGCATATAAAGTTTGAGTCATAAATTTAGGTTAATAATAGCGAGTCGAATCTTTTGGCTGTGTTGAAATAACTGGATGTTGGATTGATTTTTTCTTTTAAGGTTATGAGTAGAAATCTGTAGGACTAACTGAATAGTTGGAGAGGCCGTGTCTCCAGTCCACCCTCACACTCGATCGATTTATTCATTTAAGGTTGTGGGTAGAAAAATGTAGGACTAACTGGATGGTTGGAGAGGCCGTGTCTCCAATCCACCCTCACACTAGATCGATTTATTCATTCAAGGTTGTGGGTATAAATATGTAGGACTAACTGGATGGTAAGAGAGGCCTTGTCTCCAATCCACCCTCTCTTTCGATCGATATAATCATTTAAAGTAGTAAGTAGATATCTTTTAATTAAGAAAAGCGACTCAGAGGTATCAACCACTGCGGGTTAGAGGTTTAGAATATGCCCGAAGTAGGCAGATCGGTCGTAAGAGGCGACTAGTTAATATGCACAAAGGTAATGACGTGCAACTCGATGGTTGATCTACGGATATGATGCCTCTCACCTCTCATTACCCATATTATCCTTCCTTACGGAAGGAGGGGTGACATGACCTAGAAGGTTTCACGCGTTTTCTACCGCTCTCCACTTTCTTCGAGTTTTTGTTGCTAATAAATATTTTTAATTATTTTCATTATGACAGTATGTCATTTTATGGGAAAAAGACTCTAAGGCCCGGTTTTTCAGTCCTTGGTTAAGCTCAGTTTAAACTAAGTTTGCTTAAACTCGGCATAAATTTTAACTCCAGTTAAACTGCAGACCGGTTTTTCAGTGAGAGTTTAAGGCCGCTTTTAAGATTTGCTTGTTATACGGCAACATTGGTTTTTTTTTATCTAGATACGGCAAAAGATTACATTTGTTTACATATGCAACGCCATTGCTTTTCCTCAGTATTGTAATAGTTAGGATTTCGCTAATTTCTGCTTCACTATAATCACTTTCGTCAGATGATATATCCAGTATTTAATTAAATATAAAAATATCGTCCTTTTTTAATTGCGTTCAGTTTATTGTTTCACAACCAAAACCATCAAATATGCAAACAGCTGACAGGTTAACTAGAGTTTAACCCTGCCAAATTGACCGCTTAAACTACGTTTAAACTTCGTTTAAAGTTGACTGAAAAACTGCGTAACAAGTTTAAGCTTAGTTTAACTGACGAATTGAGTTGAATTTGTACTGAAAAACCGGGCCTAAGTGTGAATTAATTTGGTTATAAAATCATAAATAATGCCCTGTTCATGTGGTAATAAGGTTGATCGCTCAAAACCACAAGTACAATGTGCAAAGTGTCAAGTTTTTTCACTTAAGTTGTGTTGGTTTTGTACAAGCTGATCTAGAGTATTTACTCTCGTCTGGCAAGTGTTTTTATTGTAAATCATGTATGGCAGAACGTCGTTCATCGCTCCGCGCGCCCACCTCACCCGTGGCTTCGGCTACGGATAAAGGCGCCAATGCTAATGCTTTATCGGAACAAGTGGCTGGTGGTGTTAATAACATATCTCCACCTACCTCTCTTGAAAATTCTGCATCTATTGTGAATAACATGCAAATGCAAAACAGTGGTATAACTATTTCGCATGAAAACAATAATAGAATGATACTGCAATCAGTGGTCGCTGAACTTAATGCGTTGAGAGCTGAAAATGTTCGTGTGCTTTGCTCTATTCGCGATAACAACAAACAATTGTCAAGTAATTACGAAGCATTGCATAAAGAAATTCTGCAGTTGCATGCTAAAAAAAGACGATATTATATCTTCGTTAACAAGCGAAATAAATGGTTTACGCTGTGTTGTTGGTGATCTGCATAAATTATTGACAGACTGCACTGTTGATGTTTACAAACGCAAACAGGTGACCGATATAGTTGATCAATCCCGTTTATGTTTATCGCCCTTGCTTAATACTGACTCGCTCGGGATTTTATCTAATGCATCGATTAATGTCGATTTGAATGCTGATGAGGCTGGCGCTGCCGCTATCAATACCGAATATAACAATTTGCATACTGTTGCTACGGCATCTGCGTCTGCTAACGTCGTCTTTGAGCCCGTCGTTGAGAATAATAATCAGAGCATTGACAAAGCTACTTCTGCAGTTTCTGTTCCTGAGCAAATCAATGCTGTGCGAGATAATGAGCAGCCATATACCTCTACCGCCGCTGCATCTTATGCTGCTGTCACTAAAATAGCAATGGATAGTGCCCCTGTCGCTAACTCTAATGTATCTGACGTAGGAGATGTTGGCAAATCAGCTACATTGAAGAAAGCTAATAAACCTAGTCAACGCAATAAAGGACTTAACTCCAATGACTCCGACGTAGGAGATTTTGGCAAATCATCAACGGGGAGTGCTAATATAACTGGTCTACGCAAAAAAGGCCGTAAGATAAATAATGCAAGAGTTACTGGATGTAATACTAACGCGTAACTCGCTGTTGCATCCCAATTGAAATGGTTGCATGTTTCATCATTCAAACCAAGTGTCACATCCAAAGACATCTTGGCTTATGTCGAGACGCAGACAGGCATCTGTAAGCAACTTCTTGAGTGCCACATTCTTGTTAAAAAGGATGCAGCACTCGACTCTCTATACCGTGTAAGCTTTAAATTAGGTATTCCTCCAAATCTACTTGATAAGTGCATGATGCCGGAGGTCTGGCCCGACAAAGTAACTGTGCGCCTATTCCGTTTTTTTCAACAGCCAGGGAATCCGAAGTCACAACCCTAGCTCAGCTGAATTATGTTACTTTGCCTTCAACCGAGGACTTATATATTCCTCGTCTCACTAAAGTATCAAGATCGATCTATACTATGTATTATCAAAACGTCAGTGGTATGCGCACCAAATCATCTGTTTTACTGTAATATTATTTCTCATGAGTATGATATTATAGCTCTTACTGAAACTTGGTTAAATGATAATTTTTCGACTAATGAATTCTTCGACAGTTACTATCATGTATTTCGAAATGATCGTTGCCCATCTGCAACTGGTCTCGAGAGAGGTGGTGGTGTACTGCTTGCTGTCAGGGCTGATCTATGTAGTAAATTCATCAATATTAACTATAATTATGGTGATATAGAGCAGATTTGTGTGAGCGTAGAGTTTGCTGGTAATAAAACAATAATTTTCCTATTGTCTTATATTCCACCAAGCAGCGACATCACAATCTATCAGAGACATATGGATAATTTGACATCTGTCATTGGTAATATTAATATATCTGAGATTGTATACTTAGGAGACTTTAATTTAAGTAATATCTCTTGGTTGAACGATTGCAATGCTCCATCCAATATTAAAACCGATATCGATATGCTAATTGTAAGCACCCTGTTCTCACATGGTCTTACACAATGCAACTATTATCCTAACAGTAACGGTAGATTCCTAGATCTAATTTTTGCATCCGATGATCTCAGATTGTCATGCCTTGAATGCTCGTCTCCAATTCTCCAAAATAGTCTTCATCACAACGCCTTGATTGTCAAGTTCGAGTACTGTAATTTTGATAAGAAACCAGCGGAACCCTCGTTCGCATATAATTATTCCAGGGCTGACACTATAGCCATGAATGAGTTTTTATTAGCTGTAGACTGGTCATTCTTGGGTGCAGCTAATAGCCCAGAAGCCTCTTACGCAAATTTGCGTCAAAAACTCTTATCATCAATCTCGAATTTTGTACCTTTAAAGAGATCGGTTCCGAGTAATAAGCCGCCGTGGTTTAATGCGAAGCTGAGTAGCCTCAAGAACTCTAAAAATAAAGCGTTTAAGAAACATAAAAAGAGCAATGATGAAACTGATCGCCTTATCTATATTAGACTTAAGAAAACATTTGATTGCCTCAATAAGTTTCTTTATAAGAACTATATGCTCAAAATAGAGTCTAACTTGAAATCAAACCCATCCTGTTTTTGGTCTGTCATAAATTCTAAGAGGGAAACTAACGGTTTTCCGACTAGTATGGAATATGATGGTGAAGTATCCAGCAACACGCAAGGTGCATGCAACCTGTTTGCCAAATTCTTTCAAAAAGTGTATCGAAAATCTACATCCCCACAAGGTTCTGCCCACCTTTCTGCGCCTGCTTTATCTATTTCTTCCTTCGCTATTACGACCGATGATGTGCTTCTGTCAATCTCAAAACTGACAAACAGTACAAAATCTGATACGGAGGGATTCTGTCCTATGTTTTTTAAAACTTGTTCAAATGCTGTGGCGGAGCCCCTGTCACTTCTTTTTCAAGAATGTCTGACCTGTGGAATTTTCTTAGATTCGTGGAAGCTTTGTTCAATTAATCCCATATATAACTCTGGTGACCGCAACGATGTCTGCAACTATAGACCCATAGTTAAACAGGGAACTCTGGCAAAGATATTCGTGACATAATTCAACGCAAATTATTCGATCACATAGGTAAGGCCATTGTTGACTGCCAGCATGGTTTTTTCCCTGGGAGATCCACTTCTACCAACTTAGCTTTATTGACCAACAGAATTATCGATGCATCTGAGACATATGCGCAACTTGATGTCATTTACACTGACTTCTCGAAAGCATTTGATAAAGTTGATCACAGGATACTACTGCGTAAGCTGGAGATGTATGGAATCGAAGGTAACTTATTGAGGTTTTTCTCTAGTTTCTTATCGAATAGGAGGCTATTTGTTTCAATTGGAGACGTAAAGTCATCCTTATATATCGACGCTTGGTCGGGAATTCCGCAGGGAACCCATAGCGGCCCTTTATTATTCCTGATTTTTATTAATGATTTGCCTAACTGTTTCAACTTCGCCAAATGCCTAATGTTTGCAGATGATGTCAAATTGTTCTTAACAGTCCGTAATATTTCCGACTGTGCCAATTTACAATCATTCCTCCTTGATTCTTTTGCTGAATGGTGTATTGACAATGTCTTGTTTTTGAATGTAAATAAGTGTTGCGTTGTTTCATATTCAACTACAACTTATTTCAATTACAATTTAAATGCCGAACCTTTAAGTCGTTCATATGAGATTAAAGACCTGGGTGTCATTTTCGACACCAAACTCTCATTCTCTCGTCACATTGACTTTATAGCTTCGAAGGGATTTGCAATGGTTGGATTTATAAGACGTAATTATGGAGACTTTAAGGATCCAATGACGCTGAAAGCACTTTTTACCGCTTTGGTACGAAGTCGTCTGGAATATTGCTCGATAATATGGAATCCATTTTATGAAGGGAGTTCATATAAAATTGAAAGAATTCAGAAATTATTTAGTAGAAACGCTCTACATATGCTTAATTGGCCCAATGGCCTTCCATCCTATGTGTTTAGGCCACAGGCCTAAATATTAAAGCACACCCTAATGTCCAAAGCTTTTCTTATAATTTATCTCGGTTAAAACCGATAACCGTTTACCCCGCCGGATAATAGCGAGAGCCAGGATTCGGCGGTGGGTACGACCTAATTTATTAATTTTTGCTTTCTCACTTCTTTTTCGACCGCCGAAGAAACAGCCAGCAGCCAAGTCACCGAAGGTAAGCCCTTTTCCGATACATATATTTGCGTTTTAATTCTATGCCAATTTTTAAATAATTTCCCTAATTGTTTAATTCCGGCACTTTCATTACAATAAACATTGTTATTATATATCTGAACTAACGAGTTCTTTATTTCCTTCTTTCTTGCACCTTATTACGAGCACTTAAAACTTGGTATCGCCATACCAAGTATCAAGTCATCGCAACACTATGAGAGCAGGCGTAAACTACTCTGCCTCCAGGCTTTGTGTGAAAGGAGAACTTGTATCTCACTCATGTTAGCTTATAATGTAATTAATGGTAATGTCAACTGTGCTGAACTGTCAAATCTATTCATCTACTATATCCCTTCGCGCTAGTTACGACATAATAGGTTGTTTATCGAGGTTACTCATAGAACCAATTATGCAATGAATGGACCAGTAGCCAGAGCTGTACAGCTAGCAAATCGATACAGCAACGTTCTTAATTTTAAAAACAGTTTATATAAATTTAAACTGGAATTGTTTTCTATTTTTAATTAGTCTGTATAAAAAGCTTGTACTTTTTAGACCGTAAATAAATAAATAAATAAATCGCTACCACGACAGTCGGGCAGTACCGCAAGGGAGTACCGGAACGTGCCGTGTTCAAATCCGGCCAAGGACTGTTATTTCGACAACACTCCCCAAAACCTTCGGGGAGTGTTTTTGTCGTTACCACAACAACAACAACAGTCAGAGGTATCAATGTTTCTGCAAGGATTATTGAAATCCTGACACAAACTACGAAAAGGCTCGTGCGATTCAAAGTTCGATTTGCGAGTGCTCAAAAAAATCGTTTGAGAATGTCTCGACGGTCTGACGGGGGCATTTAACATAACCGTGCCAAGCAAGAATGGACTATTCACTAAGGCTTTCAATAGTCTCGACATGAACAAAACTCCAAGCATTTCTCGCCTGCTTTGTAATGTAGGCAGCTGTAGAAGTTTTAGACGGTTGCAGTATGGAGGAAGGTTACTCGATGGATCCCACGGTAAGTTCCTCAGCGCAAAAAGTAAAATTGTTTTTGTACCGATTCCAATTTATCGGAATGGATCTGAAAACGCAGGTTCCATACTAATGAAGCATATTCCAAAATCGGTCTTACTAACGAGGTAAAAGCGTTTTAGTAATATAAGGGTCCTTAAATTTTAAAAAATTTTAAAAATGCGATGGTCGGCAACAGTGCAACAACAATAACAACAAGAAATAAAGCTGCGCGCCAATTACTCTCATCTCCCCTTCAAAGTGAATCTTCGAGTGAGAGCGCACCTACAACTGATTTGCTCTTAAGAATAGAAGCGAAAATGGAAGCGCAAAAGGAAGAGATACTCACACAAATGAAGCAGTCGCATGAAAGTATTATGAAAAGAGTGGATGAGTTAGCAGTGGAGATAACCAACTTTAAAATAGCGATAAAACAAATTGTAAGCAGAGTAGAGAAAACGGAGATTGAGTGCACAAAAGTACAACAGCTGCATTGTGAAGTCGAAACCCTAACCGCCCAAGTTGACGCCTGCCAAAACGCATTAGTGTCTACAGATATTATAATCCGCAACATCCCAGAGACAAAAGGTGAGAAACTCTTAGACGACTTCGAACATTTATGTCGCTCTGTTGAGCTTAATCCACCACCTGTTCGTGCTATTTTTCGCGTTCGCCAAAACAACAACAAAGCTGCGCCAATCATTGTCAAGCTAACTTCTGCCGGTGACCGACATTGTTGTTCCGTGCAATAGCAAAGAGATGTAAAACTAACAAAAAACCGCTTTGCTTGCGCGCAACGCAGGCGGTTAAATTTATCTGCATGAATGTCTCACAAAGAAAAATCATGACATAATGCAGGTTGGGGCGAAACTAAAAAAACAAAGCAAACTCACTTTAGTATTCTCTTTTCGAGGCCAAATATTTGTTCGCGCAAAGCCACAGGGTGAAGCAATAAGAGTTACTACCATAGCAGAAATTAATCAAATAGCAGCAAACAGCCTATGAATAAACATGCATATCATATTCAATTACCGCATCCTAACATCATTGTCATCATTGACACTAATATTTCTACTACATACATTTGTTTTTATGATTTTTATTTCTGTATTTACCTTCTCACTCTCTTTTAATATTAACTTGCCAAAGTTTTTTAAAAAGGTCATCTGTGGTGCTCTTAAAGTGCGATATCAGTTTGTTAATTTTTCTTTTGTAATAAAATTACCTTTAATGATCTTTGTTCTTCCAAGGGCGATACTTACAATATGATTAGGATATTTGGCAAGCAGAAGCAGGGTTTAAAAATATGCCATATCAATGCTCAAAGCTTGCCAAAAAAAATCGATGAGTTTCGATATCTTTTCGAATCTTCTGATATCGATATAGTCTGTATATCTGAAACTTGGTTGTCAGATTGGCACAACGATGAATCTGTGGGAGTAACCGGTTATAAGATATTACGGTCAGACCGAGCTGAGCGAGGGGGCGGAGTAGCCATATACGTTAGACAAGGCATTTCATGTAAGATTGTTTGTAAATCTCTCAATACTAGCCCTATTGAGTATATTTTTGTAGAGATAACATCAAAGCTAAATAAAATACTGGTAGGCTGTGTTTATAGGCCAAACATAAATGTAAACTATGTATCATTCCTTGATCTCCTGGAGGAGATTACGTTGGCATACAAAAACATCATAATAACTGGCGACTTAAACTGCAACCTGCTTAATGATACAAGCTTTACGCTTTCCATGGAGAATCTAGGCTTATTTCCTGTAAATATCCTGGTTCCAACTCATTTTACGCGAACCAATAGCTCGCTACTAGATATTTTCTTCGTTAGCGATAAGTCTAAAGCACTGTTTTATGACCAAATTTCCATACCAAGTTTTTCTCACCATGATCTCATTTACATGATATACGATTTTCACCTAAAAAACAAATCTCAAATATTTTCATATCGTGACCTTGAACACATCGGTTATAACAAACTCGAAATTTGCATTGAATAAATCAACGATAAAGTAGATTTTATTCAGTCGAATATTGTCAAACTTTTTGACACTTGCGGTCCGATCGTAGTCAAGAGAAATACGTATAAGCGTCGTCCATGGTTTAACAGTCACATAAAATCGATCACAAAGAGGCGAAACCTAGAATATCAAAAATGGAAGCGTTTTCGGACAGATTTCGTTTTTAATGAATATAAGACCCTGAGAAAAGAAGCAAATAAAACTATAAGAATCCATAAAAAAAGATATTACGCAAATCTTTTTAGTGAAGCTGTGAGTACACAAAAAACATGGTGGCACATTCACGAAATAGGCATTTGGAAAAGTTCGGCTCTGGGTCCTGACGCTGAATCAGTTAATGAGTTGAATAGAAAGTTTGTGGACTCCTCTACCTATCATAGCGAGGTATGCTATGCCCGTTATAATGTTCCACCAAATGAACTCATATCGGGTTTCAGTTTTGCCTGTGTCGATGAGTGCGACGTGGTTCAGTCCATACTCTATCAAATCTAACGCTGTAGGTCTTGATGGCATTCACCCAAAGTTC